>CAVNZK010000049.1:0-644423 GCA_963693345.1 Pieris melete
AAAAGAATTTGAAAATCGCATTGTTATGTATTACTTAGTTATAATATCACTATTATCGAATAAACAAAAGGACGCTATCAAAAATTAAACGTAGATCGCTGTTTGATATTATTTAAAAACAAAAGAATTTGAAAATCGAATTGTTATGTATTACTCAGTTATAGTATCACTATTATCGCATAAACAAAAGAGGGCTTTCAAAAAATAGAACGCTGGATCACTGCTTCATATTATTTAGGAAAAAAAAAAATTTTGAAAATTGAATTGTTATGTATTACTCAGTTATAGTATCACTATTATCGCATAAACAAAAGAGGGCTTTCAAAAAATAGAACGCTCGATCACTGCTTCATATTATTTAAAAAAAAAAGAATTTGAAAATCGAATTGTTATATATTACTAAGTTATAGTATCACTATTATCGAACAAACAAAAGAACGCTTTCAAAAATAGAACGCTGGATCGCTATTTGATATTATTTAGTGTGGTACCAGAATGTCTAGTACTTTTATTGAATAATAATAATAATAGTAATAATAACCCTTTTATCCACGTCTTATTGACATACATTTAACAACTTTTTACTTCTCTGAGATGCGGCCCCTGTCCAGAATGTTTGTATGTTTTGCCATCGTCATTAGATTTTTTCCAGCTTCTCTTTCGATCCCGTTGGCCAATCGCTCTATTGGTCTGCCCTTGTTCCTTTTGGACCAGTCGGTTACTGTGGATGCTACTTGTGGTGACTGGTTGGACTTGCGGTGTTGTTAGTTACTTCGACTATGTATTTGCGTGTTGTTCCCACGAGAATGATAGAGGACAAATCTTTGTTTTTAATTTATTTTATTATTATTAATTACTTAAGATGTCATGTGTAACATGGTGTAATGGTTGCAGCTCCTTACAAACATTGTGGAACACAAAAAAACTTTATTAAGATACTTTTAATATTTTCTTAAGCTATGTAGCTTAAGAAAATATTAAAATAATTAAAATTAATAAAAAGAAAATTAAAACAAATTTAATAAGTTTGGTCCCTGTGGAAGTGTACCTTTAAAGCTGGCAGAATTTCGGCGCTGTATTGCGAAAATATATATTTATACATTTAAATAGTTTAATGTTATTGAAAGTAATATATATTCCTTATAACAACATTATATTGCGTGTTGCTCCCACGAGAATGTAAGTTAGTGTACTATGCCTCCTGCTGATAGAGGACAAATCTTTGTTATTAATTTATTTTAATATCATTAAATAACTATTAATTACTTAAGATGTCATGTGTAACATGGTGTAATGGTTGCAGCTCCTTAAAAACATTGTGTAAAACAAAAAACTTAGCAATTAAAAAGAGCGGCGGAGAATTTATTGCCAGTTCTTCTTTTCCGTTCTACTCCTTTATTTGACATCTGGCAGTAAATATAAATTTGGAATTTTAATATGTAGGTATTTCTTAGTTGACTTAAATAAATAATTTTGATTTGATTTGTTTTAAACCATCTGTCATTTGTATAACGGGCTACATGCCCTGCCAATTATTGTATGTATTTACTTTATCTGTTTTGTAGTAAATTCGTTTCAAAATAATAAAAATTTGTTAGTTTAAACCTAAGGGTACGGAAGCCCTCGAACTTTGACAGTACATATGGACGAAGTAACAGTCTCTTAACTAGATAAAGTTTTGCATACCGTGTTTTTCAACTTTACGATAGTAATTTTTCGCAATTTAATTGGAGTGCATAGTACGCCAGAACGCGTAAATATTAAACATTTAAATATATTATTTTCATGCCATTACTCCAATTCTCCAATGCTTTACAAATAAAAGTTTTTTTTTATTTTTTTATTGGACAATTCACACCAATTGACCTAGTCCTATGCTAAGCTGGTGAAGCTTGTGTTATGGATACTAGGCAACGGATATACATACATATTATAGATAAATAGACATATAAATACATATTTAAACACCCAAGACCTAAGCACAATACCAAATGCTCATCACATCGATGTTTGTCTCAGCCGGGGATCGAACCCGGGACCCATGGAATCGCAGTCAGGGGTACTAACCGATAGACCAATGAGCCGTCAGCCGTCAGTCAGTGAAATTAGTGAAACACAGCGGCAAATACCAGTACAAGTACCAGCTCCTTTCGCTTGACCATATTCAACAAAGAGAGATTGGAATCGTCAACGAGCAGTCACTTTCCATGCAGCTTGATCCCTTGGCGTTGGGTAGAAATGTGGGGAATTGTTCGGAATAATACTTAGCTGCCCACTGAAGTATTTCCGAATCAATTCGACTTAGGGTCCTTCATGAAGAGAGCGTACCAATTAGTAGAGTGAGTGTCTATGGGCGGCGGTATCACATAACATAGATTTCGAAAAGGAAACACTTCAGTGGGCAGTTGGTTCCACATAGTGGTGGTGCGCGGCAAAAACTGCCTTAAGAAACGCTCAGTTGTGGAACGACGGACGTCGAGGTGATACGGTTACACCTTTAGTATAATTGTTTGTTTGTTATATAATTTATGTTACCTGAAGTAAGAGATAACTATGGCTTTCGTATATTAATACTTTTATGAAATCGGGAGATATACTTATCAATAAAACTCGACTTGTATTTAAAAGTTAATATCAAAATTAATAATGTTTATAACGAAGAATTGAAATAAACGATAGCTACAAGAGATACATAAGAATACATTTAACAATATCTGATATTTTCATAGGAAAAATTCTAAAAATAATGCGACTTTATAATAGAAGAGCACCTGCGATCCCGAAGCACGATACTAAACTTTGCGACCTATTTTTAGAGAGACAAGTTATTCATGTGTTATTCATTCGCCAATTATTTCAAATATCACTTATTCAAAATCTTTATTACAAAAATCGTTTTTGAAGTTATACTTCTTTCGGCGCGTTAGGGAAAAATGATGAGAGTAAATTTTTACGAAGCACACCGTCACAAAAAACACCCTGAAGTTAGCATAGTCAACATTTTAAAATAAATATGTCCATTTCTTTAATTATGTAGCATTTTTTTTGTAGTATAAATGAAATTTATTTAACTAGATAATGCGTTATACTAAAACTTTCAATGTATTAAAATACCTTGCTTCTATTGTTAGTGTCGTTTTTTCTACAAACGTAGAATAAGGCGAAAGATAAAAATTAAAAAAAAATCTTTATCTTGTATAGAAGTATAACTTCTAACGCGTGTACATAAGTACACACACATATTTTATTTATTTATTTATTTTGTAGACTTCAAGATCTGTAGCCGCTAGCCAGCAGCAAAAGGAAATTAACCGAATCATATGTATGACAAAAACGAAACCTTTTTCTTACTCGGAGAGTTTTTACAACCCATACATCAATTAGGCAATTTGTTACAAATCTGGAAAATCAAAGAGTTATTTAGAGCTTCGAAGTCGAGCGTGATGTTTCCAGTCCATTTCTCGTAATGGCTCCGCTTTTATAACCGAACCGTAATGAAACTCATTTAAATATCACAAAAGTGGTTGGATTACGGTTGCCAACCACTTTATACCGCTTAATTACTGCCCTCGACAGAAATAATTGGGAACTTGGGGATTACAGTTGGACTTTGCTGATTTGAAGATTTAACAAAAATAATAGTGAAACATTTTTATTTTGAAATATAAGCTCGGCCAATTATGTAGTAAATTACCGTTTACGTTCAAATACTAGTTGTTAACTGGTTGTTAAAACAGTTGTAATTGTTACGTGCGTTATAACCGAAAATTCGTAACAAGAGCTTTCCAAAGTTAAATCTATATTTGATATTAAGGGCCTTATTCCTTGGCGGTTGTTAAGTGTCTGCTAAGTTCAAACTCAAGATAACTTAATTCATATAGGTAAACAAGTACATTTATGAACGTCAACAGAAAACGACTCATTGGTCTAGTGGTTAGTACCCCTGACTGCGAATCCATGGGTCCCGGGTTCGATCCCCGGCTGAGACGAACATCGATGTGATGAGCATTTGGTGTTGTGCTTAGGTCTTGGGTGTTTAAATATGTATTTATATGTCTATCTATCTATAATATGTATGTTTATCCGTTGCCTAGTACCCATAACACAAGCTTCACCAGCTTAGCATGGGACTAGGTCAATTGGTGTGAATTGTCTTTAAAAAAAAAAGGTTTTAATTTATTCTATATTTACATTTACTACTAGTTCGCAAGTCAAGCGTATAGCGGGCAAGAAATTCTCCGCCACTCTTTTCAATCGCTAAGTTTTGAGTCAAACAAATAGTTTGAACTGGAGCAAATCAACCCCAAGAATTAGGATTTAAATTTTCGTCAAATTACGTTTAACGAGAGTTTTTCTGTGATAATTCTCTAACTTCGCTTGGGTGTTTGTTGTAAAAACGAATACAATTTCCATATAAGGAGTGGTTTATCTTCTGGAGCCTGGTTGGTCGTACGTATTCATATGTTCTCTTTCGAGTATTATACTGGTGAAAGTCACCATTTGTTTTAAAATCGCAATCGCTCTCTCCCTTTTCAGCGAAAAAAACGCTGCACATCTTCGTGACGTTCCGTAAAAATTTTACCTTCAAGCGCCTAAAGAAGTTTCGCTTCAATAATCATTTAAGTAAATTATTATATTAAATTACTTATTAACTTAAATTACTTATTATTCAACTAATATTCCTTCAAATAAACCAATCCTATTGATCTGAAACAATATGAACAGTCAGAATGAAGATCGCCGTGAGCAATTCGGTTTCATCGGATATTCGACTCGCCAATGCACAATGCCCGTTAAGTGAATGGGAACAAATTAGTTTATGATGTGTTCGATATGTATATGCCATGTTTACAGAATGTGTACGTATGAATTGTTCATAAACCTGCCAATAGCTATGTGTCGAAGTTGGGAAGAGAATGGTCTGTGGAGAGGCTCTCTAGGAATTCTTTAAGCCTCCAAGTTTCTTAAAATAAAATAAATAAAATATGTATTTTTATTATGGATCTTAAGATACAGGTATCACTTATTCCACGTCATAAAATTTTAATCGGTAGACATCCCTACTCATCGGCAAAGAAGACAGAGGGTGTATGCCGACAGAAAAAGCCGGCGTAAAAAGCTCTCGGTACTCTTTTAAAATAGCAAATCATCAAACAACACTTATTTTAAAACAAATATCGCAAATTAATTAGAAGTCGCCTGTCTAGCACTAGTCCCAGGCCCTTTTATTAACTTATAGTCAACCTTTTTACAGAGCTTTCTTTAATACATTTCTTAAATTTAATAAAAGGCAGATAAAAGGACCTCTGGAATTTTATTAAAGAAGAGTGTCCCTAGTATTTTCTTTTATTGACATAAGTTTTAGACATAGGAAAAGACTTTTTTAACGGATTTGAAGTTAATAACCAACTCCGGAGAAATAAATACAGATAACACAACTTTTTCTACAGCTGTGATACTTTTTGACATTCAACACCTTTTGTCTTCAGTTACCGTGACCACGCACGTTGTAAAGCACGCGAAACGTCGGTCAAATTTAAAATTATGTAAAATAATTGTAAATTTATAATAAAACATAACTTCAAATCCGTTAAAAAATGTTTTAAATAATTACTAACTTTAGATAGTCTAGTACTGGGAATTCACTTCTTAATACACAGTGTGTTGTAGTTTCACTAAGGTTCACTTTGTGACTGTTAATTGTATTTATTTTATAAAATGAAAAAAAAAACTCACACACTTACTCGTATCACAAAAAGATGTTTAGTTAAAAGTGAAAGTGCACTAGCCCCGACTAGGATTCCCTGATTAATGGTCACTTCCAACTGACATATTAACGATATTTGACGTAATAAGTACTACTAAACTTAAAATTTTATAATTACACTACCGTTGGAAGAAGTCTTTTTGTGTAGTTATATTATATGTAATACTAGTAGACTCGGCCAAGCGTTGCTGTGGCTAAGATTTTTATTATATTACATCGTAGTAAACTATTCAAGAGAAACGGCAGGAGAACACCAATCCACCATGCTTTTTTGGTGGTTATGCCATTAAATTGTAGTTTATGTGAAACGTTGGTACTTTCCACACAGCGCCATCTGTTAGAATTGTGACTTTCAAATAATAAACAAATATTTTGCAATAAAATAATATTGCGGGTATAAATTGAGATGTAAGCTATCCTATCTTTTAAGTTGGATCAAACTACACACGGTGTGCAAATTTGATTGATATCGGTTCGGTAGTTTAGGAGTCCATAGCGGACAACAGCGTGACACGTAATTTATATATATTCAGATTTAGTAATCCTAGTTCTTATAATTAGGAAAAAATTAGGAAAGAAAGCCGGATTTTTAAAACCTATACACACCAGTTGCGATCTGAGGTCAAGGTCTGTTAAAGGTTTTAATGACACTAAATTGTTATCTCTAGTTTGTCAAAGCAGCGAAAGCTCGTGAAAGCTCGCCCTTCGTGTAAGTTTGAATAAGTCTAACAACGCAAGGTTTTACACATAAAACTTAGACAATTTATTTAGAATATAATAGTATTATTTTTTGATGCTCATCTGATGTTAAAATAATTACGATACGATACTGCCGCCAATGGACTCTTGCAATGGCAGAGGGTTCGCGAATGCGTTGCCGGCCTTTGAAATTTGACATTCTATAGTATTTGTGTTGTCTTACTGTTCAATGATTAATTATTATTATTACTATGTAGTTCAAGAATTTTATAAAAACCGTTTACTATGTCTTGAATATAAATATAACCATATTATGAAAAGGAAAGTCAATATTCCCGTTTATGTTTCTCATTATGTTCATTAACCGTCATTTGCTTATCCATTTTACAGTAGAAACTGGAGCTTAACCCGTGGGATCAATCAATTTATTTGATACGCTCGGATTTTATACACTTTGAGCTTCATATTTCACATTTTAAAATTCGATTTATCTGCTTTTTCACGCTGCTTGCTTGTAATCTTTAAACATAATTTTTAATTTTTAATACTATGAACAAATTCTTTCTATTTCGATCAGTTTAGAAGCAGTTTGACCGCGCTTTGAGGAATCAGCTGCCCGTTCCACAATTTCCGTACCAATTCCACTTCTAGTCCTGGAAGAAGAAGATTTTACCAATTCCTATTGACATTTTGAGTGGTTCACTTAACATCAGATGAGCCTCCTCATTGCCACCTGTTCTATAACATATGGTACTCTTGTTTTAGCCTTTGGATCCTGGACCAGTCTAACTACTGACTAGTCGGCCTGAAGGTTACACTGGCTGATGTGGAAATTGCACATATAACCAGCATTTGGGAACATTCAGGTTATCATCGATATTCTTAGACGGCATTAGAAGTGCTTTTTACCTTTACTTGAACTCATACTTAACATCAGATCAGCGTCCTCTTTGCCACCTCTTCCATAAAATATGGTACTCTTGTTTTAGACTTTGGATCCTGGACCAGTCTGACTACTGACTGGTCGGCCCGAAGGCTCTACTTACTCATGTGGAAATTGCACATATAACCAGCATTTGGAAACATTCTGGATATCATCGATATTCTTAGACGGCATTATAAGTGCTTTTTGCCTTAACTTGAACTCATACTTAACATCAGACGAGCCTCCTCTTTGCCACCTGTTCTATAAAATATGGTACTCTTGTCTCAGCCTATGGATCCTGGACCAGTCTGGCTACTGACTGGTCGGCCCAAAGGCTCCACTTGCTGATGTGGAAATTGCACATATAACCAGCATTCTGGATATCATCTATATTCTTAGACGGCATTATAAGTGCTTTTTACCTTTACTTGAACCCATACTTAGCATCAGATCAGCCCCCTCTTTGCCACCTGTTCTATAAACAAAAGGTAGGGTTACTCCAACCCTAAGAGAGGATCGTTGACCAGTGTAACTATTATCTGGTCGGCCAGATACACTGGCTCATGTAGAATGTGTACATATCACCAGTCCTGGATATTCTAAGTGGGCATTCTTTACTTGGACTCGACGTCTGATGGTCCCTATTTTGTACAGATATTTATAAACGAAAAATAATAATCTTAAGTGTTTGAAAGCATGAATCGAAGTGAGGCACTCACTAGACATCTAAAGGCGCAGCGATTTTCATTTATTTTAGTACTTCTATTTATTACCAGCCCAACAAAAATACATAGACTAACATACAAGCTACTAATAAATCCTTTGTGAATTACATATTGAAGTTGTGTTCAGATTTCATTTAAACATTGAAGCTGCGCGAAACACCGACAAGAAAAATCTTATGTATGTGTGAATAGGTGTAAGAAGATGATGACCAGATGTTTAATCTAATATATACAATTCTCGTGTCACAATGTTCGTTCCCATACTTCTCCGAAACGGCTCGACCGATTTTTATCAAATTTTATATGCATATTCAGTAAGTCAATTTTTTTCCATTGTTCCAAAATTCCTTTCCATGTTGAATTTTTTTTTTTCCATGTTGATTAATTTCTTAAAAACCCCTTTAAACGGCTGGACAGATTTTGATGAATTTTGTTGTGTGTTCAAGTGATTTATTATGTATAATATATATATATAGATTTACATTATTAGATATTTTGTATGTAAGACGTCTGTCGGATCCGCTAGTCTACTATATAAAAATAAGTCGGTTTTCCTTCCTGACGTTAAAACTCCAGAACGCACGAACCGATTTTGCATTCGTTGGAAAGGTCTCGGGCTCCGTGAGGTTTATAGCAAAGAAAATCTGGTGGCGAAACGGAGTTCGCCGGGTTTGCTAGTTACGTATAAATTTACACTGAGTGTACACTCATTATATCATTATTTGCAGCAACTAATATCTCTCTCATATCTCCGTGCTAATAAATGTGGCAAGACAGTTATTAAAACTGTTTCTATTATATTACAATTTAATCATAATATCATTTTTTTTAAACCTCTTTAAAAAACTTTGGTAAAAATATAATTCACAATTCTTATTAAAAATGATAGGTTAACTTTGCGTTCATCCGTGAGTCAGCCAAGAAATTCTTCGAAAGTAGTAAATCAGAAAACTTATTGGAAGCAATTCAATTAAATTTTTCAATCAAAGACTGTAGCTAGTTGAATTTATATCCGGTTTGATACTAAATTTATTAGGTATCTTATATCTTGGTTTTACCAATGAAAGTATTTTTAGTAGGATTGATCCAACTTTATTGTATATATCACTACATAGTATAAAACAAAGTCGTTTTCTCTGTCCCTATGTATGCTTAAAGCTTTAAAACTACGCAACGGATTTTGATGCGGTTTTTTAAACAGATAGAGTGATGGAAGATAAAGGTTTGTGTGTATAATACTATCCATTAAATATGGATGGAGAAATACTGTTATTTTTGAGGTTTCTAATGTGAGGTCGTAAATCGTAAATAATTAATTTTTGTCCGCTTACAACCCTTCCAGTTTTATCAAAATAATGTACTTAGTATTCTACACATTGAAAAGGTCTACAGAAAACTCCGCGATGGTATATGTCTACCTTTTATATACCACAATAACATTTCATGTCATTTACTTTTTACGACAAATAATGGCTAATTTTGGAAGCGATTTGAACCAATACAGCATTAATCTTTATCCAATTAAATACCTTAAATACATTGTTTATTTAATATAGATCTATGGCCCTTTCCAGCATATGATTTAAATGAATATTTTCAAAGATATTACAAATTTAAAAATTGCGGGACGCAGCGCGTCGGAGGCCGCGGTTCTTCCTATACTCTATAGCACTTTGAATTTAGTATCAACATTGCATCCGTGCGAAGCCGGGGCGGGTCGTTAATTGTATATAAAGCGCACATTCGGCCCCACGTGGAGTACTGTTCTCACCTCTGGACGGGAGCTCCACAGTACCAGCTCCTTCCACTTGACTGTATTCATCGAAGAGCGGTTCGAATCGTTGACGACCAATCCCTCTCCGAGCGGCTTGATCCCTTGGGTAGAGATGTGGGGTCGATCTGCATGATACCGCATTTACCATGGAGAGTGTTCAGAGATGTTCGGATGTATACCTGCAGCTGAGTTTCATCGTTGGACGTCAAGGCAGAATATTAAATTCCACTTGTTTCACCTCGACATTTTCAACAACTGAGCGTTTTTAAGGCAGTTTTTGCCGCGCACCCATGCAGCTGGTTGCGAACCAATTGGACTTAGGGTCCTTCATGAAAAGAGCGTATTACAACATAAAAGGCCGGTAACGCACTCCTGAGCTCTCTGTCATTAAGTGTCCATTTGTGGCGGTATCACTTCACTTCAGGTGAGCGTCCTGCCCGTTTGCCCTTTGTTGTATAAAAACAATATTATTTCAATATTTTTCACCTAGGTCAAAAAATGCCTTGCTGGTTTCTAAGTTGTAACACATATTGTGTTTTAAAGTAAATAAAAATCTTTAAATGACTTAGTTTCTGAGATATTTTCGATTCACTTACGAAATATACTAACATGTGCTATAAATGCGCGTTAGTATCGGAAATGTTTTATACATACTATATCATATATATGTCTTGGTTTATCACATAAAATCACAATATGACTACAAGTCAAGTAGGTATATAAACAAACGGAAGGAGTTGAAAATATTTATTGATATAACGCACACATATAAATAATATTCTAACCGATGTAACATCAAAATCCAATCACGCAGTCGCTGTAAACCAGCACAAAATAGTTTTACAAAATGGTTGTGGTTCTTGAAACTTGCTATATTTGTCCGGTGCATTAGCGGAATTAGCAATCTCATATCCGAACTAATACATATTTCTGGTGGTCTACTATCCGAGTATTAATCAGTTTGCGGAGCGCTTGCCAAATTAACTTATACTCACTAATACCTTTCGTTTTATGCCCGAGGCCATATACAGTTTTATAGCTTTTCGTTACTTGTTCTAATGCGAATAGTTTAAGACAAAATATTTATTCATGTTGCCTTAATGGAACTGCCAGTTCTTAAAAAAGGAAATATTTACGGACAAGAACTGGCGAGAATCTCTTTGCCGCATTTTATTCAGAGGCCTCATGATAACACATAGTGACACAATTTTGTCAGTATTATTGCTATAACTTTAATAATTTGTTGACAAATGAAACAAAAAATAAGTCTGTTATACGAAACCATTACTCACAAACACATGAAAAGCGTCGCTTCATCGCGATAAACTCAGCAAGTTGTTTATTAAGATCATGTCTATGGGATTAAAACATTTTCGTGTTCTTTTCAGCAGCAATTTTTTTTAGGTAACCTTACTTACAGTGCCTAAAGGCTCGCAAGTGCGGCCTTTTAAGTTTTGATACGCTCTTTTCTTGAAGGACCCTAAGTCGAATTGGTTCGAAAATACTTCAGTAGCTGGTTTCACATAGTGGTGGCACGGAAAAAACAGCCTTAAGTAACGCTGAGTTGTGTAACGGAATTCGAGGTGATACGGAAAACACCGACTATTGTTTTTGTAATAATAATTATATAAGACAATCGTTATATATATTTAAACAAACGCCTGAGCCATACATTTATTACTTCGTTAATAAAGTGTATTAAAACATATATGAAAAAGTGAAAATATGTCATATGTTGATCGCGCCCTCACGCACAAGTGCAGCCCATTCATTTGCCGGATGGATTAATTTCCGCCGTGAGATCGTTCCAAAGGGAAATACGATTGGAACAAAGTGCTACCAAGAGGGACCAGATATATCATTTTACATTTATATCTAAGGTTAGAGGGTATGGATTTTATGAACGCTGACTGCGGGATTCAGTCGTTTTTTGACGCGACGTCTTGCTTTAATCAATTTTATATTTTTAAGTCATATAAATCATTTATAAAGTGCGTAATAAATACGTTTTAACATGGCCCGAAATGGAAAAGCAATTAAAATTTTTGTATGAATTGAATTTTAAATTGAGGTGTGACTTTCTTGCCAGTTCTTCTCGTGCGTTCAAAGTACTTGATTTGAGAACTGGCAATGTGAATTTAGAGTCTTTTAATTAATTTGTTTAACATAAGTGTACAACAAGTTACCAATATTAGTTACTGTTACATTTCCAGAAGGCTTGCGAATGCCTTGCCTGCCCTTAAATCTGAGAAGTAAAGCAACAGCCCAGCATCCAAGACTCAGAATGTAACTTACTTTGATCACTTTATAGTAAAGTAGCAGTGACTGACATATCCAATTGATGTTTCTAAGCATTGTGTCTTTACGTAGCCTTCCCACAATTCAAAAAGCAAAATCCATTCCCATAGTCGTGATTGAAAGGCACGACCTGTAACAAATCGCTGGCTTAAGCCACTAGCAACACTGCCTTTCGGGTCATAGATTTGGAATAATGAACTTTCGGACGTCGAGGCAGAGTACGAAATTTCACCCGTATCACCTCGACGTCCGCCGTTCCACAACTGAGCGTTACCACCACTTTGTGGAACCAGCTGCCCACTGAAGTATTTCCGAACCAGTTCGACTTAGGGTCCTTCAAAAAAAGAGCGTACCAATTCTTGAAAGGCCGGCAACGCACTCGCGAACCCTCTGGCATTGAGAGTGTCCATGGGCGGCGGTATCACATAACATCAGGTGAGCCTCCTGCCCGTTTGACCCCTGTTCTATAAAAAAAAATGAAATAATACTCTGGAGATTTCGTTGTTTATGCCTCGATGTCCAATGTTTTCCCAGTCTACATAAGTCATTTGTTTGGCAACGCATCACACTCTGCGCTATTTCTCGTATTGCCCGCTGAGATTTAACTTATTACGCGATCGGCACATTGCCAGCACAGATCATTATTACTTACAAGTGGTGCCTTATTGTTTTCTTTAGCGCTATCACGTTCGTGAATCATATTTTTCATTTTTATTACACGATTTCATTTCGATTTATATCGATTTTGGAAGGTTTATGGGTGAGTTTATGATTGAATTTACGATGCTCGGTCAAACACGCAACTTATTTTTATGACAAGCATTTTTAACATAAGGGTTTGTATGTGTGTGTATATTGAAGCCCGATCGAAAATCATTTAAAGCGAACTCATGATATAAAAATTCAGTAGTGCTACAACCTTTTTAGGGCCTGAGATTTCTGTATCTGTTTCATGATCATTCCTCAATCTAATAGGCAAGTAGGTGATCAGCCTCCTGTGACACATGTTGTCGACTTTTTGGGTCTGAGGCAAGACCGGTTTCCTTACGAATTCCTTCACCGTTTGAGCGAATGTTAAATGCGCACATAAAGAGAAAGTCTATTGGTGCACAGTCAGGGATCGAATCTACGACCTCTGGGGTGAAAGTCGCACACTGAAGCTTAGGCCAACACGGATGCAAATTCATGGTATAAATTAATTATAAGCGTGAAACACACACATGGCGATCAAAATCACGATTAAAAAATAAACTAAATATAATTTGTCAGTTAGTCTGATCACAAATATAAGGGTTAAACAGTTAATTAAGCGTACTCATAATTATTTATGAAATTTTATAAAAATACTAGCTGATCCAGCAAACGTCGTTTTGCCATGTATATCATTTTATAATAAAAAATAGGGGTTGATCGTAGAGGGGTGAAAATTAGGGGTTGTTTGTATTTGTTAATGCTGTATCATAAAAAAAAATTTTTTATCTAAAAATTAAAAAAAAAATTAGGGGTAGACTACCCTTAACATTTAGGGGGATGAAAAATAGATGTTGTCCGATTCTCAGTTATACCCAACATGCACAAAAAATTTCATGAGAATCGGTCAAGCCGTTTCGGAGGAGTTTAACCACAAACACCGCGACACGAGAATTTTATATATTAGATATAAACTTAAAAAATTAAGTAAACTTAAATATCTGTACAGTAGTATTCTGTCTTTGTATTTGATGTATGACTCCTATATGTTACAATCATAGTTCGTGTTCTGAACCCTTACAAATGATTTATAAACAAATTTGACTGTAAAAATGAAACCTTAGAAATCGTAATAAATGGTAATAAAAGGTCACAAATCATACAGCATTGTTAAAAACAATATGACGGCTATATGTCACGCTAAGGTACGCTGATTTAGACTTTGACGGGTCTGAAATAACATTGTTTCGTAGGGCATCGAACTCACATCCGCACGGCGGTTGAGCCGTATCACAATTTACAATTTGACCAAGAACATTAAAAAAATAGAATACGTATCTAAATAATGACGTAATAGAACTCGTTATTAACTGAGAAAAAATAATAATTTTATTTATTATTTTTTAATCTATTACAATTTCAATAATAAAAAGATATATGTTTCTATGTCCTATTTCACACTGTGCCTGTGTGATTATAATGATTAATAGGCAATCTTTGAAATCCTGTTATTTTTTTTCGTATAGTCATAAAATGTTTAATTCCAACACACAAATATTTACCTTCTTTGTGCTATTAAATAAATAAAATAAATCAGTGGCGCTACAACCTCTTTAGGTCTGGGCCTCAGATTTCTGAATCTGTTTCATGATCATTTTTCAATCTAATAGGCAAGTAGGTGATCAGCCTCCTGTGCCTGACATACGCCGTCGACATTTTGGGTCTAAGATCGGTTTCCTTACGATGTTTTCCTTCACCCTTCGAGCGAATCTTAAATGCGCACATAGAAAGAAACTCCATTGGTGCACACCCGGGGATCGCGCCTACGACCTCAGAGATGAGAGTCGCACCCTGAATCCACTAGGCCAACACTGCTGTTAAATCTATGTATCTATAAATTAGTACAGTACGGCATGTAGGTAGAAAGGAAATTGTTAATATCTTGAACTTAATTATACTAATAATAAATCAGACTTTAACATTCATAACCGGCATGTGTACGGTTATAAACAACGATTACACAAAACATAATCCTGAAATGACAAAAGTGGGTGTGCTCGTAGATTTATTTGGCGCCGCGTGCGTGCTTAATAAAAAAAATCTCGAAGGTAATTCACGACAAGTTATTACCATAGCTAGGAATATATTACGCGACACTCATATGAATAAATGGTGTCATTTTATCTTGCGCTGAATAGAAAATTTTCAGTATAATTAATGTTGTAGGTATAAACAAAAACAGTATTAGCCTAGTGGCTTCAGCGTGCGACTTTCATCCCTGAGGTCGTAGGTTCGATCCCAGGCTGTACACCAGTTGACTTTCTTTCAATGTGCGCATTTAACATTCGCTCGAACTGTGAAGGAAAACATCGTGAGGAAACCGGCTTGCCTTAGACCCAAAAAGTCGACGGCACAGGAGGCTGATCACCTACTTGCCTATTAGATTGACAAATCATGAAACAGATACAGAAATCTCAGGCCCAGGCCTAAATTGGCTCCTCAGGGTTTTACTGGGTATGAACAATCGCGAGTCCCAAATAACCCTTCCACACTAGCATGCGCAATGCATTTCCTCGAGTCAAGAAAATAGTATGCGTAAATAATGTTCTTGCTCTGCCGCTCTACGCCCTTGAGTTGCGAACTGGTAGTAAATGTAAATTTAGAATCAATTTAACATCTTTTCTGTTGACGTTCATAAGTACTGGTCTATCTATACGAATGAAGTTATTTTAAGTTTGAGTTTGAATGCAATTTAACTTAAAACTAAACACTCAAATGATATTTTTTTTATAGAAAGGTAAGTAACTAATATAATAAAAAGTATCATGAGCCATTTAGTCTTCTAAGTACGTGTGGTAAATTCTTAACTTCAAAAAAGATTATGGTTTTAGTTCAGTTTTTTGTTCTTGTTTTAATTTAGTCTAAATAACTATGGGTATGTACTATGTATTTTTGCCTCATATATAAATTTTTTCTCACAGTGTTTCCCTGGAAGAGATCGCTTGAAAGCAATTAGGCCTCCTTTTCATTTATGTCAATTGTATTATATTTCTCTATGCAACGAAGTGTTAATAAATAAATAAATATGTACTTTTTTATATAATATAAAACGAGCTTGCGGGACGACCAGAAAGGGCAGTCTTCGCAGCCCATAGACACCCATTTTTAGTGGGTGCGTTGCCGGCCTTTGAGGGAGGAGTAGGTACATAACTTAAATCCGGTTAAAAAGTGTTTTCTTTAAATGTGTAAAGGTTATGTCAATAAAAGACAAAGATTTCGAAATATGATATTAATAATAATAGTTATAATTAATATCATATTTCGAAATAAAATCTAAAAATGATGCAATAAGTCGTATTCCATAATTTATCGTGATTTAATTGTCGCGAGTCGACAGGGCGGGCGGGCGGCATAAGTCGCCCTGGTGGGATTTATTGCCTCAATTATACCTGGTCTGTGCCCGGCTACACCTGGAACCGTCTTCCTAACAGGATTATATTCTAACGAACAACTTTAGAACGTAATATGATTTAATGTTCGCTTCACTAATATGGATTTCAAGTATGCCCTTTAATTCGCTCACGAAATAGCGAAATGTTTTCAAAATTATTTTTTATAGAGATTATTAAATTTATTTTTAAATTAAGTTACTTAAAAACTGGTTAAAAGAGCCTTTAGCTGGTGTGTTTTCATGTTACAAGGGGCAAACGGCCAGGAGCGGGAACTAACCACAATCACTCATCGTAGATTTGATTTTATTTAAGTATATGATGCGTGTAAGTGCTAAGTGTAGTTCCACCGCTGCGTTAGGGAGTGTTCAAGTATTACGTCACGCAATTTTTGGAGATTTATGAATCCCCCCCCCCCCGGATGTAACGCGCCGTAACGTTTTTCAGTAGGTACCTAAGTATAATAAAACGTTTCGTGACCACCAAGTGACTCTTTATACCTAAAAGTTACCGTTGTGTGGTGTAAAGTACTGGAAAGTGGAAAATAATATTAACAATAACGCGTAATTCAATCCCCGCTCCGCATCGTAACGTTTTACAAAAGGACCCCCCCAATTTGTTATGTAATACTTGAACGCTCCCTTATCCATTGCCTGAGAACAGGTATATTCCACCTCAGTCCAAGGTTAAAAAATATATAGATAATAACCAAAGATATCATAATTTCATTTCCGTTACGATAACATTCATAAAGGTAACACAATGTGCAATAATGCACGTCAAAAAAGAAATATATAGTAAATGCTTTGAATTTTACATTCACTACCAATTCTCAATTAAGGGCGTAGAACGGAAGAGAAGAACTGGCATTAAACTCTCCGCCACTCTTTTTAATTGCCAAGTTTTTAGTGTTACACAATGTTTGTAAGGAGCTGCAACCATTCGACCTGACATCTTAAGTAATTTATTAAATATTAAATAATTAATAATAATAAAATAAATTAAAAACAAAGATTCAGCAGGAGGAATGGTAAAATAGGAGCACGCACTTACATTCTCGTGGGAAGAACACGCAAATATATCGCCGATACGATATTTAAAGACGATATACTTTTTTAAACGACTTTTACTAAGTGAATTATTAAAGGTAGAGCCTGAACGTAGAGGCTGTATTTTTCCATATTAAAATTTAACATCACATTGCTTAAATAATTTCCAAGCACAACGGCGACACTAAGGAAAATGTATGAATTTTATTTCAAGACATAAAGACAGTAATAAGTAGAGCGAACGCATCTTAAGATTTTGGCCGGATTCTGAGTTGGCAGGGGCGTGGCTCTTTGAGATAATGTCACCATAACAGATTATATCTTGGCACCCGGTCAGATTCCCGCCGTTTATATCACATTGTGACTACAGTGCTAATACCATTCTTTCAATGATCACAAATAACATAGGGAGGTTTTTTATTATTTTTATGGGAGATACATTATCGTCGTGAATCAATTATTTTCCACTAAGCTCTAATTAGCTCCGGATATATGACGGGCCGTCAATCAGTGACATATTTATTTATAAGTCCTAAAACACATGTAAATACAAGAAAAATAAAATTTCGACGTATAGAAATTACAAAATAAAATAAAGTAAACATGCAACAGGAAAAGCAGCAATATAAGCAACGTAAAAACGTAATAAATACGATAATATTATTGATTATATATTATAGCTGAATAAAATTATTTATGGAAGATACTTGGACATCTGAGGCAATTAATAGTTACCCCACTGATTAGTCAGAAGTCACACACCACCGAAACAGTTCCATCGTTTCATCGGGAACTTAAAGGTCCTGTACGGAGACTTGAGATTTTTAAAATACATATCTGTGATTGAAGCATTGTTAAGTCTCAACTCTGAGGTGGTCTGTGCACAATAAACTTTTCTGTCTATGGCAAACATGAAAGAGTATGTAAGTAGTCTGGCCATAAATACTGTTACATAAAAACTTTTCTTTTTTCAACTTTTTAATTATTTTGAATTTGGAACACGTATATTATATCAAAAACTTCTTTCTATTTTGCGCCATTTCACATATTTTTTCGTGTTCATTTTTAAATTACAATATGGAATTGGATGTTAAAGAAAATAGGATTACAGTGATCGCCTTGCACAAAGTGGGTACGGAGCCGTCGGTCATATTCCAGACACTTCAAAGGCTATCAGCCGTAAAAATCTTAAAAAATCTTTGGAGAAAACAGTGGCAAAACTTCCCTTTGAAACAGTGCGTAAATCCATAGATTCGGGGCCAAACAAAAGGTCTTTATAAAAGCCAAAGGTGGCCATTGCGAGTTTTTGCTGAGACTTTAATAAATATGTAGGTATACATTTTAATAATATAGAAATTTTACCTAAAAATAAAATTTGTATTATGTTTCCTAAGACGTCCGAGGTCCATTATGAGAGTACATCGTTTCCTTTTCCGCCCAAATCGCTAGTATCCGACCGAACTAACTTTTTACCGCGCTAAAGCAAGCCGCCAGAGTTCTTGTTCATTGTTTGTCTCATAATAAGAGAACCAGGAAGAGCTTGTTTGGACCTCGGACGTCTTAGGAAACATAATACAAATTTTATTTTTAGGTAAAATTTCTATATTATGTGTTCCGTTTGACGTCCGAGGTCCATTATGAGAGACGTGTTTGTTATCTCCTGGTGGCTTGTAAAGTTATGCGTATATAATAACTAAAAAAAAAACGCAACAATGTGATTTGAATTATTTATTTCCGATAGAATCATGATGAAATAAACAATACAAGCTAATTAAAGCCTAAGCTTTAGCATAATTTAATAAACATAATAACAATTTTTTTATTGTTTATAATGAAGAAGAAAACTTGGCTTATCATTAAGCTGCCGAAAATAAGCAAGAATATCATTTGTTTCTAAAAAATTTAGCGAAGCAACAGCTGATCAACTACCCCGAGATGCTTCGATACCTGATTCCAAAAGGGGTTTCTTAACCCAGCCCCCAAAAATTGTGGGCGTAGCAGGTCTTACAGGATATCTGGTTGTAATAAACAAATTTGTCAAGGAGCCTCACCTATTATTAGAGACAGTTGTGAGTGTCCTAAGCTAAAGTAAGGGATTAAGATGCTTCTCCGGGCAAGATAAAAACGTCCAACTTGACTGTCTATACGTTCCTGTATCTGTTTTAGAACCGAAAACCGGATGCAAAGTGATTGTATCACCGTTATCAATAAAATGGTGAGGCTCGCAATGCAAGAGAGTCAAATCATGAACTCTATGCCCAGAAGCCAATAAAATTATTGTGGCTGTGCGTTTCGAGATATGAAATAAATTTTGCTCATCTAGTTTTAGGCTTTTCAAATAATTTATAACTATCCCTACATCCCATACTGGCAATTACTGTGCGATTGGTCTAGCTATAGATAGGATTGAGCTAGCGCTTTAAGGATATGTTTTACTAATTTATTAGATGAAATTTTAACATCGCTTAGAGCCTCACAAATTGATGCTATGTCAGATTTGTAAACTAAAATAGATATAGATCTATTTAGATATATAGATAATAGATTTAGATATATAGATATCTATGCCAGATGATCCTTTATACATAGGTTTGCTAAGTATCTAGCTACATCAAGAGCCGGGAATCGACAGTTTATATTACTATGTTGACACCAATTTACCCATTTATACCAAATAGGGGCATATGTTTTCCTTGTTGAAGATCTCAAACACGACGAAATAAGTTGTTTATCGTCTCGTGTTTTCCAGCCAAAATCAGCCACGCTTCCAACTGTAATTTCTTCCCTTGAGGAGGAGGTTAACCCGTTACGGTATTTATCAGGGTTTTGTTTAGATTCCGTATTGGTAGCGAGAGTGCAAGTGCTCGGCCTTTCAAATCCCGGCGCCAAAAAGGCTTCCTCCACCTGGGTGCTATTATTATGAACTTCCCTTGAGATAAGTTGAGATGGTGCAGCACTCGAGGTAGAGGTACTGGCGGTGAAAATATCCACGCTAGATCGTATCGCCAGCATTTGCTGAAGGCGAGGCAAGTGTTGGAGTCTAATAAGTCTAGCGACACATAACTTGCCACACAACAAGAGCCTCTCGTGACGCGAAAAGATCTATTTCAGGGGTTCCCCATCGTCTGAATATGTCCGTGGTTGCCTCTTTCAAGAGATGCCATTTGGTGCCCCTGCGATTGCGCGAGAGGTAATCGGCTGCCACGTTGTACATTCCCGGCGAGGAAGTGAGGGATAAGTACAATATTCAAACTGTCCGTCAGTGCCAGAAGATCTTATGTCAATTTTAACAGCATTTGGGACCTCGTTCCTCCTTAGTTTTTTATGTACGATACAACAGTTTTGCTGTCGCTTTGCAGGATTACCAACGAGTTCTTTAGGACTTCGGATGTCAAAGAGATTGCTGCTACCACAGCGTGCATCTCCTTTAAATTGCAATGCCACTCAATCTGACTTTGAGTCCAAGAACCATTCAGGGGTTTGTTGTTGATTAGCGCTCCCCATTGTAGATCCGAGGCATCGGTGACAATGTAATTCACATGCCTTGTTTTGAAGTGAATCGGTGTTTTGTGACTGAGGTTGTGCAAACACCATACCATGTCCTGATTCACCTCTGCAAGAGAACTCGGGCAAAGAGGAGCTCTCCTAAAAATGCATTGCTGTGTCGCTGCAGCGTTCGGCAATGCAACCTTCCCCGGTGGGTGATGAAGGTCGCAAAATTGAGATACCCTAAGAGGCGTTGGGCCTGCTTGAGGGTCCAATTTGCCGGCTGACAAGCGTGTTATCAGGCACTGACGAATTTTAATAACTTTTTCTGCGGGTAAGGACTTTGCATTTGATAGTGTGTCCCACGTGATACCCAGAAAATCGATCGATTTCGTTGGATTGGAGGATTGCCCGAGATCCAGCTTCACCATCCAATCGCCTTTTTGAAGGAAATTTGGCATTTGGTGGTGATGAAACAGATGAAAAGGTTCTGGTTTCATGAACCGATTGAAAGGTATTCGAGCGGAGGTTATTATTTTTAGAATGAAAAAAGGAAGTTTTAATTTCGCCTAATTTTTGTGATAGTTCCTTAAACATCCGCCCGAAAAGCCCATCGAGTCACTTATGATGGTATTTATTTGGATTGTTATATTCCCCCTTCTGATGTGAAACATCTATAGCCGCACGTAAAACCGATTTCTGGTGTGGCGATGCATGCAGAAATATATATATATCATGGTATATATACAGTCTATATGCAGTAGTGTGTACGGTGTGTGTATTTCTAAGTCACTGATTAAACGAATTAAGTAGTCACGATTTGAAATAAATTCGTAAATTATTGTATTTAAATGAAAATAAATGATTATTCAATAAATAGTCATCGTTATTTTAACAAAATAATGTCGATGTTTCACATCTGCCAGGCGTCCCGTGACGGCTCACATTTTTGAAGTTATACTTCTTTAGGCGCGTTATGAAAAATTTATGAGAGTGAAATTTTACGATGCGCGCGCACCGTGACACAAAATTCAGTATGGGCGCCGAAAAAAGAAATAGAATATGCGTGACGTTTGACCATAATGACATTTGTAGTACCTTTTAAACAAATAAAGCAGTTTTAATTATTTTTTCAAAGAAATTTAGCAATGCTTTTTCACAAAGACCTATTGTTACTTAGTTAAAAGGTTATGAAACATACCTAGTTATTAAATTAAATTATTAATATAATAAAATAATAAATAATAGTTGTTATTAATATTAATTAATAATTGAACAATATACTAAATATTAAATATTGTTAAATTATTAACGCTAAATATCTATTATTAGTTATTTAATATTTCAAAAAAAAATAAAGAAAGCCAAAGAAGTATAACTTCTTACGCGCGTACATAAGTACACGCACCATTTTTTTATTTCCGTGATCAACGAAGTTGTGACTCTTTTGTCCTTGTTTTGAGTTGTATCGGTTACCAAGAAAGGGCTTTTGACTAACCTGAGACGTTGAAGCTACAGGCGATTAAAAACGTATGCGTGATTTAACGCGTAGGTATTGCTTTAGATTGGTACCCGCGAACTCTGTCAATTTTGACAATACTACCAAGATTTTGTAAAAATGTATATAATTTTTCAGGATTAAACATGTACTCCGAAGAAGGGTGGGAATTTTATCTAAATCTTCTCTAACATGTTTTTCAAGTTTGACCAAAACATTCTTGCAATTTATTATGTATAGAATTTAAATTAAGAACCGCGTTCGACTGAAGACCACTAAAACGCTACGTAACGCTTTATTGATAAACTCATTTTTAAATCGGTAAAAGCAGGAAAAGCAACGTATTTCTTTTGTATATCAATATAACGTACACAGTTCAAATCAGAAATGTAAAAACCTCTGCATTGAAATTAATATTATAATTTATAACTCGGAGGTTCTTGAACCGACACGTCTAAATGCGCAATATCATTAAATACAGCCGCATGGTTAAAAAAAAGGGTCGTGTAGGTTTGCATTATTAGATTCGGTCACTTTATGTAACATGCTAGACGACGCAGCATAATTGAAAAAAAGTATTATTAAGGTGACTCACCAATTTCTTATTTCTTCTTTGTTGTGGCGGCGGTTCTTCATCCTCTTCACTCGTACTCGAACTTTGCGAAGAACTCGGCTTGTCAGAACTTGCAGAGACAATATCTCCCGTGATATGAGACGGCTTTGTAAAGCGTGGGTGAGGCACGTTTGACATTTACACCGATTTTAGCACTTTCATTAGCCATTTTATATTTTTAACGTGAAAACCGAGTTAACCATTTTACGAAATAATTATTTCCACTTTGAAAATAAATTTTAGGTCGATATAACTTTGAATATACTGATTCGTTTTTAAGTGTGCACTAGCGACTGTGCAAGACGAAAAACGACGCAACAATGAACAAGAGCTCTGGCGGCTTGCTTTAGCGCGGTAAAAAGTTAGTTCCAGTTTCAAACGCCGGGCGCTGGCGGCGGTGTCACGTGGTGGGAAAATATCGGATACTAGCGATTTGGGCGGAAAAGGAAACGATGTACTCTCATAACGTCAAACGGAACACATAATATTACATTACTGTAACAGAAGTTATCTAGTAGGTAGAGTTGTCGTGCTACTTTATTACTCTTATCACCTATTGATTAACTACAGAAATGAAAGACTCCTAAATTGTACTTAACAAAGTGTGTACTAATAGTATAAAACTATTAATATAAAATATCAAAACAGACTCGCAATTGCATAAAATCATCTTGGGAAAAAAATCAATACACGACCACGAAAATGTAAAAAACGCCAAATGCTTTTTATTTAAATAACTCATAAAATATGCAACAGTTAATAAAATCGCTAGTCCAAACTAATGTGATGTAATTGAATTATTTTATTTGTCTCCACAATACTTGCCATGATGGCATAAAAACGAAATTAGTCAAAAGTGTTTTGCATCAAGTTATTTACATTGTATTGTTTTCTAATTAGAGTAAACAATTGAAATTATAGTGAAGGATCAATTAACATTTATTGTTTTTAATTATAGGTTCCTACAGTAGTAGGTCATGATTGTAATGTAAAGCGGTTTGTACTATTTGTACCGTATAAAAATTACTGTTGTTCAGTGGGTCTCTTTGCGTTTTCTATAAAGTATACTACGGAGAGTGTTCAGAAAAATTGTTTGGGTTGATCCCTCCTGCCTCTTTTCAACACTGTACGAGCCGTACGAGCTCTAAATTTCACCAACATCATCTTGATGGTTGGAGGTCTTCCACAGTCCGTTTCACAAGGCATTTTCATTTGCGACCCAGCGAACTGTGGTATCAAATGTTTAAAAATCGAGTGTACCTATTATTATAAATTTACATAATTTTAAATTTAACCGACGTTTCGCGTGCTTTACAGCGTGCGTGGTCACGGTGACTGAAGACAAAAGGTGTTGAATTTCATAAAAGTATCACAGCTGTAGAAAAAGTTGCATTATCTGTATTAATTTCCCCGGAGTTGTAAATTTATAATAATACATAACTTTAATCCGGTTAAAAAGTGTATTCTTTAAATTAACAATAATAGTTTTGCGTATAAGCATTGCGTCTTGCCAGTGCTTAAAAGCTTCGCACGAGTTAAGTTTTAACTCGTTGTTTGAACTGTCTTTAATCGTTTGAAACATGAGCTTATAACTAACACAAAATTAGTGGTAGTGCGATGCTGGACTAACCAAAAATAGACGTGACGTATGTATGGGTTTTTAAATCTTAGTGACACATTTGTTACCTACAAGGAATATAAGTGTAGTTGACCTATTGGACATTATCGGAAACAAGAATGTTATATTACAATTTATGAGTGTGGGAAAAACTAAAGGGCTCATTTTGGCTTTAAGTGTGCGATGATTGCTAACATTTGGTTAGCGCTTCTAATTATTAACTAAAATATATAAGTAACTTAACTGATGTTAGGTTACATAACTCACGGCTAAATATTTATTTTGTTAATGTAGTTCCATATATGGTATCTCGGACTTTTTTGTTGATACTGATGACTTATATAAACTGTTACATCCAGCTGCCCACTGCAGTATTTACGAACCCATTTCACGTAAGGTTCTTTAAGAAAAAATCTTACCAATTCATAAAAGGCCGGCAACGCACTCGCGAGCCTGGCATTGATTGTGTCCATGGGCGGCAGAATGACTTCAGGTGAGCCTTATGTCCGATTCATTCATTCATTAGCCTTTATTGCTGACACCCAGTACAATGTAATAACAATTATTTAAGTTACATAAAAAATATATGTCCGATTATATTATCGAATTTGTCATACAATTCATTTTTTTTCCTTCAATTAATCTATAGCCTATGTTCATCGAGGATACTGTTTGATTCTAATGGTGGCTGTTTAATGTAAAATCTTCAAATCTGGTTACATTCATTCAACTAGTAATATTGACTTAACAAACTATTTTTATTAATAACAGTCCACTGAGGTTGGAAAAAAAATTAAAAAGAAAAATCAGATTTGACGTTAGTGATTAGCAAAATTTTTCTCTTGTTGTTTTTTCTTTAATAAAGTTTTTTGGGTTAAAATTATAGTTTAAAACAGTGGCAGTATTTTAAATCGCTCCAGTAGTTTTCAGCCTGCTGTGTAAACAAGCAATCAAAGCTTCTCTTTATAAAATTAGTGTAGAAGAACGTTACAGCGCAATCGCAAGAAATTGCTATATACATTGTATATTTATTTAATGACTTCCTTATTTCAGTCCATGAGTGTATAACAATAACTTAAAAGAAACAACAAAACGATTTAAAAATGTCACGCACGCAGCGTGTGTAAAATGACTTTATTTTCGACTGCCATTAAGCCTCCACTCATAAACTCTTGATGGGAGTCATAAACTGTTTTACCTATTACCACGCTTAGCATTAGGAATGAGGTGTGCATTATGATGGCTTTATTATAGTAGGTAGAGCGTGCTCTAAGAATAGGAAAAATAATAATCTTTTTAAAATTACGAACGCGATAATAACTATAGTCTGTGTATTCTTTGTACTCTTTCCACAGAATATCGTAATTAAAAAGAATTGTACATTTTGAAAATGACAGCGCGCCATATAGTTACAGTCAGACTATAGTCTATACACTCTATGGTAAATTCCAAATTTAGCGCCATTACGATTTAATTCCAGTAAATTGTGATTGATAAAATAATATTATATACATTAATGTATTAAACATACAACTAAATATATAAATACTCATTATTATCAGCTTTGTTGACGTTTTCTTAATTTAATACGAGTACAAGTGACGTAACAGAGGTCACAGAATATACAATAAGTACAATGATTTGAATTAAGAATATTAACGTTGGTCTAAATAATTCAGTAGGGATAGCAAAAATATTCTATTCAGTAAGAAGTTGGATTGAAAAACCTCTCGAACAACCTCCGTCAATGTCAATTAACGCAGAAAACAAAAGTTGGTGTTAATTTACTTGAGATTTATATTTAGGATTTACTCCTAAATGTCTATAAATATTATTTGTTATATGTGTGTGTATCTTTTGTATATATGTATGAATGTTTCAAAGAATAAATGATTAATTTTAATTAATATAACATTTAATTTACGTTCTGTGGAAAACCAATGTGAATTGAGTTTAGATGGCAACATTCTAATACCTAGAGACTAAAATTATTTTTCACCTGTATGCGTTAGTCTATGGGTGACCACAATTGCTGGAAAAGTTTTTATAATAGTAATAACAGTAATTTCTGTACCACCCAAGACAGAGCAGTTTGCAGACAAGCCTGGCTGGAAGGAATAAAAAAAAAGTACTCGAAACGTTAAGTAATGTAGTAAATAAATGCGTAATTTGGGGGCCTCATAGCCTAGCGGTCTTATTAAGTGGTAGCTAGGTGATGGGTACCGGTTCGATTCCCGGTTCGAGGGCAAGTTTATAAATTTAATTTAAATTTGTTCTCGGCCTTTGGGAGGGTTGTGCGGTACCGGGCGAGTGCCTAAACCGTTCATGAAGGACATGGTCGAATTTCTTAGGCAAAAAGCACGAATTATAAAAATCTCATACTTGACGCTGGCTAATGCAGAAACCGTGCCAGAGCCATTAAAAAAATGCGTAATTTCCCGCGTAATTCAAACACAAGAAAGCGTATCAATAAAAGACCATCTCTGTGTATTTATTCCTCGTAATTTTATAAATAAAAGCGTAAATAAAGCAATTTAAGTTTAAACGGTGGCAAAGTTACATTGTCCATATCTATATGATCGACGGAGTGCACTGGAAGTTATGATAAACTACTTCTAACGCTAACTTCACCGTAACTAGTTTAGACATTTCATGGCAATAGTTTACTAGTTTTAAAACTTTGTGATGTTATCTTTTAATCTTGTAACATCGGCTTGAGTTAGTGTGTTTTGTTTGTGATATCTAACTGAAGTCAAAAATGGAGGTTATCATTTTGAGCTATGTTTGTTTTATTGTTTTGTTAAATCTCGTAAGTGTATAATTTTCTACAAATTTCTTTGGCTGTCATGGGTGTAAGGGTGAGATTTAGAAACCAAACTTAGCTATACGTCAAAATCCATTACTTTCTATACATCAGAGATGCTTGAAGTCAAACTTGGGCTTAGTGTACGCCAAGTGATGGAAATCTGAGGTATCTCCGAACCAATTCGACTAAGGGTCCTTCAAGAAAAGAAGGGTCCGTCTTAAAAGGCCGCCTCCTGCCTGTTTGCCTCATATTACATTTAAAAAAAACGCCATTAATATATTAATCTTATAACTAAGCTGCGAATCTGGCGCCACTTGGAAAATGATAAAGGTAATAAAGAACGCCTTACACATTACACAAAACACAATATTTTATACCATACTCTTGCCAATAAATTATTATGATTAGAAACCAAAGTCATATATTATCTGCCCAAGCACCAGTGATCGCCACTTCTAATCACGAAGGTGAACCTAAATCGATGAAAGGCAGTGTCAAGAACTCTCGTCGCAAGAGCAACGTCCGGTTTCCGGTCGGACCCTACTATTCAATTTGGTCTGCGACAAACTTCATTGATTGTTTCTATATTCCACTCGCAAACTGCTGAGATTTCGAACTTTTACGTGATACACTTTACAGTTTTCAAGTAAAACTCTGAACGTTTTAGGAAATTGTTCGGAAAATGTAAAAAATATTTGTTTGTTTGTTTAATACCATCAAAGTCAAAATCATTTATTCACATAGGTAACGCAATGTACACTTATGAACGTAAATATAAATATGAAATGCTTCTTATTTTACATTTACTGCCAGTTCTCAAATCAAGGGCGTAGAAAGGAAGAGAAGCAGCAATAAACTCTCCGCCACTCTTTTCCATTGACATAACCATAGACAATTAAATTATAGTATGACATGTTTTATCTAATCATGGCTGCAAAAATTGGCTTTTAGTTTTAAATTATAAATAGATACACTTTACAATTTTCAAGTAAAACTGAACTTTTTATGAAATTGCTCGGAATGTAAAAAATATAGATTTTTTTGTTTAATATCATCCTCCATTGTCATAACCAAATTCAATCAAAGTATAGTATGACATAATTTTTCTAATCATGGCTGCAAAAATTGGCTTTTAGTTTACATAGGTAATTTATTTATGACAAAAAATCAATCATACAAAAGAAGCCATAACATATACAAAAAGGTTCAAACATTTATGAAAGGAAAAAATCAACGAAATTATTAAATACATTTAACTAAGTAATACCTTATTCGGCTGTGTTGTGTGATGGTGTGAAAGTGAGGGAGGGTATATGTTATAGATGGAAGGAGTGAGAATGTAAAACAAACGACGAAACTATGTCGCTGTTTCTTTTGACTGTTATCAAGCATCTCTTGTGCAACAAGCTTTGACACGAGCCAACGTAATGCGTCATGATTTATTTATTTCTATTAAACCTTTAGCCATTTCGATTCGCAGAACATTCATAAGTTCAAACGCTGCAATTCTAATGTGTTAGTACGCTTATAAATTTTCCCCTGAAACTGACCCCTTTCACCTTTCAGTTTCTCTGAGCTTTTCCAAAATTTTGCAATAACTTAGAATTTATATCTCTTTTAGAACACGTATTGTTGTATGAGTAACGTGTCGATCGCGTGATTGGTAAATCAGTTGACGTTTGTGTCCCACGCTGCGCAAACTTTCTCCCAATCCCTTGTTTTATCTTCAAGATGTTTGCCGGTATCTGTGTTTGTAATGTAGTAACATAATAGTAATAAAGAATTTACGAAATTGACGTTGACAAATGAAACTGTGTTTGAAATTAAAATAGTTTTTTTTTTATTTCTTTAAATTTACAAAAGAAAAAAAATACAATCGTAATAAGTTACATTAGGAAACCGCTGTGGTTTATATTGATGTAACCATAACAGTCTTGTTTAGGAGCGCGACAAATGCATATAAAAGTAGTTTTTTTAATTTGCTGTTTATGTTGGATGGCGTTAGACAATCTAATATGTGATTTGGTATACCATTTATTTTATCTTTTGCCCAGGCTTAATTAACTTAAATCATTTCAATGGTACATTACCTAATAAATGCTAAACTCTGACAGAAGTAAAGGCTTTCACTCAGTTTGTAAATTA
Source organism: Pieris melete (assembly GCA_963693345.1). Classification (NCBI taxonomy): domain Eukaryota; kingdom Metazoa; phylum Arthropoda; class Insecta; order Lepidoptera; family Pieridae; genus Pieris; species Pieris melete. The sequence goes on from CAVNZK010000049.1 coordinate 29,543, forward strand.
CATAATATTAATACATAAGTTTAAAGGAGGCATGTTTACTGTAGCTTATTATATTTCCGGAGACAAGTCGTCCCAACATATGCTCTCCGCCGGCGCCGGTGAACACAATAAGCCTGCGTGATTTACTTTTATTGTCATACACCCTCTATTCACGGAGAAAAATATTCAAAAGTAAGTAAAATAGCCTATGTATGGGATCAGATTAAGACATTTGAATGCGTACCGTGATGTGCCTTTGTTTTGGAAGCAGATATTATGTATATTTCTTATTTGAAACTATAACAAATCGTTTATATACAGTCATCTGTTATAACGACATCGAAGGTACTCTCATATTTGGTCGTACAAACTGATAGTCGTAACAGCCGATGACGTATTAAGGACCTAATACATCGTCATGATCGTAGAACAAAAGAACAGAAGAAAAAAAGCTAAAATCCTCTTTTTATCACATTTGTAGTACATTGACTATATATACGATGTCGTCGTAAATGGTTTTGACTGTAGTTATATTTTTATATGGTTCGGAGACTGTAGCGGACTTGCTATTATCATCAAATGACTTGCTATAATTTATACGCCATTGTTGTGAGTATTTTAAATAATACAATCAAAATAACTGTTTATAATCAGTGTAATAAAAGATTTGATTGATTGGTCTTGACGTATTGTTTGTGTTAGTAGTAATTTTTTGTTCTTATACAAACTGTTTGGTCAAAGACAGAACCGTTACCTCTTTTTAATTTTTTATAGAACACAAATAATTTACCTGATACCACCGCGCATAGACTCTTTATGCTAGAGGGCTCGCGAGTTTGTTGCCGACCTTTTGAGAATTTGGAAATTGGTACGGAAATACTTCAGTGGGCAGCTGGTTACACATAGTGGTGGTGCGCGGCAACCAGCGACCTCTTACAGATTATTAACATTGTCGTCCCAAGTTTCATAATCAATAGAATCTTCCAAGTTCTGTCTGTAAAAGCACGTGGGAGTTCAGGCGCCTCTCATTCAAATTTTTCGCGATTACCGGAAAGAACGCCTTATTAACTTATTAAGTGTTTTATATGTTCGGTTGTGGGCTGATAAATTTTAAGAAACGGGTTGTACCTTTCACGCACTCCACATAAGCGTACATATATTTTTAAATAGATAAGTTAAAAGTAAACAGTGTATTTTTTGGAAACTTTATGCTCGCCGCAATTGTCATATATTTTAGAATAGAATTTATATGATGTGGTGTAGTTTTAATATCAATATTTTTTAATATATCAACAAGAATGAACCAAAAGGCCGGCAACGCACTTGCGAGCCTTCAATGTGAGTGTCCATGGGCGGCAGATTCACTCAACATCAGGTTTGCCTTATTACATACAAAAAACAAGGAAAACTGTTTTATATTTGGTACGTGCATAAGGTCGCTAAAACCTTAGACAATCTTAAATGACTCAAAGCTAAAAGTAAAATAAAGGTATTTAATATTATCTTGTAAGTTATAGAATTATGATTTAATCCCAAACTTAACAAGGTCAAGTAATTAACGATTTTGTCTTTCGAAACTTCGGCACTCGATCAGTGTTTAAAGTTTGCCCTCCGCTTTGGCTCGCGCTGATTAATGGATAAGTCTAGATATATTCACGTTTCTGGCTGCTATTCAAAATTCATCATGAATAGAACAATGTAATACATATGTTAACAAGTTTATTGTCATTATTCTCTAACTGACCGTGGCCATTTTAAATTTGAAAGTCATGTTAAAATGTAAGAAATAATATTCTTTAAACCTACATACATAGTAATAATATTAGTAATAAATCTTTATAAAAAGCAGTGTCTATTACTATATTAAGAGTAGTGTTGGCTTAGTGGCTTCAGCGTGCGACTCTCATCCCTGAGATCGTAAGTTCGATCCCCGGCTCTGCACCAATGGACTTTCTTTCTATGTGCGCATTTAACATTTGCTCGAACTGTGAAGGAAAACATCGTGAGGAAGCCGACATGTCATAGACCCAAAAAAGTCGACGGCTTGTGTCACTGGAGGCTGATCACCTACTTGCCTATTAGATTTAAAAAATGACCATGAACATTCAGAAATCTGAGGACAAGACCTAAAGAGGATGTAGCACCACTGATTATTTTTTTCTGGTGGACGTCCTCTTTTCTTACTTCCCACTGAGCCATTCCAAGTAAGGGTATTTTTGACATCTATCATTACAAACTCGGGCAATATGACCGGCCCATTTCCACTTTTTTTAGGGTGTTACCACGTCTATTATTTTTGTAAGGCTTTTCACTTTGTTTTTAATTTTCAACCGAATAATAGAACGCTGGGTAACCCCATGGTACTAGCTCATACGGTGAAGGAAAACATCGTGAAGATGCTGACATGCCTTTAAAAAAGTCGACCGCAACACACAGAATATGTGTATGTGTACCTATGTGTTATGATCAGGAAATAGATACTTACAAAAATTATATATAAGCTAACAAAACAAAACTTATTCCCCAAAGTATCGCTAACACATATAAACAAATTTAAAGATCTTTAAAATTATATCTTACCGTGTGAAGGAAACGTATTGGCTCAGTGGCTTGCGTCACTCAATCATGGTCGTGGGTTCAAATCACTGCTTAATAATTCATGTCAAACTTTGTCTTTTCAAAGAAACTAATACAAGCTAAGATAGGATAATAGCGCCGTTCAACTATTTACTTTGAACATGTATTAAAACCCGACTGTAACATCGCTATATTTAATTAAAAAATCCTCTTACGTTATCGGCAGATGTAGCCTCGATATATACGCCAGGTTACGCTACAAAAGTATTAAAATGAAAAACCTTATCGTCAAAAAACCTCTTAACCCCAATTACTGCTAATCGAAAATTAATGTGAATCTCAATTTGTGAAATGTCATCGGTATAACACGACATTTTCTTTTTTATCGCTTGAGCGAAAGATCAGCTATTTAATATTAGAATTATGTATTCTTTTTTGCACACACAAATATATAAGGTAGTTAACCTAATAAAAAAAACTACAGAAATCAATGGCGCTACAACCTTTTTAGGTCTGGGCCTCAGATTTCTGTATCTGTTTCATGATCATTTGGTAATCTAATATAATCTGACGCCGCCGACTTTTTGGGTCTAAGGCAAGCTGGTTTTTTTACGATGTTTTCTTTCACCGTTCGAATGTTAAATGCACAAGAAAGTCCAGTGATGCATAGCCGGGGATCAAATCTACGACCTCAGGTATGGGAGTCGCACGCTGAGCCCTCTACTAACACTGGTCACCTTCTTCTTAACCTTAAAATTATAATAAAAAAAATATAAACAGAAAATTTAAACGGTTGGTCCGGCAGTCTACCTTTAACACTGGCAGCATTTCCTCGTATTACGATATTTCACCAGCTCTGGAGTCACAGATACTAACTACCAGGCCCCAACTTAACATTTAATGTATTTTTAGATTTAGAATTAAGAAGCTTTCAAACTTCTTCAAATTTATCATCTCACAAAATACAATTGTAAAAAAGTAGTAACTAAATATCTCAAATCGCTTGATTACCAAAGCACAGAAAATCTATAACGACCTCTAATTTAATTTAATAAATGGAACGTTTTTCTCGCGCACACTAGTCATAATTTAGTACACTCACACACGCACACGCACTCACACTGACCCGTACACTCACACACACACACTCACAAATGCTTTTACTTTTTACTATTTTTTTTTATTTTTATTTATTTTTTTCTATATATTTTTTATATATTTTTATAAATTATTTATTTTCGTTCGTTTTTAAAGACTTGTATTAGCAAAACTTTTTGCAACACTATGTTCAAGAGGGACTGGTGACTTGTAATAACAGGTTTTCCCAACCTTTTTCAAGCACCAGTCTCTCAGTATAATACATAGCTTTAAGCTTATTGTCAAGTTTATTATTATTATTATTAATTAAATTAAGTTAAAGTTAATTAAAGTAAGTTTATCATAAAGCAATGTATGTATAAGATAAATAAATTCTCTCAAATTCTAAAACAAAATTCTTCTAAATTCTAAACAAATCGATTTCTTTTCTTCTAACAAAATATTTCCAGCAATATCTACAGATTTATGTACGTATAAACTTGTCAATATTTCTTTCCGTAAACAGCTAACGAAATTAAGAAAATACATAGCATTTACGTCATTTAACTTATTCCGTGTATTTCGTGTGTTCCGGGGTGTTCCCGACTGGAGATAGATAACTTCCCGATGATTTAGTTTTATTGTTATCCGCGATCGAACTGTCGCTTCGCTTCGCTTCCTTTTTATGTACGCCAATTTGGTTGCTTTCGTACTCCACTGAGTTTGCAACTTGGCTTTAACAAAACTGTATTTATTAGTTTACTTAAACGAAATAATGCGCGGCGACTGTCAAATGTTTAATAATTTATTCTACGACAAGTTAATACGATTGAAACCAATATTATAAACCCAAAGAGTTTAACATAAAGTTGCCATCATTTCAATGTATATTTTGACAATATCAGTTTAAAATAACCGCAACAAAATAATGCCTAAACACCACGCGAATTTTGCGTAAAAATCCGCAGCGAACTGGATATGGATACCGAATTTTTTAAATATACATATATACAGGCACATAGTATATCTATTTTTGTATAGAACTTAGGGCGCAAATGTTCAGTGGGCTCGCTTGATGTTAAGTGATACCCCGGCCCATTAACACTTTCAATGCTAGTGCCAAAGTATCCGAACAACTCTTAATACCTATGCCTCGATATATTAATCATTTTAATCGAACCCAGAACACACGTCAATTAAATATTCCATAGTAGACATATTCTGTCATATGTCATTATGACATTATACACAGACTATCACATTACATAGATAATATACGAAAAAAGGGCATAACTCAAGTCAGCTTTAATTATTACATTCATTAATAGTTCTCTGATAATAGCCAGATATTCCTCTCATAAATAAAGGAAGGTTCTATGATAAGCTAATTCAATCGCCGTTCCCCTCATCTCGTTGGTTCTGCTATTCGATAGAATCATAGGCTGTTAGGGATTTTTCCATTCATTTCCTTTGAATGTTTTCTTAATTACGGCTTAGTAATTGCATGCGTCATGACGTAAAGTAACGTAAATTAATTGAAAGACTTTGATGATAAAGCATAGTGATTCTTGTGTTTATAGATTTAATTTAGGAATAATTAGTTCATTAGACATTATTTTGTTGCTCTGCGGCTGCGTGGTAACGTGATGTTATATACTTTCTTCAATCAGACCTCTGGGAGGTAGCGCCTACCCTATAAAGTCTGGGACTCAGATTTCTGTATCTGTGTTATGATCATGTAAAAAGGCAAGTAGATGATCTGACACTCGCCGTCGCCTTTATGGTCTAAGGCAAGTCGGTTTCCTCACGATGTTTTCCTTCACAAATAGCGAAAGTTAAATGCGCACAAAGAAAGACCACTATTACAAAAAAAACATGATTTAATATAGAGAATAAATTATACTACAACTTATCTCCTATATTTACTTCCTGGTCGATTCATTACGCATATAATAAAATTAGAGCAAAGCTGTTATACACGACCGTTTCTCAAATTTCACCCACTTCCTAAATACAATAATCACTATATCTATATATCTCGTGATATCCTTCCCTCTTTACTGGTCGAATCTTCCTTACGTATATAAAAACCCCAAAGTTCAAACGCACACTGCAAACCGAACAACCGATTAACCAGAATAATTTAGAACCCCGAAATGACAGTGGTAAAACCATATATTCAGTATTAAGATAAATTAAGAGTATGTAAGATATTGAATAAAGGATCCTTTGCCAAGTGCCAAAGTTCGAAGCAAGTTAGCCACATATTTCATACTGGCCGTGGGAGTCCTTTTATTTTTGTCTGGACAGTGACATGTGGCTCCCGACTGTTTTACAGCTTTATTGAAATCGCAATCGCTATTACATTTATAGCTAAGATACGATAAATCATTACTAAGCACTGTAGATGCTTTTGTTATTTAGCCTAAATACTACATTAATTAAACGAAAGTCAAGTCAAAGTCAAAAATCGTTTAATCATATAGGTAACACAATGTACACTTATGAACGTCAAAAAAGAAACATACATTAATGGCTTCTAATTTTACATTTACTGCCAGTTCTCAAATCAAGGGCGTAGAACGGTAGAGGAGAACTGGCAATAAACTATCCGCCGCTCTTTTGGATCGCCAAGTTTTTTGTTTTTCAAAACAATTAATACAATGATTTTAAATGCTTGAAAGTAGAGGAGTTTGAAAATATTTCGAAATTAGGAATGTAAAAGTTATTATGTATTGTAGGAATTGGATCAAAATTACGCCTAATTGTTCAGCAGTAGGTACAATGAACGCATGACATAGGACAATCATTCTTAAGCTGTTACTTATTTAATTTAGTAGACAGTAAAAGACTTATAGCCCTTGCAGTCTAGGCTGAAACAAGATTCGTCGTAATCCCTCAAATCCAAATTAGATTTTCTTTCAATGGGGTCCACGGAATGTGTTCTGGTCACATGCTCTGAAGTTCTCAATTTAAATTCTGTTACTGTTTCAAAAAGGTGTCTACCGTGTTTGTTGCCATGGTAACCATTGCTTTCTTATACACATAGTATTAACATACACATCTTCGATATTATTACTTTTTTTTAGTTTAAATGTAATTATGAAAAGGGGGCATACGGGCAGGAGGCTCACCTGATGTTAAATGAGACTTTCAACGATAGAGAGCTCGCAATTGCGTTGTTGACTTTTAAAATTTTTAGGTACGCTCTTTTCTTGAAGGGCCCTAAGTCGAATTGTTTCGGAAATACTTCAGTGGGCAGCTGGTTCCACATAGTGGTGGTGCGCGGCAAAAGCCTGAGAAACGCTTAGTTGTGCAACGACGGATGTCGAGTGTCCTGATGTCCATGGATGGTGAAGTTGCTTAACATCAGAGACTCCAGCTCGTATTTGTATTAAAAATTACGCGAAAGGACAAAACATTCAATAGCTGATATTTTGTATCAAGTCGCTTTTGTATGTAATTTCAATTTCAAAAGAAACTATCCTTCAATATGTCTAGAAAGTCGGGATGCGGACTTTCAGATCGTACTACAAATACGTTGTGATTCCTACTAGGTGTTATACAAGGTAAAGATGTGACAAATTTCGCCCTTAGTGACATTTAGCTACCCTAAATACTTTCACGAAATCAGGCATTTTATTAAACGATCAATCAATTTTATCATTGCTTATGATGACGTGACATTTTTTTCCATATTCATAAAAACATCGAAATTTACAACTCACTAAAAATACTTGAAACTTACTATATGTACTATGATGATATAATAACCTACTTGACCGAGAAGCTCACAAAAATATAAATAGCGGTAGACTATGGCCGATAGTGGACCGCATTTGTTTTTGGAAGTAAAATAATGTTAATTATTAGATATAGTAACAGAGCATTGTTGGTCAAGTGGCTTCAGCGCGAGTCTCTCTTCCTGAAGGTCGTACGTTCGATCACCGGCTGTGCACCAATGTACTTCCTTTCTATATGCGAATTTAATAATCGCTCGAACGGTGAAGGAAAACATCTTTTTTTTTCTGATAGACCACTATCAAAATTTTGCAGGTTCTGGTGGAACCCTGTAGCTATATTTCTACCATATTCCCAAACGAAATAATATCATAATTATTTAACTAATGTATACCTACAAAATATTGTAAACCAATTTTACAAGAGTAAGTGTGGAGTTTCTTGCCCATTCTTCTCCACACGAAACTACCTTTTGGAAGGGGCAACTATCTTTATATTTTATTTAACGTTCAAAATTGCCATTTTAGGTGGTCCAATTGAAATAATTGATTTAACTTGACTTATTTTTGTTCGATAGCTATAAATGGTTTATTGAATTTTTCTCGAAAAGCTTTTATGTATATTCTTTTATAACGTGACGATTTTCCCGAACGTAACACTTATGAAATTAAATTTGAAAGGAAATTAGACACGATGACACAGTGACTCAATATCGCCATTTTAACAAGTGTCTACGGATATTAAATTCTTTATTTTAAGAAGGAATATACGTTATTATTAAAATTCTAGCTGACCCGGCAAACGTCGTTTTGCCATGTATATTATTTCTAGGAAACATTTTTAAGTTCACTATCTACTATAATAAAAAAGGGATTGATCGTAGAAGGGTGAAAATTGAGGATTTTATGTATTTTTGTATGTTGTATCATAAAAAAATAGAAATTAAAAATTTTGTCTAAAAAATAAAAAAAAATTTAGGGGTGGACTACCCCTAACATTTAGGGGGATGAAAAATAGTGTTGGCCGATTCTCATAGATACCGGATAAGCACAAAAAATTTCATCAAAATCGGTCAAGCCGTTTCGGAGGAGTATGGCAACGAAAACTGTGACACGAGAATTTTATTACCACAACCCTCCCAAAGGCCGAGAACAAATTTAAATTAAATTAAAACTTGCCCTCGAACCGGGAATCGAACCCGGTACCCCTCACCTAGCTGCCACAGAATAAGACCGCTAGGCTATGAGGCTCTTGGCAATGCACTTGCGAGTGTTCTGTTGATGTCAATGTCATTTAAAAAAAAAACATGTGTAAAGGTTGTAGCTTAATGTGTGTCACGGAATATATATTCTGACTCCATGATATCATTATCATCAATGGGTACAGCTCCTCAAGAACTTTAGCCTCTGCAAGTATCATTCCCAATTAATCTCGTGCTTCTTGCGTCCAACTTCGAACACCTATTGTTTATGCACATTATATACTTGCTAAAAAAACATATCAATATACTACCAATGCCTATATCTGAGGCAAATGCCACTATTTTTTAAAGCGAGTAAAGCAACTCTAAAAGATTTTCTTTTTACTAAGGAGTATCTAATATATAAAATTATCGTGTCACAATGTTCGTTCCCATACTCCTCCGAAACGGCTCGACCGATTCTCATGAATTTTTTATGTATATTCAGTAAGTCTGAGAATCGGGTACTATCTATATTTCAAACCTCTAAGTGATAAGGGGTGTTCACCCCAAAAAAAATATTTTTATTTTTGTTTTTATTTTTTATGACACAGAATACATACAACCCCTAATTTTCACCTCTCTACGATCAGCCCTTATTTTTTATTAATTTAATTTTTCCTAGAAATAATATACAAGGCAAAACAACGTTTTCCGGGTCAGCTAGGCAAAATATAAAATATTGCAAATTATAAAAAAATATTTATAAAACAGCATTGTATCGTAATGTATGCGAATAAAATATTATATATTAGAAAATAGTTTTCGTTCGGTTAAAAGGCTTTGAAGAGACATGATGAAGGAACTATCCAGTGTCACATCCGGCGTCCGTCACGTGGAAACGACTTCCGGGCGCCAGTCCGCTCATTCTTACAATCACTTTTATTTTGGTTAAACACACGAAAAATCTTTTGCGTAAATAGTTTTTTTTTAAAACCCTTTAAAAAATTATAAACTAAAAATACGTATTAAATGTATTGCGTTTGTGATCAGGTTAGTTTAAAGCCAAAAATATATACAATCTTTCATTCATTTCATAAATCATGATGTTATGGTAATATTGTCTATCATATATTAATTTCTATGGGGTTAAAGAGCATGCCTAGTGATGAAAATAAGTATATAGAAAAAAAAATCGGAGATGTTTTAAGGTGAAACGTTAATTCGAAAAATTTATCTTAATAATAGTTGAACTTTTAGAACTAGAATTAGTTTTTAATAATGTATTAAAATGGTTTAGTGAAGTTTAGTTATATAATTAATTGCGTTCTGTATTTTTGAATATGTATACCAGATATAATGAAAAATTAAATATCTCCTAAAATAATAAAATAGACACCAAATATTTCTACGATACGAAGCAAAGTTAAGCATAAAATCGGGCGTAAATCAAAACATTCTCAGAGATTCATCAGGGATTTTTATTCAACAAATACACTAGCAGTTTAGCTGTGTTTACCACGTTTCCCCGTATAATTTGTTAGCTAAGACAGCGTCGGCAATCCCTCGGGAGTGGCTTGTTCCGCCGCTTAGCGCCAATACGCGGCCTTGGCTAATCCGGACACCGGAGCAAAGAAGCTTAAAATAAATGAAATAAGAAGCTTCGGTATTACCATATTACCAGAGTTGTTGATTATTTTCATTTAGTAATTTAAAATGTACCCTGGTTAATCACTGCTTAGAATTAGGCTATTATATCGATTGGCCATAAAGGTTATATCGTAAGCTTTTTATCATGACTATAAGGCAAATGGGTGGATAAAAAATCTTTCCTACTAATATAAGCGTAATTTTTTTTTCATGCGAAATTAAAATATGTATTTTAAAAAAATTCAAAAAGGGGTTATAAGGATATTAAGAATAACAATGAAACAAGCAATTTTACTTTATAATTTACTTAACCTAAAAAGTAATAATAAAAATTATTACTTCTATCAATTTATTCAAATCGAAGCTAAGTGAATATGTTAAACAAAATTACTTTTAAATTCATTTCTTATAATTACTTTTAATTCATATTTCTTTGGTTACTTTTATTTTTAAGATTATTGCATGTACGGCTATATTTTATTGTGATTATTTTAAGAACGACTACAATGTTATGTTAATCTAGAGAATTATTCTCATGTAAGTGACATTTTTGTCTTTTTGAGAAAATAAAGTCTTTAAACCTAAAAGTAATAATAAAAATTATTAAAATGAACATCAAAACAAATTTAAAATTGTTTTATATACTGTATACTTGAATGTAATCATATTCATAAATGTCTTTAATATTTTATTATTTATTTTCCATAGGTTATTCCCGATTATATTTGTAGTGTAAGATTAATGAAGAAAATGCCTATTATAAAAGTAAATCTTCACGAAACAGATACATGAGACCCAGACTTTAAATATTGCAGCGTTACTGACTATTTATTACTGGCCTAGTGGCTAAGCGTGCTATTCACATCCCTAAGGTCGTGGGTTCCATCCCCGGCTGTGCACCACTGGACTATCTATGTGCGCATTTAATATTCGCACGAACGGTGAAGGAAAACATTGTGAGGAAACCGACATGTCTTAGGCCAAAAAGTCGACGGCGTGTGTCAGACACAGGAGGCTTATTAGAATTAAAAATGATCATAAAACAGATTCAGAAATCTGAGGCCAAGTCCCAAGGAGGTTGTAGTCCCACTGATTTATTTTTGAAGTTATACTTCTTTAGGCGCGTTATGAAAAATTGATGAGAGTGAAATTTTACGATGCACGCGCACCGTGACACAAAATTAACAGAATGAAGTTGCCCACGGAAGATGCTACGGCATTGGACATAATTTAAAAACAACATTCGAATAATAATAGAATTAATGTTACACTTAATGTAAGAGAATAATAATAAATATTTATATATTTAATTTTTCATATGTAAACTGAACTTTATTTATTTTAACTGTTATAGTATAAAATAAATAACTATATGAACATTACTTCACTGTCCTTGTTTTTGTCTGATGGATCTAATGATTATTGTAGTATTGTGCGGACCGCTGCCGTTGCCAAGAGTATAGAATGTCTTACAAAAGTTTCCGACTTGTTCAAATGGCCGGCTTTTGTTGAGAGCGACTTATTGTTCGGGACAGATTGCAGAGGATCAGCGTCGAATTTGCTAGACGCTAGACACGTGCAAGGGTTTAGGGGTACATTATTTGCTGGGCTTCTGGCTTCTTTTGTTAGTGAGGCGCCAGGATGGTTTCTGTTTGATTAATTATATTGTGGCAGATGACAGACATATGTTCGAGTCGTGATTAGAAGTAGATAATGAGGATTACGTAAATGAAGTAAGTTAAATATGTAACATTTTGATTGTATACATATATAAAATATAGACGAATATAAGACAGACAATGCTTTAATTCGACGAAAGCAAACGTGGGCTATTACGTAAAAAATAAATTGTGTAACATATGATGAAACCAGCATTCAATCCCTGGATATCTAATATATGTATTCTGACAGTACCAGTTTGTATATCTATGAAGCAGTTATGACTGTCAAGAAGCATCCACAATTATTTAAAACTTACAAACAAACTTGCTTGTATATTGGATCCAACACGGCTGCGGGTGCCTGCATGTTGAACCGCGCTATACTCCAAAAATTGTTACGCCATGGCTGTGAGAATATTTAATCAAATTCCTAAAAATTATAGATCGCTGCCATGTAATGTTTTCAAGGGGAAGGTGATTAGGTTTTTGAAGTCAAGGTGCTTCTATAGCGTGACCGAATATTTAGAACATAAGTTTAGAACATAAATTTAATAACGTATGATATGATATGTACAATAATATAATGATACAAATAATATAAAAACTGACCAATTCATATGACTAATAATGTAAAATGTAAAATTCCTTTAAATACAAATTTGCGCGCCATTGTGTGTGGCAGAATATGCGAACTTATGATTGTACCACCTGACACATTTTTGTACCATATTCTTGCAATAAATTATTATTATTATTATAAAATTCTCGTGTCACAATGTTCGTTCCCATACTCCTCCGAAATGGCTCGACTAAGTTTCTTCACTAAGTCTGAGAATCGGCTACTATCTATCTTTCTCCTAAGTGATAAGGGGTATCCACCCCAAAAAAAATATTTTTATTTATTGGTCAATTTTTTTTGTTTTTTAATACAAAAATACATACAACCTTTAATTTCCATCTACCCTTTGGATTTTATAACTAATTTTTATTGTGTAAATAAATTCTATAAATAGCTATCAAATTATATAAACAAAAGATTAATATAAATATGTCATAACTCTGAAACGTTCAAATACGTAGCAATACGGGTAATAACGGTATAATATGTTTTGTGAGATGTAATTCATATTTCATGGCACTCATTCGCATAAGATATTGCCCGACTCCCTTTATTCCATAGATAAAGGGAGATAAGGGGAGATGACGCCAAGTAGTCTTTTGATTCATTTGCTAACATTCGCGTACGTTATCGCGAGTTTCTGTATTATTACGTTGAATAAATATTTATTAATATGATAAAATCAGGATGACATGAAGGTAAGCAGACTGTTGAAATACAGAAAGTTCCATAGCGGACACATTTTTGCTTCATCATCAAAACGACTTGTTATAATGATGGTCAAAATTCAAGGCAAGAGATTGGCTGGTTGCGAAACATACGAGTGGACCGGCATTACATTCACCGAGTTTTTAAGACTAGCTCATTATACCCGGTTATTCAAGTTACATACATAAGGCAAGTAGGTGATCAGCCTTCTGTGCCTGACACATGCCGTCGACTTTTTTGGGTCTATGTCAAGCCGGGTTTGTGACGATGTTTTCCTTCACAGTTCACCGTTCGAGCGAATTTTAAACGCGCACATAGAAAGAAAGTCCAGGAGTAAGAGATTATAGTTAAAAATCTATTAACTGAACCTTTACTTTTATACCCTTTGTACAAACTATTAGCATTTAATCCTTTCCATAAATAAATAAAAACAGATAATAGTGCAAAAATAGTGCAATCTATAATTTAAAATGTAGGGAATCTCTGAGAGGTAAATTCAAGGAAATTAATATACTTACCTTTCCCTCGCAATATATTTATGAAAATATTATGTATGTATACAAAAATAGTGATAAATTTACTAGAATAGAACATACGCACAATGTTAATAATCGGAACAAACGCAGGCTGCAATTTCCCCGTACTAGAATATCTAAAGTTAGTAATGCTTTTTTGGGGAAAGGGATACTCTTCTTTAATATGATCCCAAAGGCTCTTTTATATCTGCCTTTTAAAAATATTAAGAAATGTGTCAAAGAAAAGCTGTGTAAAAAGGCTTACTATAAAGTCAACGATTATCTTGTTAATAAAAGGGCCTGGGACTAGTGCTAGACATTAATTTGCGATATTTGTTTTAAAATAAGTGTTGTTTGATGATTTGCTATTTTAAAAGAGTACCGAGAGATTTTTACATCGGCTTTTTCTCTGGGCGTACGCCGATGAGTAGGGATTAATAATTTAATGACGTGGAATAAGTGATACCTGTATCTTATGTTCCATAATAAACATTATTTTTTTTTAATGAATACAGTTTACCTTTGAACGAAAGATATAAAAGATACAATAAAAATTACAGGCTTCTTCAATGTATTCCCATTCCCTTCATGTTTTCAACGCTAAAGTGAATTTTTAAATTATACATTTACCATAATAACGTCATTCGGCACACGTTTTCAAGAAAAACGTTCTTAGGCCTTACGCTGTGACCGCATTGAGGTTAAATCTCCGCGTTTTATTATCGCTTTAGGTTCATAGGTAGGTTGCGACAATACCGATCTTTAAGTAAAGGTTGTATCACACCCTAAAGCTGAGCTTGTAAGTCCTTGGGGTCGCAAGTGATCATGGATAGAGGAGCAAATTATTCTAAGCTCAAGTTAAAAAAAATGGTTTTACAAGTGCAAATTGACAAACAATTTAAGAGTCATTAATCATTAGGGATGCTAATGTGTGGACGCGTTAGCTCCGTCTCACCTCCCTCGGACAAACAAAAAAGCTGGTGCGGCCGCTGAACAAGCGGAAAATAGTAAACGGCTCGAAAATAATCTTTCCTCCAACTTAGATTTTGTTCCCTTTGGAGTAGAGACTCTTAGGCCGTGGGGTTCATAAAAAATTTAAGATTGTGCCTGGTAGATAGTATCAGTGACAATAGTCTGTTAGCTGGTGCTTTTTTTGCTCAACGAAAAAGTATCGCAATACAGCGGGCAATGGTGCCAGCGATAAAGATACACTACACTGCCAGAGGGACCAAATTTTTTAAATTTGTTTTAATTTTCTTTAATTAATTTCTCGACAACGATATTTATTGTGGTTTGTATTGTTTTACAATACTTTAATAAAGCAGTAAACAACCAGTCAAAGCAAAACTACACTGTACATTATAAATTAAACGCTATTTTTATGAGATATCAGAGCCCCTCAACGATGAAGTCGTGCGTTCGATACATGGACCAATCAGCATTTCTATATGCGCAATTAACACTTTTAACATATTACATAAACCAGCAAGCCTAAAACTTAAACGTCCACGGGGTGTGTAGACGAATGCTGATCACTTCCCTATTGAGATATGCTCGGCAAACTGATACTTTGGTAATAACATACTAAAAACACACAGTAAGAGATAACAAAAAGTTAAACTATTTTTTTTTTAATTATAACGAAACAGATTCAAAAAACTGTGAACAAGAGCAAGGGTCACTAGTTTTTTATAACAACAAAATTGAAAATAATTTATTCATTTAGATAACACAATGTACACCTATGAAATTCAATAATTCTTATCTTCTAATTATACATTTACTGCCAGTTCTCAAATCAAAGGGCGTGGAACGGACGAGAAGAACTGGCAATAAACTCTCCGTCGCTCTTTTTAATCGCCAAGTTTTTGTTTTAACTAATGTTTGTAAGGAGCTGCAACCATTACACTATGTACCATATGACATCTGAAGTAATTAATAGTTAATTAATAATAGTAAAAAATTTAAAACAAAGATTTGTCCTTTATCAGTAGTAGGCATGGTTAAATAGAAACACGCACTTACATTCTCGTGTGAATAACACACAAATACATTGACGAAATAACTAACATCACCGCATACACAAATTCAAGTCCGACAGTCACCACAAGTAGCACCCGTTCTCGAGTATGACGCATGGTCAGCCATTGGCTTCCTCAAAACTTATTATAACAAAAACTTATTTTAAATTAATACAATATAATAGAAAGATCACTTCACTTTCTGCAATCTCTAAAATACGTCTGTATCTAGTGCTAATCATGTTAATTATTAATTAATCTGTCGAGGTTCCATTAACTGTTGTATACGAGTATATTGCAGGTAATTTCACTCGACAAACATACAACTCGCTTCGAGTGCAGTATAATAACGCATTTAGGGTGTTGCTGGGGTTGCCTCGCTTCTGCAGCGCATCAGGAATGTTTGCAGAGGCGCGGGTGGATTGCTTTTTCGCCACTATGCGAAAGCGGTGCGTGCTTGGTGCGCCGGGTTCGGGGCAGCTCCAGCAACATCTTACGGATGATAGTCGAGAGAATGGAGTGCCCCTATTTACGACACTGCTCCGACATCTCCGCAGGGCTTTGTACCTGATAGTTTTTATTTAACTACTTTTTCCTTATTTTTACTAATTCTACTAACATAGATCTTAAGAAACTATTGTTACTAACTTACTAATCAATCAATGGACTGTATTTGTCTGATTAATAAAAATTATTATTATTAATTGCGCATAAAAACGCAGTGCGGTCGCCCCCTCAAAGAGATTTAGTGTTATATTAACATAACCGCATTGTAAAGATAATTTGTGGGTAAAGTTCGGCTTGTAATACCTCGCAAATTGCCGGATAAGACTGTGTGAGACAACTGTTAGTTTTAATTAAACTGCCGGTTGTTGGGAGGTCCTCGAAACGAGGAAATTATTCTAATCTTATAAGCCTGTTGGTGCCCGGAAACTTGATCGAAATTAATATTGTGCAAGCGGGGACTCTTTTTGCGCTTAATGGAAAACTATTAATAATAAATTTAACAGTCGATATTTTAAACTAAACTCTTATATATTTATAAAAAGCTTGCCAACGCTCGGTGCACTGATTCATTGGGACAAGAAACATTAAATACAATATTTAATGAGACACTAATAGGCAAACAACAAACACCAAGAGGAAATAAAAAAATTAAACCAAAAAAAAATATTGGTTGTTTGTAAAGTAGGTTTACGATCGAGATGTTTACGTGATAACGTCTTATTGGTGATATAAGTTTTTGGGAAGTAAGGAATTAATGAAGATAACAATTTTTTCAAATTTTAAATTACATCTATCGTTTATTCACACTTTTGATGATAAATTTCGGGTGTAAAATGACAAGTTTACTTATTCCACTATGATATACATTTTTTTTGTTGCAATTGTTGTAACACTTCACTTGCACTTCACATTTTGTTTCACTGTTAAACATTCAACGAAAACTTAACCGCACGAGAAAATCTCCATTCGTTTGTATGCCGCTAGAGTGAGATGAGACGGGAGATCGGTCCGTCTCTCTCTCTCGTTATACCTGCGATCGCGCTCGTGAGGTTTTGGTGTGACACAAGTTTCTGAACATGTCACCCGACTAAAACGATTTTAAAGACGTTATCACGTCAAAAAATAATTATAAAAACCAAAGGACAATCAATTTCAAAGTGTGAGGAAAACAACTATAAATATCTGGATATAGGTGAGTTTTGGCTAAAATGCGTTCTTCTGAAAGGAGAGACAAATGGGATGATGGGGTATTCCTATTCATTTATTTAACAAATACACACATTTATATGACGATATACAAATAAGTCACAATTTCTCCATCCACCAAACCGTTAACATTCATTACAAAACTATTTTAATACATAAAAAAAAATTAACTACTTCAAGAAATTAATAAAAAAATAGAAAATTCAAACTATGCAGGATTATTTGTTTACAATCAATGTGTTAGGGTGCGTACAGACTATGTAACAAATTATATAACTTGTGTTTTATAACACGTCCACATTATATAACCTTGTTATTCAACATTATAACATAAAACAATACTGTACACATTAGAATAACAATGCAATATAACAATGTTATGTAACCATTTTAAATACAGAAAGAAAAACAAAAAAACGTAGATGCTGGGTTCGTCCTAGCATACATATCAATAACATGTTATTATAACATGTTTTATAACATTCAGTGTCCACATTATCTGAAACATGTTGTATAACATGTTATGTTATATAGTCTGTACGCACCGTAAGGTACAAAGTGTGACAGTTACCTGTTATTGACGCGTGTCAAGTACAACACAATACACAGTGAGTTATTAGAAACGTTAACCAACATAAAAAGTAAGTTAAAAAGAAAAACTGGTTTTATATGCATTTAACGCGATCTTAGACAAGACTGCTATGGTTACATTTATACAAACACAATAGTAACACATTCTGATTTGATTGTGTTATTCTGTAATATAAATAAATTAAAAAAAATATTAAAGTAGTTAGATTTTTTTTTAAGAATCTTAAGATAATGCCTGTCGACAGTAATTTTCTCTTCAGCCCCTAGGGTCGTGCATGTCAAAATCATAATGACAATTATTGTCACCCCTTGCTTGTCAGCGATTTACCGTAAACGTAGACGGACTATTATGTATATATATATTACTATAAGTTATGTTATGTACTATATGTTATTATATGGTATAGACCAGGCATCAGCGTACAGCGTGTGAGACAGCGAATGAACGACATTATGTCGTATTTACATTTTTAATTCATTGAAGATTGCTTATTCTTGAACAAAATTACTGAGTCGTGACAAAATAAGCTACATACCGATGAAAGGTTATGTTTGGTTCTTTACGTTCACTATAGCTTTTACAGCCAATTATGCAACAATTCACAATGACTGATACTTTAAATACACCTCTTATAAGGATAAAGTCTTAAAATGTTGGTTTGACTTGGGTTTCACAGATTTATCAGTAAGCGGTGAAAATTTGTTTACCACCAAGGGCTCGGTGGTAAACAAATAAAACCCGATACGCAAATAGAGACAGAATAACTGATACTCTGTTTCGCTCGCACTTAAGTATTTCACGTTAATGCCTTCTCTCTTTAGTTATTATTGTTATTTTAGAAGCTCATCTAGTTCTATACTCTATCTACGACCGTAAACAATATCCCAAATCTGCTAAATAATGTCAAAGCAAACATTAATCGTTGATTCCAATATCAAATTAAATTCTATTTTTGATAGAAATCGGTAATTATTAAGTCCTGGATTAATTTAGAATTAGGAACATCTGCGACTTAGTTGAATTTAATGAAAAGTAGAAAACGAATGAAATCGCTTGAAAGAGATAATCTTCAGTTTCAATTTGAGAACTGCCTCTTGGGAAAAATGGTTTATTAGATTTTACAAGTGTCTGCTTATTCGAGAAGGTAACATTGCCTTTGCTGGTAGTTGGTTCGATTCCGAAGAATAATTAACTATGTTCAAGGGTCCTAACTTTTTGGATATGTCCGCAAAAATTTAAATAATTCAGGTAGTCGGATTTTGGGACGGTGTGCTGGTGTCGGTTTTTGCGACGGTGTGCGCGCGCATCGTAAAAATATACTCTCATCATATTTCCCTAACGCGCCAAAAGAAGTATAACTTCAAAAATACTATGCAAATCAAAACTAAGTGTGATTTTAACTACACATTTTGGCATCTTATTCATCATATTGTGTCATTGGTACTAATATTTTACATTACACCGAGAAAGAATGGTACTTAGCAAAAATTATAGACTAACATACTATATTACTTACAAATTATATTATTATTTGTGAATAAAAACATATTTTCTTAGTCTTCCCAGATCACTCTTCTTTAAGTATTCCAGCTTTATATTTTTTTTTAAACAACAGGGGGCAAGCGGACAGGGATCTCACCTGATGTTAAGGGATACCGCCGCCCATAGACTCACATTGCCAGAGAGCTCGCCAGTGTGTTGTCAGCCTTTAAAATGTGCGACCTGCCCGCAGATTTCGTGTATTTTTCCAAGATCTCATCAACATCGTATTACAGTCAATGTACCTTAAACATAATGATACCTTCGTCATTTGTGAAAACTGTACAAAAATCCACTTGACAGTTTAAACTAACTAAAAAGACTTTATAAGATATTTTTCTAAAGAAACCACAGACTGAAAACATCTCACAATATTAGACATAAATGTCACAGAGTAGTGAAATGCGGCTGAACAAACGTTCGGTACACCAACACCAACCTGTTTTGAAGTTAAATTACTAAAGTTTGACTAGTGGTTCGACTCACTGAACTACACTAGCAATAATTCTACGGAAACGTTGAATAGACCTCATGACAATGAATCAATAATATAGACTAGCTTTGTTACGTAGGCATAGACTATACCTGTTATAAATACTCTCTGGACTTAAAGTATTGAAAGCAATAAATGGCCTAAAGTTCTAGATACCAGGCCATAAACTCCAAAAAAAAGCAAAAAACTGTCTAAGTGTCATCTAGAAAAGAAAGAAAACACAAAATTCAAGACCAAGCCTTTTTTTAAATTAGAATATGTTAGGAATACGTGACACTAAACTGTTTTGTCTATGTTTAGTTCTCTAATATATAAAATTCTCGTGTCACGGTGTTTGTAATTAAATTCCTACGAAATGGCTCGACCGATTTTTGTGAAATTTTGTGTGCTTATTGGTTAGATCTGCGAATCAGACAACATCCCCCTAAATGTTAAGGGTGACCCCTAAATATTTTTTTAGACATTTTTACACAAAGCCAAAGCAGATTACATTGTTAAAAAAAATATATTCTGTATTCAAATCAGGCATGAAATTTACGATCTATTTTTAAACTAAAGCTATTCTTTGAACATATTGTCATTCCGCTTTAATATTTTACTTAACGCGCCCCAGAGGCGACATTATAGGATGCAATAAAAATTCATATGCTGAAAGACACTCTATAACCCTTGATATATTAGGTCCTTACATTGGCGTTTTGTATGGTAGGAACGAAAAGTAGATCTTATTTTAATAGAATATATTTAAATATCAAAGTATATACCACTGCTATCTATACACTTTTGCCATCTTAAAGGTAGTTCATTGACCCCTTTACTAAAAAAACAATTCGGACGGGAATCAATAAAATCTTCGAAGGCAGTTTCGACTACCCCATCAGAGTCGAATTTTTTTCCTTGCAAGAACTTGAAGCTCCTCTATTTTGGTAGCAGTCTGTTGTGCAATGCGCGGTCCAGCGCTGTCGTGAAGCAGCAGTTGCCTAGAGCGATTGACCAGCCTTGGTTGTTTAGCAGCTAGCTTTTCCATCATGGTTTGCAGTGGCTGACTCTCTGGCCAGATTTAAGAAAGTTATAGTGAACAACCCTCGCACTAGTTCAAAATAACAGGAGTCAATTTTCGCTTGGGGCAAGTTTTGGCTGGTTCGGCTGGGTTCAGCCATTGCAATGAGCGCTTCCGATTATCCTACAGGAACCACTTTTCATCACAGGTTGATTCGTTTCAAAATTCCTTCATTATTGTGCCGGTTGAGTAATGTAACGTAGCAGCCGACGCGCGTTTGTCGATTTGCTCCACTCATTTTGTGAGGTATACATCTTTCAAGCTTTGTCACCTTCCCAAGTTCTTCGAGTGCATTAATACAGTTTTATCGCTAACACCGCAGCCTTCAGCTAGCTCAGACGTAGTTAGGATCCGCTTACACTATAGCCTTCAATTCTTCGTTATCAACTTTGGTCTTTGGTCCAAGGGGCTTGCTCTGCATGTCGAAATTTCCAGGACAAAACCGTTGGAACCTGTGTTTTCTTTTGCGACTCTGCCGCTATACACATCATGAATCCTTCGAGCCGTTTCTGTAACTTTGGTGGAACTCGTACTAGTAAATAACGCGATATTTCATGTTTACTATTTAAATAAATAGTGACGCAAATAAAATCAATTAAACCGGGAAAATGAAATGAATCATGATTTTAAAACTTGCGCGATTAAATATCTGTAAATATTGAATTTGGAATTCCTAACCAAAGAAGAGATATTTGCGGTCAAAGCGGTCAAATTTCTGAAAAGGTGGAAGCTTGTAGTTTATTGTTTATTAGAATGCCAAATCATAAAATGACTGCTTCACAACTGATTTCAGAGCGACCGCCGATGAGAAAACCGCTGAGTTAGTTCGAAAAGTGAGTTACAGAATCGCAGGCCAGTACGATAAAACGCCAATATCATATATAAGGACCTAATATTACTAAGAAAGTTCGTTACGTAAAAGTTGCCTCATTAAAATTGGAGTCGCTTGTTTATTACGTTTACCCATTAGGGGCAGGTGTAACAATTCACACGAAGCAATTAACGCCCACTAAGCTAAAGGATTGTACGAAAAGAAGGAAAAAATGCGAACCTCTCTTAGTCATTCGTATGAGTTTTTGCTTTGAAATGTGCGAACGTGTCTTCAATTCATATTAGGGACGCTTGAATAATGCATTGGTGTGGCCTATTTCTACCAAACTTCTTTTGTTTATATAAATTATAAGTATTTAAGATCAAAATTTTCATATAAAAAATGAACTCAGACATTTGTTACGCTAATTAATTTTGTCTATCGGAGTTTCCTAAAAATGCTTTTAATAAAGTGTTTTTGAGTGTAATCACATTAAAATGTGTATTAAATTAAAACTACTCTTTCACTACTTTGGCCATATTGCCAGGAGAGAACTAAATTGACAAGTTGGTAATGGCAGGGAGGAGTGATTGCCATAGAAAAAACTTGGCGATTAAAAAGAGTGGCGGAGAGTTTATTGCCAGTTCTTCTCTTCCGTTCTACGCCCTTGATTTAAAACTGGCAGTAAATGTAAAATTAGAAGCATTTAATGTATATTTCTTTTTTGACGTTCATAAGTGTACATTGTGATACCTATATATAAATGATTTTGACTTTTGACCCGTAGGACAGACCATTGTGGGTCTTAACATTCTGATGTTCTAAGTCAAGCTGCGGATAGAGTAGTGTGGAGGTAGCAAGTCGACGAACTTCACCTGTCAAATGTCAAAAATATCGCATTTAATTTTTTTTATTATTGTACTATTCAATTTATTAATAAGCGTAATTTATTATTGTATTAGTATATTTGCTCGTGTACGTGAATGTTGTAATGTTCTTAAAATTCAAAAAGTATCTTAAACCGTAAAAAATAAATAGTAGGGGCAGTTGTGAGTCCCATGGCTTGGAGGTCGTATCAGCTATCTCTTTGGTCCAACTTCGCTGGCCTTTTTTTTATTTATTTTTTTAATGTAACAGAAGCCAAACGGGTAGGAGGTTCATCTGATGTTAAGTGATAACGCCGCCCATGGAAACTCACATTCCCAGGAGGCTCAAAAGTGCAATGCGGCCTTCATCTAAGAGCTCTTCCATCCAGCAGTGTGTTCGGCCCATCTAATATGTATGTATGTGTAAAAACTTAATTCATATTTCACGTTAACTATTCTAAAAAATAAAACAAATAATGTGGAAATTAACAGTGCGTGACGTGAATTTCTCTAGAACTCATATAGCCCCCGCGAAGTTAGAGCTTGCAGTTCAGAAACTGGGCCATAACTTTACACGCAACATTAACTTGGGACACTGTCGCGACAGGACTTCCACAGATATACAATGCACTAGAAACACCCTTTTCAAAAAATATGTAGGGATCTTGTCTTATTACATACCTTTCTTTAAAACATTTGTTCTGATTTCTTGTTGAAAAATACTTACAATAAAGTTCAGAAAAGAGTAGAACTTTACATGAATTACAATCTAGCCTATACAATAATTATGGCTAATAAGTAATAATATAATGTTCACCTAATTTTCTACAATACTAGTAAATACCTTTTAAGTAATAGCTAAATTAACAGTCTTAGTGTTCGATAATGTTTTGACATTATGTTCATGTGTATACCGAACTTACACTTGAACTTATATTCACTACCCACCGTATGGGGAAAACGTTCGCGCATGTTCAGTGGAATAACCTAAAAATTGCACATTGTCACTAATATGTCTACATGTAGCCTTATTTTTTTTTTCAGAAATGTATTAATGGTTTGACGACGAAGAAATCAAGTTCATAATGACGCATTACTTTGTATTACGTATTTATTAACAAACAAATACTTTTTTATGATGTGTGACTAGACTGCGAAACAAGTGAATATTTTTTTTTCCTAATTTTTAAGTTTCTCCTTAGATCCTTAATATATGTCAGTATACGCTACTTCAGTAGGTTATTATTAGTATTACCTATTCTTAATAATAAAAAAAATATTTTGTTTAAACGTTTCTATTTCTTTAATTCAATCTAATAGCGACACTGCACTCACCCCTAAAGCTGCCTAAAGTATTTAGAATTTAGAGACAATGCAGTAAAATATTACACAGCATTGTTAGTTTTCATCGAAAAGGGAAATATGAAAAGTTTTGGCTCAATATTTTGTACTTGGTACTACGCCATGAAGACTTACTACCATTCGAATTCGCATTCAATCTTGAGAATCGCTTATTAAGTTAAAGATGAAAAGAAATAATAATAAAGAATACGTTTAAAATGAATAAGAAAAAGTTTTATGGAAGATTAGTCAATAAAGAGAACGATTCCATTTTAATCCAGAATTAAAAAAAAACGTCTATTTGTCCAGGACGTTGTCAATGAGCACACTATGTCAGATTGAATTTCCATAGACAAATACTAAAAACTTTTCGATTATATTGAGTTGAGTTATTGAAAGCAAAAGTATATTAATAGAAACATTAAAAAAAACTTTATAATAAATTATAAAAATGATATTTGGGGAAAAGAAAGTGTACACTACACATTATATAAAGTATTGATGCACAATATGAATATTTTCTGTTTCAGCATGGATAAGTTGAGATTGTTAGTGAATGTATAAAGTTAAGAATCGTTCTTTAAAACAGTTAGTTAAAAAGTTTAGTTTTTACGAAAGAGAAAGTCGTTAAAGATGAAAGGGCCTCTGAAAGAGAAAAAGCGTTGTGCGAAGGAAGTGCGTTTATTGAGTAGCTAATACCCAAACATTTGTAAATACAGAGAAAAGAAAATAGTATATTTAAAAATGTAACATAAATGACAGTTGACATTTACAGTTCTATAATCTATTTCAACAACAACAGAGTAATGTATAGACACTTAACCTTAACAAGATCCTCATTAAATTTCCATAATTGCTTTTATAATAGAAGTCATCTTATACGACAAATAAACACGTACGCAATCACCTTTGCATGTAATGTTTAAATTATTCACAAGCTCAGAGTGCTGTTTCAATTTAAACAGGATAGATTAGGTAACGCTTGTGCTCACTCGGCAGCAAAATGTCTTGATTGGACTCATTAGCGTCTAATACGTATATAACCTATATACCTACGGAATGTGGTTCGTTTTTCGCTGGTATAGGTTAGATTTTATTTAAATAATGACTTAAATGCACGCCTAGATAGGGGTGTTAGTCTTCATGAGTACTACTTTACTTATAAAGCAAGTTTCAAGCGCTATGCGTAATTCGAAACCAATGTTATAGACTGAAGATTACCAGAAAGTAATTTGCACGATTGAGCACATAGGTCGGACGTTTCACTGCATATATATTTGTATGTTTTAAGTAGTTACGACGCCATTTTTGTCCCCCACGAGAATGTAAGTCCGTGCTCCTATATCACCATGCCTAATGCTAATAGAGGACAAAACTTTGTTTTTAATTTATTTTATTACTATTAAGTACTTAAGATGTCATGTGGAACATGGTGTAATGGTTGCAGCAACTTACAAACATTGTGTAAAACTAAAATCTTGGCGTGGCGTGACTTAAAAAGAGTGGTGGAGAGTTTATTGCCAGTTCTTGTCGTCCGTTCTACAACCTTGACTAGAGCACTGGCATTAAATGTAAAATTTTTGACGTTCATAAGTGTACATTGTGTTTAATTTTTTGATTTGATTCCACATGTACATATGGCACACTTGCCTTAAACTTATGAAGAAAATTGACGCCAATTGGAAATAAATAAATTATTGTTATATAACACACTGATGATGACTTATCGTGGGATAGAAAAGTTATTATTTTAGGAAATATATAGATACCTTATTTACGTTTTAAACATCTTTCATAACGCATTTAAAATTGCTGAAACTTGCGTATAACCATTTCAATTATGATATCCTTCTAACAAGGGTTTTTTGGGACAGAAGACAAGCAGGTGGGTCACTTAGGACGAAGTGCTAACCGCAACATATACCTGCAATGCTGAACTTGCGGATGTGTACCGACATTTGAGGGAAGGGTTCGCTCCTTTCTTCAAGGGAACGGTGCCTACTGGCAGCTGGTTCCACAGGTGCGTGGCAGAAAGTGCCATACTAAGATAATATATAATAAAGTACCGGAAAATTTGAAGAATGAAACAAATGACTTGAGGTTTACCAAATTGTTAAAGGCATTATTATTAAAGAAATGTTATTACACCGTTACAGAGTATTTGACTGATAGATTTAATATTTTTATAAAAGTTAAGATTAATAATGTTGAGTGCATAGGTACGCCTTTTCGCAACCAAAGCAAATATAATAAATAAATAATGTATTAGACTTATAAGAAAAAAAAGTATAAGAATTAAGTATAATAAAGCATGCCCTCTCGCAACATTGCTGTACCTAACCAAAGTCTTAGGGTGCGTACAGACTATGTAACATGTTATTTAACTTGTGTTTTATAACACGTCCACATTATGTAACCTTGTTATTCAACATTATAACATAAAACAATACTGTACACATTAGAATAACAATGCAATATAACAATGTTATATAAACATTTTAAATAACAAAAGAAAAACAAAAAAACGTACATGCGGGGTTTGTCCTAGCATACATATCAATAACATGTTATTATAACATGTTTTATAACATTCAGTGTCCACATTATCTGAAACATGTTGTATAGCAATGTTGTATAACATGTTATGTTATATAGTGTGTACGCACCTTTATAATTATAATATGTCACCTGTAAACATAACATAAGGAATGCAATAAAGATTTGACTTTGACTTAGACTATTTAATATACTATTTGTAACGGAAAAATATTAACCGAATTTCCAGGAACTCAGCAGTAAATTGGTGAATATATTTTTAATGTTTAATCGTAGATTCGGTGTTTAGTGAGTGTAACGAAACACGTAGAATCCCTACGGGCCATCGCTTAAACTAAGTGCCTATAATTCGCGTCTACCCTCACCCGCCCTAGGGAACCGCGCTTCGACGGTTTGAAATATTGTGACAGACAAACTTTCACATACCTTTTTGAATTATACATCGTCGTGGTTGGAGTTTAAGGTTTGGGCCAGTGGTAGAAATATTTCTACATTTTTATTGAGCAATTTTTTTAAATATGTAGGTCACTGGGTACTATTATACATTAATATTGTATAATAGCAAATCGAAATCATTTTGACGTGATAACGTCTTTAAAATCGTTTTAGTCGGGTGACATGTTCAGTAACTTGTGTCACACCAAAACCTCACGAGCGCGATCGCAGGTATAACGAGAGAGAGACGGACCGATCTCGCGCCTCTCTCACTCTAGCGGCATACAAACGAATGGAGATTTGTATGAATGTATGTATGAAGAAAAATGTATATCATAGTCGAATAAGTAAACTTGTCATTTTACACCCGAAATTTATCATCAAAAGTGTGAATAAAACGATAGATGTAATTTAAAATTTGAAAAAATTGTTATCTTCATTAATTCCTTACTTCCTAAAAACTTATATCACCAATAAGACGTTATCACGTAAACATCTCGATCGTAAACCTACTTTACAAACAACCAATACTTTTTTTTATTGGAAGAAACAGAGTACCAGCGCAGGTTCTGTTGTTTAAAGTCACGTTACTTTGATGTGGTAGACACATATCTGCATCTGTTTTATCGTTAAGGTTAACAAGTATCTATGCTTAGAAATTTAAAACAAATTATCGGCACGTGAAATAGATTAGAAAAAAAACCTCTCACACACACAGGAGGCTCGAAAGTGCGTCGTCGTGCTTTTAAACGGTAGGCTTGGTGGCGGATCTTCAGTGGTCTATTAGACATAGACGTAGACATAACATTTTATTACTAACGAAATATACACACAGAAACACACAAAATAATAATCAAAAAGAAAAAAAATCTTTTTACAAGGTACGTTTTAAGTGTGTAATGCGTGTGTGTTGTGGTTTTAATTGACCCCGGCTCAGCATTATGCTGAGGAGCAGACTGTTCCATAGCGCTGGTCATTCTGCCATACTGTCATTAAAAATACATTTTATTATTTAGTGTTTTTATATATAGTCAATGCAATGGTACGTTCGCAGTAGAGGACGTCACTACAATAATCAAAAGGATTGCTGGAGCCCACGAACAAAGGATGATGAGGCTATTCAACTTCTTGACACCACGGGCCTAGTGTGAAGACTGTAAAGGACAAAGACCAAATGAACTAATCAATTAGTCTGAGTGCACGTAAATATTTAGTGAATAAATATAAAAAAATGTGTGCGTGTACTAGGTGTACACACGTAAGAAGTGAAACTTCTTTATGACCTTATTTTTCGAATAATGATCTACTATATGCAACAACGAAATTGGTTAAATAAAGTTTAACAAAAGGCTTTTATTATCATAGACATGAATACAAATACAATTATTTAATTTTACCTTATTACCACTAAGATTATTACAGAATTTCATAAATTATAATAGAATTTTTATTATCATTGTTATCGTTATTATACATTTTTGTTATTAAATGGTTTGGAATCTCTTTGAATCAACCGTGGTAGGGACAAGAAAAAGACGCGCGTAACGGTCAAATGTGACGCGTAACCGAAACATGTGACGCGTAACCGAAAAATGTGACGCGTAACGAAAAAATGTTACACAACATTTTTTCCCAACCCCGATAAAGAAGTTTCTCTTCAAAAAAATATTTAGTGTTCTATATACGTAAAACTAAACACGAAACTTATTTTATTACAGGAAATTTCAAATGCTAAACTTGATTAAAAATCGTGTTTATAGCGTTAAAGTTTTACTTTAATTTCTAAATATATTTTTGTAGTAAAATGTATTATGTATTCCATCTCTGGCTATATTTTCAGTGTAACTGTTTGTTATTATATATAATTTATGTTAGCTGTAGGATTACGAAATTACGAAAAATAAATAAAGTATGGGTCACGCCAGTGTTACATTGGCGTAACTAATGAGTTGCTAATTCAATTTCACGGGAGCAGGCTGCGATGTTGAACGTAACATCGAGTAATGCAGTGGGTGATGGTTTAGCACCGCAGGCAGTGTATTTACGACCCTACATTATATAGTATATGTTATTTAATTCTATGTAAACAAGTTTAGGAATAAACGTGTCCATACTAAGACGGTTACCGATAAAAAATCTTTCGGCACTACCCTGTGATTCTGTAACTCACTTTTTGAACTCACACAGCGGTTTTCGCATCGGCGGTCGGTCTCAAATCAGTCGTGAAGCAATCATTTTATGATTTGGCATTCTGAAAAGGTGGGTAGTTTATTGCTTATCAGAATGCCAAATCATAAAATGACTGCTTCACGACTGATTTGAGAGCGACCGCCGATGCGAACACCGCTGTGTGAGTTCAAAAAGTGAGTTACAGAATCGCAGGGCTGGTACCAACGCTTTCTAAGTTTTTTGGACACGTAACAAGGAGAGATCCAGAAAGTTTAAAAAGCTTGTAGAGGGCGACAGACCTCGAGGCAATCCCCTACGAGCTGGACCGATCAAGTAAACCTTACAGGTCTTATCAGGCGCAGAGGCTTGTCGAAGACAGGGAATAGTGGAGGTTGTGCGGCGCCACTAACACGACGAAATGAAGACTGCGACTGAAGAAGTAAACAAGAATAATGGTAACCATGGCAACGAACACAATAGGCGTCGCAATGATCTCGTCGCAGTTATTAGTGGCCGAAGATTGTAGGTACATACTTTCTGCAAAAATGTTAGGACTCATCCCATCTAACTAATTTACTAGCGGGTCCGGCAGACGTTGTCCTGTACACACGTCTTACATACAAAAAAATCTAATATTGTAATACATTCTCGACTCCACTTAAACACACAAAAAATTTCATCAAAATCTGTCCAGCCGTTTAGGATTTTAATTGCGAATACATGTACAACAATTTATATATACAACTAGCTGCTTATTTGCTGTATAAATAAATAATTTAGATACCAACTGCTACGCAATCTGCCGGGCTGATTTGTGAATCAAAACCATCAAGGGCGCGACCTAAACTCATACAAAAAATTATTCATATCGGCTGTTTAAGAGGAGTTCAGTGACATACACACGTACAGTAGAAATATTTATAAAGATTTTAATTTTTGAAGTTATACTTCTTTTGGCGCGATGGAGAAAAATGATTATAGTGAATTTTTACGATGCGCGCGCACACCGACACCTAAATTCTACATCGTAAAGTTAGTTCTAGGTGCCATGAAAATCGATAATAACTATGTTCAAGTTGTATATTCTAGTATTTTTATATTTAGAACACGTGTTTCAAAACAGTACAATTAAACAGTGTGAATAAATAAATATTATTTTGGTGTTATTATTATTATTATTTTTTTAATTTCATATACGACGGTGATACTATCACCGTCTATATATGTATATTGAATATTAGTGATAAAACTGATTTGAATAAACTGTTTTGAGTGCATTTATAGATTTGAGGTTAATTGTCGGTATGTATAATTTTTATTTATAGTTTCTGTTGACCCCAACAATTTTGTTCCAAAGAAGTATAACTTCTAACGCCTGTACATAAGTACACACACTTTTTTTTTCGTTATAGTCGAGTAGATTTCCTAATAAATAAATCTTTTACGAATTAGTAATGCTAGTTACATTCGCTTTTGTCGAAAGTTTGTGACTAGCGAAGTATGAATGAGTTAGAATTCTTTTAAGGAGGCAGCTTTTGCTTTCTTAAAGTACATTTCCTCGTGGTGTTGCGCTAAAATAGGTGAAGAGCTTTTTAAGCCGTCAGCTTAAAGGCTGCGTTTCTGTTGTAAGTAGTACTTAGGTACATGAATGGAAACGACTTTTTCGCCATTATACACTTAATTCGCTAAGTGATCTTTTCGAACAATCGAAATAGTTATTGCTTTTTGAACAATGCGTAATAAAATAGTAGCAATACATTTTTTTTGCCAACGCTCGGCACACAAACACAAAATACAATTTTTAGTGTGACGAGCACTTACAGGCAAACATGACATACATATATATAGAGATCATAACCTATTATAACACAAACATAACAAACATTAAAAAAAAAACAATTACTAATCAAAGAAAAAATTCAAATTACATCTAATATATAAATTCTCGTGTCACAGTTTTCGTTGCCATACTCCTCCGAAACGGCTTACCGATTTTGATGAAATTTTGTGTGCTTATTGGGTATCTATGAGAATCGGCCAACATCTATTTTTCATCCCCCTAAATGTTAGGGGTAGTCCACCCCTAAATTTTATTTTTTATTTTTTAGACAACATTTTTAACTTCTATTTTTTTATGATACAACATACAAAAATACATACAATCCTCAATTTTCACCCTTCTACGATCAACCCTTATTTTTTTATTATAAATTATATACATGGCAAAACGACTTTTGCGCGGTCAACTAGTGATTGTATAAAAAGCGCTCTGTGGACGTATTTGGAACTAAATCTGGCATCATTCGTGTTTCGGCTGAGTGGGCTGGAGCCTGAGGCGGCAAATCTTTGGAGCGGCAAATTTGAGGAGCTAATATTTTTTGCTACCGCCCATAATAGCCCAGAGCCCCACAAATTCACAATCCCCACATGATTTCTTATGTTACAGAGGGCAGACGGGCAGGAGGCTCATCTGATGTTAAGTGATACCGCCGCCCATGGACACTCGCACTGCCAGAAGGCTCGCAAGCGCGCTGCCGGCTTTTTAAGAACTGGTAGTAACGTAACGTAAGTATTTACTTAAAGTAATGTTGTTATCGTCAGTATGGTCCATAATCTAGGTATCGTGTTACACGATCAGCCCATCGATTGCTATTGTTTTTATATAGTTATTAAATAAAAATACCCTGAATCACTTCGAATTGCCATCAGCCTCCGCTTAGGAGTGCCCATATGTACTCCCCATAAGTGTCCCTGTGGTTTTGAAGTAAGTAGCCTTGGACACCATGGCCTACACTGCCAAAAGAGTGCAGGTCGTCTTTCTCGCCATGCCGCGCTAAACGACATTATACGCCGCTCTCTTGCCTCCGCCAATGTTCCAGCAATTTTGGAGCCAACAGGCATCGCAAGAGACGATGGCAAGCGGCCAGATGGAATGTCTTTGATCCCTTGGAAAATGGGACGGGCTTTAGTATGGGATGCTACCTGTGTAGACACCTTTGCCCCGTCTCATCTCCTTCGGACAAGCCAAAAAGCTGGCGCGGCCGCAGAGCAGGCAGAAAATAACAAACGGCACAAATATAAGAGTCTTTCCTCCAACTTCAATTTTGTTCCCTTTGGAGTAGAGACTCTTGGGCCGTGGGGTTCAAGTGCACAGGCACTTATTAAAGATTTAAGTTGGCGCCTGGTAGATAGTACCGGTGACCCCAGAGCTGGCACTTTCATGGCTCAAAGAATAAGTCTTGCAATACAGCGAGGAAATGCTGCCAGCGTTAAAGGTACACTGCCACAGGGACCAAACTTTTTAAATTTGTTTTAATTTTCATTTTATTTATTTTTAATTATTTTTATTATTACTTTATAGGTTAAGAAAATTGTAAATACTGTATTTGTGTAAATAAATTCTTTAACTCAAAAAAAAAAAATTTAATTATAACAAATATTTAGTAAGTTATTATAATTGAACTACATATTTCTTCAATATGTTTTTCTATATAATTCAGTCGTTATTGCTTCGACTCGTTGTTAATTACGTATACATATCGGTTATAGAAACGGCATTATATCTTAGCTAACAATATGAACAGGCGCCATGTCTCAGTGCCAAGAAATAATCTCTGAGTAACACTCGTATACATCATGTACGGAACAGATGCCAAAACTGTACGAGGGTCCCAGAAGCTCAACTTACAACTAAAACAATACCTACTTAGGGAACAGCTTACCTACGCGATAAATTTGTCACTATATATCCAAGATAAGTTCAATATATTATTATTAAAGCTTGTGTAGTTTATACATTTATCGTAATTAAGGTTTTTTTAGTATTCTAGTTTGGTATTGCTCCTTTTAGGGTAAAAGCCTCCTCAATTTTTTTTTCCATTTCTCTTTGTCATAACATTCATCCAGTTTTCCCCGCTACTTCTATTACGTTATCTGTAGTGTTTTTGTCGTCCTATACATCTCCTTCCAGTAGGTCCAGTCCATTTCAAGTGTTCATCTTTTATGCGCGCTCTAGAAATATGACCTACCCAATACTATTTAAGCCTTAAAGAGAAGTTCGATAGGCAGAGTTTTATCAGCGGACGTAGAGGCAGAATACAAAATACCATTCGTATCGCCTCGACATCCGCCGTTCCACAACTGAGCGTTTTTCAAGGCAATTATTGCCGCGCACCGACACTACGTGATACCAGCTGCCCACTAAAGTATTTCCGAACCAATTCGACTTAGGGTCCTTCAAGACAAGAGCGTACCATTTCTTGCCGTACGCACTTGCGACCATGCGAAATAATCGATATATTCATCATCATCAGCATATACAGCCTCTGGACGTTACACCTATTCT
The DNA here is from genome assembly GCA_963693345.1 of Pieris melete. Lineage (NCBI taxonomy): Eukaryota > Metazoa > Arthropoda > Insecta > Lepidoptera > Pieridae > Pieris > Pieris melete. The sequence continues at coordinate 63,191 of CAVNZK010000049.1, forward strand.
TTCGAGGTCCATAGCAACTCCATCCCAGCAACGCAGCCTCGGTCTACCAGGGTTTCCCCAGGTTGTGAGGATAGTAACGATCTTGGGGTTCTGCCGTCCACCATTCGGTTCACAAGTCCAAAACTTCTTGAGCGTATTGCATTTTATTAATCGATATCCATATCGATAAAATAAATAGAAATGAGATTTACTTAGATCTGGGGACTTAGTCAAGATTCCTTAACAGTAGTGTAAGTAAGACGAAAACTAAATTTGTCGACACGAACTGTCATTGTCAATGTGTAACGTAAACCTTTCAAAGGACTTTCTCATTGGCAAATTCTAATATTAATATTTTTTTTTTCATGGAATAATTACTTAGGAACTATGATAGCTATTATTACTTAATAATTTCTATGGCAAGCGCTTAATATATACGATCTACAATGAATACTGGTAATTTTAATGCGCTATTAGCATCCCGTTCCACCACTAATATGGGTTACCATTTATCGTTTTTTATCTCTTAATGAACGACAAGGTGTCGTCTAGTTCCACATCAAAGCTGGCTCATATGAACAACAATTTGAATATTGTATTATATGAAATGAGTCACTTGTCAAGTCATTTGACAAGTTATAACTGTTAAGTAACGCGAAACTGAAATCACAGTCGTTCTCACACAAGGTTTTTTAATGAATTTATTTTCAATAAAATTAAACTATTAAAAATTATATCTCTATTTTCGCAATACAGCGAGGAAATGCTGCCAGCTTTAAAAGTACACTGTCACAGGGACCTGGTTCTGAAATACTTCAGCGGGCTGCTGGTTCCACATGGTGGTGGTGGGCGGCAAAAACTGCCTTGAGAAACTTTCAGTTGTGGCACGACGAACGTCGAGGTGAACTCAGCTGCAGGTTATTATGCTTATGATTCATATATTAAGTTAATACTCTCTTAACTGAGACATCATACTAATCACTCGAAGCCTGTTATCAATAAAAACAGGTTTCATTTTATATATACAATAAATAATAGTTTTAAATCCCGGAGTAACGATTTTCCTTGTAAAGGTGTGCTCTGGGATTTCTCGGATCAACGTGGATTAGACGCATGTAAATCTCTATTTAGTACGATCTCCGTCCAAAACTAGGCCAATTAAAGCTTATTGCTCTATGTATATCCCTGAAATTTGGGACAACATACACTAGCTACAAACGCGATTTTGTTTACTTCATACATCACCACATAAAAAAAAAAGAGTGTGTGTACTTATATACACGCGTTAGAAGTTATACTTCTTTGGCGTATGGAAAAAAAAGAACAAAAATGCAGTAGTGATTAACGATAAATATTAAAATTAGTCAAAAAAATTAGTATTAGTAAATACTATCACCGTCGTATTTGAAATTGATTTAATAAAAACACCAAAATAATATTTATTTTTTCACACTGTTTAATTGCACTGTTACGAAACACGTCTTCTAAATATAAAAATACTAGAATATACAACTTGAACATAGTTATTATCGATTTTCATGGCACCTAGAATTAACTTCATTCTGTTAATTTTGTGTAACGGTGCGCGCGCATCATAAAATTTCACTCTCATCAATTTTTCATAACGCGCCTAAAGAAGTATAACTTCAATAAAAAAATAATTAAATAATTAAAACAGATTCGCAATATTGTAAATTGTCAATAAATTGTTTACACAGAGCACATACAATACAATAATAGACAAAATGAGAATACATATTAAGGTAAATTTTTATATGGAATTTATGTGTAACCAAAAACAATTTTGTGGAAAGTGGATACCTACTGTCGAGCTATCAAATACTGAAATGGTATTGACATTTACGAATACTACACGAAAGTGAAATTTTGTATTTTATTTTGTATAACGCATTATTTAGGATAATCCATTTAACGCGGGTGTAACTGCCATTTAAAATATGTTTTAAAGTAATATCATAAACATAAGCTCACGAAATTCTACATACATTTTTTTTCAACAAATGTTACCCTATAAAAGTAATCTGTGTAAAAGAATCTGTTAAAGCGTTATGCAAATAACTTTATTTAATAATATATTGATTTCTACGTTTTGTGTCCATTGTCTATTGTTTTGTGTCCTTATCACGTGACACAAAACAATCACAGATTAGTCGAATCAATAATTACATATGTAGCATTGTAAATAATAGTCCTGTCTAATCCTAGTACTGTCCTAGAATTGTATTTTTGAAGTGAAACTTCTTTAGGCGCATGAGGTTTAATTTTTTACGAGATCGTCACGAAGATGTGCAGCGTTTTTGTCAAAGACAAGGGACAGAGTGATTGAGACCGATGGAGAGAGAGTGAGAAGGGCGATTTACCTTATAGAAATTATATTTTAAAAATTAAAATTTCGTAAAGAGTTTATGAAATATTAGTATTTTATATTTTATCCAAAATAATTTATTGAAATCTCAAGTGACGAATTGTAGATTAAAATGCCACGTATTTTTTATTATCGAAGAAATAAATTTATAATTTGTAATCACTTTCGACACTTAATATTTTAATGACAATTAAATTCTGACATATCTTCCTTTTTCCCTCTCTCTAAGTCTCGGAAATCTCAAGTTTTAGATTTGTATAAAATATGAACAAGACTTAAAAATTAGTTTGCGAAAGAAGTTTCACTTCTGACATGGTGTTTTACGCACGCACTTTTTTTATATAATGGAGCAATAGTTCGCGCTTAATCTCGTGTCTGAATGTCAACCTTAGGGTTGGTCCGTAGTGTACCACCCTGATCTACTTACCTATAAGGATTTTCAAACGACCGCAGATTTTAAAATCGCTCAAATAACCACTAGACTCACCCTGCTCTTAAATTAACATTAGAAGCTTTTTATTCCTTTCAACCTTAGAGTATTTAGAATTACTATTTAAGTTTTAATGACCACAAAATATTACCGTACACTGAACGGGAGGGTTATTACGAACCCGATCGTACGTTTCCTAATCGCAGCGCCCGTAGACGACGACTTGTATGGAATTTCGGCGTTGTTATCTGTCGTAGCATAGATGTCGCGACCGTGGAACAAAAACTCATTATTGAGGTTGGGAACGCTGTTGGTAAAGCTATTGGACATTCTGGAGTAAGCGCTGATATAGGTACAGTGAAAACGCGTTGATACCAGGTTTTAATGGTTTTAGCACAGCGACGAACTAAAATAACTCACCATACCCGCAGCTGCAAAGTGAATGCAAAATGGTTTTTCCTCTATGATAGGAAAAAAGTTATGGTCTATTAAAATTATGACCATTATGTTGCTAAAAACAGATTTCAGTTGCTACTGCTGCGAAGTCTGTCTACTAGCAATAGACATTAACGGGTATATGTATAGGAATATCAATGTTTTTCAAATACGATGCTGATAATATTATTCATGTGGACGGAAGTCAAGCCCTCAATCTGAATATACTCTAGTCTCTCTCCCTACGATATAGCGAGGGGGCCGATTGCTGGACATCCGTTGTACTGAACGGGTGCTACTGGTGACTTACTGACTTGGATCGACCTTTTAAAATTTTTTTCTGCCTTGGTTTTTTGAAGGTGACTTAGGGTACTTCAAAAAAGAGTACCGATTCTTAAAAGTCCGGCAACGCACTCGCGAGCCCTCTGACATTGAGTGTCCATAGGCTTCACTTTAGATAAACAATTCTGAATTTTACGATTCGTGTGAGTGACAGCGTGCGATTGCTGTCATTTCTAACAGTAATAGAGCTAGCCTAATGAACGAAGAGGCTTATAACTTTATTCCGTCTCGCAATTACGTTGCCGGTACTTTTTGCGGTACGACCTGTGCCATTCAACATTTCAACAACTGCCAACATTCGTCATTAGTTAACATTATTCACTCGAATACCTAGTTTTTCACCGTCTGCCTTTTAATGAAATGCTTTTGAGGTAAAAGCACCTACTTAAGTGCCATTGTTCTATTAAACGCGTTTAGCGTTCGAGTTGATATGTTCCCTGTAATTAGATTTAGTGAATTATTTTTATTACTAGCTGACCGGGCAAACGTCGTTTTGCCATGTATATCATTTATAATAAAAAATAGGGGTTGATCATAAAGGGGTGAAAATTAATGTATTTTGGCATGCTGTATCATAAAAAAATAGAAATTAAAAATTTTGTCTAAAAAATAAAAATTTCGGGGTGGACTACCCCTAACATTTAGGGGGGTGAAAAATAGATGTTGGCCGAATCTCATAGATACCGGATAAGCACAAAAAATTTCATCAAAATCGGTCAAGCCGTTTCGGAGGAGTATGGCAACGAAAACTGTGACATGAGAATTTTATATATTAGATTCACCAAAAACAGAAAAAAATTATAGGTTCTAAACTACAAAATACAAAAATCTTAGAACGTTTCGGATTCCTTTGAGAGTACCTTATCTCTGGACTACCGCTTGACTCCTCTTCTTTGGGGAACCCTGTATATACATACATATATATTAAGTACTATATGTAGTACTAAGTAGTATATAAATATAAAATTCATTTTTTCAAATAGCAAATTAACGAAGGATAACCGATTTTTTTTTCTTTTTAATTTTTTTTTTTCATTTTCCAAAATAGATACCCTTACAGATTACTCCAATACGGTTACTAATTACATCACATACAAAACAATACATACTCATAGAAAAAAGAACAACACAATATTAAACAGTAATAGATTAAAATATTTACAAAAAGACTATTTCTCATAGTAAAAACTATTTTTGACAGTAAAGGAACTGACATGAATCAAACCTTTTGTACTCTCAACGGACAATTAAAAGTGTTAATCTATGCAGTTCATTAATTATTTTCATGCATTGTGTCATGTGTATTAAACAAATTGTTCGTGAATATAAAATTCTAATTTCAAATACTTGTAAAAAAGATTGTCTATTCCCCTCTATTGTCTCTGTACTCCTTGAGAAAATATTGTTAGAATGTACGTATGAATAATAAAACCGGGATTGCCATTTATCCAAATTTGCTAGAAAGGGTGCGTGTTAAAAATGAACATGTCAGTTTCGTGTCTAACAGTCGCCTTAAGACATGACAATATGTAAAAAGGTTTGTTGTGAAGCGAGATCTTTTAATCTAAGTAAGAGGTTTATTTGTATGTGAATTGTAAACGAATGTTGCCAAATTTAGTATGTAATAAAGACATATATATAAGAACTTTTTTTTATGGCTCTGGCACGATTTGTGCATTAGCCAGCGTCAAGTATAGGATTTTTTTTATAATTCGTGCTTGTCTTTTTTAGAAATTCGACCGTGTTCTCCATGTACGGTTTAGGCACTCGCCCGGTACCGCACAACCCTCCCAAAGGCCGAGTACAAATTTAAATTAAATTAAAACTTGGCCTCGAACCGGGAATCGAACCCGGTACCCCTCACCTAGCTGCCACTTAATAAGACCGCTAGTTTATGAGGCCCCCCATATAAGAACCTAGAGGCTATATTTTAAATAAACGAGCCAGCTACAAAATGTAAACGTCTTTGTATTTTTGTTTTTAGAAGTAAGAGACGGTTATAGATTCAAGTTAATTTAAACCTCTACTGCAAACAAAGTGATGTTATTAAAAGCGCTTGTAATCGTCATTTATCATTAACGTATTTAGTAGGTACATCATACATCATACATCATAGGTCTTGTGAATAAAGCAAGATTTTGCGGCCAGTAATAACTGTCAAGAAAATATTTCCATAAAATTAACAATAAATCTTCTTCATCTTCCTTAGGCATTACACCTTATATTGGTTATCAGCGTACAAAAATCACTAGTTAATGAGTATCTCATTCAGGCACAGACGCAGCCGGGAGCTACAGATAGCCTATAATTGCCCTGTGAGTCGATCTTAAACTAAATTTAATTTAACATTACTAAATTAAGTTTAATTCTACCATGGAATTCTATTTCATCAACGGTTGGTATCATTAAGTTATAATTTTCAAAAAATACAAAGTTCTATTGGAGTGATTAATTGTCTTTGGAGTTAGTAATTGACAATATCTGTTAAATGCATATCATTTTGACAGAAAAAGATTTCGATTTCGCGCCTAAACTTGTCTCTGCTATTTGAATCTTAGCGTCCCTTATTATTGACATAATCCCGGCAAAGTTTCTCATTTGTCGTGTTTTTACCTCGTATGGCGTATTGGCGCCTTTTTCCTGTGGTTCGAGTCACGTAATACAATCTTCGTTGGGGCCCTTCGAGCGTGTTAAATTATTTACATTGCATGGAAGAATAGGGTGAAGTTACGTGCCCTGTGTGGTTTTCTTATTAAATTGAAATTAGATAAATTGAAATGCTTCAGGACATATTTCTTTTTGTTTTAATGTAGGCAGAAGTAATAATTGTAATAGAAGTTTTGGTTGCATATAAAGAAAGTACTGATTATAATTAAATTCGCAATATGTAGTACCATGTAAAATAATAAAAAAGTTTCTTGGGATTCTACGGATGCAAGTAAATTATTAAGTTTTATACAATTTACGTATCTTGAATAAAATAGAAAACATATTCATTTCAAAATATACAATAAAGTACCTACTATTACCATTCATTTCGTTATATCGCTTACGATTGACGATTAAAACATCTTTCATACAGAATAAATATTAAACCAGGAAGACTTATAATTAAAAATATTGCATTAAGTCTATGCAAAAAAGCAATTTTCGTTTAAAATTCTTATCGCATTGGAGTATTGGTACAGGAAATTCATACGACAAATAAAATTCCGTAAACTTGATTTCCAAAGGTCCTAAGGCTTTTATTGTTCGGACGAAGACAAATCAAATAATAAAGGTATATCGAATTACCAGAAATTGAAATGTTTTAATATTGAATTCTTTTCAGTTCGAGTATTTCTACATACTCTGTTTTGCCAATACTCACAATAATCTCTTTCTGTAAAATAACATGTTTTTGGCGAAAAATAAATTAGTATAAGTAGACTCCTGGTGTACAACTTTGTAACAGGAACCTGTGCCCAATTTTCAGTGATATAAAATTAGCATCAAAAAGAGAGAATTTCATATATTGATAATTTTTCTTTACGGGTTATTAGCACCCTAGTGTCTCACATCGTTGTTAAGTCTAAGATTTCTTCACTAGCAAGGTACATAACGTCCCACAACGCTCTTATCAACAGTTGGTATCAACTGTATTGTAAACTCGACAAAACGATGTGTTTTCTAAGACCCCATCAAGCTTTCGTCAACTTACACAGGCCAATCTCCTATATAGAGTTAATTTTTAATTCAAATAAATTTTATGTGTTACAATTAAGTTTAAACTGCTTCCTTTTTATTGTTATCCCTTTTTTTAAGGTGATAACGTTTTATAATTCGATGAACGCCGGCGTGCAGCCGAGACGAAAAAACATGACTCATAGCCACGTTTCACCTGAGCCGAGCGTGCGTATTATTATTCGGTAGTTATATGAAACTGTTGGAAAGTAAAATTAATCTGTAATTGACCAAAGTAGTTTAAATGATAACTAAGTTAGTGTAGTACAATCTACCAAATAATAATACGTTAAATTGTAAGCAGTAAGCTGAGGTTCACAATCTTTCGACAGTTTATAATCTCGCGAGATAGATTACAATCTAACGGTGTTTACAATTTGACGTTAACATATATATTTGAATGTCACGAAGCCCATAACCATTTCCTTTTAGATTTTCTAATTGTCAATTTTCAAGTTTTTCTCGTGCTATTAGTGTTTGAAAAATCCCGACTTTGTTTTATATAATAAGGTGATAAAATAAAAGCCAAGAATTTTGTGAAGAATTTATTTAGTACATAATAAGGCGAACTAAAAATAATGTTAAAGAAATAAACTTCTATTTGTGAGCTTCACGAAATGAAACCTAAACCTTATATTAATAATATTAATGTTTAAATGAAAACACTTCTGCTGTTATACAAAAACGCTGAAAAATCTTATAGGATTGGTATTGAAAAATCAGCTGTTTCCGTTTCCATTTACTTTCAAGAGATGGCGCTGATTTCAATATTATATTTGTTGTATAAAAAACCAAAGATGGCGCACTTTGTTTATGGTAGGCTCTGGTCATAGACAACCTCTTTGACAGATCTACTGACTTTTCTACTATTCCTCGTAAATTTATGATCACTTTCGTGTATTTTAATAATCCCTTAAGTATTCAAATGCAGGCAGAATTCAAAATTATTTTGTATATTAGAGTCAATATGACTTTACAAGCATTATAAGGCTAAGTGTAGCTGTCCCAGTACATAATACTAAAACATTGAATTTGGACGAATAAAAACGAATATTTTTAATTAAAAATTATTAGCACAGCTAACCTTATTGACATTGATATAAATTATCATTAGTAAACATATGAACTGCTATAGTAAAAAAAATAGTTTTAATCCTTTCAATGTAAAAAATGCTAAAATTACTGGGACGAGCTGAAGTAAAAACGATAAAATTTAGCATGGACGGCGGTCCGGTCCACGGCGGCGTGGAGCAGCCTTCAGAATGTTGTCAACACGAAGAATCATCTCAGCTGCTTCGGCGGCCGAGAGCAGCACTTGGCGTTTGACTACATAAGATTCTGTTATACCTAAAGTCTTCATATCACCAACTATACCTTTATCCATATCTGCGGAAGAAAAGTGATTTACAGCTATTGCAATAAAATTATTTTTTATTTAAAAACTAGCTGACCCGGCAAACATTTGTATTGCCATGTATATTATTTCTAGGATTCATTTTTTTAGTTTAATAAAAATAACTATCTACAATAATAAAAAATAGGGGTTGATCGCAGAATGGTGAAAATTAAGGGTTATGATATGATATGATATAATATATGTATTTTTGTATGATGTATCATAAAAATGTCGAAATAATGAAAAAAAAATTTGGGGTGGATTTGAAAATAGATAGTAGTTTCTCAGACTTTGTGAATATGCATAGAATATTTCATAAGAATCGGTCGAGCCGTTTCTGAGGAGTATGGGAACGAACATTGAAAAATCATCGTAAATCATTAATTCTAATCACTTAAAATGTATCCCAGATTTATAGAAGTCTAGAGACTATGAATTATTAACCCTTAGAGTAAACTGTCTTATCTTTTCTTAAGAAATTTTAAGCAAGAACCATTTCGAACCAGCAATATGAATTCGAAATTCAAAACAAATAAAATTATTTCACAACTTGAAGTGCCACACATCAAGAGTCTAGACTGTTCTAAATTTAAAATTAATCCGTTAATCGAAAAAACTGTCTTAAGTTTTTTATACTAAACTGTCAGAAGCTACACATCAAGAGCCTAGAAATTGAATCTTGTTTTTGAAACCGAACCGTCAGAACATTATTTACAATTCTAAATTTTAAATGAATAAAATTAATTGCACCATTTGAGGTGAGCCACACGTCACGAGTCTAGACTATTCTAATTTTAAAATTAATTGAATAAACTTGTTTTATAAACCGAGCCGTCAGAACATTATTTACAATTCTAAATTCGAAATGAATAAAATTAATTGCATCACTTAAATTGAGCCACACATCATGACTATTCTAATTTTAAAATTATTTGAATAAACTTATTTTTGAAACTGAACCGCCAGAACATTATTTACAATTCTAAATTTAAAATATCGAAAATTCTCCTTCAACATACCTAATCCCATAGTTTTCTCCCCCTGTGCATGTTTCGCTCTGAGCCGTGCAATCAGTTCAGCGCTGTCATAACCGGCATTGTCAGCCACAGCTTGCGGCAGACGCCGCAAAGCAATCGCAAACGCTTCAGCTGCGGCAGCCTCCTTTCCAGCAATACGGGTTGCGGCACGGGACACAGCTTCGGCCATCAACATTTCGCTTGCACCTGAAAATCATCGCCAGTTACATATTTTCTCAGACATCGTAAAACAGAATATTTATATAGTAAGCTTAAATAGGCAGGCGACACAAGTTAAGACACACGAGGCATAAATGAACAGCGTATTTATTTCGTAATCCTACAGATATGGGAGCGTTCAATTATTACGTAACGCATTTTGGGGGGAGGGGGTCCTTTTGTAAAACGTTACGATGCGGGGGTTTTAATATTATTTTCGACTGTCCAGTACTTGTGGGGAACTTTAAGGTATAAAGAGTCACTAGGTCACGAAACGTTTTACTATACTTGGTACAGTACTGTACTTGGGTACAGAAAAACGTTGCAGCGCGTTACATGCGTTGGGGGGGTGTCAATAATCTCCAAAAATTGCGTGACGTAATACTTGAACGCTCCCTTACACGATAATAAAAAAAATACTATAATACGATAATAGAATAGACAAAAAAAAAAAACAATATTTTACATTTCCATGTGCGCAATTAACTTGAAAATATCGTAAGAAAACATGCCATAAATCTAAAAAAAAAATCCAGAAAACTACACTTGTTTTTTTTTCAACATTATTATTTTAGTATCTTACCTCCTCCGTATATAACTTTAGGCTCCTTAACAGTAGCTGCAAGTACACACAAAGCATCGTGAAGGGACCGTTCAGCTTCATCAATGACCTGTTGAGTGGCTCCACGGATGACGATAGTACAAGCCGATCCCAGTTCGACTCCCGAGAAACGAATCAGGCATTCATCACCGATTAGAACCTGGAAATATGAAAGTAATCCTTAGATTCAAACTAAGGGCTAAGCCAATTGACGGCCGTGCATAGATAATTTAATTCAAATACATCGTTGTCAAATGTCAAAGTCACTTCTACTGTTTTTGGTATAATATAAAAAAAAAATATTACTAAGGGGCCGTTCAAGTATTACGTAAGCACTACAGGGGGTCTTTGATTTTCTTATTTAGTGATTACGTCAACAGTGATTTTTTTTTTTACACATAGTAACATGTGTTTAACACAAAGTATTTTTCTGCACATAATATACCTGTTCAATGACTTTGCAGTGTCCCAACTTGACTTTCTCAGGAGAATCGAAGGTGGAGACAATTTCACCACCGGTGACAAGTGCCAATCTTTCAATTCCATCGAAATCGGCATGCTCAATGGCCATGACACCTGCATCAGCGAACAACTGCTCTGGGTAATTGTAGATTAACTGCCTGAAAATAACATAAAAAATGTAAACATTTCATGACTATCGACTAAATAAGTATTGTTAAAGAACACGAAACATTAAACATAAGTCAATTAAGTACATTATTACATAAAGAAAAAAAAACTGAAATAAAACATTAAACAAATTACAACTTTTAATATTTTTTTTTAATTGTTGCTACTGCTAAATAAATTCAAAGTCCTCCAGTTTCCGAAATTATTTTCTCACAATGTTTTCAGTGGAAACTGTCAACATCTCCATAATTTGTATTGTAGTAAGCTAAAACCCGAAAGATTAAAGAACTACGCAGATTATTTTTAGAGTAGAATAAATATAAAAGAAAAAGAAAAATAGAAAAATGTGTGCGTGTACTAGGTGTACACACGTAAGAAGTGAAACTTCTTTATGACCTTATTTTTCGAAAAATGATCTACTATGTGCAACAAAATTGGTTAAATAAAGTTTAATAAAAGGCTTTTATTATCATAGACATGAATGATGATGAATACAAATACAATTATTTCATTTACCTTATTACTACTAATATTATTACAGAATTTCATTAATTGTAATAGAATTATTACTATAATTGTTATCTTTATTTTGCTACAAAATTTCTCCCATACGTCGATAAAAAATTCATTCTAACGCCGATAAAAAAGTTTGACTTCAAAAAGCAACATGGCGCGTAACCGAAAAATGTGACGGGTAACGAAAAAATGTTACACTAAATTTTTTCCAACCCCGATAAAGAAGTTTCACTTCAATAATAATAAAAGAAAAATGACAAACCTGTTAATAAAAACATTGCACTTGTGACCCAGAATCTTGTTGACTTTGTCCTTCATTTTCTCCTTCTCAGCTACTTCAAGCTCAGCGATTTTAGCCATAGAATCCACTTTGATCGTTGAACCGAAAACTTTGATTTTATCCGTGTCCATAGGTGTGTTTGCAATTAATATATTTGCATTCTCAATGCGCTTTGGCTGATGTACTCCAACCTAAAATGTGTTAGTAATGTTGTACACTGGATTTTACTATGTGCACAAAAAACATTTGTTTCTATTGTGAAGAAACAGGAATTTCTTAGCCCGAAGACTCGACGTGTCAGACACAGAAATCTGACAGGTGTATTTAAAATTGATCAAAGAAACAGGTGCAATCTGAAGCCAAGACTTAGATTGCAGCACCAAGAGATAATTATTACTATGTATATTGTATATACGGCATGTGGCATGGAACAATGATTTTTCTTTAGAATCGTATTATATATATATATTTAATAGTTTAAATAGCATTCCTTATCCGTGATCATTGTACACATAGAAATGATTGGTGCACAGCCATAGTTCAAAATTAGAATTGACAATGTATGATGACAGTGTCCATAAAACTATTCACTTTTCTGAGTAAATTTACGTCTGTACCTTGGTATGGTATGGTATGGTTTGTGGACTCGTTTTCCGCACTTAGACGCTCACTAGGTCCGTTGTACGTGGTCTGTACCTTGCAATACAAATATTTTATAGCTATTGGGTAATGGTGGCGAGGATGAGAGACTAGTGGAAGAATTTGGAGGATGCCATCACTCCATTGAAGTTAACCACCGTACTAACTGGCTAAACAACATACAGAAATCCTCGGAACAGTGAGGTCGCTCCGTGAAGCCTGCGAAGTGCCCAGGAAGCTTCTGTGCTTTTGGAAGGAGTTCGGCTGGCTTAGTTAGCCAGGACCTACGTACAACGGACCTATTGAGCGTCTAAGTGTGGAGACTGAGACCACAAACCATTAACCATTGACCACTCCATTGGAGGTTGTTTACTAATGTTAAACATAACGACAAGGACTTAATGTAATGCTGATTATGTTGTACTTGCTATTTAAATTTTATTTATTATATGGAATTATGAAGACAGACTGACATTGTATACATGTGTGCACTTACAAAATTATTCCAAATACTCATCACGCAAAATTGTTTAATAAAGTTAGTATGTCTCACAAACCTTCTTATTCAATAGAAATCCCTCATCCAGGAAGGATTCTTCGAGAACACCCCCAGAGATCTTGATAATTTGAATTGCTTTTAAGTTGCCAGAACCTTTAAGCCTTAATACTGCATCAACTGCTAATTTTGTGAAATGCCTGGAATAAATAGAATAACACAAGAATAATAATGTCATGTCATGTCTATGATGTGTTGTTTTTACGATTTACTACTAACATACAATAATCTAGATTGATTTCTTTTACACAATGATTGTTTCAGCTTACTACATAAGTGGTACCTCCTTATAAAAAAACTATCAATCATAAGCATATGCAAAGACATGTCAGTGCCAAATCCTGAAGTTTTTTTATTTGTATGAATCAATAAATAAAGTAAAAAAGAAGAAATTTATTTACACAGAAATTTACCTGCAACTATGTATACCATAAAGTTCAGCAGCAGATAAATTTAAGCAAGTTTTAAGACACTAATATTATTATGATATTCACTAGTATGGCTTGTCTTTGTCTTCTGAACTAAGTTTAGGTTTAAAAATGAATATTAAGGTTAATTGTCTGATTACTTACTCTTTGTGATTTGAAAGGATCTTGGAACTCAGTGTAGTACGGGCAATATTCTCCAAGTCAGCTCGTAATGCTGCATCATTTAAGTTCTTTGCATGATCAAAGCTAGCATCTGAAAGGGCTAGTTTGGCAGCTTCAACAGCTATGCGCCAACCTGCTATTATAGTTTGTGGATGCAATTTCTGTTCAACAAGCTTTTCTGCTTCTCGAAGAAGTTCAGCAGCTGCAATAATTAAATAAATTATTATGATATTCAAAATAAGCTATCCTGAGTGAATTAGCTTTATACTGTACCAAGCACAGTAACTGATGTTGTTCCATCTCCAACTTCATCATCTTGTACTTTTGACATATCAACCAGAATTTTTGCAGCAGGGTTGTCTACACCTACTGATTTAAGAATAGTAGCACCATCATTTGTAACCTCTATCTGCAAAAATCAAATGTATAAGCAACTCGTAAGTCACATTTACTAAAATCCCTGTTTATGTTCCAGGTATGAAATATACCTGGCCAGCGTTTCTACCATAAGAAACCAAGATTTTGTCCATTCCTTTGGGGCCAAGAGTGCTTTTGACTAAATCACCAATAGCAATGGCACCAATAAAGCTGGACATCCGAGCTACCTCACCCTTTTCTTCTTCTGCTTCATTCTTCAATATTCTGATGGGATTAAGTGAAACCTGCAAGTATTCATTTAAAAATTTAATAATTTGTGAACATGTGCAAACGAATACAATGGCCTACAGAAACAACATTTCACAGCTAGTTGCGGAAAAAAGTACAAAATCTTTACAATTTTTTAATAAAAGCATAAAATATTCTTAGTACATACCATATTGAAGTATTTCTTTTTCAATTTATTTATTAAATATCCTTTGAATTAAAACTGAAAAGTAACCAAAAATTGTCACGAGAGAAACACCGCAAATCTTAACCACAGACTCTTAATCATACGGTACAGTACAGATAAACTTAAAAGAATGGGGTACCTATTATTATTCAACTGTATAATCTGTAGGATAGAGTTTAGTCTATGCTGTCAATGGGCATGGTCATTTGTGAATTGTGACTAAATACTTTCGTAGTCTGAGTAATTTTTTACGTCATCCTAATTTTCTTGAATATTGAGCAAAAGTAATTGTTGTTGCCGCTGCTTTTATACAATTGCCATCCAGCCATATCCGCGATTTAATAAGCGACGACAGCTAAATCTGAAATATCACATTATTTCAATACATCCGTACGTAGTTTGCTAATCATGGAAAACCAAGGTACCTCCGCACCTAGAGTAAGCGATAAACGATTAGCTCAGACACAAGCTCAAGTAGATGAGGTCGTTGGTATTATGCGTGTAAATGTCGAGAAAGTGTTGGAACGCGACCAAAAGCTGTCAGAACTGGACAATCGTGCCGATGCTCTACAACATGGAGCGGCGCAATTCGAACAACAGGCTGGTAAGCTTAAGAGGAAGTACTGGTGGCAAAATCTTAAAATGATGTTGATAATTGGTGCGGTAGGAGCTGTCCTCCTCATTATTATTATTGTGTGGGCCACATCTGGCTCAAGCTCAACCCCTGCTCCTCCGCCAGTCACTCCAGCTCCAGAGACACCATCAGGACGATAATTTTTCAGATTCCTAACGTTTTACTAAAGGGGCTCTTCCATAGGTTGATGTAAATAGTGGCATTCACTAAGAGCCAGCCCATACTCAATTTGTAACACCTTTTCTAATATATTTACCACCTTCAGCTAGTGTGACACTGTTGTCAACTTCTTACTTGAGAGTTGTCCACTCATAATTCTAATTACTATGAATTATCCAATTATGAGTCAGTGTTATTGTCACAGATAAAAAAAAAAAAAAGGGGTTAGTGTATCTTTAGATTGCTATCAATAATAATGTTCAGCAAATAATAAAAGTGTATCGCTATTATTATGGTAATTCAGGAGCCACTTTAGTTGATTAAAACCACTTTATACATGTTGACTGATTGAAATGAAACTATTTTGTAAACAATTTACCCTTCATAAAAATAACTGTTGCACATTTGCTATAAATTTTAAAATGTTTTGATATGTCGTTTAAATTATATGTCTATAGACAGCCAGTGTTGAAATTGTTGATGTTGCTTTAAATTGATATAGTATTTATAAGAATGTATATTAAGTGGTATTATAGAACTAATAGAAAAAATGGTATTTACACTGGAGGGTTATAATGTTATTTTATGAGTAGTGTCTAGACTAAACACAGGCAAGCAACTTGTTTCTATTGTTTCAAATGTACATTATAACCTTTTAGTAGATCACAGATGTTTTGATGTTACTTATCTTTGATGACACAATTTTATGCACAAAAATATTTTTATATCAAAGCACAAATACAGTCCATTATTTGTAAGAATGTTTTAAGTAAATATGAGATGCATAGATTATATACTTTGGTGCAAACAGGTTTTATATATTATATAAAAAAAACTCCTATTGTATTTGCTAGTTTGTAAAAAATTAAGAGAAATATTTAAACTAAAACATACTGACTGAGTCAATTAATTTTAAATTGTACCAAGTACTGTTAATTATATAAAAAACATTTTCTAAAGTTTTCTATGCATTTTTATAAGAAACACATAAGGGGACCAATAGATTACTATAGAAAATTAGACCACAATTTAAACTTCTGCCTAAATATTGTTATTCTAATCCAATCTTTATAAACTGTAAAAGGCAAAATAAATGTATTATTCTAAGATGGTATTTTACTCTTGAGATAAGATATGCACTTCGCAATTGATAAGCAATGATTAATGTTAAAACAATGAAAACGTATATTGCTCCATCTTCTTTTGTGGTTTTTGATATGTTAGAATTTAACCTGATTTGTGTACAGGCTTAGAGAAAACGGCCTAGTAGAGAGAGCCCAGTTTTTCATATGAACACCAGATGATTGAAAGACACTTAGCATTTTTGTCTCAATAAGTTTCCCATCTTATTAGGTAAAAATTAACATGTGGGATGTTTTTTATAGGTAGGTACATCCCTAACAATAAAAGTTGCATTTACCTACGTAATACGTATTTATTACAACTAATATTTTGTTTACCTTCACAATCAAAGTTAAATAACAAAATATTTCCATTATTATATCGTGAGATTTGTAACTTAAGAATCTCCGATTACGGAAGAGGTCTGATGTTTCGGTCTATTTCATAGAAAGGCCATTGTCCGCCACCACTGACCTTCAATGACAAGCAATTCCTAAACTTACTTTGAGTCTTTAACCACTGTAACCCTCAGTTATGCCTTAAGTTTTATTCAGTTTTTTTTTTCTAATAGGATAGTGGGTGATCAGCCTAACACACGTGACACGCCGTCGCTATTAAGGCATGCCGGTTTCTTCACAGTGTTTTTCTTTGCCGTAAGAGCGATTACTAAAGCACATATGGAAATAATTCTATAGCCGTGATTTGAATTTACAATCTCAGTGTTAAGAGTAATAAAAATACATGCAAAACATGTAATGTATATGTAAAAGCACTATTTAGAAGTTACGGGACTGCTTTCCTCGTTTTACGTGCTCAAAATTTTGTAAGCACTGGTAATATTCCGAATAAAATAATAATCTATTGTACTTATGCACAATAGAAAATATTGTACATAAGTACAACTATGCAAGCGATTAGTACCTATGTATTTTACTTTCATGTGTTTTATTGCTAGTCACTAGTTACTACAGTTCGTGTCAGTATGAGGAAGTAACTTGCATAACGTGTATGTATATTTCATTCACAATCGAATGTCTGCGTAGTTAATTAAGTGTTTTTATAGCTTTCAATTATTAGCTAAAATTCAAGTCCTTAAATTTCAATCAGGACGGCGTATATCTTTAAATAACATATATCAATATGCCCACGAAACATGTTTTATCTGTAGCGTTATATTTTTAAATTTTGGTGCAAAAGCGATAGAAGAGCCTGGAATCTGGATTAATACAATATATGAAGCGGCGAGCTAGTAGATATTATATACGTCCTCGATTTGTTTCTTGTGACAGTAACTTCTTGGTAAATATGTTGACACTTGACAATACTTGGCTCTGAAATGCAAAACAGTTGACGCAATTTAAATTCGATATAACCTTATTTTTAACTTTTAAGCAATATTTCAATTAGCAAGACTGTTTAATAATAACTTTTATCCTCGAGAATTGTACTGTCTTCAAATACTTCTACTATTTCTTAGTGGAGCTATTTATCCAAATTATGATTCGTGTGACGACATTGAAATAAAATAAGAATTTTCGCATTTATTTAAATAAGGCGTAGGAAGTATACGCTGTGAGGACAGCACGCCATTTATGGACTGTTACCGATTACCGATAAGTATTGCGTCTATAAAACCCGCTCGTATTAATTGGCGGTGTCATTCACCTGTACTCATTGTTATTAGAACCTCGTTTGGCCAATACATTTTTAATCTATAACCAGTTCATGACTCATTACATTAAGCTGAACTTCCGGCATTATGTTTAGAACTTTTTAAGCTTTAAGTAACGTGACAGTATTTTTAGACATTAATCTGACTAGAAGATGGATTTTTTATATTATACACAAATGAAGTGAAGTATATTGTTAATAAAAATCGGAGAAATTAAATATTATCTTAATCGCAACCTGCACTTTACCATTTAAAACACCATGTCATGTGCCATTAGTTCGTCCACGAAGACCCTACCGGGTTAACTGACAATTTAATTGTGTTTTATTGTTGTTAAAGTTAAAACAAAATAATGTTTTGTTTGTTATTTGACAACAATTTAAGTCCTATTAAAATTATATATTTTTATTATTAAAAGCATTCATATTCAAAATAGGCACTAACCTATACCATTTTTATCGTGTAATCTATGTCCTATTTTACAGATTTAAACATAATAACAGTATTTACATAACGTTTTGAGTGATTTTCAGAAATTGCGTAGGCCATAAAACCTTCGAAACAAAAGCAACTGCGTCACTAACCGCGATTGCCACATAAAGTTGTCAGATCACCTACCACTAAGCAAAGAATAGACACAAGACACAATACAAGCTGGTTGCCTAGCAACAGATTAATTGGAGGGAAAATATTGTTATTAGTTAAAGTGTAAAAATCATTAATTAATTTTGAGCTTATTTTACCCGTACCAGCTACGTCATTTTATTTTATTAAAATAATGTGAAAACGTTCCTTATTCCCTTTAACTTTAAATAGCAGATGTGCAATTCGCGATAAAACATCCTGTCGAGAAAAAAGTGTCAATGACCTCATTGTTTATCACTTTCATCACATTCCTGGCTCGCCTCGTGCCTTGAATTATAGCTGGCTGCTATTTTTACTCTGTATTTTTAACAAACATAAACTTATATTCTGATTGTAAGACCGTAGGACGAACAACAATTTGAACAAAATGATGTCCGACGCTAGCTTAGCAAAGCTCATAATTACTTATTATTAAAATCTAAATAATGTTCCATCTTAGTTTTCCGTTTGGCTTGATAGTTCTGCTTATCACTTTGCAGCAATCTTTGCTGGCCTCCATCTAAGAGCTTCCGCGGTACTTCTTGATTCAGGTAACATTACCAGCCTATTGCAGCCTCTTACTTAACTTCTTGATATCAATGCGTGGTGGCTGCGCCTACGAAAAAGTTGGTACAAAAAAACTACCCATCTGATGCTGATGATAAACAAAAATATTCCTGTGAGGAAAACATTTCTTCTAATCGTTCTCTTGACGGGGACTCTGAAAGGGTTTAGTTTAGAAAACAAATCAATAGAAGATGATCCGGTCGCGTTCAAGAATCTTCTGAGTGGAAAAAGAAAGCAGATGACGTAATTAGCACTCAACATCCCGACCCGTCTGCATAACTGATTTAGTCAGCACGCAAATGTTCTCCATATTTTTTTAAATCGATATTTTAACACTACATCGACTAACCTATTCGTTTATTGTCGTTATAAAAGTTAAATATTGAAATTAGCGAAAAACATTACTTTTGGCGCCTAAATTAGACTTGTCAACTTAAACTTTCGCATCGGAGCCGAATTTTACAAGAAATTATTTTGGATACACAGAGCACAAATTAAATACATCAAATTCACTACCTATTAAAAAGCTATTCATGAATACATCTTAAAAAATTAATACCTTGATATATACTAAGTCAATCTAGGTTATCTAGACTAGTTTGTAATGATACGGTTCGCTATTTACAATGCATAAGCGGTGCATTGTAAATATAGTTACATTCAAGGTCATTTGAACGTTCGCGTAACTATGCGGATTTGTATTTTAATTTAACTGCGATATCAATTCCGAGTTCCTTACGAAATGCATTGCATGAAATCTTTCATTTTTCAATAAGGATTATTTTTTATAGAACAGGCGGCAAACGGCAAACTCTTACCCAATAACACGGCCCATAGCCAGTTACAATACCAGTCGTCTCGTGGGTGCGTCTTCGGCCTTTTAGTGTTTATAGGGTTTAAAAAGAATAGTATTGAAATTTTTAAAAAGTTACAAAAGAATCGACTCAATGTGTCTGTCCCATGTACCATTTGAAACGGGTCTACACTTATTCACACACAAGAACATTACAGAGTAAACTTGGGAAAAAATTGAGTATTTGAATTTCAGTTTATCATTATGTTTTGAAAATTTACTTACTGTTTTTGTTAACAATTTCCTAATAACTTTGTCCTAAATCTATCAATTAAGTGTCTTAAGTGAACAATTCATTTTTTTTATATTAAATTTATGTTACATAGGGGTTATAAGATTTTAAAAGGCTAAGGTGGGGCATGGCACAAGAAATAGAAACACTGTAGTAAACAAAATAATATATTGCCTATAAGCCTATTGAAAGCAAAAAAAAACCAGCACTGAAGATTCCACGAAAATGCTGTGTACATATCTAATTGGACTTCAGGTTTACAAATAATGTTAAATGTGTAATAAATGTATGTATTTAACCAATCTGATGTCTGTTTCTGTACCTTAAATGTAAAAAAAGAAAAAAAAAGAAAAAGAAAACTAAAATAATTAATACGACTTTAAAGAAAGTAACGTATGCAATTCAATTATGCTCTGTGAATAGAATAATATAAACAAAAGACTAGCATCTGAAGAAGCCTTATACGAACCGTTTATAGATAACTGTAAAATGTTAATGTTCTAGATGCTACAGTGAGGAAACCATGCTAATGCGCTATTCTATATATACCAGAAATGTATATGTTAAATAAACGTTAATATTTTTGAAGTTATACTTCTTTAGCCGCGTTATGAAATTGTTGAGAGTGAAATTTTACGATGCGCGCGCACCGTGACACAAAATTAACAGAATGAAGTTGCCCATGGAAGATGCTACGGCATTGGACATAATTTAAAAACAAAATTCGAATAATAATAGAATGTATGGTACACTTAATGTAAGAGAACAATAATAAATATTTATTTATTTAATTTTTCAAATGTAAACTGTACTTTATTGAATATAATGACTCCTTTTCCAGTCTTTGATTATTAAATTGTAATTAATTATTTGCATGCAATCAAAAACTATTTTTAATAATGCCAAAGACGTATAACTTCTTACGCGCGTACATAAGTACAAGCACCCTTTTTTTTAATTTATTTATTAACATATTCCATACATACGTTTCATAATTAAATGAATAGGCCGCATCGATTTCGAGCGACGACGAAGCAACGACTGTGAGAACTGCAAAAATACATGAGACATAGTTATTTTGACACAAAAGTGGAACAAAACAAAGCAATTAAAACATATGTAAACACTGATCAGGTTGGCAGGTTGAAAGATTGAGTGTTGGCCTAGTGGCATCAGCGTGCGACTCTCATCCCTGAGGTCGTAGGTTTGATCCCCGGCTGTCCACCAATGGACTTTCTTTCTATGTGCGCGTTAACATTCGCTCGAACGGTGCAGGAAAACATCGTGAGGAAACCGACATGTCTTGGACCCAGTCGACGGCGTGTGTCAGGCACTGGAGGCTGATCACCTACTTGCCTATTAGATTGAAAAATGATCATGAAACAGATTCAGAAATCTGAGGCCCAGGCGTTGTAGCGCCACTGATTTATTTTTGTTTATTTTAAACACTGATCAGGGCAATATAAAAAAAGGACACATGAAAAAGAAAAAGTGCACATGAATCACGATAATTTTAGATCAGTTTTCATTTCATTTTTCATTTCTTCATTTGTGAACGCGTAGTGGTTAGATATAGAATTCTCAACTGGGCACCAATGAATCCTTATCGCATCTATAGGTATATTCCCTCTTTAGTCGGTAGTTCTTATCGTGGTAAGCGAGGCAACTTTTGGAGCGGACAATCTGATTTCACCGGTTTCTGTCCAGCGCCTCTCTTACAAGTTACAGTACAGTTTTGTGGACGATTATCTCACTTAATCAGTCAATCTTGTTAGTGTTCACTAAGTTAGTGGCCATAATATGATCTTTTGCTTTCTGTGTTACCAACCACGGCGTATCGCCAAAATATTATATAATACGTTGACTTTTAGAATCATAAAAAAAACATGTTCATTTATACCACGAAACAATTACAGAAATATGAGGTTGTAGAACTACTGTTTTCTTTATTTTACATTCATAATTAAATATCGTAACACTTTTACTATCCAGCTAATATGTTTATTAATTAAAGCGTTTAACTACATATTCAAAATGAATGTTGGTCATGGAACTAAAATCGGGTACGGGTTATTATTTATTTCAGCTAACAGCTAGCTTACTCAAAATAATCATTACATTAAGAGAAACAAACAATAAGACAAGGTAACAACAGCAAATATGCGAGAGGTAACTTATCTTCTGTTGTAACAGACAGAATTTATGCCAAGAATCAAATCCAGGACTTCTAGCTGTGTACCAGTTAGTCTATTTACCAGCAACCCGTAGTATTTTGTATGTTAGTAATGGCCTAGTGGCTGTTGCGTGTAATTATCATCCCTGAGGTTGTAGGATTGATCCCCGGCGGCGATAAACATTTGGAACAATGGATCTTTTGCATTTCTGCGTATTTAAACTCCTTTGTACGGAAAGGAAAACATCGTGAGGAATCCGGCAACCTTTGACCCAAAAATCGACTGCGTGTGTCGGGCACAGTAGGCTGATCACCTACATGCATATTAATACGAGAGCAAATGATCACAAAACAGATGTAGAAATCTGAAGCCCAGACCTAGAGGTAGCGCCACTGTTTTTCTTTCATGGAATTTCGTTGTAAAATATCTAAATATTTATATCGTTGTATTTATGTATTGGGAAGGAGTTACCTTCTCCCAATACTGGGAACTTACAAATTAGGCAAATACAAAATCAGTTTTTCAAGTTATACTTCTTTAGGCGCGGTATGAAAAATTTATTAGAGTGAAATTTTTGCGATGCGCGCGCACCGTGACACAAAATTAACAGAATGAAGTTGCCCAAGGCAGAATGCTACGGCATTGGACATAATTTAAAAACAACATTCGAATAATAATAGAATTTATGTTACACTTAATGTAAGAGAACAATAATTAATAATGCCAAAGACGTATAACTTCTTCGCGCGTACAAAAGTACATGCACCCTTTTTTTTTTGTTTGTTTGTATCTCAGAATGTCGCGAAACGAAAACAGTGACGATTCATCGAAGTACATTAAAAGTGGCCAAAACTATTCGGCGAGTTGTAACAGCCTAAGAATGTTTTGTGGGCGGTTCATTGAGAAAAATGCCGTTCTATTTAACGTATAATTTCAAGGAAATATTAATGTAAATACCACCTACGATAATAATCGTGACGCAATCTACAAAAATCATGTGCGATTCATGCTTGGCGGTTGTTGGAGTGGGTGCAAACTTGTCTTTGGAGCCAACTTCTCTAATCTACACAATAATATTTAGTAGCTGGTTACGGACATGTGTTAAACAGACAATTAGTGGAAGGAATGAAGATTGAAGAAAGGCATAGAAGGGCTTTTGGAATATAAAGCATGTATAACAGTAGTTTAAATTGTAATATCTTTCATCTTTCAGGCCGCTAGTTAAACGGCGACATTTAGTTAAACGGCTAGGCTGTCGATTAAACGGCTAATTAAGCTAGTTGGCTGCGACATATATATTTTAATTGACTTAACAAATGCAGCTATACACAGCTCATATGGAATACTGTTTACATCACTGCCGGTGCTCCCAAATACCAGCTTCTTCCTTTTGACTAAATTCAATGGTTTGTCGAATTGTCAATCTCCAACGTACTGATCTGCTTGATTCTCTCTCTACGCAGACACATTGCGTCTTTATGCGTATTCTACAAAGTGTACTATGTAAAAAAAGCTTGCTAGAACATAGCAGTGGTTAGTTACTTAGGGGTTGATGTAAATGGAGTACGGATTTCACATTCGGAGTAGCTACCCGCAGCTGAGTTTCATAGTCGGGCGTCGAGTCAGAATACGAAATTCCACCCGCATCATCTCTACCGTCGTTCCACTACTGAGCGATTTTTAAGGCAGTTAGTGCTGCGAACCACTTACGTATTTCCGACCCAATTCGACTTATCCTGTGTCAAGTAAAGAGCGTACCAATACTGAAAAGGCTTTACTCGCGAGCTCTCTGGCATTGCAAATGTGCACAGGTGGCGGTATCAGTTAATTCTTTAAAGGCCGGCAACGCACTCGCGAGCCCTCTGGGCTCTGGCATTGAGAGTGTCCATGGGCGGAGGTATCACTTAACATAAGGGAGCCTCCTGCCCGTTTGCCCCCCGCTCTATAAAAAAAGAAATACCCCTTTGGCCCCCATTTTACATAAAAAAACTGCATGTAGTCCGTGAAACTTGGGTTCGATTCCCCGAGAAATAATTTCTTGGTAAAACGAACGCCGATCTGGGTAAAAAGCTTCAGATGCAGAATTGTTGTCATCATACACTTTGTTTTTTTTTAAAGACAATTCACACCAGTTGACCTAGTCCCATGCTAAGCTGGTGAAGCTTGTGTTATGGGTACTAGGCAACGGATATACATACATATTATAGATAGACATATAAATACATATTCAAACACCCAAGACCTAAGCACAACACCAAATGCTCATCACATCGATGTTCGTCTCAGCCGGGGATCGAACCCGGGACCCATGGATTCGCAGTCAGGGGTACTAACCACTAGACCAATGAGTCGTCAATGACTGACGAGCTCATATTTTAAACATTAAATGTTAATTTCATGAATTCATATCGACCAAGCTGTCCCGAGTGAAGGGGAATAAAATGTCCAAGAATAGTTTACAATACATGTAATAAATTGTATAAATTGTTTACTTGGAGGTAGATCTATGTCACCTGTTCAAGGACCACTATATTTGTACTCGTACTACATTACGTAATCACACACGTCATAGCAATAAAACAGATGGAAATGTTTATAGCGGTCGTAGAAACAACTAAATATATCAGTTAGGGGCTATTCAAGTATTACGTAAGCAGATTAACTGCAATTTATCAACACTATGTCTATGCGTTTTCAAGCATAGACAATGTGTGGGTAATACGTGTAAAAATGTAAATAATTACTGAGATGTAATCCCCAAATAAAGATTAAAAACCCCCCCACCTGTAGTCGATTACTTAAAATTACTTGCTAGCTATTATTTCATTCATATAGTAATATGTATCAAGATTCTACGGCTCTATTAGTGTTTAATAAAGTAAAGCAATTATTCCCAAATTCAAGCAGCAACCGATCAGATCTAAAGAATTAAAAGCCTAAACCGAACCCAAGGAAGGTCGTGGGTTTTAAAACACCAATGCGTTTTTAATCAATACGCAAACTTATACGATAAAGACATCGTGGGAACCCCATATCCGAAACTCAAAATCGACGGCGACAGCTCACTTCAAGCCTATAAAGAATAATTAGCAAGCAAGCTGCAGAAAAAATACTTGACATTAGGTCAAACATTACGAAAGTACGGTGTTTTGTGATTTGATTATTAGAAAGTGGATAGACCATTAAGGAAACAGCTGGTGGCACAGTGTAGACAGGAAAGGCGGGATTTGAAGGAGGCCTTTGCTAAACAAGGGCACACAGATATTTAAAAATAATGCGATGATAGAAATATAAATGTAAAAGTATCTATTTAAGTAAAAAAGTAACTGAAAAAAAAAAATTGTTTCTTTGACTTATAAAATCGATCATGTTTATAGTTACAAATAAGGGTCCTTCAAGCTCCATTTTACAAAAGCCCGGATATGATCTGCAAAGCCTACGCGCAGTGTGGGTATTCATGAAAGGTTGTTAATCTAATATTATTCACAAATTAAGTATATTGCGCAACTATTAAGATTATATTAAGACTTCGCTGTCGAATATTTGAAAAGTAACTAAAAAACGTGTGTAAAATAGAAAAAACTAAAATGTTGACTATAGCTAACTTCAGGGTTTTCTGAGACGTGCGCGCGCATCGTAAAAAAAATCTCTCATCATTTTTCCCTAACGCGCCAAAAGAAGTATAAATTCAATAGGATTTCAAGGTCTCAATACCACAAATCCTTCTCCCATGAAAATGTACTAATATGGATATTCCTAGAATTGACCTACATCAAAATTCGTCACATAACCTTCAAATAAATATCTCAATAACAAATAACGTGGATGAATGCCATAAACAGCAAGTGATTCATCACAAGCTTTGTTTCATACCATGAGAGTGACTTGTGAGTAGTGGAATGAGCGAGAAACAGTGTGGGACGGATGACGCCGAACTCAGCCACGTACCTATTTAAAACTGTGCGCAAGCCCCCCGGCGCCGAGTCGACAATTAATGATCAGTGTTGCCTTGTCTTCCAACGCGACGCGAGCGTGATCTGTGTGTACACGTTACCAGTGTTTGTTTAGTTACGACAGTTTCGTGAAAATGGCTGACAGTGGACTTAAGAGGAATATCCCAATCAAGCTCGGAGATTTTTCCGTCATAGACACAGAGTTCTCCAGCATTAGGGAGAGATTCGACGCTGAAATGCATAAAATGGAGGAAGAGATGAGCAAATTCCGATCGGAACTTATGAACAGGGAGAGCAACAATTTCTTCAAGAGCACCACAAGGTATTTTGAATTGCATACTACTTAATTCGATTATCTTGGAGCGATTATGCAATACGAATAAGTTATCAACTTCCAGTTATATTATTGCATCGCCGCTCCAAGTTACCAAAACGGGAGTGGAATTAATGAATGCTTTCGTAAGTTTCGCCCACTTGATACGACCTCGAAAACCATGAAAGTTATAAAACGTATTATTCGGGAGCATTCCGTGGAACGGCAAATGCAGACATCTCGGCCCATTTAAAGCGTGCAACGATACGTAAGCCGGGATGATGTCATAAATAGAAATAGCCGGCGGTTTCGAGCATAATGTAAAGAATGTAAATTGTATGCGCAATTCTCACGACAATACGAGTTACAATTCGTCTAATTTAATTTGTTAACGCTTCATTATAACCTTAAATGTTATTCAGGCATTCGCCGGTAGATAAGGCAAGCGTTAATTTGTGATTTTTTACACCTTATTAAATAAGTCATCGCTATTAAAATGTCTATACAAAAAGATTTGTCCTGGTAACAACTGATATAACACAAAAATATTGCAACTTATAGCGACATTTTATTGAAAGTAATATTCATGAAAAACAGGTTATTTTTGCATAGTCGTAAAATGAAATAATGATTATAGCGTCGACCTACTTCGAACATATGTTTAAGATCCCAGTGTTAAATGTTGGCAATTATTGAGAGCCGTAAAATGACCTCTATCGATTTTGGTTAATGAACTCATTATGTAAACACGTCAGTCTAACAAAGTTCTTGCCACTAAAGTTAATTTTTTATGTTAAGTATTTTATAATAATAATAAAAATTCGTATGCATTATTAACCAACATTCAAATGTAGGAGGGAAGTGAGTATTATACCTATTGAATTACGGTTTAATTATAAATGTTTTAGAAATTTTGCGAATTCCCAATAATTAGCAAGAATTTTTCTCTAATAATAAATTTGTTTAATTTATGATTTTGAGTACCAACAAAATTACAATATTTCATTACTAAACTGATATTGATGATTAGATATTGTTCCGTGATAGAATTCAATAATGCAAGAATTATAGTCATAATATTTATCTCTTTATTACTATTGTATGCTTATATCGCTTGAGCTTATACTTTAAAATACATATTATTATTTATGTAATAATGTATAATTAGCTTATTACCTGGAATTTCCGATTTCAGAGGAAAAGTTTACCTCGGATGATTGATGGTCGCTAATAGTGTAATTCATTTAAAATGACCTAAATTATAATACAGTTACGTAAAGTTTCAGTTTACGCATATTTACAGTAACAGTACAGTTTTCACTCGAAGAACTACATATTTAAAAAAAAAACATTACAAAAATTAGTTGCTATGAGACAGCATGAGACAAACCATGAACCTGCTTAACAAAACAGACGCAGAAATGTGTCTGCCTCGTCTCCCATTGAATGTTCTCAGGCCTACATACCTAACCTGCCCTTTAGGCGGTTGGCTCGTACAAATTCTATGGAAATCGATTTTGTCTTGGGTATCCAGACAAACATACTCAGATATCCATGACAAAAAGTCGTATTTAAATGGAAGCGATTAGACAGTTAATGACATTTTCGTAAAACTATCGCGAGTCACGCCTGTCACCGTGCTAGTCTGTGGTCCCGCTTAAGTTAATTTCATTGTCAAATAATCATTAAAAACCCGCGCTTTTGATAGCGAGCGAAAGCGACTGCTAATTCATATAAAATTAACAGTTAATATTGCTTTTTGCATGTCTTACAATTTCGAATCTGTTTCCTCCGGTGGAGTAACGAAGTCGTCAGAGAGGTAACTGCTTATATGTATTACAATGCACCTATTTAGTAAAGCGTACGTAAAACGGGAGACAAAATGCGTTTCGCTTGATTAGACAATAGCCAAAAAGCCTGCGCGTGGTCTTAGTGGGTTCGCCGATAATATAATATATAACCTTTGTAGGTTAAGAAAAATATAGATTTATCTTCGTTTTCTCTTCAGTGACATTCGCTCTTGTCAACAGAATTTCAATTGGCACCAAGCGGCATCTTTCGTCTTCTGTTTTACGTTTAAATAATATAATGCGTTTAGTGTTAAATGTATATTTATATCCAATTTATTTGTACTACACGCCCGAATAAATGTATATTATGCGTCGCTATTTATCATAATGCTATATACATATATGGAATATCTTAAGAAGGATACACCTGATTCTTCTACCGCATCGTTCCTCAACTGAGCGTTTCTTAAGGAAAATTTTGCCGCGCACCACCACTATGTGGCTGCCTACTGAAGTATTTCCGAACCAATTCGACTCAGGGTCCTTCAAGAAAACAGCGTACCATTTCTTAAAAGCCCGGCAACGCACTTGCGAGCCCGTTTGCCTCCTGTTACATAAAAAAATCGTGTAGTAAGCAAACTAATTTAATTCTAATTTGTTCCCGTTCTTAAATTTATTCAAAAACATATTTTTTTTATATAAGCATCAAGATTAGTTGAACTTATGACGTTAGTGTTGTTAACATAACACCAGGAACATCAAACCCTACGACGGCTCTGTTAGAATCTCTTCTTTTCTCTTAGTTCCCGGTACACTCTGCAATCTGATGCACCACGATAAATCTAAATATCGAAAGCGATCGTCATATGTTTTGCTTTAAACTAAGTTAAAATAATGATCTATAAAACACTGCAAACAAAGCTTTATTTTACGATACACTGTAAAAATGTGAAATGGATACGCAATGTCGCTTCCGTCGTTAAATCGGTGTTGGCTTTTAATAAATTAGACAAAGGCCATTTCATTTTACATATAAAGGCTAAATTAATATTGGCAATAATAATATACCATGATAAATGACACGGCTTAGACCCAAAAAGGCGAGCTATGTCAGTCACAAACGACCACTGATTTACCTATTAGAGAAAACAAATGATATCAAGACTCAGAAGACAACCCCAAGTAGTGTCACTGGTTTTTAATCTGTATTTTGCTTAATGAGTCAAAGTCTTAGTGTTGGATGTATCAACAACAACAAGTGGCGACCTTGTGATTTATTTAATATTTTCTTGCCTACATTAGGGTCAATATTGTTTTTCGATATTGACCATATTAAGTATTGTTGGGATAAGTTTGATGAGATCACCTCGTTGACAATAACCTTGTGTGCACTCGTAGTGACATCAGCACTGGTCACGATTATAAACTCGAAAAAAATTAAACCAATGATGAACTACGTATCGCGAGTCTTATAATTTCAATAAAAATTAAGGAAACAGCTAAATAAAGTCTGCTTTTATTTATTTGCCGATGTATTAGATATCCTTTGTTAGTTCAGTTTATTTTTTGTTTCTGTTTAGTTTTTTTTCTTAATAACTATATGTAATGTGTATTTTAGCACTTCTTGCCTAACTTATCTAATTTAATATTTTTTTTCTTTTCTCACAGTGGTTGACTGGAAAAGATCGCTCGAAAGCGATAAAGCCGCCACTTGCCTTCCTTTTCATTTCATAATGTTAAATTTTTATATTGTAATGCAATGAAGTGTTCATAAATAAGATAAAATAATAAATGTATAACTATTATTCATTATTGTTATATGTAATGACTGTAATAAAAATGTACTTATTGTGTTCAACAAATTTTACCTAAATACACAAAACCCACTGCGAAGCTATAGGTGGATGTGTTTGTTATAATTGAGTTGACCTTAGTGATTAAGGCCGCTAACTCACCGGGATGCCATGGCTACGTATCCAAACAATTTGTATTGAATACAATTCAATGGCATTTAACTTGGTGAAGGTTCCAGGAAGGAATAAAAGAAGACGGTTTCGGAAAGGTCTCAAAAACCTTTTTGAAACCTTTTTCTTGAAGCTTTGGACCTGGCTGAGCTTCCAAATTGGCGACGTTGACAATTGGACGTTGACGTTTGGATACCTAGCAAAGGCACCGTGAGTTAACGGCCGATTAGATAAAAGAACTAATCACTGTATCGGCCAGTTACGCCTCTTTGCTAATATCATTAAATGTCTATACATAGATACATATATCAAGAAACTTTACTGACGTTTGCCTTCCGTGCCACAAAGGCTGATCAAAAGGCTATAAAACAGTACCAGATAAATTCGCTTTAGATTCGACCTTGGTATGTTTAAAAGTACCACGTCTGTAAGCTATTCAATCAGTGTAATAAAGACACAAAAACGAAATTGCTTGCTTGGTCCACGTCAATTACACGACGTAATAATAAATAAAAAAATATGAAACGTCTAGACAGTTTAAATTTCGAAACGTTCCCAGAATATTTCTAAATAGCATGTGGCAATGCAAAAGGGGTATATTTATCAGATTAATGCAAACGATGTAATTTAAAAAGCCTTATAAAACCTTTTAGGAATTTAACTGAACGGTGCAACGTCCTATAACACGCAAATCAAATTAATTTACATTTTTATGCAATTTTGCGACTGTTTACATTTCTTTGAAACGTTTAAACAATGAAACGAAATGAATTGCTAGAATAAATCATCTTCGCACGGGTGTTTAACCCGTGACCCCTGTCAATTTATTGGTAAAAACTGCAGACAGATAGACATGGCTGTATTAATAGTTAATAATAATATTAAAGTATTTCTATATCCTTAAGTTCCATTGGATATAGATCCCTTCCCACTCTTGGCTAAAAGCCTCCTCCAACGCTTTCTAGATGTCTCTAACTTCTCCAATAGTCTGCCAGTCTTTTCCTGCTATTTATTTCAAGTCATCCTTCTTTTAGGCCTCTCCACTCTTCTTTTTCTGCTATATCTATCAAGTCATCCTTCTTTTTGGCCTGCCCACTCTTCTTTACCCGCTATTTATATCAAGTCCTCCTTCTTTTAGGCCTGCCCACTCTTCTTTTCCTGCAATTTATATCAAGCCATCCTTCTTTTTGGCCTATCCACTCTTTTTTCCTGCTATTTATACCAAGTCATTCTTCTTTTTGGCCTGCCCACTCTTCTTTTCCTGCTATTTATATCAAATCATCCTTCTTTGAGCCCTCCCCTCTCTTCTTTTCCTGCTATTTTATCAAATCACATAATTTAAACACACATGACGTTACACGATTGAAAGGAAAAGAAGAGTGGGCTGGCCAAAAAGGATTTCTTTTCCATTGTATTGTCTGTAATGTCCAGGATTCCGTGTCACCAATGACGTAACCAGCCCAATGCTATTTTAGTTTCAAAGCTATTGATCGGTTGCTTTAGTTTACAGCTATAATAAATGGTGGTAATAATAAACGCGAAATTATTTGCCGTTTCGAATGCTTCAACACGTTCACTGCAAAGTAATAAAATGTTGTAAATAAAATACGCATTTAAACCGTTCAAAAATAAACACCAATAGTTACAAGATAACGTCATCGACAAAAAATTAATTATTACAATGTGGAAGGTCTTGTTTCGATATTGAGTTTGGATGCGAGGTTATCGTTATCAGCTCCAACTTTCTCTTTAAAATATTAAATGCCACAAAGAAATGTATTCACATATTCGACGATTGTATAACTGTTTTCGTGTTAATATCTATCTAATAATAAATATAGTAATAAAAAGCAAGTAAAAAGTAGTAATCAAAATTTCCCGTTCAAGTATTACATAAATACTATGTGGGGTAATAATCTTTGATTTTATTATTTGGTGATTACGTCAACACTACTTTTTTACACATTGCCTATGCTTTAAAACGAAATTCATTTTTGAGGATTCCTGCAAAAAAATTATACGTTTATGTACTATTATTTTTGAGAGCTTTGCTTACTTTTGCTGACAAGAGGAGGGGGGGGGGGATAAATTGCAGTAAATTTGCTTACGTAATACTTGAACGGCCCCACACAAACACTTATATTTTATCGTAATTGATCAATCATGAAAAGCATCTGCCAACGACCATCGGGATCGACCACATTTGAAATATGACGCTAATATAGCGTTCGTATTTAGTATTTACATAAATGCGTTCATAGTTATCTAAAAGCGTACGTAATTACCTAAGGACGTACGGAATAATCTAAAAGCGTTCGTATACGTATTTACTTAAAAGCGTACGGAAATACCTAAACCTGTTAGTAATGACCTAAAAGCCCCAGCCATATATCATTTTTTCACATCGTTGCCATGGCAACAAAGACACTTCTATAGTAAATTTTCTGGCAAATTGTGTTTACGCTGCGATAAAAAGAGATTTGATTATGTTGTATGACTGGTAGACAGCTTTCGGACTGGATTTTTCCATCATACAGTATCATCATATCAGTTCCAGACACACAGTACATACAACGTGTCTGCAATGTATTAAACCCACTTAATCAGTAGTTTAGAAACATCGTAGTTCTAGTGAAGATGTAGAATACTTTTAAGCACCAGCAGGGTTATTTTGTAAAACCGATTATTACAAATTTAAATTATCTTCTGTCGCGCTGATATCGTAAACTTGAAACTACAACGATTAAATATTGAGCATACAGTTGAGATTTTTTCGAGAATTACTGAGTAACCCTGCAGAAGTATTAGATACTATTGACCTAAATTATTAGACCTCCTTATTATTATTATAAATATAATTATAATCAGTCTACGTTTTAGCTGTTATCGTATTATGTATTAATCTATGTATTTTTTATATGTAGCTCTACCACATCATCACAGCACAGTGACAGCAGACAGTTGGCCGAGCCCAGCCATTGGGACAGCCTGAACTCTCCCCTCATCCAAGACGAAGGTGATGGCAAGAGCCTGAAACTCCGCTTTGACGTCAGCCAGTACACTCCCGAGGAGATTGTCGTTAAGACTGTTGACAACAAATTATTGGTAAATCATTCAAATTTAAAATAATAAATTACGCTTGCCGAATTAGATTTCGATTCCACAGATGCCTTACTACGTATTTTGGCATGACTGTGAGCTTCCAAAAACTAACACAGACACAGCGTACGCTTATAACAACTCTCACCGACACACACACCCATTCACACACTCATACATTCACGCATACTAATGTCTTATACGACTTGTGGGTGATACATGCACCATGTATCACGGAATTATAATTGTAATCGAGTCACCCACAACAGTCTTCCTAAATTTGCCTCATAATATTTCTGTTATGAATTAAGTTTATATTTTTTTTATATCATTTAAAATTTGAGAAGATATCTATTAAAAATAAAATTATTGTAATTAAATAAAAGTTACAATGAAATATTCCTAAATTATTATATAATTACCAGCCCCTTATTGAGGTGACGTAAGGACCCTGGCTGTGTTCTTTCTATGTAAGCATTTTTCACCCGCTAGTCGAGTCAATCTAGACCAAAAAATGAGAGAGGTACTTTTATGATAAAACTTACCGTTTTGCTGAAGAAAAACTATTTTTTTGACCTTTGACCATGAATAAAAAAAATTCTATACACGGGAATGATGGGGAAAACCTCAAAATTGTCTAAATTGACCGGACTACGCCCGACTGTCATTTGTTTTTAACAAGTGAAACTCCTTCTGAAATTCTAGAATCTTTAATAAAAATAATGATTTTCAGTATCTTTCCTAAATAGAATATTAACCACGCTACCACCAATTATAGTCAAAAGAATATTGAGAAGTTGATGTAATTACCAACATAACATGTAGTTTTGTATTATACAAGAACCTTTTCAAGAATTACAGTCACAAAGGTCGCTAACAATGTTTAAAATATACTGTCACAGTGCCAAAGACAGGTCAAACAGGTTACATGTTCTAAATACAAATTTTCATCACAGGTACACGCCAAACACGAAGAGAAATCTGAAACCAAGTCAGTGTACCGGGAGTACAACAGGGAGTTCCTCCTGCCCAAAGGCACGAACCCAGAGGCGATCAAGTCGTCTCTGTCACGCGACGGTGTCCTCACCGTGGAGGCACCATTACCACAACTGGCGATCACCGACAGGAACATCCCCATCCAGAAACACTGAGAATCTAAGCGGTCTATTGACAGCAGCTATTCCATAATTATTTATTATTAGGTGTATCGAGATATTTTATGAATCTCTAATGTATGTACTAATTTTGTTTATACGTACATACTGTGGCTTGCTCTGTGATTGAATTTCTGCTGTTTACGCAAACGCAAAGAGCGGGTAACACGGAGCTTGGGTGAGTTCATGGACCCTAATTATTAATAGGAACTAAATGCCTTATTGCCTACTTACAAACTCCGTTCACATAGAATTAATATAATAGGCAGTGTACTGATTCACAATAAGCTTTTGCTGAAACACATTTATATTTTAGTACAAAATTGTTACAGAAATTTTAGATGTCAATAAAATATTAAATAAATCATTTGTTGTTTTATTTCGTATCCATGTATGAACCGCTTATCATAAGCCGTTCAAGTATAAGTAATCAGATCTACTGCAATTTATTCCCCCCCCCCCTTCCTCTTGTCAGCAAAAGTAAGCAAAGCTCTCAAAAATAATAGTACATAAACGTATTATTTTTTGTTGGAATCCTCGAAAATGCATTTCGTTTTCAAGCATAGACAATGTGTGGGTAATATGTGTAAAAAATAAATATAGTTTAAAAAAACTATAAAAGACGCTTTTAAAGTACATCAAACTAAAAAGTGAAAAATAATTCCTAATTTAGGCTGAAAATGGTAATAAACAAAAAATACTGGTATTGTGAAAAATCGTGGGGCGCTCTGTTTTTATATTTTTCGTCTATCGAGCAAGCAAGTCTATTGTTCATTACCATTTTCAGCCTAATTAGGAATAATTTTTCACTTTTAAGTTTGATGTACTTTAAAAGCGTGTTTTATAGTTTTTTTTTTAATATTTATTTTCATATTTTTAGTCCTAGCAGCAATACGTGTTGTCTCCTCAATTTAATCGTATTGCTTTGTGAGATTAAAAAAAATTTCATTGTTTTTTCGAGATAAACCTATGAAATTATTATATTGCCGCTGATTCTTTATAAGTGTACAAAGTTTGAATTAAATCTGTCCGTTTAAAGTGGGTCAAAATCGAGTCCGAAGGAGTCGGTTACATACACACATACAGGTGAAGCTAATATAAAGCGTGTAAAAAGTAAATAATTACTGTTGACGTAATCACCAAATAAGAAAATCAAAGACACCCAATATAGTGCTTACGTACGTTACGAGATGTTAGGATTAATACCTGCAGCTGAATTTCTTTGATGTCGAGGCAGAATACGAATTTCTATCGGTATCACCTTAACGTCCGCCGGTCCATAACTGAGCGTTTTTAGACAGTTTTAGCCGATCACTACCACTATGTGGAACCAGTTACCCACCGATGTTTTTTCCAAACCAATTCAACTTTGGATCCGTCAAGGAAAGAGCGTGCCAATTCCAACGCACTAGCGAGCCCTCTGGCGATGTGAACGTCTATCACGGGCGGCGGTATCACCCAACACACAGCAGCGGAACCTTCAGAAGCAGCCTACATTAACCACAGAAAAAAAAATGGTGCGTGTACTTATGTACGCGCGTAAGAAGTTATACTTCTTTGGCTTTCTTTATTTTTTTTAAATATTAAATAATTAATAATAGATATTTAGCGTTAATAATTTAACAATATTTAATATTTAGTATATTATTCAATTATTAATGAATATTAACAACAATTATTATTTATTATATTATTAATTTCATTTAATAACTAGGTATGTTTCATAACCTTTTAACTAAGTAACGATAGGTCTTTCTGAAAAAGCATTGCTAAATTTCTTTGAAAAAATAATTAAAACTGCTTTATTTGTTTAAAAGGTACTACAAATGTCATTATGGTCATACGTCACGCATATTCTATTTCTTTTTACTTGTCTTATTCTTATCTCGCTCGCGCACGCTCGGCACCCATACTGAATTTTGTGTCTCGGTGCGCGCGCATCGTAAAATTTCACTCTCATAAATTTTTCATAACGCGCCTAAAGAGTATAACTTCAAAAACCATTTTAGTTTGGTTGTTTTACCGGGAGTTTATTTAAATGCAGTCTCTAAGTAATTAATTGCCTTCACTCACCTTTAAATTTGACCCCGCGGGCCTAGTGAGAAGATTGAAAAGGGAACACTATTCGAATTAGTGTGAGTGCACGTTAGTCTTAAGTGCTAAGTATGTGGAAATAATTGTACACAAGAACAGAGTGTTTTTCTGTTGCTGTAGAGTTATTGGACAATTGCTTATGTACAATATAGTTTTCAAAAAATTAGGTTAGTTTTAAGACTAGTTTAATTTAAATTCCTTATGAGGTTTATAAAAAAAAACTCGCCTTCAATGAAGATGCTAAAAACACGAATAAAATATTGAGTAAACGATCAAACTTACAATCTATAAAATTTTATTTAAATTTGGTTAATGTTATTAATACTTGCTAGTTACATACTTCGCGGCCGATCCGTGAAAAGGCCGGACATTCTCTTAACTGATAAAGTTCTTTTAGCATTCTTTGATTTATAGTTTTTATTAGAATCAGAACATTAAAAGTATTGTGTTTGTGCACGCCGTTTACACCTATTATCGAAGCCACACACTTTAAGTTTACACTACATTTTACCTTGTCGATGCGGCTACATTATATATTAGTAAAAAGGTCTCCAGGAATTCAAATAATTTTAAATTCAGAATACTGAAACCTGTTTCAGTTCTGTTTCGCGCCAGATTCATAGCGCGAACTATGCCCCCATGTAAGTTGGAGTCCAATACTTTTACTATTTTTGACGTACCGTAGAGACGATAGTTAGCGCAAACTCTACTATGTTAAAGCCTTGGGCTACAGTCCAAGGTCCCAAGCCGATTGAGAAAGGGGCGGGGGCAGGGTATGTAGAAATAAGTATATGGGATAGGAAATGGTATATATGTATATACAAATCTAAAAGCTATAAAAAGCTATACAAATCTAAAAGCTTACGCTAAATTTGGACAGAATTTTACCCTTTATGGTACATTTTATTCAATATTTTAAGATTACGTTTATTTAAAGTCTGGATTCTCTGGAAATTGTAAGATACGGCAACAGCTTAGTTACAAGTCTGTGAGCGACGCAGTTGCATTGTTCATTTGAACAATAGAATTTTATGCTGATAGCGATCTCTTACTTCCTTTCATGGCACAGAAATGTGTCTAGAATGTTTAAGGTAATTGTTTGAAATGTGCTTCAAAGATATTAAAACGACTGCAGCTGAGTTTCATTAAGGCAAAGAGGCAGAATACGAAATTCCACGCGTATCACCTCGATGTCCGTTGTTCCAACGTTTTTTGAGTTTCTGCCGCGCACCACCGCTATGTGGAACCAGCTGTGCATTAAAGTTTTTACGAACCGTTTCGAGTTAGGGGACTCCAATGAAAGAGCGTACCAATTCTCAAAATGCCGGGAACGCAAATGCAAGCCCTCTGACATTGAGGGTCAGTGAGGTGTCACGTAACATCAGATGACCCGATTGCCCGTTTGCCCCCAATAAAAACCTAATCTAAAATCTAAGAATTTTTAAAGAATATAATGATATAGAAATAACATTAATAGAAATGTAGGAGTCCAAATAAACAAGCATTCGACGTTCTCTGCTCCAGAAGCACTGTGCCAATTTTTAGTGTTCCTCAATTAAGAAAACGTTTTGTTTTTTTTTTGTAAAATATCCAGAGACCAAGGATGCGTTGTGCTACAACTCATTTTGCATGTATTTCTATGATCGTTGCATTTTTTGTAGACACGTAGATAGACCAGAGACACCATCTAGTTTGTATGAGCGATTGAATGTGGAAAGAAATCAATAGGTACACCACCGTGACTCGAACGTCCTTAAGCCTTCCAGCCTTCCAACAGCGGCCTTCGTATATAAAATAAAATTTACTTAAAAATAACTGAATACACTAAAAAGTGTAAGAGAACTTTTCCTTTCCTTTTTATTATAATCTAAAAGTTGTGCAGCGAAAAGTAAAAAAATAAATATCACTTTATTTGACGCAAAACAATAACATTTTGTACTTAGTTATATAACCCCGTGTGTCACCACCATAATTATATTTTATATAAACAAAACCATTGCAACATAGTAGTACAAAGATCCTTTATATTTCAATAGCCGAAGTGCTGTTACATGATTTACGAACCACTCTTAGTTCTTAATAAGTGACGTTTCCTTGTAGAGCGTGAGAACAATGTGTCAGCACAACGATCACGTAGGCCTTTAAGAATAGGATATAAATATAATAGAATACTTGTAATATTTAGTATTAAACGGACCTCAAATCGGACCGGTTGTACTCATTTTAATTTTAAGTTTTTTAAAAACCCTTTCTTCGCGGACCCACTACTTGACTGGCGCTGAGGACAGGATAGTCGCTCTAGCTGCACGTATTTCTCAATTATCGGTTCGAGCATCAAATTCTGCTTACCTAAAAAGGGGAAACTACGTCGCGATTGCTAAAACGGCTATTCAAAAGAACAAATAAATTTGTCAAGAACGAAAATCCAAAAGCGTTAAGGGTGTTTTGTGCGAGTGTTGAGGCAGCGATGTACTGGTAAGTCACCTTTTCACCTTTCAAATCCAGCCCTCTCCACTTTTCTTTTGTTATTTTGAGATCGACATCTCTCATCTTAACGATAGTTTTAAGACTTTGTTAGATTTAAATTCATATAAACGTAAATTGTAATAAGTAAATTAAAGAAACATAGAAGTAAGTAGGTTAGTGCATGAAATTCTGCAACCCCTAAAGTAAGTATAAGTTTAGATTCACATCAAATTCTGTGAGCTAAAATTATTGAGTAATTGTGTAATTATTTAATCAAACAATTCCTGAAAGAATACATAAAACCCAAAAAGAAATATTTTATATATTTCGGAAACACGGAACATTGCAAACAATTCAGCAACATGGTAATTAGGCTTTTTAAAGGTGGATCAATTCAATTTTATGAGTGTACGGAAAGAATCGTTTTTATTGACGATGAAAATAAACAGAAAGCCGTTATTCTGAAATTTCATCTCGGAAAAACCTGTCACAGAGGTATTCAAGAAACTTTTACACGCATCAGGCGACACTTCTTTTGGAATAACATGAAAGAAACTATATCAGCAGTAATTAATTCTTGTGAAGCCTGTAAACAAATGAAATATGACCGAAAGCCTTTGAAACCATATTTACAGTTAACTCAAACGCAAGATGCCCCATCCCAGGAATTATTTATAGATATATTTAGTATCGAAGGAAAAAGATACCTCACTTTAGTTGACGCTTTTAGCAAACTATTATTACAGGCAATTGAAATTCCTAGTAAAGGCACACCTGACGTTATCCGCGCACTAATAAAATACTTTTTATTTTACGGCATGCCTAAGAAAATAAGCTGCGACCATGGTCCTGAATTCAACAACGATTTATTTAAAGAATTGATGTCACTCTATAAAATCCAAATACATATCGGCACACCTAGGAACCCTAGTTCAATGGGAATAGTTGAACGTTTTCATTCCACCTTAATTGAAATTTACAGACTGACAAAATACGAACAACAATGTACCGACGCCGCATCTATTATATTATCACTCATCATGGCATATAATAATGCGATTCATACTGTAACAACTTTAACACCGTTTGAAGTAGTTTTTGACCATGTAGATTCTGAAAACGCATTCAATATAGACTTTGAGAAACGATACTTGCAAAAATTAATTAAAGATCACGCCAAAAGAATAAAAGTTTTATACAAAATCATATCTGATAAAATGTTAAAGTTTAAGGGAAACTCTAGAGAAAAACGCGGTGGCGAATCCGACGTCCTGTTGCCAGAAGGGAAAACAATTTTCACAAAATTAATAAACACTCGCAGAAGTAAGGACAAACCTTGTTTTGAAAAGGCCATAGTTACAGGAAAACCTGAAAGAAACACCATCCCTATTACAATTAGAGGTAAACACAAAAAGGTAAAAATTAAAAACATAAAACGACCTTCAAAGGTGGTGCTTAGTGATCATGATGACACTCACGAGCCCCAGTTTGGGCCTTCAACTTCAAAAGGTTGAAAACAATTCAGGGATCCGTAAGACAGGGAACAGCCTTCATCCAACAGGATAACTGGCTTATTTTTAAGGTATTAGATTTAAATGGCCTACTGATGGAATTAGAATAAATCAATAGGAAATATAGTAATTTTAGTAAGATAGTAAGTGATGATAAGCCTTAGTTTAAAGAATTTTTAGGAATTAGGGAACAAGTAGAATAACGACTGAAAAGATTAGGCAAATAATCCCTTCACACCTAGTACGAAGAGGAATATTGAACCCTTTAGGCTCTATTAAAATTATAACTGGAAACTTAGATCAGGAAGATGCTCAACGATATGAGCAGTTAATAAATCAATTAGGTAATCAACAAAAGTTCCACAAACAAGCGTTTAATAGTTGTTTCCAAAATGTTAGATGGACTCATTAACTCATCAGAAATATTACACAATAACTCAAAAATTATGGACGAAAGACTAAAACGTGTAGAAAAAAATGTTAAAAGACATAAGTACTAAAGAAAATAATACCGTATACTCTACATATGTTTTAAGTTTATATAATCTTTTTGTAAGTAATTTTAGAACGCTTTATATAAAAAATAGGCGAATTAGAAATTGCTTTGGCTTTCACCAAAACCAATGTTTTACACATTTATTACAGATTTTAATTTATATATCATAGTCAGAAAATTTTATGTATCCACCCACTTGGGATAATTTAGTTAAATTAGAAGATACGATTAATGTTAAATCATACATGATAGACAGGAAAATAACTTTTGTATTAGAGGTAGTTTTAATAACCAATTAAACTTATAGTTATAATAAAATGTATCCCTTACCTATCTTTCATGACCCTATAAACCTAACCTTAATAATCATTCCTAAATATCCCTATATCCTGGTGAAAGGTGTAACATACTTACCGCTTATACAGCCTTGCAAACAAGTCTCTGAGGAAAATTTATTATCTCTGCACACAAGAAAACAGGGGCACCGTATCCTGAAACGACATGCATTGAGGAGCTGATGACCTTGAAGGAAAACCCATCCAACTGTGACCAGAATACAGTAATTATAGAAGAGGTAAAGGTACAATAATAGTAATCAAATCATTATTCAAAATAATTGCAAAATGAGATAAACCGAAACTCTATAAAGGGAACATAATATATCATTACTATAGATTAACCCTGCGATCTTAACATCAATGACATCCAATTACATCATCAGCGTTCATATACAGAAAATATGTCATCAGAACGTATCCCATCCATTAAGCTGCTGGAGTTACAGTCAACAGTGAACTCTAAGGAAAATCAGAATCCAGTAAACTTACAAGGAATGGAGCTCAGCGACCTGCAACACATGTCTTACATGCTGTAACAACTTAACAGAGATAGTGATAGTGAAATGGGCAATTCAGTGAAAGTGAAAAGCATTAGTTTAGGCACTCTCTTATTGTATTTTTGATAATTGTTGTGTTTTTTGTTATAAAAAATAAGATTATTAATATGTTGCAGTGGCGAAATAATCAGAATTTACATGTGCAATCCCCTGATAATTTCGCTCTTCAGGAGGGAGGAGTTATATAACCCCGTGTGTCACCACCATAATTATATTTTATATAAACAAAACCATTGCAACATAGTAGTACAAAGATCCTTTATATTTCAATAGCCGAAGTGCTGTTACATGATTTACGAACCACTCTTAGTTCTTAATAAGTGACGTTTCCTTGTAGAGCGTGAGAACAATGTGTCAGCACAACGATCACGTAGGCCTTTAAGAATAGGATATAAATATAATAGAATACTTGTAATATTTAGTATTAAACGGACCTCAAATCGGACCGGTTGTACTCATTTTAACTTTAAGTTTTTAAAAACCCTTTTTCGCGGACCCACTACTTGACTACTTACGTTCTCAAGGTTGAAAACATACAATAGGCAACGAATCGTCGAGATAGACTATTCATTTTGGTTTAGCTTAAACAATATAATTCTATAGGACTAGCGATTAAACTAGGCCTAGCCTGTATCTTAAACGCTAGTTCCTTCCAGTGTCTTTAACAATTTGGTTAAATTGTCATTGTATGTTTATTCAAGTGCTCGCTATATGTTTATATTGATTCTGTGACATAGAACAAAGTGTAATGCCAGGGAACTACTACTAGATTCATCTAAAACAAAATATTAGGCGATAAAATGATATGGCGGATAATTTTTAACCAGTCCTCCTCCTTCGTGAATTTAGAGAAAGTCAAAATCATTCATTCATTTAGGTGACACAATGTACATTTATGAAAGTAAATTAAGAAATACATATTGAATGCTAAATGCTTCTAATTATTACATTTACTGCCAGTTCTCAAATCAAGGGAGTGGAACGGACGAGAAGAACTGGCATTGGAGTGGAACTCTCCGCCACCCTTTTTAATCGCCAAGCTTTTTGTTTTACAAAATGTTTGTAAGTAGCTGCAACCATTACACCATTTGTCCTCTATCAGCAGTAGGCATGGTCAAATAGGAGCACGCGCTTACATTCTCGTGGGAACAACACGCATAGAGACATTTTGGACGTCTATAAGTGTAAAGCTTCAGATAATTTACACTTAAAAGTCCCAATCAATGGTTCGAAATTAACCAAACCTAATGAAATATACTTTATATATATACACATGCATATGAAATCATCTGAATATTATGTCGCAAATTCTTGTTGCAACCTGTCCGAGTTTCGCTTCCGCATTAATACTGTCTAAATTGCAAACAGTCTGCAGACATCAAAAATTAAGATGTCGTTGCGCAAGCGATTACATTTCATGGTTATTATTAGCTTGATTTATTGCATTCGTCATGTTCCAGTTATAATTCCTAATCCATTTGTCATAAACCAGTCAAACTGTGACCGCCACTTGGAATTTATTAATATAAATTGTCGGATCACTATTAATTATTGCTTGCATTGCATTATAAATACGTTGTTTATCTAACTACTGGGCCGACTTAAAATTTACCTCAGAATGTTACATTGTCCCTGTAACGTGGATTATGTCCAATATATTTTAATAAATTTCTGACATGTGATGCTGGAAAAGGCTACTAATAAAGTTTAGAACAAAATCGAGGAGCAGCGCTATAAGGTGGGCTAAAAAGATCGTCGGCTAACAAAAAAAAATGTGTGCGTGAACTATGTACACACGTAAGAAGTGAAACTTCTTTATGACCTTATTTTTCGAAAAATGATCTACTATATGCAACTTGACGAAATTGGTTAAATAAAGTTTAACAAAAGGCTTTTATTCTCATAGACATGAATACAAATGCATTTTTTTCATTTTACCTTATTACTACTAAGATTATAACAGAATTTCATTAATTGTAATAGAATTATTACCATCATTGTTATCGTTATTATATATTTTTGTTATTAATGGCTTCGAATCTCTTCGGATCAACCGTGGTAGGGACAAGAAAAAGATGGCGCGTAACTGAAAAACGTGACGATTTGCTACAAAATTTCTCCCATACGTCGATAAAAATTCATTCTAACGCCGATAAAGAAGTTTGACTTCAAAAAGCAACATGGCGCGTAACCGAAAAACGTGACGATTTGCTACAAAATTTCTCCCATACGTCGATAAAGAACTTTCATTCCAACGCCGATAATGAAGTTTGACTTCAAAAAGCAACATGGCGCGTAACCGAAAAATGTGACGCGTAACGAAAAAATGTTACACTAAATTTTTTTCCAACCCCGATAAAGAAATTTCACTTCAAAAATCTTTTTTTTGATAGAATTTGATTTGATTATTAAATATTCGAGAGCGATACAACGATTAAAGCGGTCATAAAATTTTTCGATACCATTATTTTATTGCGATTTGTCTTTAGTCTCAAAATAGGTTACAGTTTGGCGATTACCTCTTCATCAGC
Organism: Pieris melete; assembly: GCA_963693345.1. Taxonomy (NCBI): domain Eukaryota; kingdom Metazoa; phylum Arthropoda; class Insecta; order Lepidoptera; family Pieridae; genus Pieris; species Pieris melete. The sequence goes on from CAVNZK010000049.1 coordinate 108,064, forward strand.
GCGAAATTGTCCAGCGAGCATTCTCTTGAGGTCTGAGAAAAGGAAAAGTCGCTGGGGGCCAAATCTGGACACGGGTGTATATCCAGTACGGTATATGTGGATATACGGTGGATGTGTTACTCTATCTTGGAGGTTGGGCGTTTAAACTTCTAGCTGTGTAATAAGTAATAAAAAGGTTTTCTTTATAGTTTTGAAAATAATAAACAAGGCCACACAATAGGCGTGTCTGATAGGCTAGGATGTAGGGGTCCCACAACAATAAAAAAAAAGTCAGTCACAAATTGATTAATTATCGTATCGACGAATACCTACTGGAAATAAATCGAATCGAGTGTCTTTACTTAGACAAAAGTACAAAGATTATAGGAAAAAAATATAATATGCACCTAGGTATCATCTTATGGGATCAAAATATTGAACACTTTCTGTGACAAGCATAAGGTAACACGAGTGTGTTTTTTTTTTTATGTAATAGGAGGCAAACGGGCAGGAGGCTCACCTGATGTTAAGTGATACCGCCGCCCATGGACACTCACAATGCCAGAAGGCTCGCAAGTGCGTTGCCGGCCTTTCAAGAATTGGTAAAAACACTGTGTTTTAATACAGTATCTACGAATTCGATTGATTTAATAACAAATCGCTCCCTAAGTTACAAGGGCCTAACTAAATTTTTTGGTAAAGTGAGAGTTTATATGCTAAGGAAAATGAAATTTCTCAAGCGGTTAGAGCGGTTAGAGAAAGAAAGACAATAATAACTCTGTAAACATATTTGCGACTCTCTCACATCCCTACCGCCAAGTAAGGTATAGTCTAACAAGAAGTTAGACTGTTAAAACGTTGCGCAATTCGAGGTTGTACCGATCTATGACAAAAACCGATATAACCGTTTAGAATTCAACAATTCGTAGGTTTTATAAGTATTTCCAAAAACTGCAGTCGTTACTAGAAAATATTCCTTGTATTAGCCATCACATTTTGTCATATTTTTTTGTACTATTTAGGCTTTAGGTACTTTAATTGTATGCAAGCGTAATTTATAAAATTCATTAAAAATAAAAATTTCAAAGCTTTCTTTAATTATATTATCAAAGAACAAATCTGTACAGTTTCATAATCACGAATTTAATGCCTTTACGACAAGAAACACTTTTTTAACGGATTGAAGCTATGTATTATAATATAAACTTATAATTATTTTACATTATTTAAAGTTTTTCCCGACGTTTCGCGTGCTTTAGGCTGCTGCCTCGAATTTTGCGGGCAGCGGGGCGGCGGCGGCCGCGGCGCGGGAGCGGCAGGATATTATGCGTACAATCAAATGGACCGGTTCTCGAAAACAGCGGCGTGGCAGCGGCGCGGCGGCGGGTAACGAGCGGCGCAATCCAGTCAAGCGGTGACCGCCCGCGTTGCGCGTATGCATTGTAGTATAGTGCTGTACATATTTTTTGTGACGTATCAAAATGACCTCGGACGTGCAAGAGCAAATTATTTCAGAAATCTTTGAAAGGAGACCCATATGGAACTATATTTTTGCATATAACATATTTTTGCCCACAATAAATCGAGCGTTAGGAATAAATTTGAATCAAAAAGATGTTGTCGCCGTTTTTTAGACATTTCGTTCGCGAATAAAAACAAATATCTCGACTACACAACCACGAACACAACACTACACCGCTATAGTGCCGCGCGATCTGCCCGCTGGTTTGGAGAACAGGTATGCGTTGGCCGCCTCGCTCCCGCGCCGCAGCCGCTGCCGCCCCGCTGCCCGCGAAATTCGAGGCCGCAGCCTTACAGCGTGCTTGGTCACGGTGTCTGAAGACAAAAGATGTTAAATGTCAAGTACGCGAAACGTCGGAAAAAATATAAATTATGTAAAATAATTATAAGTTTATAATAATACATAGCATCAATCCGTTAAAAAAGTGTTGTCTTTAAATGTGTAAAAGTCATGTTAATAAAAGACAATACTAAGGTGGAACATATCAAAATCTTAACACTCGATTTTAAATATAACTGAAATGTTTATTGAGAATTAAACCTTTCTAAATAGAAAATATTTTGTGTCTTGTTTAGTTTCGACTAAAATAAGCTCAATTAAAGTTTCATACGCGATGTAGGTTACTGCTGACATCATCCTGATGCGTTATTGGCATCGGCGTAACTAAGCCAGTTATTTAGGCAATTGCTAAGAATAGAACTCATTCAAAATGGCCACGTTTCGTATATGATTATTAAACACCGCAGTGGAAGTGAAAAAAAAAGGGTGCGTGTACTTATGTACGCGCGTAAGAAGTTGTACTTCTTTGGCATTATTAATAATAGTTTTTGATTGCATGCAAATAATTAATTACAATTAAATAATCAAAGACTGGAAAAGGAGTCATTATAGACAATAAAGTTCAGTTTACATTTGAAAATTAAATAAATAAATATTTATTATTATTCTCTTACATTAAGTGTAACATAAATTCTATTATTATTATTCGAATGTTGGTTTTAAATTATGTCCAATGCCGTAGCATCTCCCGTGGGCAACTTCATTCTGTTAATTTTGTATCACGGTGCGCGCGCATCATAAAATTTCACTCTCATCAATTTTTCATAACGCGCCTAAAGAAGTATAACTTCAAAAATTACAAATTTAAACTTTATTTTTATAGATACAAAAGGAAATATTCCCGACCTCGAAATGGACTGAAGCGGATGTAGAATTATTGCAACTTACGGCCTGTGTCTACACAGAATATTAGTTGTCCATTGTTTCTATAGAAAGTGCGTTTGACACATGTCATAGAATATACTACTCAATAAGATGTTGAAACTATGTGTTAGTCAGTTGATTTCTTTTTGTGCTTTCCATAGTTCATGAGTCACCAGAAAATAGGGATTAGGGTAACGTGGAACGCCATATTGAAGCAATGAGATTAGCAATGTGCGTAGGACATCGATTGGTTTTTTTTATTGTGAGATATGTAATTAGTCATTTCTGATGATGAAACATTTAATAATTCATACTGAAGTAAAGAAATTTCAATGCGACTATTGTTATAGTAGGTTTACATTAAAACAATATCTTTTTCTACATATAGAAACATTTAAGATCAGAAAAGCACACTCAAAGGAATAATTGTTTTGAGGATACTTAGGAAACCAACATTGCTGTGTTATTAGTCATGTTGCAAAATCTGACCAGCTATTTGAAGAAAATTGTATCTGAAACACATAGAAATGTGTCTCTCCTTTAACACACAGGAATAGTAACATCTTCACCAAGATTTTTGGTTGTTTCATTCCTTTGTTTAAAAATGAATTTACCGATTAAAATATTTTAATTATATAGTATTTTACTTTTAACTCACTTCTTAAAAGTATTGAAGCATTTGTCTATTCGTTCAGTTGCAGTTGTTAGCTCATCGGTCAGCAATTGTTTTACGGTGACTATACGTTAAATATGCAGTTATAACAAACTAATACGTTAAATACCGTGATATGCTGACAAAAAAAACTTTCTTCTTTTAATAATAAAAAGATATGTGCCAATTGATTGTAAAGGCCTAAACCTAAAACCACTAAAAGGCACTATCAAAATTGTTTAATGAGAATAATTACAGTGAATGTTTTAAATTAGTTTTTCGTGTTTTAGTATAATACGCCTTTTTTATAGAACAGAGGGCAAACGGCAAAACTCGGCTGATGTTAAGTGATACCGCCGCCCATGGACACTCAGTGTCAGAGGGCTGACACTGAGTGTCCAGTGAGTTACGGAATCGCAGGGCAGTTGTGAAACGATCCGTCGACGTAATAAGGAAAGTCCATATTGTGTAGGAAGTCGTTCGTAAAAATGATTTGACAGTTATCATAGATCTGCGTTTATACAAGAACCTTAAATGGAACGATATATAATGTATGCGTTGTAACGTAATATTTATTTTTATCGATTACATAGTATGTAGGTGGAACTTATTTTAATTAGCAGTAGTTAGTCCAACAACTATAATTCAACTCCCACACACACATCACCAATTACCGATGTGTTTGTGTAATTGATATAATTTGGATACAAATTTCTTTGCAAATTGTGTATAAAAACTGTTAAAGTAAAAATACGTTGTAACCTCTTTTGTATATAATATGACCTTTCGGTTATTTTTTTTGTACTGTTTTTGGAATATTGTTTGTGTTGTTATAAATTATTTCTTTACTGCTTATCTTATTTTTCTCCTAAATTATTCCAATCTACAACTCTTCTATTGCAATGTAAACATGGTTTACGCTTTTTTACAGAATACCGGATGCCCAATTAGGGCAGTCATCGCTGCCCATGGACACCCATTTTAGTGGGTATGTTGCCGGCCTTTGTGGGAGAAGGATACTCTTACTTTGAACAAATGGAGGTAGTATGTCTCAGAGAAGACACGGGACTGGACTCGATTCCATCAAGCCATCAAGGGATCAACCCAAAATCTCTTCAGATAACTCTCTACACGACACTTTGTAGAATACGCATAGACGCAATTTTTCTGCGTAGAGAGAGAGAATTAAGCAGATCAGTACGTTGGAGATTGACAATACGACAAGCCCTGAATTTGGTCAAAAGGAATCTGGTATTTGGGAGCACCGGCCGATCTTAGCAGTATTAGCTATGAGGTCGTACAAGAGCATAAAAAGCTAAAAATGCTAGCAATAGACATAAGAAAACAAGACTTTTTTTAGACTTAAGTGTAAAACATATTTGATTTACTGTCTCGTCTAAGAATCTTCCATTGCCCAAAGTATGTCTTCAAATGGAAATTTTCATTTGAGAACTGTGGTGGGAATCACATCGGCGCCACTGTTTCGAAAAATTCGACCAATTGCCGAGGTTAGTATTCGCTTTTTTAATACATTATGCAAATTTAAAATAATAACTCCCATTTATCTGTTATTAATATTAGGATAGAAACTACGAGTGGTTTAATCAAATGAAAATCCACGACGACGCCACGCTAGTAAATACAATTTTTTATCGTGGTTACAATGAATCTAACTAGATGGCGCTGCAATCAAATTGTAACGTTTTATATACATATTATCTATACTCGACTTTTAATGTAATTCAGATCCGTGTTATGAGAACTGGAGTCTCCATACAAGATGTAAAGTACGCTAAAAGGACATACGAAAATTTACTTTACTCATGATTCCAAATCAAATCGCGTTAAAGAAGTTTTATTTAAATATGGAGTAATTACTAATCCAGTGGCACTACAACAATGTCTCTTATACTTGGGTGATCAGCCTACTGTGTCTAATATTGAGTTTTGAGTTTGAGATGCGTATCATAATACGCTAATTGGGCACATATAAAGAAAGGTTAAATTAGCGTACATTGTGATTTAAATTTACTACGGTCTAACCAACTGCAACAACTTTTTTTAGATTCTACCCTCATTTAGTTTTATAACCAATAAAAATATGACCCGAATAAACATCCAATGACAAACAACTTAACCAATTTGTTAGACACTGGAAGGGACTAGCGTTTAAGATACAGGCTAGGCCTAGTTTAAACGCTAGTGCACATAGAATTATTTTATGTACGAGGTTGACCAAAATTAATAGTGAGAACACAGCGATTCGTTGCATATTGTATGTTTATAACCTTTAGAATGTAAGTACAAAATGTAATTGTTTTTCCGTCAAATAAAGTGATTTTTATTTTATTTAAATACACGACCTCGGGGATGAGGGTCACACGCTTAAGACATTAGGCCAATACTGTATTAAAAAAAATATGAAGTAGGTAATCGAACAAAAATACTTATAATGAAAAAAAAAATAGAAAACAATATTTATTTTCTTATAAAACTTGTAACATAGTTTTTGGCAGTGTAGGTAAGAACTCCTAAGGAGCAAACAGCTAAAATTTCAGTGAGGTATCCAAATGCGATGTCTTTGGTTGACTTCTCTTTGATCAGATCGGCTGGTTTAGGATTATTCTTACTTATCTGAAAAAAAAAATTTTTTTTTTAAATGTTACAAGACCTTGAGTTATAAAATAAAATTATGTATTATATATGTATATGATAATACAATGGACGCTTATTGGTAGCCATATGTGCGCACACACATTCATTAAGGTATTTTTTTCTAACAATACTATTAAACTCAAACTAAAAATAACTTTATTCATATAGGTAACCAAGTACACTTATGAAGGTCAACAGAAAACATGTTAAATTAATTCTAAATTTACATTTACTACCAGTTCACAAGTCAAAGGCGTAGAGCGGGCAAGAAGAACTGGCAAGAAACTGTCACTCTTTTTAAGCCTTTTATTATTTTTCCTGAAGTATCAAGCAACTATTAGTCATCCTGTATAATTTCATAATAAGGGTTTGTCTGTCTTTGCATATAAAATACCTTTGTATGAATCCCTTTCATAGCTTTGATTTCTCGTCTAATACTGTTGATATTTCCCAAAAATTTCTTAACACCGACTTGCATCTGTCTAGTAATGGGCGAATCTGGTGGTTCAAATTTAATCTGATTTTGGATCCGACAGTAATCACGTAAAACATACTGTAATGTCGCTTCCAATATATATATTTGTTGTAAATGACTGCCTAGAATTGACAGACAATCGACGACACTGAAAATATAAACGATTAAATTAATAATTTATTTGCAAGAATGTGATACAATCTAAAGTTCACATATTATGGCCACACATAATAAGCGTCCAAATTTGTCTTATTGATATAATAAAAAGGTAGAATTTTACATAGTAGTTAGATATTACATTATCAATCATATATATACAGGGCGTCCCAAGACTATGGGACATCAGGGAAAAGTACCTTAAATATCTCTTTATTTTATTTTGAAAAGTTAGTATTATTGTATTCAAATATTTTCTAAAAATTACTTCTGAACCGACTCAAATGTAAAATTAATTATTATAAATTGTTATAATCAACTTATTTCAATAGTTAGGTCTAATGCTTAGGTTTCCTAGAAAAGCGGTGCCGTTATCCAACGGCCGTAATGTAACGTTGGTGACGTCACCCGTACGTTGTCTATAAATAACATCGGAGTAGGTTTTCAAGAGAACGTCGAGTGTTACCGTAACGTCAAATAGCGGTGCTGTCATTTGCATGACGGCTGTCATAGCGGTGATAAAGATTAGTTCAATGTTTTTCGCGTGTACCGGTGCCCATATTTAATTAATACCGGCCGTTAGTTAACGGCAACGCTTGTCTAGGAAACCTAAGCTTAACTACTGTGGGCATACTTTCTGGTCGTAAGTAAGAATCACGTTTAGCTATGGACTTGTCTATTAAAAATTAATCCAAAAAAAGTTACAGAAATCTGTGGCCAATATGATGGCTTTAGATGACAGTAGAGATTATAAACTTACTTATAATTATCTCCTTTGTTAACATGAAGTCCGGCAACTGTATTCAATTTCCATGATTTTGTATGAAACGCTCGGAGTCCATATTTCAGTCTTTGTCTTTCAAATGGCATATCAATCCCCAGTTCTCTCATACCATCATCTTCTAGAAGTAGAAAGCTTCTCAAATCGACATTATTTTTTATAATGACACCACTTAATCTTTCACAATTCATACCATATAAAAGATGTGATATTTCATTGGTGTATTTTGGTCTGAAAAAAAAAAATGCTTTTATACATTATTTAAATAGAAAATATTGTTTTTTTTTAATATTGAAGGACTTGTGGCGCGTTAGGGAAAAATGATGAAAGGATTTTTTTTTAAATGCACGAACACCATCACAAAAAACCGACACTCTAAAGTTAGCTATAGTCAACATTTTACTTTTTAAAGTTATACTTGTTTAGGCGCGTTATGAAAAATTTATAAGAATGACATTTTACGATGTGCGCGCACCGTGACACAAAATTAACAGAATGAAGTTTCCCACAGAAGATGCTATCGATCGGCATTGGACATAATTTAAAGCAACATTCGAATAATAATAGAATTTATGTTACACTTAATGTAAGAGAAAAATAAATATTTATTTGTTTAATTTTTCAAAATATGTAAACTGAACTTATTGACTATAATGACTCCTTTTTCAGTCTTTTTCAGTGTCTTTTGTAAAACGTTACGATGCGGGGCGGGGATTGAATTACGCGTTATTTTATTTTATTAATATTAGTTTCGACTTACACCACACAATAGTAACTAAAGAGTCACTAGGTGGTCACAAAACGTTTTACTTTACTCGAGTACAGTACTGTACTTGGGTACTGAAAAACGTTACGGCGAGTTGCATGGGGGGGGGGGGTCAATTATCTCCAAAAATTAATAAGTAATACTTGAACGCTCCCAAAGATGACAAGAAAAGAAATAAAATACCTTTCATCGCTATTCATTCCCGGATAATAATCTTGCCAAGTGGTCAATTCATTTATATCTTGTTCGTAAGTGTCTTCGTCTTCCATTACAAAATATTTGCCAAGCATTTCTATAATCTCTGGATATCCGTGTGATTGTGCTATATCCATGACAGTTCTACCGTGCATATCCACTTCTTTAACTCTCGCGCCTTTTTCTATTAGAATTTCTAGAATTTTAGCTTGATTATGATGTGATGCCCAGAAAAGTGCCTGAAACATTCAAAATTCATTGATTTCTCTTCAATCCCTGGAAAACAGTGCTTTGAGAATGTCCCCGAGTCTGCTATGACATCGTAAATGTTACTTAATGCACAAATGATAAATTATTTGCGTCTGTACTACAGTTAGGCCGAATTTTTACTATATATAAACAGGTTTACTATGAAACAGTTCAAAATAGATAACGTAACGTAAAAAATGTAAGCTATTTTACGGATTTTTGTGCACACAAATAATAATAATTATTATTTATGAATACACTAATCACTTAAATTATATCTCTATATATATAAAATTCTCGTGTCACAATGTTCGTTGACATACTCCTCCGAAACGACTCGACCGATTCTTATGAAATTTTTTATGTATATAAGTCTGAGAAACGGCTACTATCTATTTTTCAAAACTCTAAGTGATAAGGGGTGTCCTCCCAATTTTTATTTTTTAGAGAATTATTTTGTTTTTATTTTTTTATGATACAACATACAAAAACACATACAACCCTTAATTTTTCATCTATCTCAACGATCTCTACGATCAACTCCTATTTTTTATTATACATAGTTATTTTTGTTAAACTAAAAAAATGTTTCTTAGAAATAGTATACATGGCAAAACGATGTTTGCCGAGTCAGCTAGTAACCATTTAAAAATAACCTTTGATCTAAGAAGCCAGTTCTGTTTTTGGGACCATAACCACAAATATAATTTAATAATAAAACATCCGGGGTTAGATTCCTAGCAAAACAATGTTTTTAGATGTATAATCTAAAATAGAAATTTAAGTTTATATTATATACAGCGAAAGAACTCACAGTCCATCCTTGTCTATCTCGCATTTCAATATTTATATCCTTTGATAGTAGAAGTTGTACCACTGTCACTAAACCACTGCCAACAGCTCTCATTAACGGTGTTTGCCCATATTTATCACCAATGTTCAGTAGACAATTGTGTGCAATTAAGTTATTTACTATATCACAAAATATGTCTTCGCTTGCATTGGTATTCGAACATGCTACCATCACAGGTGTCACGGAATCTGTAAATTATTTTTATAAAATATTAATTGCGATTAAATGTCTTTAATGCATTCAAAATTTCAGTTTCGTTAATAACTAGAGAAGGACAATCCAGTGTTGGCCTAGATCTAAGTCCAAACCCCAGCTCTGTAACAATGGACATTTATTTTTATGTGCGCATTCAGTTCTATGGTGAAGAAAACTTTGTAAGGAAACTGCCATACCTTAGAATTGTTGATAGCATATAGCAGCCATAGAAGGCTGTAGAAGCCATGTCAATTATAAATTGATAACAAAACAGATACAGATTTATCTCTGATGGCAAGACCAAAGTTGTAGAGCCACTGGTGAAAAGAAGGATAACTCATGGCATTGACAATGCCATTTACTTGATTAAAAAGAAATTATCAGGAAATGCATGCAAAATCATACCTATCACAAAAAACTGTTTTCATGCTATAACTTGTTAATTTTAATACAGTCAAAACCGTTTACGACAACATAGTTTAGAACTTTAAAACATACCGGTAATATTGACCAAAATTAAAGGTTCCGGCTGAACTCCATTGTATAAGATACTTAATAACAACTATGAGTGGTCCCTTCAATATTGTTATAACAGATTTTGATTGTATTCATAACCAACATCGTACCACATCCATTCCATATCAGCTATTTATTTTATCTTTGTCAAGATAAATATTTTTAGAAATATGATTTTATAATAAACTAATCATGTTAAATAAGTAAACTAATTTAATATGGTCTTACCTGAATGTAGATTTGGATCTGCACCTTTTTCAAGAAGAAAATCAACAATTTTCTTTTGAGCATGAAAACAAGCATGCATGAGAGCTGTCCATCCACTGTCCAGTTTGAAATTTACATTGTTCAACTCTGAAATTAATAAAACAAAAAAAAATGTTATTGGAATCACTATGGTACAGTTATTTACCTGCTTAGTTATAATGATGAATTTTAACATAAGAAAAAGAAACACCATAATATGTCTCCCCAGCATGTCATCACGTCTTTAACTGTGCATGTGCTTCTTATAAAATCACTATTCAAATTGTTTTACTCAGTACTACTCCAGTCAAATCCATTTACGTCAACATAAATTAAAAACATACCGGTTATATTGACCAAAATCAAAGGTCCCAGCTGAATTTCACTGTATCAGGTTGTTAATAACATCAGCTGTTAAAGCATTTTTATGACCAAATAAGAGTAGTTGCTTCAATGTTGTTATCAGATCTGGACTGTACTAATAGAAAACTCACAACAAAATTTATGCTTAATGTCAGAACTTTGATATGCTTTGCTCCTTTATTTTGGCATAGACCCAACTTGTATTAATCTTTAATTACTATGTTGCTAATTATAAATAGAACTTACCAAGATCTATAATTTTCTCTACCTCTTTAAGGTCACCATTTATTATAGCTGCTTGTAATTTATTTTCAGTCTTTTTAACTGCATTCTCTTGATAGGTGAAGTAGTTTTTACGCTTTTTCTGTAAGGATTAAAATGTTTAAAAGACAACATACAAATTCAAAATTTGAATGATTGACAATCAATAGTAGAATTTCTATTTAATTGTAATAGTTTAGTATAGCTAAAATGCATATATACCGGCTCATCATCAAATAAAAACTCGTCACTGTCTGTCTCTTCAGAAGTAAAACCTGTACCGTAATACATCACAAAATAATATTGTGCTATAACTGAGAACCTGAAACACATATTGAAAGTTAACAGAGTTTTAAATAATAATTAGTATTATTCACAATTCAAGAATTATTATAATTTTATACACATCATGGAGTATACCGCAATAAGGTAAAGCACGCAAAAGAAGAATTACCTGTAATATAAAATTTATATATTTTCTTCGTTTAAATTTTAAACATAAAAAATGCTATTTTCAATTTCAACTGTCGATCTTTAATGTTGACTGTAGACATAAACCACTGACACTTGACAGTTGAGATTTCTAAATGACTGAGCAGTTTAATACTTTTTTACATGACCATGGATATGTTAACGTAAAATTGTAAACACCGTTAGATTGTAATCTATCTCGCGAGATTATAAAATGTCGAAAGATTGTGAACCTCAGCTTCTGCTTACAATTTAACGTATTATTATTCGGTAGATTGTACTACACTAACTTAGTTATCATTCAAACTTCTTTGGTCAATTACAGATTAATTTTACTTTCCAACAATCTCATATAACTACCGAATAATAATACGTTAAATTGTAAGCAGTTCGTTGAGGTTCACAATCTTTCGACAGTTTATAATCTCGCGAGATAGATTACAATCTAACGGTGTTTACAATTTTACGGTGACAGATACATCATACAAATCTTTGAGTCATTCAGTGGGGTCTGGGGAACAATAAATAGTCAGTGCTATCAACTCTTGATAATGAAACTTAGTTGAAGAATCCAATTTCCAATACAAAGCATTAAATGTAACCTTTATTGTAGTACAATTATTATTCAAAACTCTAACCAAATCCCTCTCACACAAACTCATAAGTGCCACATTAGGGCTTTAAAAAAGCGCTAGATTGGCTACAGTTTTTATTAACCACTAATACAAAGTAATAATAAATAATAGAAGACAGCACACAAGCTACTGCCAAGGCTAGATCAACAACACCCATATTAATATTATATTATAGTTTTTAAATTATAAGAGTTCCTAAATAAAAATCATTAAATGGTAATTTTGTGCATAATATTGTCCCACATATTTTTACTTTTACAAACCAACATTCTATGAAAATGATGGACTTGAATCTTTGAAGTGTGGATCTCAAGCTTGGAACTCATTCTTTGCGTCGGAAGGATAATAGGCAACAGTTCCAATTAAGCGACTACGAGAGCGTTTGTTAACATTTAATTAACGTCAGGGAGCTATTGTGTCAGCGCCGAGCTTCAGGGCTGCCAAGCTTCGTCTGTTGCGTCTTGATGAACCCACAAGTCATCCCGTTCCGAATTGTTGTTGAAATTCCTGTACGTATACAAAAAATATCTCTTGTGCTCTATACATTGCGTGCTCGGTGACACTTTACATTGTTTTGCTCGCATATAATGAAACAATGTATTGTTCACTAGGGAATTGTCGTGTTGGGGAGTTACGCGGACCAATCTTGTAGTCTCACAGGTGCCGCTTGCTAATGATGTGATGCCGTGGGGCACCTTCGGCGTTGACGTTAGGGACTCTCATTGGAACTTGTACAAGTATCCTTTGAAAGCTAACGGCTCGAGACTTTATTTTATTATTTTCATCTCGAGTATAATATAACAAAACCCTCTTCAATTGTACCGAAAATTCCACCCTATTTGGGACACAGTTCTTTAATCGCATTTATGTCATTTTAAATAAAACATATATACATACTAGCAGACTCGGCCATGCGTTGCTGTGGCTAAGGTTTTTGTTATACAACATAGTAGTAAACTATTCACGGGAAACGGTAGGAGAACCCCAGCCTTTTTGGTGGTTATGTCAATAATTTGTAGCTTATCTGAAACGTTGCTACATTCAACACAGCGCCCATTTGTTAGAATTGTGACTGTCAAATAATAAACAAATAATTTGCAATAAAATAATATTACGGGTATAAATGAAGATGTAAGCTATCCTATCTTTTAAGTTAGATCAAACTGCACACGGTGAGAAAATTTGATTGAAATCGGTTCGGTAGTTTAGGAGTCCATAGCGGACAAACAACGTGACACGTAATTTATATATATTAAGATATTATGAAACCTTTGCGATTGTTTATTATTAATGTAAAATTATGTTGAAAGATATTATAGGTAGTAATAGAATACAGTATATCTAATACTAATAGAATATATATCCTGATTTGACTCTTTGTGATAATTACATAAATAAATGACTATCGCCCTTAGTCTAAACCTATTCAAAAATATTTGAGAACCTCTAAAGTAATATTTCCGAATGTAATAAGCATTTTTCTGTAGCAGTGAAGGTAGCGAGATTTGATTTATCGCAGTGGGCCAAGCCAGGCGCTGACCGCCGCCCAAAGCCGCCCAACGGCCGCCCAACGCGTTATTAAACTTTTCCCCATATTAAACATTCCGGAGACGAATACATTTTATTGTTGCCTCGGTCCGACATCAGAAGCCTCTACAAAGCGAAACTCAAAGACGGCAAATGCGAAATAAATTGAAAGCAATTTGATATTGCGTTGTAAGTAATAGCCGTCAGAACCTACCCCGTTCTTCATGGATCTAATTATTTTGAAAACTTATTTCAACATTGCTCGTGAAATTTCTAGGGGATTGACTCTGTGACGTATACTGCAGTGCAGAAATATTAGACACAATTGTTTGGCACAAACGTATAGAGTTAATCATAAATCCATTTCTTATTAGCAAAATTGGCTTTTGTTGCGCCAAGTAACTATATGGCATATTTAAAAAGCATCCTCATCAAAGTTAAATATTAATCTGCAATTGAATAGTTTGTGTTACTTTTGTATAATTTTGCCAAGTAAAATAGTTATCAATTATTCTAAAGTTAATAAGCATATTTTAAATGTTGTTAATAGTTAATATTTAGTCTAATTATTAACTAATTATATCAGGTTATAAAAAAAAGGATAACATTTGCTGGAAAGCTTTAAGATTCTCTATGTAATCTAATTTTAAAAATAATTATGTTGCGATCTCACATTAGTCATGTGCAATCTGAAAATCCTTAACAAGCCGTATATAAATTAATATACTTAATCGATTTTCTATCTCTTCAAACTATGGCAGAGATAAATCTCGCGCAAACTATAAATGTCATTTGTCAAAATCCTATGACAGGTTGTCATGACAGTTGGCGCCTTAATCCGAAAGCGACGATACACAGTTAACAAGCACTAGACTTGACCAATTGATTTACGAAGTCTATTTACTTACAAATCGGACTGTATAAAGTAAATATAACAGTAAAATAAAGTATAAAAGTATCTTGTTACATAAATTATCGGAGGCTAGCTAAGTGATTGGATGGGACCATTATCTTGTATCTGCTGATTTCTTCGTAGCTTCGGATGAAAGCAATAGATGTAAATGGGCTATATCTGTCTCATGTTTTACAAATATTTAATATTTTAGTTATATTTTCATGTTATTAACAAAATATGCGAGCTATTTACTGAATTAACTTATGAATAATTTTAGTTTAGTGCCACTCAATCGTGAGAATTTATTTGAAACGGCACATTTCTCTTTAGTTTTTCTATTATTTTATTAATCGTACGGTGAAGCCAACATCGGCGATTCTCGACTCTGGGTAAAATTCACACTCGATAATTAATCAAATCAAACTACACTTACTAACTATACTTAGTTGTATAATAAATTAAATGAAAAAAATAAAATTTACCCACTATATAAATATGAATGTAAAAAAATGGTTACTACTTGGCTGAAGACGTTGAGTTATGATGAAACAGAAGATTTAATAACTGTTACTCTGTAACACACCCACTCCCCCACACATGTACACACACCCACGCACGCACACACACACCCAGAGAGAGAGAAACAAACACGCGCACGCGCGCACACGCGCACGCGCGCACACACACACGCACCAAATTTATTTTTACGACTCCGTTTGCACTGTTTTCTATTAGCACTTACTTATTTTCTTCTATTGTATCTTATGACAATGACCTGATTGTACGTGTTCCGGTCCGCTGGCTATCTGTCACTCAGGTCTCCTGTTACAGAGACCAGTCTCTCACATACACTTCCTAATGTTATCATCTTAGTTTAATCATAATAACCTTGTATGTATAATGTATATGTGAGAGAAGAAATAAAGATTATTATTATTATTAAACTATTTATTAATATTTTTACAAAGCGTTTATAAAAAAATGAAGATCTTAATTTACTTTTACATACATTTAATTTATAGGGGAAGATAAAAACACAAAAAATGTTATATAACCTACCACTTAGTATCTTACAAAAGAATATTGTTAGAAGAGTTACGAGGTAAACTTATGGCTTCCATTCACTAGAAGATAATGTTTGCAGGCAATCACATAAGTGGATCAAATAGCTGTAGTCCATTTGGATAATGAACTAGACTTCGTTTTAGATATTTTTATTGTAGCCATTACTTATACGTAGCCAATATTTAACGAAGTTTTTGGATTATTTTAAATCGAAATTGCTTTTAGCTCGTTTAATATTATTATTTATTTTTATGACAACCACAATAAGATTGTTTAGTGTGTTTTGACGCCGATCAACTTTGAGTAACCTATGAGAAGTGATCATGCTGTGTATCTGAAAGTTTTATTTCCAGCAGTATTTTCTTTTTACAATAATCATTTGTTTTTATTGTTTAAACTTTATAAATTAACTAAATGTATCGAAATACCAAAACCGACTAAGTTTTTAACTTTGGTGCCTAAAGGGCCACAGAATAGTATATTAAAAGCTTAGAGACCTGTATTACACTATCGTGTACTAAATTTAAATATATATTAAATATAATAATAATATATAGATATAGTAGCAGTGGATACTTTTCGAATACGCCTGCGAAGTTTTCTGGTACATTGACTCTAATGCAATATCAGCGTACAACGCGTGATATATTTTACTTTTTATGTTCGTATTATGTTGTTTTTTTCTCATGTAAGTGGCGTGGCGTTTCTCATGTTTTTCTCATGTATGTTATTAATGAGAATAAACTTATTTAAACCTTTAACATAAATTTTAGTACAGGCTATTTTTATGTTAAAATTTGAAGGTAAACAATTAATAAAACTCAATATATGCGGTTGTCCGGGTACCGCTTGTAACTTGCAGGAAATGCGTCCCTGGCAGGAAACCTACTATTTTCTTCTCATAGACAAATTACAACTACTTCTGGATAAGGTAACTAAGCTGTATAGCTTAGTTAGTATCTAACGGACAGTTGAAACTGCAGACATCCAGCCTTATTTTGTATTTCAGCACTCGACAACTTTTAATAGTTAACTCGGACATTCAAACTCAAACTCAAAATATCTTTATTCATATAGGTAAACAAGTACACTTATGAACCGTCAAAAAACTCCGCCACTCTTTTTAATCGCCAAGTATTGAATTATTGAATTATGTGTCCTATGATAAAACCTATATGTCGCTAAAACACTGAGCGAGCGAGCAAAAGTTAGAAGTAGACATATGTAAGTATACGAAAATCAACTTTATTTTCATGTAATAGTGTTTAGTTTTCATTGGCGTAATTTTGACAATTCTTAAACGATCACGGCAGTGCCTGTGCACGCAAATTGTCGACATATAAATCCCATTTCCCTTACATCAGTTTCACAAGTAATTTAATCCCCATATCCATTGCGATAGGATTATCTTGTAAATTAGGTTGATTTGGTTATTCATTCTTCTTCTTTGTATTCTCTATGGAGCTGTACCAGTAAGAGCTTCATACGAATCAACGATTTGGAAACAAAGTGCTCAGGGGTGTGCTAAGTGCTTCCTGCCTTGCCAATATTGTCGAGGTTTTAATGTAGATGTAGTAGTATCAAAAAGATTGCTGGAGTTCTCCTACGAACCGAGGATGTTGACTGTCTGTGACCATGGGCCTAGTGTGAAAGAAAAAAAACTGAATTTAGTGTAAGTATGGTACAAAAATCGGTGGCGCTACAACCCCTTTGGGTCTGGGCCTCAGATTTATGAATCTGTTACGTCATGATCATTTTTTCTATTAGCCAAGAAGTTGAGCAGCCTCCATTGCCTGACACACGCTGTCGATTTTTTGGGTCTAAGACATGTCAGTTTCCTCACGATGTTTTCCTTCACCGTTCGAGTTAAGTCAAAGGCCGGGGATCGAACCTACGACCTCAGGGATGTGAGTCGCACGCTGAAACCACTAGGCCAACACTGCTCTTTAAGTGTGGTATGTGGTGCAAATAAAATATAAAAGTGTCTTTCTGAATCACCCTTAGCATTAAGTGTCAATGTCAAATTGACATTTCTATACGTCAAAGACAAATTAAAGTAATTGTCTTTGGTCATACATAACAGCTAATTACTCTATTACAATTTTCAATTTGAGAAAAGCCTGCGAACTAGCGCGATCCGTTTCCTCAATAAACTCTATTTGGGCAGATCCATTACTTCAGAGTGGCAAGAAGCAATCTCATTGAATGACCCACCCTCCTCCCCAACCCACCCCATCGGTAAATATGCGTGTTAAATATGTATGCGCTGTTAGATTCTCGTAAGTGTATTGGAGTTTGTCCTGTTCATCACCTTAGTTCAATGGTATTTTTTTATAAAATATGTTAAAACAAAAAAATCATGACGATACGACGGTACCACCAATAAAATCTACGTTAGATTTTCGACATACTTTTTGTTCAAATAATTTTTGACAGTTCAAATATTGTATAAAACATAAAAAATATATATTTAGCGTATTACAAAAAATACTATATAATCGTGTGAACCAAAAGGTATATTAATTTGTTTTTAATACATTAATAAGAGATCTCACCGATATCCAGATTGAGAGATCCCCCACATGAGAGAAAAAATATTGTTTTAGATTCCAACTAGTAAACATTAGTAAACCACTTTACTTTAGATATAATATGTTTATGTTCAATACTAAAATAATCTACTTGGTTTCACAAAAAAATATTGATTGAAAAACTTGACAATTTTTTTTTAAATTTTATTAGGAAAATATTGGGGGGCCTCCAGTCTTTTGTTACCCCAATGCCTTTGACAATGCCCAAGACATCTAAATCCGGCCCTATAGATCTTGATATATAATAAGTGGCTCCCCTCACACTTTGAAAATCGATTTTTGTTTAGTTTTTGAAGTGAAACTTCTTTATCGGGATTGGAAAAAAAATTTAGTGTAACATTTTTTCGTTACGCGTCACATTTTTTCAATATCTTCTCGTAATTATCTTTGCCTATAAGTTAGATTAAAATTGTATTTGATTTTTCTTGTACCAATGTATCAGTGTGGCGAGTGTTCGCAAGCTTTTATATAAATAAATACGAGAATTATAAGTGAAAATACAACTCCCTATCAACTGCAATAAAATTCAAAGAATATATAATCCGGTCGTATTTATTACATATATCTCAAACTACTGCCGACGAAAACTTGGAATGCACTTCGCGGTGACCAGACTTTTCCATTAGTGGCAATTATCAACGGCAAATTCTGCCACCACTCAGGAACCCCACCTCGAGCTGTTAGAGATAACATCATAAAGCAGAGTCGGACTAACATCTTTGACTTTAAAGCTTGTCGCCCGGGAGTGCATTGAATTTACCGTCAAGTTAAATTAAAGATTTATCTGGACTTACACGAAGCTTTTAATGTTTATATCTATTTATGTATTTATTTATTTGCTTATCAGTACCTACAGCTATTTATTTTACAATTTCTAAACAATTACATTATACAATGTAATTGATAAATCAGCTGTCTACTGAAGTACTTCCGACCGATTCGACTTAGGGTCCTTCAAGAAATGCGCGTACCAATTCTTAAAAGTCCGGCAACGCACTCGCGAGCCTTCTGGCATTGAGAGTGTCCATGTCACGGTATCACTTAATATGTGAGCCTCCTGCCTGTTTGCCCCTAAATACATACAAATGTATTTTTTTATAGAACGGAATACACATTCAAACAAACACATAACATTAACTTATTTTTTTTAAACCTAATTATAAATAATAATAGGATGCATTGATCTTTATGCTATGCATATATGATAATATGTTCAACGTATAACAAAAATAACAAAGCCAATATATAAAGCATATTGGAGATTTTTATATTATTTTTTAGTTACATTAAATATATATATGTATTTGCAGGTAATTTGAGTTATAATCCGAAGGTATACGATAGATAAGTAACGTTAATAGGTTGTATTATACCGTTAATTTGAAAAGGTTGGGATTTGCTTGGTTTTATATGAAGAAGGGGTGTGGAATAGTAACAGCGTCAATAAGTCAAAGCAGTCAATTAAACCGTTGCAAATACCGTGTAAAAACATCATTTTAATATAATCTAATAAAAATATAAATCACATGACGTGTTTCATGTGCCTGTGTGTTTGGGTGTGTGTGTGTCGAGTGTGGAAGCCGAAGTTTGAAGAATAATAGGTACAATCGATTACTTAACAATGTTCTATAAGATTGGGGGGAACTTCATCACAGTTAAACAATAACTGAATTTCGTCTAGGTATACTGTTTCATTTGTCATTGTATTTCTTAACAATGGTTAGACAAACTTAAGCTATAATAATATCTACATATACATATATGTATTTCCGGTTCCTTTAAGAGTTGAAGCACTATTATTTCTATTTATTAATTTTTTAACATGTACGGAAATATAATACATTTGAAATAATTAAATAAACAAGAAAGGAAAGGGCGATTGGCCCTTATCGCTATCGAGCGATCTCTTCCAGGCAACCATTGTGAGAAACAAAAGTAGATAAGGTAAGCGCAAGATGTGGAAAAATATAAGACATATATTTAATTAATTAATTTTTAATTCCTTTCTTTGTATAAATTTATGATTATTTTGTCATATACTTAATTAAGTATTTTTTATTAAATTTATGCACGTGAAGTTCATAAACAATCAAATACAGTTTAAGTTTTAATACGTATGGCAAATCTCATATTCTGACCTGCCCTGCGATTCTGTAACTCACTTTTCGAACTCACACAGCGGTTTTCGCATTGGCGGTCGCTCTGAAATCAGTCGTGAAGGAGTCATTTTAATTAATAATTACAGAATCGCAGGGCTGAATTCTAATAATTTTTAACATGTTGTTTGTTCGTTTTCTTAGACAAAACAAAAATTTAGATTGCGTAATGTATACTGGTCCTTTTGTAAAACGTTACGATGCGGGGCGGGGATTGAATTACGCGTTATTGTTAATATTATTTTCGACTTACACCACATAATAGTAACTAAAGAGACACAAGGTCACGAAACGTTTTACTATACTTGAGAACAGTACTGTACTAGGGTACTGAAAAACGTTACGGCGAGATACATGGGGGGGGGGGTCAATAATCTCCAAAAGTTGCGTTACGTAATACTTGAACGCTCCCTAAGATTCTAAAGCAATTACTGTTAGTCTAAGCGACCAAAGCTACTTTGTAAAATCTTGTATAAAGAACCTCCTAAAAAGGGCATAATTAGGTGAACTACGCAGAGCGTTACGTGTAAGGTAATCATCCATAGTCAATTTGTCCCGGCGCGCGTAAGTTGCGACTCCGTAATCGGCTTATGACAGGCACATAAGACTGCTAATGAACTAATGGCGTATCAAACCTCCCATTCACCCGCCCAGGCCGGTGCCTACTCTCGCGACTATTCCGCCTTTGGAAGGCATTTACACCTTCCGACTTTACATAAAAAACCCGAATTTGTTATTTACACAATACGACATTTCTTTTAAGACACGTTGAGTTTATAATCGTTAAATAAGTTTTGAATTAGTACATAATTATATTTTAAACGGCCAAGTATGTCTTGTACTACCAAGGGTTTTAAGTAATTTTAACGCGATGCTCTTGGTTGGTCAGCAAAGGTTGTGCTGTATATTTGTGTTGGAATTAAATATACGAGATGGGCGGATGGCATTTTCAAAACGGCTGGCTCGAGCTGGATGCAGCTTGCCATGAGATACTTGGAAATTCTTGGAGGCCTTCACCTTCGTAGTATTCTACGCAAACTAATTAGAAAATAGATATTAGTGCAGATGATAGTATCATTTATTTTCTTTTAAAAATCAATCCCTTTTAGCGGGAAATAAAAGCCTTTTTGTATTATGGCTGAGAAAGTTTTGCTCCTCGAAAGGAGATGACATTAGTTTCATAAAGAATAGACGAAAGTCTCTCACGACATGTCGTAATCGCATGGTCTAAACACGACCTACCTTAATGGACTATCGCTGATGGTCCGTCACTCTACATTTGACTAGGCGGCTTTCACATCGGCACTTACGTAATGCCTGCGAGCTTACATATAATCTGTCAATGTGAAATAGTAGTCTCCTAAATGGACTTTATACAGGAACAATATCTGCCTAAGTGCTTTGTCTAACCCTTGACTATACCTATACACTTAGACGTTAACTTGCGAATCGATATGTCTCATGTGGTAATGGAAACTATTATGGATCTTTGATAAGAGAAGTGGGTGGTCTACAGGTATATCAATCGTAAGTAATCCCAGAAAACCTGTGACTTCATCAGATCTTAGTGTAGAGATCTTAGAGAAATTAAATTATTTAAGATTTAAGTTGGCGCCTGGTAGATAGTACCGGTGACGGTACTTTCTTCTTCTTTCTCTTCTCTTCTTCTTCTTTTTTCCGGGTTCTTTCTTCGCTCAACGAGTAGGTATCGCAATGCCCAAACTTTTTAATTTTTTTTAATTTTTATTATTACTACGTAGGTTAAGAAAATTGTCAATACTGTATAGTTGATTGTTATGATTAGTAATACATCTTAGAGTAGTTTATTTATTTAATATAATTATTTATATTTATCAACACCGCTTGCAAAAAATATATAGCCCGGAGTGAAGTACCGTCTCGCCTTGCTAAACTAATTTAGTCTTACATTCCGAATGACCGCGTAACTGAACGTCATTCGATATGTCAACGCCCTGAATGCTGAGGAGGAGTAGCGACAAAAGATGTTTTTTTTTGTTTAAAAATAAAGTAAATGCATGTAAGATTTCTGCATCTTCATCTCAGACTTAGAGCGAGGGAAAAAGGAAGATATGTTAGGAATTTAATGAATTTAATTGACATTAAAATACTAAATGTGTTGAAAATTAATACAAATAATAAATGTAATTTTTTTAAATGTATTTCTTCAATAATAAAAACACGTGGCATTTCAATAAATTATTTTGCATAAAACGAAATTTTAATTTTAGAAATAGAATTTTTATAAGGTAATCTAAGGTAAGCTCTCTCCCTTTCGAAACGCTGCACATCTTCGTGACGTTCCGCAAAATTTCATCATACGAAAGAGGTTTCACTTCAAAACATAAATTCAGTTGTTAACACACACTGTTTCTATTTGACAAGTTGACATCACATAAGGAAACATCACTACTATTAATGAGTACTAAAAGCTGTCTATTTGATGCGGGTCGAATCACAAATGGAAAAAACACACTTAGGCTTATGTCTGCTGAGTGGGTTCACAAATGTCGCTAAAAGGCTGGACGTCATTGTTTATCCGGCCAACATTAGGCGGGTAACCGGACACGGACGCTCTGAGTGCGCTACAAGTATCCGCTTTCAACTCATTACTGCTCGGACGTGGTGCGTCGGCCCAAACCCCCCTGAGGGGATGAGATCCTACAAAAAACTTATACTAACTGATATAGACAATAAATAATAGTTTTTTAGATTTGGGCGAAAATGGGCGGCGTGCTTGCTTAAAATCGAAAAAAAATAAAAAATAAAATCTTAATGATTTAAAAACTTTTTAAAAAGAAATGGATTTATGATTTATTTCTTATATATTCAGTAGCTTCGAGAGAGGTGGTAAACTATTTATATATCCGTAAGAGATAAGGTTGGTACATAATTTTTAAATTTAAGCATTAATTTAAAAACCTTTAAAATTAAATGCCACTTTTGTTCATGATAAGGCTCATCTGATATCTCAATGCCAGAGGGCTTGCGAGTGAGTTGCCGGCCGTTTAAAATGATAGAACCTAAATTCATACTGCAACAACCAACCATGTTTTTTTTTAAATATCTGTACTGTTCATAAGAAAAACAATGACATAATATAAATGAATTTTATACAAAAGTCTTTAAATAAAATTATCTACGCCCACTTTATATCGACAAAAATTTCCTAATAGACTCGGCGTCTCACAGGTATATTAATAACGATTTTTTTGTCATAAAGTGTGGTTCTAATGATCGGTGTTTATTTACATTTGATAAACCTTTGATCAGTGTTAATATTGGATCCCTAATTGGGATTTACACTCCATTGAGCCAAGCCATATAATTACGTAACATAATACGGTCATATTTTGTAAAGGATAAACATTGTTATGTCCAAACTATAGAAGCTTTGGCAATAACCGTTCCAACAAATTGACTGAGGAAAAGCTGGGACGCTTAATTGTGGACTATGGAAACACATTTCTGGGTTTATTGATCATTTTTAACGGTCAAAGTCGGGAATCGCTAACATACTGGGCGTTGACAAATCAAATGACGTTCAGTTTCGCGGTCATTTGGAATAGAACCTTCAATTCCAAATGACCGCGAAATCGGTGACGGTACTCCAAGCCACCGTTTGAAAAAAAAAAATTTTTTGGAGGCATATAAAAATTAAAATAAAACTGGATTATATCTATAATATAAACGCAATTTTTCATATAATATACGATAACGATATATTAATTTAATTGATTAAAATTCACAAAGAGAATTGAACCTTCAATTTCAAATGAACGCGAAATCGGTGACGGTACTTCAAGCCACCGTTTGAAAAAAAAATAAACAATTTGGAGGCATATAAAAATTAAAATAAAACTGGATTATATCTATAATATAAACGCAATTTTTCATATAATATACGATAACGATATATTAATTTAATTGATTAAAATTCACAAAGAGAATTGAACCTTCAATTCCAAATGACCGCGAAATCGGTGACGGTACTTCAAGCCACCGTTTGAAAAAAAAAACAATTTGGAGGCATATAAACATTAAAATAAAACTGGATTATATCTATAATATAAACGCAATTTTTTTTATACGATAACGATATATTAATCTAATTGATTCAAGTTCACAAAGAGAGTAAAATGTACTTGCATTGCTTTGGTCTTTTGACGTTAAAAAAGTGCAACAAGTCTGTTTTCGTCTTTGTTTATAAGAAATGATAATAATATACCTTATACCGTACATATAGCTATTTAATAAAGTCCGCATCAGCCGTTGATATCAATTACTAAAGCTAAGACCAACGCTTGCGAATTGTTCTATAAAGACGCTAATCCTCGTACGGCGGCTGTCGGGCAACAATTTGTCGAAACGGTAATGTTATTGCGGTAAGCTTACAATTGCGAACCTGATTTCAGCAGTATTCTCTTTATTAAAGAAGCTTAAACCTTCTGGAAGCTTCTGAAGGTTTAACCTTTATGAGAGGAAACATTAATAATAGTCGATCAAAGATTTCTTTAAGTGACAGAAATTTTATTTAACAACTGGGTGCCTACGAAACGGCCATTGTATGGAAGCTGCCGCCCATGGGCAGTTATTGGGTGCGTTATGGGCTTTCAAATACTGATTACTGACTACTAGGAAAAGGTTTTGGTTTCTCGTCGCCTTCTGCTCTAGACGTTTAATGGATTATTTCCTCCCAAGGAAGCCTCTACAAATCCGTTGCCAGATCAGGTTGGTGGTTATACCGCCACTGGTCGGTCGCCAGATACATATCCGTTATAACAGCACCACGATACGAGGTGAGCATGATGTTCTGTTCTCCCCTTACTCCCTTTCAAATACTAAACTGCTTTCATTCAAATAATATACTTATAGATTATAAAATTTATAAGATTATGGTGTTGTAAAAAAACTTTAGCTAAAAGCTGCTGCAATTCCTTTTTTTTAGAATATAAGGGATGGTTATTATAGTTTCTGGCGCATTATAATATTAACTGCGAAAATAAGGTCTTAATCTATATATATAAAAATGAAACCCGTTTTCCGTTGTCACGACATAACATGAAAACGGCTTGACCGATTTGTCTGATTTTTTTTGTTGTGTTTGTAATTGTCAGGAGAAGGTTCTTATAAAAGAAAAAAAGAAAAAAATTGCGCGGAAAATTAGAAAATTTAGTTATTTATTTATTTATTTATTTATTATAGAAATACATACATTATCCTTACAGACTATGCCAATACGATAATGTCTTGGCATAGTCTTTAAGAATACTTAACCACCATACAATTCGAACTTTTTGATGTAACCTTATGGCGTTTGACATAACATTGACAGAATGCGTGCTGCAAATATCGTCAAAGAGGATGTAAGAAAAATGAATATTGTTTAAAATAAATGCTTCAATCGGAGTTATTATAGTGATAATATAATATATGCGAGCCAGAAAAACAAACAAAGAATGTTGTATAACATAAAGCATTAGAATAATAAACACTTTCTTTCTGAAATATTTTTAAATTAATTATACCAATTTGAAATCAATATTCATAGTTAAGACAGGACAACGTCTGTCGGTTCCGCTAGTAGTCTATAGTTTTAGTTGCCAAATACTAATAATACATATACCATTCGAAGAACTTACACATTATCAAAAAAAAATCAGTGGCGTAACAACCTTTTTAGGTGTCAGATTTCTGTATTTTATGATCATTTCTCTTTCTAGGTGATCAGCCTCCTGTGCCTGACATACGCCGTCGCCGTTTTGGGTGTAAGGCTTTCTCACGATGTTTTCCTTCACCGTTCGAGCAAATGTTAAATGCGCACAAAGAAAGAAAGTCCATTAGTGCACAGATGCTGATAGAATCAACGATCTCAGGGATGAGAGTCGTACAATGAAGCCACTGGGACGACATTGCTCTATAATTGTTATTAACCGCGAAACTAGACGGTCTTAACAGACTATAGATTTAGTTGTCAAAGACTAAAAAACCATAGACCATTCGAAGAACTTACACAGATAAATTACTAGATATAGTTTTTAAACATCTGTAGCATTTGATTAAAATGCTAAATGTAATTAAGTAAATGAAAATCTAAATTAATTTAAATCTTGAAGGGTTTTTGTAATGAGAAATTTTTGACCGTTCTGAATGGCAAACAAAATACCACCCTAAGTAAAGTTTAATTCATTTTTATTACAAAGAAAAAAGGTAATTGCTCTTCAGTAGGGTTGCGAGGTAATTTCCATAGATTTATCATAACAAAATTAAGTTTATAATTAAAAGAGGAGTTTTGTATAGACGCAATTTGAATATGTAAATCTTATTCAGTATTGCTATTACAAAAATCTAATTTGCCGTCTTCTCGGATTTCTTTAATAACTATGGTTTGAAGTTTTGATCTCTTGTTTTTCGTGAATATTTTCTTTACGTAATATTCTTATATACTAAAGGTACATATATAATACTTTAGTACTAAATACGATTTTAAATTGGCGCTACAATCTTTTTAGGTCTGGGCAGCAGATTTCTGTTTCATGATCATTAGATTACTGGCATATGGACTAAATAAACACTTTCAAAATCAGTGTTGGCCTAGTGGCTTTGGCACCCGAATCTCATCCTTGAGGTCGTAGGTACGATCTCCGGCTGTGCACCAATGGACTTTCTTTCTACATAGGAAGGAGACCAGCTGGCCTTAAACCCAAAAAACCTCCTGTATCTGTGCCTGATAGGCAAGTCGGTGAAGCCAGAAGGCTTCCTATTAGACCAACTTGCCTATTAGATTGACGATCATGAACACTCCCGAATATCAGAATTGCTTGGAACCATAGTTCGCGCTAAGTCCGTTTCGAATCTTACCCTTACAGCCCAACTCTACTCGACTAGTACGCTTGTGCCCGTTTATAAACGGTTTTATTGCTTTCGGAGCAACCGAACATTATTAAACTTTTCCAATTTCGATTTATCACGTAGCTGTCGGAATTTAATACCGCCCTACCTTCGGAGGCGATCGCCCGCCGCGTGATTACAATACACGTCGTTAATAATAGAAGTCGCAAGCTTGTCAAATATTAAGGGACCACGTCGAGTTTTTGTACGCTAAGTGGTCATAATTCAATTATGTATGGACGAAAAACTAATGCAAACGCTTTATCACAAGCTTAGAAATTGTAATGGCAATGGGCCGGTAATAACACGATCCTTGCCTTGCGATTCTGTAACTCACTTTTCGAACTCCCACAGCGGTTTTCACAGCGGCGGTCGCGCTCAAATCAGTCGTGAAGTCATTTTACAATGTGGCATTCTGATAAACAATAAACTACAAGCTCCCGCCTTATCCCGCGCGACCGCCGCTGTGAAAATCGCTGTGTGAGTTCGAAAAGTGAGTTACAGAATAGCAAGGCTGGACAACAAACTCAAACTGAAAATAACTTTATTTATATGGGTAAAGTCCACTTATGAACGTCAACAGAGATGTAAAGTTGATTCTAAATTTACTACCAGTTCGCAAGTCAAGGGCGTAGAACGGGCAAGAAGAATTGGCAAGAAACTCTCCGCAGATAGATGAACTTTAAAGACACAATGGAAGGGACCACCCGCAACAAGAAGAGTGGGCGGGCCAAAAAGACGGTGGACCGACTTAATAGAAAGAGTGGCAGAAGAGAGATGGGAAATATTTGCCAAGACAAATTTGTCCCCTCTTGGGTAAATGAATCCGCCTTTATGGGTCATACCCACAGGCGACTGACATTTTTTTTTGTAAGAGGAGACAAACGGGCAGGAGGCTCACCTGAAGTTAAGTGATACCACCATCCATGGACACTCTCAATGCCAAAGGGCTCGCGAGTGAGATGCCGTCCCTTTTAAAAATTGGTACGCTCTTTTCTTGAAGGACCTGACCACATACTGGTCGTAACATCTATAAGGTAACTGATTTTGTTAGAAAATAACGTGTACTTACAATTAAACTTTTAACACGGGAATCGAAGGCGAAAGAAACAATGCCAACCTCTAGACCAATGTGGCAGTTAATATAACACGAGTAATATTGTTAGATGTTTCGGTAGCGAATTTAATAACAAAATGGAGTCTCATATCAGCACGAGTTAAAATTATGAAGCTTAAACTGTCGGTTATTGAAAACGTGACTTACATTTATATAGGTCGTATGAAGCGAATTTTCTTACGTTTCTATTCATATTTCAGTTAAAAACAATGGCGCTACAACGCCTTTGATTGTATTTGTTTCTATTTTTGTTCAACTAACCTTACCTTCAAGTCAACTCAGTAACATTTTAGTCATACTAAAGTGGTACTACTAAGTATCGACTCAGATCTCACACTAGGGAACGATTTCCCGCCACCGTAAAAACTACTTTTTACGGTGGCGCACTCAAACATTCAAACGCACCTATATATATATATATGGCGCATTCAAACGCACCTATATATATATATATATATGTCACCGTAAAATTGTAAACACCGTTAGATTGTAATCTATCTCGTGAGATTGTGAACTGTCGAAAGATTGTGAACCTCAACGCACTGCTTACAATATAACGTATTATTATTCGGTAGATTGTAATCTATCGAAGTGAAACCGTCAAATTGTGAAACGGATCGCACCTCGCGCGCTGATTGGTTGAACGGAATATGCCACGCGCCACCATATTTGTTTGTTAATTCGTTGGGAAGTAAAATTTTACCACAGCCCCAACCAGTTCCATGCAACTCCTTTCCTCTATCCTCACAATCGAGTAGCCAGCGATATCGCAGCACACAACTCACGAGGGGACTCTTTGTATTGAAGAAGTCGCATGAATCCGCCAAGCATTCGCGAATATACAATTTAAATACATATATATTTATGTAACAATTAGGCATAAAACAAAGCAAAAGAAAACAATAATAGTAAATAATTAACAATGCAAGGTTTCAGAATCGACTCGGCGACAAGACTCCATGGAATTGCTGCAAAATACTCGACACTTAGAGTGCATGGTCGAGGGACTATCACATCAAGTTGACAGACTTTATATTAATCTAATCAAATTGTCAAACACATGGGATAGACTTATGTAATAAATTCGCTTAAAGAAGAGAAATCTAAGTACAGAAATGTGTATACAAATAACGGCTGTGTAGTGTTTTCAAATTACTTTGGTTCTGATGCTAATTCATAGGCGGTAGCGGTTACGGGCACAAAGCCGTGAGCGGAGCGATGCAATCTACTCGCATTCATAAGGCCAATCAAGCACCAGCCCAGCGCCACCCGCTAACTGTATATCCACCCTAAGCAGGGACGTATTAAACGAAAGTGTTCAGGTGCTAAAGTATGTGTTATAATTATTCTACCTTACAACAAATGACTAAGAACATGATTATGCATGTCGAAGCAGGAAGTTTTTGCAGAAGAAGAGTTGTAGATTGGAGGAAGTCAGGTGGAAAATAAGATGATAATAAAGAAATAATTTATAACAACGCAAACAATATTTCGTATAAGAGATTTCTTCTAGAGTTTTGAGTCAATTGACCGTTGATTTTATTGTTGATTTAATCAGTCATTGAGATTCCTTCCTTATATTACCTTAAGAAATCTTATATTACCTTTAAGAATCATAATATGTTGATTAGTTTTGGTTTGTTATTATTTAATTAAGTCATAGTTTGGAATCATTACTTAATGAATAAAAGTACGAATATCGTTATGACTCATCAGAGATGCCTAGATTGGAGTCGAGGCGCCATCTTGACTTTGACCAGTGCTTTCCGGGAACACAAGCCAGCCTTGCGATTCTGTAACTCACTTTTCGAACTCACACAGCGGTTTTTACAGCGGCGGTCACGCTCAAATCAGTCGTGAAGCAGTCATTTTATGATTTGGCATTGTGATAAGGAGGGAGCTTGTAATTTATTATTTATCAGACCGCCGCTGCGAAAACCGCTGTGTGAGTTCGAAAAGTGAGTAACAGAATCGCAAGGCAGTACAGATAGGTTGAACCAAATACAGGCCATATTGTGAGTGTGCGTGAGTGAGATCAGTGCCCTGAATCCGCCCGTGATATCTAAGCTAAAGTGTTGTGTCAATTGGAATCAATCTAAATTAAATACTGTACGATAATTGTTCGTGTCCTTTGTTCTCGCACTTTACCCATGATGGAGTGACGATATTTATGCAACATGTGAGTGCGCCCCTGTTCGCCAAGCTCACGTACGACCGCTCGTAAGTTCAATGGAGGTGTTGATTAAAAATATTTCCCATGTGTGGGCGGATAAGACCCAATTGGGCTTCGTAGCAATCAGACGTCCGTGCGCCGCGACAACCGTAGCTAATCATGCGCAATTTCCGCTTATTGCAATACACTATAATATTGACTGGTTAGTTGTTATTCTTAAATGAAAAGTAAATAAATAATTAGTAGGAAAGTGGCATTGGCGCGTTAGGGAAAAATGATGAGGGTAAATTTTTACGATGCGCACACCGTCACAAATGACTGACACCCTGAAGTTAGCTATAGTCAACATTTTGTTTTTTTCTAATGTTAGTGTATATTTTTCTATAAAATATGTAGAATAAATTTTTGAAAGAATTTTTATCTTGTTACGACAAAGTTCTAACGCTTGTACGTACATACACGTTTTTTTATGAGAAAAGTCAATTTTATTTATGATATTTAACCATTAAAAACTAACTAAAGCTAACATTATATAACAAAAAATATAACCTTAAAATATAATAACTAAAAATATATATTATTAAAAGGAGTCCCTTAGACAAGGTTCCGAAGATACTGGCAGCGTTCCCCCTTTGAATAGCTAGACTAAATCTTTGTCCGAGGTAGCGTTGCCAAGGAGAAACGAAGTTCGCGGGGGCAGCTAGTTGTAGGTATATTACCATTTTGTCAATGTTGTCACGAGACAACTCAAATTAAACATTAATAATTTTGAAACCCGCCAAAACACTCTTGCATGCCCGCTTTCCACTGGGATCGGAACGGACCCATTACGGACTCCGCTATACTCGATTTTCATACATGTGCTTCCACCAAAGCGGAGACGAGCGCAGCAGAGAGAACGAGTTGAAAGTCACATATGAGGTTAGCGAGTAGACCGAGTTTCCCACGGAACTGAAAATGTATGAAAATCATCGTTACGAGTATAGCGGAGTCCTTAATGGGTCCGTTCCGCTCGCAGTGGAAGGCGGGCAGCAAGATGGCGTCGAGCCCTATAACGTCAACAGAATTTGTAAGAGTTAATTATCATTCTTAAATTACACAAATACACATATAATACGGAAATCATAAACTTTGTTATTATTTGTGTATTTACAAAAGCTTGCCAACGCTCGGCACACTGATACATTGGCACAAGAAAAATAAATTACAAGATTTAATGTGACAACCAATTATAACAAACAACAAACACGAAAAGAAAAAAGTACATCGATTCATAAATATACTAAAGGGGATTTGATTTCAAAGTGTGAGGGAAGCAACTATGGATATCCAGATAAGTTTTATAAAATAATAAAAAATAAAATATGTATGTGTATTATGGAATATAAGATACAGGTATCACTTATTCCACGTCATTAAATTTGTATCGGTAGACATCACTACTCATCGGCAAAGAAGTAGGTATCGGCCGAGAGAAAAAGCCGGCGTAAGAAGCTCTTGGTACTCTTAAAATAGCAAATCATCATACAAAATGACTACGGCAAACATCACTTATTTTAAAACAAATATCGCACATTAATTAGAAGTAGCCTGTCTAGCACTAGTCCCAAACCCTTTTATCAACTAGATAATCGTTAACTTTATAGTAAGCCTTTTTACACAGCTTTTCATTAATACATTTCTTAAATTTATTAAAAGGCAGAGATAAAATAGCCTATGGGATTTTATAATAAAACAGACAGAAGTATGTGTCTGACTTTGTATCGCCTTATTGAGTTAATTACACCTTCTCGTTACTTATAAACATTCATTAATTATCACAAAGTAATTATGAGAACAACAAACCAAGTGGAATTCAATTTGCAGAGAACAAAAAATTTGATCCAGAAATCGATTGCACTGAATATGTTGCACTAGTGTACGACCTGGCTTCGCACCGGTTATGATAAACCAGCAAGTAGTTCTCGCCATCTTGAAGTAGCTATGTAGTAATTAACACATCTAACGCTTTGAAGTTGGACGCTAGAACACTAAGATTTTTTTTTGTTAAATGTTTATTATCAGAATAAACATTACCTTAGTTGAATCACTAAGTTATTTTTAATTTATTCACTATTGTAGAAAATTATGTCAACATATTACTTATTAGCTATTATGGTATATGTTAGAACATAATATACCATATCGTGCCATATACCGTGCCAAATATCACTTACAATAAAATTATATCTATCGATTCCTCGCAAGAAAGATTGATCGTTCAAACATACTTAAGTTTTTAGCTTTGATCTAAATTCATTAGAAAACGTGCGCGCGCATGCACACGAACATCGCGCAGATTCCGAGCTTTTTGCGCGCCACTACGAGATTGAAATAACCAATTGTCTTTGATCACTTTCAAGGAATTGAAATAAATATACAATGAACAAACTATTGTTGCTTTTACTAGCCCTGCATTCACATTATGAATAATTGTTATAATTAATAAATTCTTTTTTATTTTCTTTTTGGTCACTCAAATATATTTCGTCGCTACAGGTACAATTGTTTCTTTAACGCCCGAACCCAATAATCAATCCACAATCTCAGATTGAAAACAATCTGACACGTGACAGTCGATCGATTTCTTATCTGCATCCCAATAACGAAACCCAACGAAGACAATCCATTTTTGGCGACGGATAAAATGCTTTTCGTCGTTCCATTTTACCGAGTTTTCACTCATATTTGATAATCAATGTAAACCAAATAAAGTAAATAAAACCGTACAAATTAACATTAAAATATACATGGTATGTTTAAAACATAACAAACAGTTTTTTTAATTATTTAAAAAACTGGTGTAAGTTAAAATCTGTTAAAATAATTAAAGCTAAAGAATAATAAATAAGCTTTCGTCAACAACTATCATTTTCATACAAAGGTCTATCCACAGACACCGATACGACCTCCCATGGATAGCTTTTATCGACAGATGGCTATTACAATCCGTCGATTGGTTATTGGCACACTTGTTACAACATTTCGATTAAGATTACTAGCTCAGATGTTGGATTATGGATTGAGATAGGTTATTGGGTTCGGGCGTAAATTAATAGCTTTAAACGTAAAACAAACTGTTCCATCATGTACCGTATCAAAAATCAATGATAACGATGGCAAAACTCCATCAAATTCAAATTGCTTCCGCATCCAACGTATTCTCTAGGTTTGGCTCCTGTTCTCCCTAAAACTGCTTGCTGGACAGAAATGTGCTAATGAAGAGGTCGCCGAAACTGTCTATTTTGAGGCTACTATAAAAATGGTATCGAATTGTATGACCGCTATAATTGTTGTATCGCTCTCGAAGGCATTATAAAAAAAAATGGTGCGTGTACTTATGTACGCGCGTAAGAAGTTATACTTCTTTGGCTTTCTTTATTTTTTCTTAATATTAAATAATTAATAATAAATATTTAGCGTTAATCATTTAACAATATTTAATATTTAGTATATTATTCAATTATTGATTAATATTAAAAATAAGTATTATTTATTATTTTATTATATTATTAATGCAATTTAATAACTAGGTATGTTTCATAACCTTTTAACTAAGTAACAATAGGTCTTTGTGAAAAGCTTTGCTAAATTTCTTTGAAAAAATAATTAAAACTCCTTTATTTGTTTAAAAGGTACTACAAATGTCATTGTGGTCATTCAAAATTCTTCGCATAGCTGCTTACGTCACGCATATTCTATTTCTTTTTACTAGTAGATTATTATTCCCATCTCGCTCGCGCACGCTCGGCGCCCATACTGAATTTTGTGTCACGGTGCGCATATAACTTCAAAAATCAGTGGCGCTACAACCACTTTAGGTCTAGGCCTCAGATTTCTGAATCTGTTTCATGATCATTTTTAAATCTAAAAGGCAAGTAGGTGATCAGCATCCAGTGCCTGACACGTGGACTTTTTGGGACAAAGGCAAGCCGGTTTCCTCACGATGTTTTCCTTCACCGTTCAAGCAAATGTTAAATGCGTACATAGAAAGAAAGTCCATTGGTGCACAGCCGGGGATCGAACCTACGACCTCAGGTATGAGAGTCACACGCTGAAGCTACTAGGCCAACACTGCTCTCTCTCAAAGGCATTATATCAAGTAAAATTATATCAAAGATAAACTTACAAAATACAAAAGATAAACTTTTCAGCATATCTGATACTGGCAGTGTCTAGGGCGGTAGTGTCAGTTAATAGGCTCTAGTTTGCCCCTGTAAAACACAGCTACATACTAACGGTAAAAGGATTTATAACGTTCAATCCTCATTCAGATGTAAACTGCAGCGTTAGATGTAACCTTGATTAGACAGTTTTATTGAAGAACCCACTTATTGTTGATTCTACTTTTTATATCCATTTAGAGCGCCTGCGCAGCTGTGCAACGGGTTGTGCCCGTATTCGGCGCACGAGTTGTAATTCCTTTTAATCTTATTTAATTAGAACATCTTTTTCGTTTTTACTGTTAAGCGTTAATTAACTCTTTGACGTTTTTATAAATTTATAACTAAAGAGATTTTTTTGTATGAAGTACTTACACATTGGAGCGTGTAGAGACTTTCTGTGTTATTTTTTTAATAAGTAAGCAAGTTATGTTTGACAACTTACCTGGAAAAGACAAGAACGATTATTACGTCGTATTATTACGATGCGGGGCGGGGATTGAATTACGCGTTATTGTTAATATTATTTTCGACTTACACCACATAATAGTAACTAAAGAGACACGAGGTGGTCATGAAACGTTTTAGTATACTTGAGTACAGTACTGTACTAGGGTTCTGAAAAACGTTACGGCGTAAAAATTGCGTTACGTAATACTTGAACGCTCCCCCACTTAATAGGATTCCCTGTGTCGCGGGCTAGTATCTTACATTTGACGTATTAATGTTTGGTACTTGGACTAATAAATTCTACTAACAATCACATGATTGTTAAAGTACATATACATGAACGTATACATTCATATATTTTTGCATATTTTGTATTTTGTAGTTTATTTGTATGAAATGAATCTTTTTTATACCAAAAATTCCTGAGCAATGATATCCTATCAGTCGATTTTCTAAACCGAAGTCTTGTGCTGTGCAATAGTGTTATACGTAAGCCTTAACTTTTGGTGAAAATTGTTGTAAAGAAACCGCTCTTTTTATTGTTTAAATATACAACGCCTGATGCCAGATTATATAGTCAGGATAGGCTAATAAAAACAAACACCATCACCGGGGAAGGTGGGGCACTTCGAATTTCACTCACAGTCAGCTTCCGTTCTGCCCTTCAGGCGATGGACCCGTGGCGGTCCAAGCCGAGGTTAGAGCCTCACATTTGCAAGATCAAAAGGGCGACGTGAAAAGCCCATTTCAGCCGAGCTACGCTCACGACCAACAGCAAGATTCCATTGGAAAAAAAATCAAGTAATATCTAGTAATACGCACTTTATCGCAATTTTGAAATAAAACTCTGGTTTAAAAGTAAAGACTAAGTACTTCCAGACACCCATTAAGCACTCCATTAGAATTACTCAGTTTTTAAGAAGCACTTAACTGACAGATTAATTAGCTATGTCCGAGTGGGCTATTAAAATTGTTGAACTGAAGATATGAGCTTGTGAGCCCTAGTTAACTAGCATTCGAACGATTTCCTGCAGGATGCGTACTAACCAGTTATGTGATAAATGTTTCGTTCGCACTGATTTTATTTAATACTAGCAACCACAAACGTTTCGTCTTAATAGTATTTTACTAAGCCTACCTTTATAGTAGCTACATACCAACATACATATAAGTCGAAGTAAGAAGTAGAGGGGAGAAATTGGCTGTGGCAAAAATCAATCTGGAACTGTTTAGGGAAAACACCTTTTGTATGGCCATTAAGGTTTACAATAAATTACCAAAAGAATTAAAAGATCTTCCGACTAGAGTCTTTAAAAATTGACTTTATATTAGTTGATATATATTTAATAACGTATGATATGATAAGTACGATACAAATAATATAATAACAGACCAATTCATATGACTAATGTAAAATGTAAAATTCCTTTAAAGACAAATTTGCGCGCCATTGTGTGTGGCAGAATATGCGAACTTACGATTGTACCATCACATTCTTGTACCATATTCTTGCAATAAATTATTTTCTATGAAAAATTTTGCTATGCTATATCCCCCTATATTACCTATAGAGACTTTTGTTTCCGGAATAAAAACCAATTTCCAAGATTTTACAAACATTTTATTTCCATAAAACCCTTCTTTCAAGGAATAAATATACTCGTATATTTGAATTGGTCCAGACGTCTTCCGCTTTGCGCTTAGCAACATATTTTGCGATTTGCTATATATATACAAGTTTAAATTTAAAATTCCAAAATGGTTATAAAATATCGTATATATTTTATAACCATTTTGGAATTCTGAGAAATATACACTTAGGTGGGTAATAATTATGGATTTGGCGACGTAAATTTTATGACTTAAAAATTACAGATTTTACATTTTGCGATTTATATATAAGATTACATAAACGAAATGTTATTGGTCGCTATTATTATTAAAGTCCAGTTTTAACCACGTTAATAATGTCACGACATTATAATTATCACGTTCTTCCTCGATGAATGATAACACAAGAATATTTTTTCAATTCCACGTTCGTTAATGCGTTATATGTAATAAAGAAATTGTTTCAAATTTATTTATACGTAAAAAGAAAATCATGGTGCAACCGGCGGCTTTATCGCTACAAAGCTATCCCTTCCAGTCAACCCTTATTAAAAAACCAGTAAAAAAATAACTGTATAATGTAAGAGTACTACTTAATTTGTGATACCAAAAACTTCTCCCACACACTCTGTCGGCCCATCAATATAAAAATAAATAAATGCAATGGCGCTACAAGCTTTTTTTAGTTCTGGACCTCAGATTTCTGCAATTTCTGAATCTGTTTCTAGATCATTTGCCAATCTAATAGGCAAGTAGGTGATCAGTTTCCTGTGCCTGATACACGCCGTCGACTTTTTTGAGTCTAAAGCAAGCCGGTTTCCTCACGATGTTCTCCTTCACCATAAAAAGTCCATTGGTGTACAGCCGGGGTTCGAACCTACGTCTTGAGAGATGAGAGACGCACGCTGAAGCCATTAGGCCAACACTGCTATCGGCCACATTAAGAAATATCAGAAACAGGTGAAATATATTTACCATAAAAATTTATATGAGACGTAAGTGCCTTTTTTCTTGAGGGTCACCAGACGGGGCACTGACGATACACCGGCTGAACAGGTGAACTATCCTTATAATTAGTAAAAACTAAATACATCATGGGCGTTAGTACCAGATGTATCTCATTAGTGAGTTTTGAAATAGAAAACTAGTCAAGAATTTAATTAATAACGGCTGATCGATGCATTAATTAATTAAAATTGTGTTCGTTCTCGTTTTTTATAAGCGAAGTTGATACAATGTTGTCGAGACTTTTAGTTACTTGTATAAAACTCCAGTAATAGAAGCTTAAACATATGGTCGATATAAATGATAGTCGGTGTTTTTTTATATATTGGATCCCTATACTTTGGTCATATCGCCCGTCACGAACCTGGACAAACTAGTTGTCATCGGTAGAATTGATGGCAAAAGGCCGCAAATGGCCTAGTGGCTTCAGCGGACGACTCTCATCCTTGAGGTCGTAGGTTCGATCCCCAGCTGTGCACCAATAGTCTTTCTGCGCATTTTACATTCTCTCGAACGGTGAAGGAAAACATCGTGAGGAAACCGGCTTGCATAGACCCAAAAAGTCGACGGCGCGTGTCAGGCACAGGAGGTTAATCACCTACTTGCCTCTTAGATTGACAAATGATCACGAAAGATATATAGAAATCCCAGACCTAAAAAAGGTTGTAGCGTCACTGATTTATTAATTTAGTTATATCATATGGTAACTAATATTACAATTACTTATTATTATATACTATTAGTATGCTTAAATAAAATATTATTATAAATATTGTTTAGTAATTACATATTTCTAATATTTATTCTCAAGAGTTAATAATAATAATTACGTTCGGTCATATA
The DNA here is from genome assembly GCA_963693345.1 of Pieris melete. Lineage (NCBI taxonomy): Eukaryota > Metazoa > Arthropoda > Insecta > Lepidoptera > Pieridae > Pieris > Pieris melete. The sequence continues at coordinate 146,781 of CAVNZK010000049.1, forward strand.
CTAATAATAATCTTATTTTATACATACGGCATATTTTATATATCTATGCCGTAGTAGTATATTGAGGATTTTCAAAATAAACCACACCAATAAAAGATAAATAAACAAAACTATGTTTTATTTATCACGCCGTTACAATATTACAACATTACTTAAAAGCTAACTCATCCAAAATCTGACCAAGTTACAAGCCTAACTGTAAGTTCAAAATGGCATTTCTTCTCATAGTTCCAGTACAATACTTGAAGTCAATGAAACGTTTCGTTTAGCACTAATGGTCCGTTGCGAACTGCTAGTTTTAATTGCGCATACTCTCAAACAATGAACAATCAAATGAGAACAATGCCCTGTATTTACAGGCAAAAGTCGCGAAGAGTGCGAAAACGGGCCACTAAATAAAAAGCCGTGGTTGTAAGGTAATTGATGGCGAGCGGCAATCAAATTAGGCTCTGCGTCGCGGGTAATCGGCTGAAAGCTGCCCGACAGAAAGCTTTTGTGGGACGGGGCGCCCGACACGGAACAGGGAATCCATTGATGCGCTGTTGTTTTATTAAAAGATTAAACTTGTGTTGTGTTAAATTAGATTTTTGTTAGAGGCTGTTGAATATTTCGAAAATTTGTTAATAAATAGATGTGCTTAATACAATCTAAACCAGTCTGTTGCAAAAAATCTATAAATCTTTATATATCTTATGTATTTTATTATATTTTTTGTTTAGTTAAAGCACGTGGATAGGAAATATAATAATAACTTTTGAACACTTTACACTCGTAACATACATTCGTGTTAGCGTGCCCCCAAAATAGAGTCCAATTAAAACCGATTTAATTGCTAGGAATCTAAAAATCGTGTTGATTGAAAGGTACCAGTTTTATCAAAGAACATGCCCTATCATTGGCCGGGGTGCAGTCAGCCACGGTGCCAGGGAATCGCAGCATCCGCCCGCGGCCTAGCTTTTATCATAATTTAAGTTTTCCATTAGCAATAATTGACGCGAACATCGTTCCTCGCTTAGGGCCACTCCGGATCGCTGTTACAATTGTTATTTTTGGATAGATAAATATTTTCTATTTCGGTCGCCTAATACCGTTAATTGACAATGCTATTAATAATTAATAAGAATTATGGCACATTGCTTTTATCTTAATGCCGCTTTTAACGTAAATTTGTGTGCGAGATATAATTTCCAACTGTCCCGTTAATGGAGAAATGTTGTGAATAATTTACTCGATACAGTTAATTAGCTTATGAAAACTGTTTAATCTAGGTAATCACGGGATTGATTCCATTAGCGAGAGTGTTCCGGGCTCGGGAGACCAGAGATAAATATCAAAGAAGCGACCGGCGCCGGTATCGCGAAACGAGCGCGTACTCAAGTTGCCCGGCATCTCACTAAAACGACTATAACTACACAATACAAATTATTAAGAGTGCTCGGCACCACGGGAACGCTTTTAGATGTAATGAATTAGAAAAGTTGCGCAGCACTCACTCGGATTGGGCCCGGCGTCGGCATTACTTTAATTAAATCTATTTGAACAACAAACTTTAATTAAATTTCATCTAGCAGTTAGGCGTCGCGGAGGAATAATCGTGCAATTAGAGCGGCCGTGAGCGTCGCCTTACACGCTCGCAGTTAATTAACTCACTTGCCGACCTCCGTTCCGTACTCATGCTTCACCACTTGGTGAAAGCTGAAGCGATCCAGCCGCACTACAGAATGGGATTCCAAAATCGTACAAATATTCATTTGTTATTTATACGTAAAGCTTTGAAGGTATTATGTATACTAGCTAGAGTGAGACTTTAAACTGTTTTTGAAGTTATACTTCTTTAGGCGCGTTATGAAAAATTTATGAGAATGAAATTTTAGGATGCGCGCGCACCGTGACACAAAATTCAGTATGGGCGCCGAAAAAAGAAATAGAATATGCGCGACGTTTGACCATAATGACATTTGTAGTACCTTTTAAACAAATAAAGCAGTTTTAATTATTTTTTCAAAGAAATTTAGCAATGCTTTTACCTATTGTTACTTAGTTAAAAGGTTATGAAACATACCTAGTTATTATATTAAATTAATAATATAGTAAAATAATAAATAATAATTGTTATTAATATTAATTAATAATTGATCAATTTACTAAATATTAAACATTGTTAAATTATTAACGCTAAATATCTATTATTAGTTATTTAATATTTCAAAAAAAATAAAGAAAGCCAAAGAAGTATAACTTCTTACGCGCGTACATAAGTACACGCACCATTTTTTTTTTTATTAAAGCCAAACAAACATTCTAGTAGCTAGCCACAGGTAGGGATTCCGATACTGTACAATTAAGCATGCATTTGTTGTAAGTAATATTGAATATTATTATACGTATAGTATACTAGCAAACGCTGTTTTGCCATGTCATTATATCATTTATTATAAAAAATAGGGATTGATCGTAGGGGGGGTGAAAATTAGGGGTTGTATGTATTTTTTAATGCTGTATCATAAAAAAATAAAGAATAATTTTTTTATCTAAAATTAAAAAAAAAATTTGGGGTGGACTACCCTTAACATTTAGAGGGATGAAAAATTTTGAGATGTGGTCCGATTCTCAGACATATGCAAACAAAATTTCATGAGAATAGGTCGAGCCGTTTCGGAGGAGTTTAACCACAAACACCGCGACACGAGAATTTTATATATTAGATTAAGTTATATACTGGTATTATACTGGTGTTCTTGAAGAGGTATATTTATGTAAATTCTAACAGTGTTAACGCTTGCTTAGTATAGAATTTACATCAACTATTAATATGTTAGCCGAAAGTGAAAAACAATTGGACAGAATACATAGCGTGCTATGAACATAGAATGCCTAATTAGTTAGAGATTTTGATATAAATAGTAGTGCCCTGCAGTTTAATTAATTCGTTCATTCCTTTCTCGATAATAAACAGATAATATAATTCGGACCACTCTTCTAGTAGCCTTCTGATGCAAAAATAGTGAATAAAACTCGACCTCCTGCTACTTTGAGCACAACCTTAATACAAACAATATCTAACCCATGTCCGTAACCAACGACGCAATAATTGGAAAATGGTTTTAACACATTCCCTATCATTGTCACATCTTAACGCACACAAATATTTGCGTATTAATAAAGCTTCTCTCAACTAGTTAATCTATCTATATATAGAAAATGTTATGTTGGTTTGTGTACGCTTCAAAAACTCAAAAAGTTTTGCACCGATCGAGCTGAAATTTTAAATCCGCATCAAGGATTGTTTTTATGAATTTTTTTTTTGTTTTTTTCCCACATTATTGTAAAATTATTCTCATATGAATTAAATTCTATGTTTTGTTTCTCATTTCTCAACCATTCAATTACAATGTGCCACAGCGAAGCGTATTTACGGTAAATTTACGTATTACTAAAGTAAAGGATTCAGATGAAGTATGAATACCATTCTCAAATACCATTTGAGATATTTCGTCCTAAGTTACAATGAAATAATTAATTAACTGCATAGATTAACCGTTGAGTGAACTGACAAAAGATCAGTCATGTTAGTTCATATACTGTAAGAAATTGTTAGTATTATGTAAATATTTTAATATATTACTGTTAATGTCCTTATTATATGTAATAAAAATTAATATGACATTTGCATGCCTATTTATATATGGCTGATTGTGCGGATTTTTATACGTAATCTATCTAATTGTACCACTATCTTAGCAAATAAACGTTTCATTAATTTAATATTGTTTTGTCTTGACTATCTTCTTACTGATGTTCAGATAGTTAAACCTTCTTTAGCAATCGAAGGATGAAGGAAAACATTATGGGGAATGGGTTCTTAGATCTACAACGGCGTGTGTAAGACAAAGGATGATCACCTACTTGCCTGTTAAGAAAAAAATGATGAAGAAAAAAATACGGAATCTGAGGCAGAGACCAAGGCTTATAACACCATCAAACAGCCTTTGTCAGACATAGAAGGCTGATCACCTACTTACTTATTAAGAAAAAAAATGGTTAAGAAAAAGATTCCATATCTTTCGATAGAAAATTTCTGTAGCGCCATTGGTAGGAGAATAAACGTGCAAACAAAATAGCAACGTAATTCATATTAAATAAAATTTTTATAACCAATTAAATTGTTAATGTAGCGCAGATTCATAAAATTCAGTAAGAACTTCACAAAATGTCCCCATATCATGGAATTTATTAGTCGTAAAAAATGTAGTCGTGTATGCTTTTAATGACGCCATCGACCCGCTTTGCAATTTCTTTTATTGCATTTTTAAATATTCGGAAATCTTAAAGATAAAACAATTCCTTATTAAAACCAAATTAACTAAGTAGCAGGTTATCTTTTATACTTTTATCGAATATGAAGTGGAATTTTACCGAAATGTGTTTTTTTAATTAAATCAATGGATATAAAATCGAAAAACTCTTAAGATATTAATAATCTTGTTTTATCTTAAACATTGGCTTTATTTTTAGGTGTTGAGAAATATTTAAGATATTATTAAGTAATGTTTTTTCAGTATCTTAAAGTAATCATTACCAGAATTCATGCAAAAATAAGGATCAGCTAATATGTAGGGATGCACTCAACAAGAATCAAGCGTAGATATATTAAAGGTATTGCTAAAAGAGCCATTTATTAGACGTGACAACGTCTAATAAATAGAAGAAAACATTACTCATTGTCCCGTTACGCTTATTGTTTCGTTACGCTCATTGCTTCGTTACGCTCATTGTCTCGTTACGCGCATTGTACGCTTGCCCGCATCTATCTCTCTTCCACTCGATTGGCCTATGCGTCCGGGGACTCACTCCTTTGTATCCAAATAAAATAGTGATAATTCAATAACAATGATTAAATTTATTTATAAAAGTATGCAATCATTTCTTCAATGTTTTGTCATGACGTTATCACGTTAAACTATGGTCCGTAAACCGACATTACAGACAACCATTTTGTTCTGAGGTTTTTCTGACTATTTCTCACGTAAACATTGAACGAAACGGACCTTTTTATCAAATATCCTTATTCTAGGCAAAGTCAAATTTACTTAGGAATAGTACATAAATGAACACTGCAATTAAGAATGCATACATACAAGAGTCATTATAATAATGATTTTAAACGTGCTTGTAGCTATGAAAGTGAGAATTATATGTTTACAGAAAGGTCCAAGCTATAATTAGTCTGAAGCAAATTTTAACGACCGTGCTCTTTAAAGAAACAAGAACCTATAAAATACATAGCATACAAAGTCGAAGTTATTGAATAATTGTTTCTCTTGAAACCTTTTTCCAATTGTAGCGTCCTTGCTTCACGCATCTCTTTCAAGTAAATTGCTATGTTTCGTCGGAGGAGTCATAAAGAAAATTGCTATACAGTTGATAAATAATTTATCTGTAAGCCCACTCCAGTCACAGGATACTGGGATGTTTCCTTTTGTCCAATTTTGCAACAGGAACGTTCGCACGTTCCCTTTTATGGGCAATAAGTGGTTCGCAATTATATTTATGAAGGTACGGAAACTAATTTGGATTCTTTTGTAAGCCACAAAATTTTAATTAACACAAGAATTTTTTCGGTCTGAATCTGAATATATAACACAAAGTCGTGTTAGTTACACCACTTATAACTCAAGATGTACCGATGTTAGTTATCTCTTTTCTATTCTCCGCTCCAAATAGCAGAATAAGCAATAAAATATCGAATAAAAATTAATTAATTAATTTTACAAATGCAAACAGCATGTGGTGCCATCTGTTGACTAAATTTCGCATATAAAAGAACTACCATTTTGTTCTTGCGCTGGATAACAAAACAAAAAATTGTGTATATCAGAAAATGCTTTAACATGCAGTATCTTAATATTGGCGCTAGAAAGAAGAGACCTAATGTGTAAAACTGCCATTCTTCTTACGCAATGGCAAGCAAAAAAAACCTTTCTGTATTTGCAAAAAAAGTTGTATTAATGAAACCTTAATGAAATCCTTAAAAGTTTAACTACAGTTAATATTTGATAATAAAACTATTTTTTACCGGATTGAAGTTATGTATTTACAATTATTTTTCATAATTTTAAATTTAACCGACGTTTCGCGTGCTTTACAGCGTGCGTGGTCACGGTGACTAAAAAAACTAAAAAAAAATATTGACTAAAATTGTTTTATTATCAATTGTGTGAAAGTTATGTCAATAAAAGACAATACTAAAGTTTATATTATTAGACTGTTAGGCGGAGTGAAGTTCGCCGGGTCCGCTAGTATTATATAAGACAGAATCTATATTAAAATAAGCGAAAATTTTTGCACTCAATAGTGGTAATGAAAAAAAATAATCTCCGATCTCAGGAGATGTAAAATTGTGATAATTTTTATTTATTCATTCATTTAAATTTCGTTACATTACGATGGAACGCCGAAGCCACCCGTTGGTTTTACTTCCAGGAAAAAGAAACGTGGGAAGGCCACAAAAGCGATGGGCTGACGACATAGTTCAGGTTTCTGGGGAGATATGGAAGAAGGCAGATAAGAAAAGATCCAATTGAAAAGTTTAAGCCTTTACACTTAAAGGGTCTATACAGAACACTAAGAAACGGAAATAACAATAACTAACGTAGATTAAGAGTATGATACCAGACACCCATTTGAGATGTAACATAAGTTATTAAGTATACAACGAGCGGCCTTATCACTACAAGCGATCTCTTCCAGGCAAAAACAGAATACCAGAAATACTAAAGGTAAAGCGCAAGAATTGCATAAACAAATCAAGAAAAATAAAGTTACAATGATACCACATACACACCCTCACTTTCACACCAACACACAGCACCGAATTAGGTATTACGTAATTAATATTATTTTTGCTTTTTTCCGTTCATGTTATACATACAAATACCAAATTCAATATAAAATAGGAACATTAATGAAATAAAAAATAGACAAAAAACTAAAAGCTAGTCTTGCGGTGCTATTACAAAATAATACATGAATTACAACAGTCACGATTGAGCAGGATATGATTTGGTGTTTTGAAAATATTGATACACTTTACAACTTATCGCAACCTTGCTTATCATGCTCTTAATGGGGTTTGAGTTATTATAACTTATTTTAATTATTATTGTATTTTTTTTTGTGGATACTTGTTTAATCAAAACTCAAAAGTAAAAATCATTTATTCATATAGGTAACACAATGTACACTTATGAACGTCAAAAATTAAATATACATTAAATGATTCTATTTTCACATTTACTGCCAGTTCTCAAATCAAGGGCGTAGAACGGAAGAGACGAACTGGCAATAAACTCTCCGCTACTGTATTTAATCGCAAAGTTTTTTATTTTACACTACGTTTGTAAGGAGCTGCAACCATTACACCATGTTCCACCTGACAACTTAAGTAATAAGTGTGTGTGTGTATGTTTCTAGTTTGCTTGTGTTCTAATATAATTGATGCATATGTGTATGTGTGTTTAGAAGTTATAAAGAAATAAATAAAAGACTTTTTAAATATGTAATTACTTGTGTAAGTAATTTTTTTCTCCTTATTCATATAGTTGCTAATTACATGTTGAATTGAATTTATGATATATTTTATTGGATTAACTGGTTAAATAAAAACCAGTTTTAATGTAAACGGGAGAGCCAAGAACGTAATTAACATTGTTGATAGCAAATTGTTTTCGCAGAGATAAATTGTCGCGATAAAAATAAATATAAAGAATTTTCAATTAGGGCATTGTTTAAAATTAAATTGGACTGTTAATCACATATTTTGTGAAAGTAAAGTTCTCAGTTAAATAGGGTTGCCAATACATTAAAAAGGATGGCCCTAAATTTGGCTTGGCCATATTACAATCAAAATACAAAATCAATTAGTTGCTATTCTAGTTATGTAGGCTTTTGTTTTTCTATTTTTTTAAAGAAATCTTCTCTTTGTCGTAGCTCACACACTGTTTGACTGATGACGGTAATTAGGGAGCGTTCAAGTATTACGTAACGTAATTTTTGAAGATTTTTAAACCCCCCCCCCCCCCATGTAACTCGCCGTAACGTTTTTCAGTACCCAAGTATAGTACTGTTCTCAAGTCTAGTAAAACGTTTCGTGACCACCTAGTGACTCTTTAGTTACTATTATGTGGTGTAAGTAGAAAATAATATTAACAATAACGCGTAATTCAATCCCCGCCCGCATCGTAACGTTTTACAAAAGGACCCCCCCTCCCAAAATTCGTTACGTAATACTTGAACGCTCCCTCATTTATTTTTTTATAAAGAGTAATTTAAAATCTATAGTTGCAGTATTTGTAAATATGTGATTACTATATATCTACATAACATCTTATCTTATCTTCTGCATTGTTAGTATAGTAGTTTTTTGAAGTGAAACTTCTTTATCAGGGTTGGAAAAAAATTTAGTGTAACATTTTTTTCGTTACGCGTCACATTTTTCGGTTACGCGTCAGTGTCACATTTGACCGTTACGCGCGTCTTTTTCTTGTCCCTACCACGGTTGATTCAAAGAGATTCTAAACCATTAATAACAAAAATGTATAACAACGATAACAATGATACTTAAAATTCTATTACAATTTATGAAATTCTGTAATAATCTTAGTGGTAATAAGGTAAAATGAAATAATTGTATTATTTGTATTCAAGTCTGTGATATTAAAAGCCTTTTGTTAAACTTTATCTAATTTAACCAATTTCTGTAAAGTTGCATCACGAAAAATAAGGTCATAAAGAAGTTTCAAATAGTACACGCACACATTTTTTTTTTTTATTCTAGGTCTTCAGATATATCAAATCAATGTATACAAAATATTGTAAAAACTATTTTAAAATAGTAATTATGGAGTTTCTTGTCCATTCTTCTCCATATGAAACTGACTTTTGAAAGGGGAATCTATATTTAAAGACTTTCAAAATTGCCTTTTTAATAGAATAAATAAATCTAATTGAAATTAATGTTTTTACTTTTTGACCTTCCAATGTTTAGTTTAACGCGCGATTCCGCGGTTCGAAGGTTCAATCATCGTTACGGATATTGAGAGGACTACATCGAAATTGCATATTGCGACGGGATCGCTATCGCTAATACCATTTTCCTTCACACATACATAATTTATGAAGGAATATATGGTTCTTTAGAAGCTTAAAGCGACAATTTAGCTTTTTGACATAGCCCGACAAATGATAATGAAAATATCGAATTATATGAATATATACTAACTACAGTTCCACATTTTCATACTAAATTTTTATCATGCGATTTTCGACTGAAATTTATATAATTGTAACATAGCTATAGATATGTCACAACTGTGTGGTGGATATTGTAAAATGATGTTCTTGTTGAAAAGCTTTTTCTAAATACACAATATATGGGCAGGCTTGTTAACAACATACTAATAATAATAAAATTCTTTTTATGTCCGATACTTTACATTTAAATACATTTATATTTTTATCATCTCATTAATTTCGAGGTATTTGTGTGCTTTTTAGGCTAAGGCTCCCGCCATTTCTGTCTGCACTGTGCCACTCTCTGCTATGTACCACCTGCTATTCCCTTAATATGGTCTATCCACCTTCTGAATTGTCTTCCTTTTTTGCGTTTATTATTATCAACTTCTTACTTTGTTGCTCCACTTTTTTGTTATGCCATATTCCCCGCCCATTTCCACATGATGATGTGTTTATTTTCTCTATTCTTCTCTTCCCTATCTATCTTTGACACACCTGTAGTTTGGTATGCTTCGCATTGTAAATTCGAAAATTGACTCCGAAAAAGGTATGTGTGAGTGTTTGGTGGACTGGTGCCGGGGATGTTCACCATAACTTTCTGAAATCTGGCAAGACCATTACGGCAGATGTCTATTGTCAGCAACTGCAAACCATGATAGACAAGCTAACTGCTAAACAACCAAGGCTGGTCAATCGCTCTAGGCCACTGCTGCTTCACGACAACGCTATACCACACTGCACAACAGACTGCTACCAAAATAGAAAAATATAAATAAATAAATAATGTATCTTATAAGAATAGGAATGTATTAATGAACTAATTAAAGCATGCCCTCTCATAACATTGCTGTGCCTAGCCAAGGTCCTTATTCATTATTGTAAGAAATTATGTACATAAGGAATGCAATAAAGATTTGAGTTTGAGTTTAGAACTTCAATTGGAATGTCTAAGACATTTTTTTCGAAATTTGGCTAACTTCTTGCAAGGTTAATTCAACTCTGATGGGGCAGTCGAAACCGTCTTCAAAGACTTTAATGATACGTCCGAATGGTATTTTAGTAAAGGGATCAATGAACTACCTATAAGATGGCAAAAGTGCATAGATAACAATGGTACTTACATACTTAGATTAATTAAACTCAGTCATGTATCGTATACCTTCAGATTATAACACAAATTACCAGCAAATGGATATATTTAATGTCACTAAAAAATAATTTAAATAACCCTTTATTATCTTTTACTCATAATGGCCTTGTTATTCTTCCTTTCTATTAAATATATATTATAATCTTAGAACTTAGAATTTATACATGTATTCTTTGTATTTTTTTTGTATTTGTATAGGTGAATCTGTGCTTTGTGTGTGTTTTAATGTGTATTCCGTTTTTGGCTTTTGTGTACAGTGTTATTGTTTAGTAAGTAGCTGTAGGAATACCGTTGAGCAAATAAATAAATATATTCTATTTTTAAAAAATCTACTTTTTGTTCCTCCCATACAAAAAGCCAATTTCATATGTAAGGACCTAATATAACGGAGCTTTTATCGTCGTTATCGTTTTTCAAAATCATTAATTTGAATTTACATTCGCTGCTTCTTTATTACCGTGAATAAAAAGGTCTTATATATAGGCCCACTGCCGTAATAGTACCTAGAGCATACAAAAACAGTTGTCAGATACGCCATAGTACAAGTTTAAACTGGCAACCCTATCCATATATAACCATTGTTAATTGGAAGAGTTAGGTTGTATAGTTTCTGGCGCACTGGTGTCTAATTAGTGTGCACAGTGGCTTCTCATTATGTTAGCTTGCCTTTAATTACCCGCACGAATGATTTCTCTGTATCATTCGATTCTTTTTGATCTCATTTCGTTCATTAATTACCTGTTTTAGTATTTTAGCTGTAATTAGTATTCCTTTGACGGACAGTTAGAAGACCAGACAGTGTTTTATGTACCTAAAACAAATACGTTTTTCACATTGGGAAGTCATATTTCGCGGTTATCTTTCTTTATAGTTGCTGTTACTAATAGAGTTTGAAATTCTATAATTTTTAAATATGGAACAAACAGGTGTTTGTGTTTTTTCGTCATTGTTCTTTATACGGCTCCTTGGATTTTTTTACACACAGTTACACAGTTGTTTTTTCACTTACGACAGTTTAGCACTTAAGGCTAACGTGCACATGTGTATACGCTAAGCAACAGAGGCAAAAAATGATATTTGAAATTCAAGTTTTAAAACTAAAAATCTCTTCATACATGTTTCATTGTACGAAACAAATTGCGGAACTTGTTTATTCAGCTGTATTAATTAGCAGACAGGTGGATTACAGGGTAGATGAAACGTGTGCTGATTAAAGGGAAGGGTATATGCATACCGTTTTGTTATTAACGTCCATCTAATGAACTATCTTAAGTACTGTGCAATGTTCTTACGGGAAGGTTTTATTGATGAGAGAACAAAATCTTTTTAACGCAAAGAGGGGGATGATTAGTATCTGTGTGTCTGTGACAACCTAGCTTTTAACTGAATGGACCGGATGTGGTTTTTGTTATGAAAGTCAGTCGGTATTTTCATTTCATTGGTATTCTTCTTTAAACTTCTAGTCATTAGGATTTTATCAGGGATATTCAATTAATTCAATTAAATTTGTAATGTTTTTATTTTATTTTGTCTTGATTTAATTTTTTTTTAATGTATAAAATTTAGAATGTTGTATGCGCCTATAATTGGGGTGGCACTTGGCTTGTGTTTGTGTTACACGTTTGTATTAGTGTCTACTTCGTTGGTGCATAAATAAATAAACTCTTGAAACATTCAGCTAACATTCGCGAGCCCTCTGGCATTGAGAGTGTCCATGGGCGGAGGTATCACTTAACATCAGGTGAGCCTCCTGCCCGTTTGCCCCCCGTTCTATAAAAAAAAAAATCATTACCGTTGAGCTACTGTGATGGAGCTCAAAGGTTGTCGGGGTTTGCTCCAATATATATATGTACATAACGAATACATATTAACAATCCTTGATTATATAATTGGGTCTAATAATTATTTTGTTAGGAAAATGAGTGAAGCGAGAGAGTATACTCGTGTGTAGGCGTAAATGGAGGTTCTCTTTGTCTACCTTTTTGGAAATGTGTGTGAACAGCTTGCTAATTAGTGGACTGTGGAAAGTGTGTTTAAGATTTATATGTATTTAATGTCAGGAGTATCTGAATAGTAAATGTAATGTATGTATAAGCAAGCTGCACTAAATGACTAAATATATGAGAGGGTGAGACTTAAGAACCTAACAACCCTACGGATCCCTAAGCCCTACAGACGTACCCTAACACATAAATAGTGAATATATAAATAAGTACGGGATGTCTGCACCAAGAGACCTAAGGTAACAGACGGAGCCCTACGGGTAGGATCAAAGGTTCGAGGTAGTGGGATTATCTCAAAGCTACCGGGCAGGCTCACCACGATAATTAAGGGCTTGAAGTAGTCTTCGCCACTTTGAGAGGAAGCGAGAAATGAACAAGACAAAGCAATATTCAAATCTGATTTATTGTTATAAAACAATATCTTAAATACTAATTACACCTATTCACACATACATAATATTTTTCTAGTGAGCTGTTGGTGTATCGCGCAACCTCAGCTATTAAAATATGGAACACATATGATCTGAGTCAACAGCTGATTAAAATTTAAATATAATATAATTAAAATTGCTCTTCAGCTGTTAATATTTAGCACACATCGAATCCATGTCAGCAGTTCGTTCATGTTCAAATGATGAAATCTGAACAGTGTGACTTAAATAACATTTTTGAAGTTATACTTCTTTAGGCGCGTTATGAAAAATTGGTGAGAGTGAAATTTTAGGATGCGCGCGCACCGTGACACATAATTAACAGAATGAAGTTGCCCACGGAAGATGCTACGGCATTGGACATAATTTAAAAACAACATTCGAATAATAATAGAATTTATGTTCCATACCATAACTTATGTTCACTGTACCATACAACGTTGCCCCTCTATGCACTTGTATCTGGTATAGTTATAATTTTCCTTGCCTATATTCTTCGACGATACCTGCGAAAGAACCCTACTACACCAGAAGAAGAACCAAGAAGCAACCCTATATATGCTGTTTCTGATTCTGAAAAACCTGGAGTACCAGCAACATTTTCCCTCAAGGTGCTCAAATAGTTGCTGTTCTGAGGGTGGAGGAATTACATACGGTACCCTAAAGAAGATCGCTGACATCGCAGCATGTGTATGGTCAACGTGCCGGCTTCAAGGAATTGCTTTGCTGATTCAGCATTTACCGCGTTTTACATTTTAATAAAATAAAATATGTTTATTCATTCCGATTTTATCTAGCATCGATAACGGACTTAATATTGTAATTTAATTATAAGTTAATTAATAAATACTTAGCTAATTATTGGTTTTTTTTGGGAGTCCGGGCTGTCGAATTCGTAATTCACTTAATATAAGAGAATAATAATAAATATTTATTTATTTAATTTTTCAAATGTAAACTGAACTTTATTGACTATAATGACTGCTTACCCAGTCTTCGATTATTTAATTGTAATTAACTATTTGCATACAATCAAAAACTATTTTTAATAATGCCAAAGAAGTATAACTTCTTATAGGCCAGTCATTATAGACAATTAATTCATAATAATTCCAAAAGTTTTCAAATTTTGATGTAAGGTCGGGAGTGGTATTAAAACAAACTATAAAATTTTGCAACCTGCTCTGCGGTCCGGAACATTGTTAAAAATGCAATAAATGATAATTTGCTTAGTTCTTGAGACAAAAATTCCAAAAGTTCTGCAAAGTTGGAGTGGTGTTAAATATATTATTTTACATCACGTGTCAAATTTGCAACCAATTTAAGTGTACGGAACATTTTTTGTTATTAAAAATTAATGTTGTTCTTTATTAAACTGAAGGAAAACGTTCCAAAAGTTCTGCAAATTTGACAGATATATCGAAAATAAAATAAATAACAAAAAATGTTCCGTACACTTAGGTTGGTTGCAAATTTTATACGTGATATGAAATATTATATCGAAAACTTCCCCAAGTTTGCAGAACTTTTGGAATTTTTTTCACGACCATACAGACATAAAATTAATTTAATTGCAATTTTAACAATGTTCCGGACTGCGGACAAGGTTGCAAAATGAGATTTATTGTCGTCCCAATGTACCATTCACTTGACCGAAGTTTGAAAACTTTTGGAATTATTATCAAATTTTCGATTTCGAATGTCTATAATGACTGGTGTATTACGCGCGTACATAAATAAGTACATGCACCCTTTTTATTTTTCATCCTCCGAGATTTTATTATTTTGTTAAACATATTAAAACGACACATATGACCTCATAATTAACGTATACGTGTCCCAATTATCATTCAGTAAATCAATTAACTTGTTCCAATAAATACTATCGTTAATTAGAATCAATAGGACATTCTACTGAAATCACTTTGGCGTGTAGGCGGCCTAAGCGTTGACAGCTATTGGTTTATTAACAAAGCAAGCTTAATTGAAACAATCTCTGCTGGATATCGCCCGCCTGTAATTGTGTCGTATTTTTTTAGACTACAAGAGTATTTTGTATAAACATAGCATCTATTCGTTTTACTGTTTCTAATAATTATTAAAGACTCTTGACGAGAAGTAATTTTGGTGGCGGTTGTTGTATATGTTCATATGAAACACTTTGTATGAAGCTGGGTAACAACTGGCTTTAATTTATTAAAACGTGAGCTTATATCTAAGATATCATAGGGGTAGTGGGGTTGTGACGCTGGATTAACAAAAAACTAACTTAACTTCAAGTCAAGAGTTCGTTAATCTAAGTGACACTTATGTTATTGGACATTATCAGAAACGTGATTGTTAAATTAAATTTTTTTGAGTGAGTAAAAACTAAAAGGCTCATTTTGGCTTCAAGCGCGGTGTAGGTATGTATTTATGCAATACATTTTGTTTACGCGTCTAATTATCAACTAAAATATATATATGTAACTAATATTAGGTTACATAACCGGAGCAGGTTATTTTATTTACAAATGTTTACAATGATGTCAATTGGGTTGTTCGAAGTTTGTGAGTGAAGGCGGTGATCTGTGGCATTCGAAAAGTCAATCATGAAACTTTTTAATCACGCGCATACATTTTTATTTGCTAAACGTTTATTATAGTCGCACTTTATATAAACATTCAGTACTTTATTTTTAAATTCAACAACAAAAAACAATCGACGATCACACATCCGTTACATACAAGCACTCGTGTGCAAAAGGTATGAGTTTAGTCAGCACGCTGTCCCGTCCCGTCAAACGTCAAACTCAAAACGACAAATGTCATAGATTACAATACATTATGTAATTTGGTCATTGTTTTCTGTTTACATTTATGCAATTAATTGGGGAATTATAGTTGCAATCAAACACCGGATACCGCTCCTATAATTGGCAATTATAAACATTGACAAGTTACTGAGTTAGCTTAATTAGCCTCTCAGACACATAATATAGCTAATTAAACGCGGGTTTACAGAGATCCGAAAAAGATCCACTCAAACACGCTTAGCTGGTATTATTACAGTGTGTTCAGGCTTTGCAAACAGGCCCTCGGCGACGAGGGCACTCGAGTTTCGCGTTTAATTAGACAGATAGAAGCGCGGACAGCCTTATTAGTATTGTCTACAGGGGCCCAATTAACACCCGTGGGTGAAACTTCATTTTAATAATCAAGGGATACCTTCGTTAGCCGAATACCAGGATCGGGTTCGGAAAAACGAATGTACAACCCTACACCGCTGTCGCGTTTAATTAGCACTTCGGCCATTTTGAAATGTCTGTCAATTTTAGTGAGATATTGAGAAAGCGATTACGAATGTCGGTTTGATAATGAGTTCCTTGTGTGTTTATTTATTTGTTTTATTTAAATTTACCACACTATGTATATCTAAAAGATATCGACGGTCTCTACGTACAAAGCATCTTGTCAAAAATAGAAGCTTTCAGGAGAGAGTAATAAATGTTTGAATCTCTGTAGAAATTTATCTATTCACTTCTTGATATTAATTCTTTCTGAAATGATTTATAAGATATTTGAAGTTTATGATTATATTAACCATTTGTATATTTATACATATTTTGATAGAAAACTCGATAGATGACTGTAACATGGCCTGTAACATATTATATTACATGCCATATTTTCTAACATGATATAACAATAATTATGCTAAACACAAGTGTTACAAAAAATTAAAATGTAAAAATAATGAAAATATTACACTTTCAATTGAAGCTTTTATAAATAACAATAAGCAAAAAGTTACTAGTAAATTAACGGATTAAAAAATAAAATAAATCAGTGGCGCTACAACCTGTTTAGGTCTTAGCTTCAGATTTCTGAATCTGTTTCATGATCATTTTTAAATCTAATAGGCAAGTAGGTGATCAGCTTCCAGTGCCGCTTTTTGGGTCTAAGACATGTCGGTTTCCTCACAATGTTTTCCTTCACCGTTCGAGCAAATATTAAATGCGCACATAGAAAGAAAGTCCATTGGGGCACAGCCGGGGATCGAACGTACGACCTCAGGTATGAGAGTCGCACGCTGAAGCCACTAGGCCAACATTGATCTAAAATTAGCGGATTAGGTATCAGATATGTGTTTACAATAAATTACAGTTTTGATAACGGAGCTTATAATAGTCCGTAGAATGAACTGACACAAGTGTTCAATAGGCGCTGTAAATATTATTATATATTTCATGTACATTTTTTAAAAATATTTTAACAATTCATTATTGAATATAGTATTATCTTACTTTGTGATATTGGCCGACGAGCCTCCATAAATCTAACCAATAAAAACAAGGTATATAAATAAACTCAACTTAAATTTGTACTCTAATTAAATATATTTACCTAATTAGTAGATCATGTTTATTATTACTAATGAGCTCACCACCTAATTTGCGCTGACAATCGCCAGGGAAATAATAATTAATTAGAGCTCCAGTGATTTCCTTTTGTCGGACGCTAATGGCTTTATTTATTATTCCTCGCTTTTAATTATGATACAGAGGCTGTTAATTAATTTGTGTGTAACTAGCGATCAGGTGCAAACGTTAGCGGGACGCGGTGCTATTACTGCGAGCGGTGTCTAGTCGCATTACGATCGCAAGTCGCTTGTATAAGAGATATCTTTTTTTGTTCATAGGATAAGCAAACGAGCCTACAGTACTTCCAAAAAGGGCAGTCATCAGAGGGTGCGTTGCCGGCCTTTGAGGGAGAAGTATATTCTTTCTTTAAACAATTAGGAGTAGAGGGAAGACCTCCACCGGGAGTCGATTCCATAGTTTGCTAGTTTGCAAGAGAAAACGTCTTGTGAAGTGGACCGTGGAAGACTTCCAGCCAAGGTGATGGTGATGAAATTTACAATATGCAGAAAAATTTCATTAAATGGAAAAGATTAAAAACCACTGTAGCGAACCTTATCATCGTTACGTTCCATTTAGATATTGAGAGAACAAGATAAAGCTATCACCGAAAAATTTTGCTCTAAGACCAGAGTTCGCACGAGGCTCTCAACTACATGCTATACAAGATTTCTAACTTACTAGGGTCATATTGCCCGTTGCAAACCAGATAACCTGGACAAGCTGGTTGTCGTCGACAAGGTGGAAGACTAAAGGCCGCCGGGCAGATCGCTAACCCGCTGGAGTGGCCAAGTCACGATTCTCACGGGTCTCCCCATAAAAGCTTCTCTAAGGGAAGCTATTGACCGAACAAAGTGGAATATCACTAGCAGGGCAGCAGGCACCTTACAAGACACGACCTTCAATGTTGAAAAATACAATTGCGAAGAATTTTACACATAAAGACAAGCAAGGAAAAACAAAAGCAGGGTACATAAATTTAGCCAAAACAGCAAAAAATTCTTAATTCTTTCTCTTCTTTTGCAATAACCTGTAAGGTTGTTATGTCAACAAAACACTACTTTTTCTCACTCTGTTTGTTATAAAAAATAATTAACAATGCGATTCAATTGTTTTAAGTAACATAAATGATTTAAGCCAATACAAGCGATTGGTTCGGTTGAATGTGTTATTAATACCAATAATATGCAGACCCTGGCTAATGCACAAACCGTGCCAGAGCCATAAAGGAAAAAAAATATATATGCAGACCCAGAAGTCACTGGAAAGATGCCGTGGAGAAGGAACAAGCTCCAAGTAGGATGGCTTCCTCTAGTGTCTCAGGTCAAGGTACACTTTGGGTCGCTGTGCCAGCGGAGTACGTAATAAAACTAAGCGACTTGTAGCGAATTGATAGCTTTCCGTAATAACCGTCTAAGCTTGCAACGATGTAGTGTTGCCAGCATCGTAAAATTCCCATTACTAAATAAGTAAAACTAATTGCAATTTCCTTCAAACATCTTTTTTGTTGCTTTTTTATTTCGAATTCAATCAAGTAGCTATACATTTATATCCCAAGATTTATTTATGAACTGCCAGAGTTAAAGAAATTATACAATTTCGATTTATAATATTTTTAATACTGGGAGATGAAGAGACTCTCGTGGCTCCATGTGTGGTTTTTTAACATTTAAAGGGATCTGACGAACACGTTTAAAACATTTCCATAGAAAGCGAACCGATCCATCCCCTTAATTTATAAAAACGAAATTGGTCTCAGTGCACAGTTTTAACCAAAGTTCTCATCTGTCTCTCTTCAACACAACGTAAACACTATGTGACAGAGAAAGACGAAACAGTGCTTTAGTGAAAAGCGTTAGACTGATGTAGAACTTATGAATAAGAGTGGAAAGGAAAATAATGAAATTTTATTATTCTTTCACAAAAAATACAAAGACTAACAGTAACTAAACCAATAAAATAAATCAGTGGCGCTACCACTTCTTTATGTCTTGGCCTCAGATTTCTGGATCTGTTTCATGATCACATTTTAAATCTAAAAAGCAAGTAGGTGAGGTCAGCCTCCAGTGCCTGACACAGGCTGTCGACTGTTTGGGTCTAAGACATGTCGGTTTCACGATGTTTTCATTCACTGTTCGAGCGAATGTTAAATGCGCACATAGAAAGAAAGTTCATTGGTGCACAGCCGGGGATCGAACCTACGACCTCAGGGATGAGAGTCGCACGCTGAAGCCACTAGGCCAACACTGCTCTATACTAAACCAATACGACGTCGAAAACAAAAACCAAATATGCAATATTAAATACATAAGATACACAATATCGCTACTGTGGACTTTGCGAACATAATATTATAAAGATATCAACTGTTTTTGTTAATGGATATGTGCAACAGACTAGACTGGCCCTTGGCCTTTGCCGTGTCCATGTTCCCTAGGTACAAAGGATCCGAGTTCTTGGAGAACACTTGGGTTGCTCACCCATCACGTAGATAGTAGAATAGTAGATAGTATATAGATTGGCAGAGAGTTTCTCGCCAGTTCTGTTCGCCAGTTCTACGGCCTTGATTTAGATATATATAGATCTTTCTTTTAACATTGACGTAAGTGTAATAAATTTTGATTTAACAGAAATAAACAGATTTGACATACATAAAGTTGATTTACTTACAAAATAACCCTTATAAGGAGTTATCATATCAATTACTTTGTTTTCAATTTATTCCAAATAAGTCACATAAACAGCTCAACAAGATAACTATAAGGAAATAAATCGCTAATTAAATGCTTTATATAATTAATTATAAAAGGGAAAGGCGTTG
The DNA here is from genome assembly GCA_963693345.1 of Pieris melete. NCBI lineage: Eukaryota > Metazoa > Arthropoda > Insecta > Lepidoptera > Pieridae > Pieris > Pieris melete. Next base: position 166,880 of record CAVNZK010000049.1, read on the forward strand.
TATGAAAGAACTTATTGTTTTCGAAATATATATTCTTAATTTTATCAATTTTGTGGAGGGATATCCAAAATATCAAAAGAAAAGACCGAGAAAAAATAATAGACATAAAAGTAAAACCAAGTTTAAGAATGAACACAGCATACAAACAGCTGAAGACGAGGTGGACAGGGCATATGATGAAAGAAAAGCAAGAAAAATGGACAAAACTTATCACAGAATGGTACACTTTAGACGGAAAGAGACATAGAGGAAGACAGGCTAAGAGATGGGAGGATGACGTTAAGAAAATAGCGGGTTCAACATGGACTCGCACTGCAAAAATGAGAAAAGTAACTTATTTTTAATTAACGACTGTAAATTGTGTACTTCATGCTAAGAATATATATTTACGCAGCTTATTATTTTAAGTTAAAATTCCGGACCGTTCTTTGGGTACAATAAATATTATAATCAGAGAACTTTGCTTCCATATTAACTTCCAAAAATGGCTATATTTAACTCAATCGACGGCTCATTGGTCTAGTGGCTAGTACCCCTGACTGCGAATCCATGGGTCCCGGGTTCGATCCCCGGCTGAGACAAACATCGATGTGATGAGCATTTGGTGTTGTGCTTAGGTCTTGGGTGTTTAAATATGTATTTATATGTCTATCTATCTATCTATAATATGTATGTATATCCGTTGCCTAGTACCCATAACACAAGCTTCACCAGCTTAGCATGGGACTAGGTCAATTGGTGTGAATTGTCCAATCATAAAAACTTTTAATAAATTTATTACAGAATTAAATTAATTAACGTATAAGCTCAAATGGTCGGGGCACATTGTCCGAAGAACCCAAGGACAATGGAGAAGATCGGTCGGCGAAGGGTTGGACGGCCTGCCCATAGATGACCTGGTGAGGGTGAGGGTGGAGGGAACTGTTACTGGACATTTAAGGAAGACGCCCGTGTACAGCAGTAGACGTCGACATTCTTAAATAAAAATAAGATATATCTTTTATTAGCAATGCTTTTAAAACTCCAGAATTTATTAAAAAAAATATTTTCATATATTTTATTTTTATTTTATTTTATTTGTTAGTAATCAGTGACTTCGTCAACTGTGCAATAAATGATTTGACACGATCACTAAAATAAAAAAAGTCAGTGGCGCTACAATTTACCAATCTAATAGACAAGGTGATCAGCCTCCTGTGCCTGACACGCGCCGTCGACTTCTTGGGTCTAAGGCAAGCCGGTTTCCTCTCGATGTATTCCTTCACCGTTTGAGCAAGTGTTAAATGGGCACATAGAAAGAAAGTTAATTGGTGCACTGCCGGAGATCGAACCTACGACCTCAAGGATGAGAGTCGCACGTTAAAGCCACTATGCCGATACTGCTGACGCAAACAGAACGGATAAGAATTTGTCAGTGTTGCTACATCAAAATAAAAGAACATTTTTTATCTGCGTTGCTTTCAAAATCACATGTTAACATGCAGCGTGAATATTCAAGGGGTTAGACGTGCCCAGTAATAAGATGCAAGTTACTCATTTGTTTTAAGAAAACCTAATGGAGCGCGGCAACCGTGCGCCTGCGCTTGCATTAAAACACCTTCATTTTCGCAAAAATATTCAGCCTTATTATATTTTTGTCTTGAAATGAGTAGTACTAGATTATGAGTTACCTCATTGAATACTTTTAATATGAATGGTTAAAGTATATAGATATTAAGTATTTTTATTGTAATTTCTCATTTTCGAATTTCCCGAGCAGTGTAGGCCTAGTGGCAGTGCGACTCTCATCCCTGAGGTCGTAGGTTTTGTCCCCAACTGTGCACCAATGGACTTTTTTTCTATGGCCATTTAATATTCCCTCAAAGGTGAAGGAAAACCTCGTGGGGAAACCGGCTTGCATTAGATCCAAAAGAATCCACGCCGTGATCAGACAGATTGACAGGTGATCAGTCTCCTGTGCCTGACACACGCCGTCGACTATTTTGGGTCTAAGGCAAGCCGGTTTCCTCACGATGTTTACCAAAACAAATGAAGTCCTTTTTTAGGAAAAGGGAGAAGTGACACTCCCCTTCTCTGCCCTCGGCTACAGATCTCCCTGATAGGCTATTAAGGGTCCTATGTAAAAACTATACAATGATCAAAACAATACACTTTTATGTCCATACCATTGAGGAAATATGATACATGTGTTTATATTGGTAATGCGATAAAAATGCATGAGCAAATAAAATTTTATGACGGCAACGAAACTTGATGGTGAAAAAACCAGCTATATTGAGCTTAATTGAATTTATCGTTAAATGAAATCTATCCATACAAAAAAATCGGTTAACATCTGTTCGTTTAATTTTAATATACTTTTTAACTAAACGTCCTTTTTTATTATGCTACTATTATACTACTACCCGGTAAACTTTGTATCAGCTACATATATTTGTTTCAAAACGTAATACAAATTTTTAAAACACACCAACAGTACCTCACACTTACAGTATGTAACACAAATTTTTGAAGGCATCTATGAATCTATGACAACCAAGTAACAATAAAAAGACATACAGTTTTTATTGGAAAATTCAATTGCCGTTTTTAGTATTTTTTTTAACTTATTTTTTATGTTTTCCACCGATTAAAACTTTCCTGAACTTCCCCAAATATTTCAGAATCATATTTAGCCAAATTGGTCCAGCCATTCTCGAGTTCTACGAAGACAAACGAACAGCTACTCATTTTTATCTAGATAGTTTTTTCTTTATTTCTTAACTGGTGAATAATTTCTACATTTATCTTAGTTTGGTACGTTCGTAGTTCAGCGAGGCTCAAGCTGGGTCTCCAACTACTGTAACGCTGCTCTTTTCCGTCCTCCCATGTCCCATTGTTCTTTTAGTGTACATTCTTGGTGACCAGTATGACCTGGCTTTCTTTTGGCAATCCCAACATTGCAAGGGAGTTACAGCAGATCTCTACCTATATATGATGTCTTAACCTAATTGTACCTACTGACTGACTAATTAATTGTCTACATACAACAGCTTTATTGAAGTAATCAAATAATTGTTGGTGTTGCGTACGACTAGTCCGAAGTCAGGGCAGCCGCTAGTGTTACAAATTCCCACAGTTTCTATCGTTATAACACAAAATTATACAGAGTATCATAAGTAGAGTCAGTAAAATCTAATAGATTGAATTAATAACATTCGATATTCGAAGCGTATTCACTTGAATCTCTTCTTTTGTTTTTTGATGTACGAAAACCTTACATTAAATAAATATCTTTTTATTCACATCTCTGTGAATGAGCACCACCACTATGTGGAACCAGCTGCCCACTGAAGTATTTCCGAACCAATTCGACTTAGGGTTCTTCAAAAAAAGAGCGTAAAAATTCTTAAAAGGTAACGCACTTGTGACAATGTGAGTGTCTATGGGCGGTATCATTTAACATAGATATTAGATAAGCCTCCTGCCTATTTGCCTCCTATTACATAAACTGCGTGCGTACAAATTACACATGCCAGAAGTGAAACTTCTTTATAAATTAATTATTACTAAGGTAAAAGCCCCAATAGTTGATCATGTACCAGTATATGATCACCATGTATTAGTAAATCTGTTCACACTGTTTATACACTGTATACGTGCTAATGATAATGTAAATAAATAAAAATCGGCGTTTACTGCACAAGACGTTATGCGACAGAATTGCCATCTAAAGTTCTAATATGTATGTATGGAGGTTGGCTGTCAGTCTCGTGAAGCATGTCTTGTCCTGTGCTAGCTGCAGCAACTCTTCAGTAGTGGCAATACCCGTCCACTCCCTAACGTTGCGAAGCCATAATTTTTTCCTTCTAGCCTTCCGTTACCCGTTTTAATTAGAGGAGATGGTGATCATGGCGCTACACGTGACCTAGGTACGCAACTTTCCGTTGTTAAATGTTCTGCTTAAGTTTTTTCAACATTCCAACTAGATTAAGAACTTTCTCTTTAGAGTCCTTCTGGCTCCAACCTATACATTTTTTTTAATGGCTCTGGCACGATTTGTGCATTAGCCAGGCGTCAAGTATAGATATAAATTAAATTAAATTAAAACTACAAATTTAAATTAAATTAAAACTTGCCCTAGAACCGGGAATCGAACCCGGTACTTCTCACCTAGCTGCCACTTAACAAGACCGCTAGGCTATGAGGCCCCTCACCTATACATTTATAAACTGTAAGTGTCACTAATCTAAATTGGTTTTTTGCTAAAGTAATTTAACAAAACCCGGCATCATATCTTAATTCCCAGCGAACTCGTGTAAACTAGCGATAAATGTATTTGTAACATGAGCCGAGAAAGAACTATTTATTTACAATACAGCACTCAGCGTGATGGCTGCTGACATATCCGCTAATGCCTTTTCCATTTCCCCACACGTCTGTACTGACCGATGTTATGTATCCTTAGCCCTTAAGATGCTATAATATGTTGACGGTGATTTAAAGAGACAGTAGCGGTGATTATATATGGATACATACGTTGTTTAAAGTGAAATTATCTTAAATGCAGGTAACTCCCTCAATTAAGGCGTATAGGTAGAAATAGTTTGGAAAATCCAAAAGTGCACGCCTCAAAGCGGTCATTCACATTTAAAAGAAAAAAAAATTATAACTCATTCGTTTACTTTTTTTATTTTTTTTATTTTTCCTTCTTACTTAATATAATAAAAAAAACATAGTTGCGCCATAAATCTAAGGTGAGGAAAAAATATACTAAAATTCGTATTTTAGTTTTTTACAAATTATAATTAAACGACAGTACTTAGAACGCTAATATTAACTAGGAATCAGTATTCTGGTACGATAAATTTTTCGACCAATTTCTCTGCCACATACATGGATCCATAAACACAGACTGACGGACGTCCAAGAATGATTGATTTTAATGTTGTTATTTACTATGTTAAACATAATAATTGTTCATAAAAAATACCATATGTGCTTGATAGATTATTTAACTCGATTTTAGTGCACTCATATTATACTGCAAGTGTTATATTAGTGAGAAAAAAATCATTCAAGTTTCGAAAGACTGGGATTTTTGACATGTCGAGAGTAGAGCACTGCGAGGCGTGCAATAACATTTATTTGGTGTATATTATTATAATGATTTAGTGGGGTAATCCAGTAATCTTGCTTCCTGATTATTAATTAGGTTTAGATTTATTTCAAATATTCTAATGATTGCAGGGTAGTGTTGGTTATTTCTATTATAAAGTTTTAGTTTCACCAATACCCCATAATAATGTTAAAAAAGTATTCCATACATGGCATCTTCTACCGTATTTACCATGGAGAGTGTTCAGACGAGTTGTTGAGACCTGTATCGGAGGCTCGCCTGATTTTAAGTGATACCGCTCATAAATACTCACATTGCCAGCATTGCCGGCCTTTTAAGTATAGTTACGCTCTATTCTTGAAGTACCCTCGAATTGGAAATACATCGGCCGGCAGCTGGTTTCACATATTGGTGGTGCGTGGCAGAAAACGCTCATTTGTGGAACGACGGAAGTCGAGGTGATACGGATGGAATTTTGTATTCTGCCTCGACATCCGATGATGAAACCAACTAGTCTATGAAATAAAAGTGATCCAAGAAATGGATGCAACCTAAGGCCAATCAAATGCAATCTGAGGGTTATAGCGCCATTGGATAATCGTTTATTATTATAAAAAATGTGTTTTTTTCTTCTCTTTTTATTTTCTTTTGTATGTATGCTTTAATTAAATAAATGTTTTGTCTTTATTATTAAACATAACAAACTTGGCAAGTTTCTGTTAACTTAAAACGGAGGCAAAATGGAAAATAAGCAGTTGGTATTTAGAAAGTAATTAAAACTAATATTCGAAAGGGGGACAAGTGGGGTGTACTGGTCGGGATGCATAGCCCTCGGGGTTGCCACATTAACGATTCTGCCGTTATAGTTGCAATTTAATTTAATACCCGTACCATTCAATATTGATACATTTATACACATTGCACTTGTCATAGACAAGGCTAGCAATATTAGTATAGGGGTGTCTTGCAATAAAAATTGTGTACAAATTGTAAAGGTTTGGTCACCATACAAAGTCGAGTGGCTATAAGGCCTATCGCAAGGTACTTTTTTAAATACATGTGTCTTTACTAAGACATCATAGATCATTACAATCTAGCCTAACTTAAGACTAATAAGTAATTTAAGTCAAATACCTAGGTTACCTAGTTTACTAATAAGGATTTTTACATAAGAAAGTGTCTAATAACACTACTTACAGTCTCTATTAAAGGGAAGACACTCTGTTCTTGTGTTTTATTTTTTCACTCACTGTGTATTTAATACTGTCGTGCACTAACACTAATTCACTAGTTCAAATGGTTTTGTCCATTTCAGTCTTCTCACTAGGCCCATGGTGTCAAGGAGTTGAATAGTCTCGACATTCACGTGATGGTGGAACCCACGAAGGGCTCAGTTTATCGCAAAGTATTAAATGGATATTTTGTGTGTCTTCTTATCATTAACCTCTTATCATGTAAAAAGAAAGAATACTACTTAAAGTACTATGTCCCCCAAGTGGGGCAGAGGGCATCCAGTCAAGAAAACTAGCCTGATCGGTCTTGGGCTCCCCTGTTAATATCCCATGTCATTCCAGCTTCCTTCGCCTCCGAAATGATGCTTCATTGCCAGGTCTGTTTTGGGCAGCCTCGTTTCCTTTTACCTTGAGGATTCCAGTCGAGGGTTTGCTTGGATCCCTCCGGAGCGTATGGCCCACCCATTTGCCACTTTCAGCGTTATATTGATCTGTCAATTGGCACCAAAATGAAAGATTTTTGCTCAAAAATCTCATCTCCACTATTAAAAATTAAAGTGATATATTTTTAAATTTTTGCACAATTAACAAGAAATACTCGACAAATATTTGATCCTCGTAAAAGCTTTATAAATGACTAGTTGGTTCCTGCGACTGCGTCTGCGCAGGATTAGTATTTTAAGTACTTTATATTAGCGTGGGGTAGAAAAAAACCACTAAAGATATTTATTTATTTATTTATTTTATTTATTTATTGCATTTTAGGAAGATTTACAGTATTTTAACAGAAGGTAAATTATGATTACAATAAAATAAAGTCAGTACTAATTACAAATCTCCACCTATAGATAATCCATAAATACCTTAAGGAGATAGGAGGAATAAAGTTAACATTTATGAATTTATAATACTATGAAACAATTAAAGAACTTTAGTAAATTAAAAAAAAATAAAAAATTAAATATGACTATTCTAATGGAAATTCTAATGGAAATACTAATGGAAATACTAATGGAAATACTAATGGAAATAGCTGGATGTGAGTGTGCGTATATTGACTATTTAAGAAAAAAATTTCTATATTTCATTACATATGTGTAACTAACTAACTACCGAATAGCTCGCAGTAGATTATTCCTACTTACTTGATAATTTGGACAATTCACACAATATCTTTATAACTTGTAGCCTATGTGTTATTCTGATGTATAACCTTTAAAGTTTCATTAAAGTCCATTCAGTAGTTTTTACATGAAAGGGTAACACATCCCTCCATACTAATTAACTTTCGCGTTTATAATATTAGTAGCATAAATACAGTACTCTCAACAATATACGTAAATGATAATACATTTTGCTGGTATCCCTATTCTCATCCCTTGCTGCCCTTTTGATTGTGCATTATTCGCGTGTTTATACAGTTAGATCGTTTTCTAGATTGTTGCTATTGTGATAACGTTTTTTTGATTGGAGTGGTTTTGAAGGGTGCTTTAATTAAAAACGCTATAAGGCCCTTCCTTAGAGCATAGACATTTTGATTGTCGTATCAAATTTAAAATGAAATGTGGTGAGTAAAATTTATCACTTCATCATGTGAACTCATCGAGTCAATATATCAGCTCAAACTTACATGGCAGTGTTGGCCTAGTGGCTTCAACAGACCCTCATCAAGTGTTAACGCGTATTGGATGAGAGATGCTGATGACCAGACACAGTCCAGCGCTTAAAAGCATCGAGTTCTGTTATCGTCGCATTCTTCGTATACGCTGAATCCAGAAGGTCTCTAACGAGACAGTTCTTAATCGAGTTGGAATATCAAGAAAACTTACGCAAAACATTAAATAACGCAAAGTTGCGTACCTGGACCACATGTTACGCCACTCCGCTACCACCTTCTTCAATTAACTCAGGGTCCTTCAAGAAAAGAGCGCACCAATTCATAAAAGGCCGGTAACGCACTTGCGTTTGCGTGCCATTAAGTACATAAAAAAAAGAATATATAAAATATGGAATAAACGTCCCTAGACAATAGTGTACTATGCAGGGGAGTATACCGAAGTAAAAAAAACAAGTGAACGTCGACTTCTAAACGGATGATACTTTCACATTAAAAATAATGTTTTAATAGTTTAAACATTTTTAAAATGGCAAAACTATACCTCAATATGTGTCAATGACATATAAGCCTGACGTGGTCAAACAAATCAAGAAATAAAAGATATATATTAGCGGATGATCATTAAAACGTTGGATTCAGGAGCTTAAGAGCAAAATCACAGAACGGCTTTATATAAAAAAAATTTTCATAACTTTATTCATATAAGTAACCAAGTACACCTATGAATGTCAATAAAAACGACGTTAAATTGATTCTAAATTTACTTTTACTACCAGTGCACAAGTCAAGGGCCTAGAGCGGACAAGAAGAACTGGCAAGAAACTCTCCGCCACTCTTTTTAATCGCCAAGTTTTGAGTCATTCAAATTGTTTGAACTGGAACAATACAAAGGACTATTGGTTGCTTATCATTTAAATAATCGTCAAATTTATCAAAAAGCTTTTCTCGATTTTTAATCATTATACAACTTAAAATGCCTCAACAAAAGAATCGGCTTAGAAAGTTTAACACAAACTTAATTTAAAGTCGGCTTCAGAGCTTTAGATTAAGTATTTTATTTAAGTTTCCTAATCGAAAAAATTACTGGTCGTCCGATGGCGTCCATTCATCTCCCTCGCATTTATACATTACTCACGGCTCAAGTACACGATTATATAACACGCAAAATTTCAATTACAACTTGTAATTAGTTTTTGAGAGTTTTTCTTTCGAGGGTGAGGTGTGGAGGTACTGGTGTGCGAGAGGGAGGTGCGCTCGTCCTTTTTTCACACGCCGCATGACTTATTTGATTATTTTTATGCAATCTGCACGAAAATGATTAACTGCACCCGAAGTTAATTAATTTCGGGATGTATTACCTAATTATTTTAAAGGTATAACGCAACATCACATGTAAGTTGGATAAAACAAAAATCATTCTATAAGATATAAGGATAAGATTTCGAAACGAGGCTGACAGATGTCAAAAATGTATATTTTACCGCCTCCCACAGGTATGGCATAATCAGACTTCTACTTATGATCATACAGGGACTGTTGAAAAAAATTTTTGGCTGGTACAAATCAATTTACGGCGGTATGGCGGCCATTTGGAACCGTCCGAAAAGTATGGCATGGTGATTTTCGTAAATGGCTGCACGACGATGATTAACTATGCAAAAATTAGTTACAAATGGTTAAATATTTTTTTAATCAACGCATTCGCGTTGGTATGGCAGGCTGTAAGTCACACCGGAGATGTATGGCATGACACTGCCGTCTCTTATTTTTTTATGGATTATCGGAAAATACTAGAATTTTTGTGGAACAAATCGTTTAAAAGTCGTAAATAATCCGAGATACCAGCGCTATGACCATCAAAATTCTTTTTTTAATAAGACCCCTGTAGAACCGCCGTACTGGTCACCATTTTGTGTCACTATCTCCCGGCCTATAAGTGATACCGCCGCTTTTAGACACTCCTTTTAAGTATTGGTACGCTCTTTTCTTGAAGGACCCTAACTCTAATAGGTGTAAGTGGCATAAGAAATCATGACGGAAAGAATACTTAGTTACTTGTAGTATTTTAAAAGAATACAAAGTTTGGACTGTATGTGATATTGATCAGTCTAGGTTTCCAAGTACTATACAAAGCTTCCATCAGTGTGTGTATGTGAGATACCGAGATCCAACGTAGTGAACAGTCTTTCCATCAAAGTTGATTTATTAGTCTTCGAGATATGCGTATCCAACGCATTTCTGTAGAATATTGGTTAGGTATTTTTTAGCATAACAAACGAGCCTAGAAAGGGCAATCGCAGCCCATGAACACCCGTTTCAGGTGCGTTGCCGGGCTTTAAGAAGTATGCTCTTTTTTCAAATACTTGGAGGTCCTATCTAAGGTGTCTCCGTGTGGGTCACACGGGGACTCGTTTCCACAGTAAGCCAGTTCCCTCTTGTGAAGCGGACCGTAGACTTCTAGCCATCAGTGACGAGCATGACCATGCATTTATTTAATGATCGTTAATAGTTAAACGTAAAAATCTGGCACCAAAAATACTTATGATGATGTATTAGATGTTATTTATTCAGAGTGGGGTATTGTTCGTGACCCCTTAGATTGGCAGACTTGCCCGCTAATGCACGGAAGCCGGGCCATGCGAATTAATGGCAAGAATAATGGCGATCCCATTATGGATTGCCGCCAACATACTTTAGCCATGAAAAGAACCGAAAGTTACATTTGCGATACTCTGAATACTGAGAGCTTGGACGTCTCCCTTCCATGCGGGAGGGTGGCACAGGAGTTGCGAGGGAGCCGCGTTTATATTAAAATATATTTATTCTTGTCGTAAAAGTACAGCAGCCTATGAAATAACAATGTGGTTTAATTATACAACTGTTGTGTAACTGTCTTGTAAAAGCTTAGCATTTTTGTAATCTTAATGATTCGATTTATTTTCGCACACAAATATCAAAGCATCTCCACACCACCTCTGTCCATTGTCACAACATTCCGCGTAGAAGTTTTAGAATAGGAAACTCTTTTGAAACAGCTTTTAAGAAAATTAATGCATTAATAGCTTGCTACAATGATTGTATAATTTACCGAAGGACGTAAACAGCAAAATAATTCCTCCCCCTCCCCGCCCCTCCCACTTAGAGGCGAGAGTTGAAACATCCTAATGTTTTGTAGACGTCACGTGATTCAATTTGTTTGCCACAAGTATATACTAAAATTGGAACAAGGCGTGGCGTCTGCGCTTGGACGACACATTTTTTTATAGAACAGAGGGCAGACTGGCAGGTCTCCTTTGATAAGTGAGACCGCCCATGGACACTCAATGCCAGGCTCGTGAGTGCGTCGCCGAGGACCCTTAATCTAACTGGTTCGGAAATACTGCAGTGGGCAGCAGGTTTCACTTAGTGGTAGTGCGCGGCAAAACTACCTTAAAAACCCCCATTTTATGAATTGCATGTAGAAAGTACTGGAGCAAATCTTCAGAATGGTATCGATTTCTGTTTTTTTTTTATAGAACAGGGGAAAACGGGCAGGAGGCTCACCTGATATTAAGTGTTACCGCCCCGCCGCCCATGGACACTCTCAATGTCAGAAGGCTCGCAAGTGCGTTGCCGGTTTTTTAAGAATTGGTACGCTCTTTTCTTGAAGGACCTTGAGTCTGTTCTGTATGTGTTTAGCGATCATTTCGTGATCAGGTGTTCAGCCTTCTGTCTCTGACACACGCCGAGTTTTCTTTCTCAGTACGAGCGAGTGTTGCACATAGAAGAAAAAATTATTGCATTACTGGATATCGAACCTCATGGGTGGGGTTAAGCTTCCCACCTCAATAAATCACGGGTAGTTGTTATAAATTAGTCCTACTTTAATATTATTTAATTAAACAACATAACTCACACATTTCTTTTGTAATATCAAGTGTTGTTTTAATTTATGCTTCTCAATTCGTTTTTAATGATATATATATATATATCTTATATATAAAATTCTCGTGTCACAATGTTAGTCTGCATACTCCTCCGAAACGGCTTGACCGATTCCTCTGAAATTTGGTAAGCATATTGGGTAGGTCTGAGAATCGGCTAACATCTATTTTTCACACCCCTAAATAATAAGGGTGGTCCACCCCTCAATTTTTTTTTTTATTTTTTAGACAAAATTTTTAATTTCTATTTTTTTATGATACAGCATTAAAAAATACATACAATCCCTAACTTTCATCCCTCTACGATCAACCCCTATTTTTTTATTATAAATGATATACATGGCGAAACGACGTTTGCCGGATCAGCTAGTATATCTATATATACTTATTATAATGATAAGAAATTGACTAAGGTATTTTCTCACTCTTTCACTCCTAAAGGACAGAAAGCACTCCAAGTCGAAACAGTTGAACAGTATTATGTTATTTACATATAAATAAAAAGGAATCGCTAAATATGTTGTTAAGCGCACAATTCGAAGTCGGCTGGATTTCGAGTATATTACTTGAACTCTGAGAAATGTTTCCACGAAGAGGGAAAATTAAAAAAATACTATAGTATTGTCTTTGATTTTTAACATAAAATTATGTTAAATAATTATAAATTTATAATAATACATAACTTTAAATCCGGTTAAAAAGTTTTTCTTTAAAACACTTTTATTTAGTATTATTGGGGTAGCTTAGCAAAATGTTCCATATGTTGGTATGTAGCTACTAAAAAGGTAGGCTTTGTAAACCGTATTCTCGAACCTATCAAATGATTCAAAAGTAAATAGTATATGTATAAACACCGAGTCCATTAGCGTACCTCTGCAAAGTTTTTTGTAAGTCGGAGCAAGTTGTAAGTGCGCACTATATCGCGCCGAAGAATTTATTAGAACGTACAAGATTATTTATTTATTTAATACAGAAATACATACATTATCCTTACATACTATACCAATACGATACTATATAGTAAAGTTTATAATATTAAACACATGAGACACAATATCTGTACTGTGAATTTACTTTGCGAACATATAAATATGTCGATAGTGTCGCAGACAGCATTCAGTAGGCACAACATGTTTGATCTGTGCAACAGACTGATTCTGACCCTTGGTTCTTGGGGCACACTACTCCCTAAGTCTAAGTCCCGTCTGATTTCTAATTTATAAACATAATATACGATAAAACCTTATATGAATATTTCTTTATTTATTTATTTCTATTTTTACAGTTGCTACTAATAGGATAGAACTACACAATAATACCTACGCTGGTAATCAATTAAATAACATATACAGGATGGTCAAAAAGTCGTGGATCAGCTGCAATTTGCAAAAAAAATTGTTCTACGGGAGGTCTCTAAGTTCAACCCCTGCAGAGTTTCTATTTTGCGTTTTTATAAAAAAATTGTGTTTTTTGACTAATTCTTATTACAATTCGAAAAAATCTACATTCTGTATCTTTTTCATAATATCCACTAGATTGGTACCGATGAGTTCTTGCGTTAGACATACTATTTATAGTTGTTTATTGAGTGTATTGACTGCTAGACTGCTTCACAACTGATTTGAGAGCGACCGCCGATGCGAAAACCGCAGTGTGAGTTCGAAAAGTGAGTTACAGAATCGCAGGGCAGGTTGGAGTATGCGCGCGGTACATCCAATAGTTGAAACATCCGCCTCAGGTTTTTGCTTGGTATAGGTGATGATTCCTGTGCCTGATACATGCCAACTTTTTGAGTCTAAAGATAGCCGGTTCCTACACGATGCATTTCACCACGTAGTATCGGATGTCTAAGGTGCGACTCGTAGGGTTGTTAGGTTCTTAGTTTTCGTAGTCTCATCTATTTAGTTACCTTGTATAGTTTGCTAATACATATACTAAACAGATCCTTACTCTTATTTAATTGCACACAGTCCACTGGCTGGCAAGCTGTATACCATTTCTTTGTCAAAATATCTAACACTGATGTACAATGTGTAAAAAAATTTATATACACGTGTTTCATAATTTGTTAAACGTGTATAGAAAGCGTTTTGAAACAGCCTGTATAAGGTGTGACGATTACATTAGTAAATTATTGAATTGCTTAGGATTAAAGTTTTTTAGTAAACTTTTTGTCTGTGATTTTATTAGCTTATCTCAATTGATTAGATCTTGTGAAAATAGTTTATTTGCTTAATGTAAAAAACAAATTATTCATAGACAGGTCGACTTTTAAAAACTAAGGCAAGCCACTTTCCTCACGATTCACCGTATAAGCAAATGTTAAATGTGCACATAGAAAGTACATTAGTGCACAGCCGGGTATCGAACCTACGACCTCAGGGATGAGAGTCGCACGCTGAAGCCGCTAGCCCAACACCGCTTCTAATCACGTAATTGCTTGGAATTGGATTGTAATTTTTTAGTGTAATACTTTCTCGGTAAGCGTCTGTACAAATGTTATGAATATTTTTAATACATTTTCTCTTCACTGAGATATCATTGAATATTACGATCTAGCCAAACTTAAGACTTATAAGTAATTTAAGTCTAACTTAATTAACTAAAAAGGATTTTACATAAAGTGCCCCATAACACTACTAACAGTCTCTATTATTGTCACTATTCTTTTGTAAACAATTTTATTTACCACTATTTAGCACCTAAGACATATAAATATCAAAGTACTTTCAACGTGCGCGATTCTTTGTCGCGCTCCGCCACTTTATTAAAAAATAAATAAATCCTTTATCTGCCAAGATAGTGGTACAAAATAAAAAAATCGAACAACAAGAAAATTCCGCACAATCAGCCATATATAAATAGGCATGCAAATGTCATAATAAGAAGTCAAGTCATTTATGAGTAATTGTTAAACTTATGTTCCAAATATTCGGTCACGCTATAAAAGCACCTTGACTTTAAGAACCTAATCACCTTCCCCTTGAAAACATTACATGGCAGCGATCTATAATTTCTAGGAAGGTGATTAAATATTCTTACAACCATGGCGTAACAATTTTTGGAATATAAACTGAGGTGTTACCAAAACAATTGAACTTAGGGTCGTTCCAGGCGTCATTCATTGGCGGCGGTATCTAAACACCAGCCGCTTGTCCGCTTGTTCTAACACCATATAGATTCCTGTTAAGGAACATCTGGAAAAGTATGCAAACATTTCCATTACCCTTTCCAGACAATAACAAAGTAAAACCGATCATAACCTTATTTACAATGTAACTAAATATTCTGTATAAAAAACAATACTACATTATACATTAGAACATCTGTTCTAGGAAGGGTTGCACGCACTACAATATTAGCCGAAGCGAGACAGTACTAATTAATAGTATTAATTAATATAGATATAATGTTAATTTGTGTGGCTCTGGGCTATTACGAGGATGTCCCGTAACACACGCGAAAAAATACACCAACCGAAAACAAGTGATGGGGAATTCCCCGTTCCGTTCGATAGACGCGCCTCGCACATGGGTTGATTGATCTCTGGTTAGTACGTTGGATGTTTTTTTTTAAATTTCAGATATTTTTTTTAAATCCAAAATATCGCTTATTGTTTTCAGTAGGGATTTGAGGCCCTTTGTATCTACGGGGCCCTGGGCTTAGCCCAAAAACCCCTTAAGTAGCGGATTATTATAGAAAATAAAACCTTGAAAGATGTCAGTGGTTCCAAATCTTTAGAGAATAACATTTTTCGGCTTTATTTTCATGGAGAACTGCTTTACGTATACCCTCCCACAACTGCCTTGGAGGTTTATGTGGGACTCGCTACTGTGCATAACCACTAAAACACCACGGCGCTACCAGCAATCGCCCGAGGCAGGATACAGTAACAGCCTATGTACGTAGCCTTGTCCGCATCCAGCCACGCGATCAGGCGCACCAAGGGCCATAATTGCATCATCCAATTCGCTCTGGTTTATAAAGCTGGGGGAGGTCAGGTGCAATGCTTACGATGTGTCGGCATCCCTTTTTCGGGCGCATAAATCCCTGTTTGTGTTAAGAATTACACAAAGCGTTGCACGGTGGAACGGCGACGCGCTGCGGGATCGACTTACCTGGCCCTCCCCGCCTCTTCTTTATGACGCATGACGGCCTCGCAGAATCTCAAAGCATTCTAACAGAAACCATGTCGGCCTTACTGGTAAGTAATTAATAGTACGGATTCAATACCGGTTCGGGATAAGATCCCAGATAGCAAAAATTCAGAAATTTAATTAAAAAGTTTTAGTGAGTTTTCCCGTCCCATCTAATAACTCAGCCGAATTCTATTTTCACGCGTTATTAACGGGTTTCGAGTATCAACTGTAGGAACGCCTCCATCATTAATTGTCTCCATACCTGGATATGCTGGAGTAGTTCATTCATTAAACTACTAATAAAAATGTATGCACACATTCTATATTCTATTCTACTTGTTGAAGTTATACTTCTTTAGGCGCGTTATGAAAAATTGATGAGAGTGAAATTTTACGATGCGCGCGCACCGTGACACAAAATTAACAGAATGATGTTGCCTACGGAAGATACTACGGCATTGGACAAAATTTAAAAACAACATTCGAATAATAATAGAATTTATGTTACACAATGTAAGAGAATAATAATATATATTTATTTATTTAATTTTTAAATGTAAACTGAACTTTATTGACTATAACGACTCCTTTGCCAGTCTTTGATTATTTAATTGTAATTAATTATTTGCATGCAATCAAAAACTATTTTTATTAATGCCAAAGAAGTACAACTTCTTACGCGCGTACATAAATACACGCACCTTTTTATTTTTATTATGGAAGAAATAAATTAAAAAAATTAATTTATAATTTGTATTAATTTTCGACACTTAATATTTAAGTGACAATTAAAATCTAACATATCTTTTCCCTTTTTCAGTCTTGTAAAGCTAAAGTTTAAGATTTGTATCAATATGAACAAGACTTAAAGATTAGTTTGCCAAAGAAGTTTCACTTCGGACATGTGTACTTTGTACGCACGCACTTTTTTGTTGTATTATTATACATAACATAGCTTTCTATATAAGATTTGGTTATTCACTTCTTGCATCCCATCATATTTATTTTTTGAGTATTTTCCCTTTTTAGGGTTACCTGGAAGAGATCGCTTGTTAGCGATGAGGCCGCCCGTTGCGTATTAATTTTTTTATGTATTATGTTATTTGTTTTTCGATAAATGTAACGAAGTTTAAATAATTAAATAATCAAAATATTATTTTGTAGAAGCACCCTGTATTCTCAGAAATATGCACACATTTTTGAGAACTCATTAAAATTACATTACTGCTCTTATTTAAACAGCAAACAACTAAACGACTCTTGTTAATGCGTTTCGTCGTTGAGTATTTTATGGACATTCCCAACATATACTGAGTAATAAAAACACGCCGACCCAATTATAAAGGAGCACACATGTTTGGAGCAGACATCTAAGTTCGTTCTTTTGTTTTCATGGACGGTTTTGAAATTCGAACACATGCACATTGTTAGTTTAATGACAATTGACCGGATAAATGTCAAAGCGTCTCTCTTTTTAGTCGGTAGTCGGTTGAGCGTCGTGGCCAGGGGCCGTTCAAGTATTACGTAAGCAGACTGCAATTTATCCCCCCCCCCCCCTCCCTTCTCTTGTCAGCAACAGAAAGCAAAGCTCTCAAAAGCAATAGTCCAAAAATGTATTAATTCTTTGTAGGAATCCTCGAAAATGCATTTCGATTTCAAGCATAACACTGTTTGGGTAATATGTGTAAAAAAGTAAATAATTACTGTTGACGTAAGAAAATCAAAGATCCCCCTCGCCCCTATAGTGCTTACGTAATACTTGAACAGCCCCTCAGCAAGGAAACATGCGGACGATCTGGTTCCAACTGTTTCTGTCCAGCGCCTCTGTTACTGTGAATAGGTTTGAAGGCGATGAGTCTATCACTTGATGGGTCCAACTGGCTGGTGAAGGGCCACGTGATCGTTTGCCTTCTGTGTTATCAAGACAAGAGAGAAGCGTACCTATTCTTAAAGGCCGACAATGCACGCATGCCACCTGGCATTGCATAATGTCTATGGGCTTAAATCACTTAACATCAGGCGAACCTCCTGGCTGTTTGACCACTGTTCTATAAAAAAACACAAAAGAGAAATGTAATGCACTTTGATATTTGTCAGTTAAATGACAATTGACTGTATGGATAATTGTCAAAGTGCACGGAATGTTTTCGGATTTAGAGTAAAATCTATGCAAAAATATCGTTCTTTTGTTTTAGCTTTTGAATTTCGAACGTTTGCACAGTGGCTTTGATTAACCACGCGTGTTAGTTTTATGACTGACTATTACTGGAACACAGATTTTAATCAGAAAATATTTTGGTGGAACAATTAAATTTTCATATATAACTACTACATATTTAGACTCAGAGAGACTCGTTATATCAACTTGTTTCTTTAACGGTTTATCTGCTTTTGTTTGACAACTTGATGTATTTTTAAGTGATGGTTAAGATTACCCTAACAACCAATTAGCACAAAAAGCTTTCAATGCTTTAAAAATTTCGCTCGCTACCTATAGCTAATAGAAACTGTTTCTCTAAATTCTTGACATTGAACTTGACGGTTCATCAACCTATTGCTGTCATTTTGACGTATATTTTTCTACTTCACAGTTTTTTTTTATGGCTCTGGCACGGTTTGTGCATTAGCCAGCGTCAAGTATGAGATTTTTATCAATCGTTCTTTTTGCCTTAGAAATTCGATCATATCCTCCATGTATGGTTTAGGCACTCGCCCGGTACCGCACAACCCTCCCAAAGGCCGAGAACAAATTTAAATTAAAACTTGCCCTCGAATATAGGATAGGATACCGGATAGGATATCCCTCACCTAGCTGCTACTTAATAAGACCGCTAGGCTATGAGGCCCCCATACTTCACAGTTATTCTATTTATTTATCGTTTTTTTTTATAAATCAGGGGGCAAACTGGCAGGAGGCTCATCTAATGTTAAGTGATACTGCCGCCCATAGACACTCTCAATGCTAGAGGGCAAGCGAGTGCGTTTCCGGCCTTTTACCAATTGGTACGCTCTTTTCTTGAATTGGTTCGGAGGTGGCGAAGTGATGCGACACAAGCTCACCGTTCACACTCTAGAGTCCTCTTGTGTCCCCTCGTCGAGAGTGTGGATGGCGAATAATATTAAATCGGAGCTGGTATTTAGACAAGAATCGTTCCATTTCACAACTATTTCATCTTCAAACCTACATAGAAACTCTAACAAATACAATGGAAGTACTTGTTGCGAACAGTGAGATATCAGAGTTACTCCTGTTACCTTGTTCCAGGTGTACTGGTCTCGAATACGGCACCCAGTGTGTGGATTTGTATTAAAACACAATTTAGTTTAAATAAATATATTTATTTACACAATAACTTTAAATGAATGTATCTGTCGATGTTTCAGAATGTATTACTCCTATGTGATAGACAATAACCTAGACAGAACATATTAATTGTAGGCATTTACATAAATACAATTTTAATACAGTACATTGAGATTTCCCAAAATTTATGATTGTATGAATTGAGAAGGCACGATTAAATCTATAATTTTAAGACAATTCTAGAATTAATGAGAATATGAACTAAAAGTTATACTAGATGGCGCTTTTCCCCATTATAGATCGAGTGTGTCGCATATCTGTGATTGTAAGTGTTGACCAATTACAATTAAACGAACTCCCCCTTCCCGACAAAAAAGGCCGTGGGTCTCGAGATGTTGTAACGGATCTGGATGATCAGCTCACCGTATCCAAGAAAAAATTAGAAGCTGCCTACGCGGAAAGGAATTTCAAAACCTAGGGTGAAAAAGCCTTCACCGAAGAAGGCGTGAAGTGAGAACCTTTGATTAGAATTTCGTGAGCTTCCCTCCTGCCCTTCAGGTGATTGATCACTCGGCGAAGGCCCAAGCCGAGGGCCGCGACGCCCTTGCGGCTTGCGCTTGCGCTTGAGGCTTGAGCCACGGGAAAGGCCCATTTCGCTCGAGCTGAGCTGCAAGGTCCGTAAGGCCAACAGCGAGATTCCATTCCTCTCTTTAACAATCTTCTTTTCAATTCTTCCACCATAATTCAAGAATTACAACTCGCCCCACTATAGATTGTTCCTTTTAAAATGACTTCTCGATTCATAAAACCACGGCCTAGTCCTCATTTGTATTTAAATCTTCAAAAGTGCACCTAATGTCAAGTACCAAGTGTAGCCCTTGTTCGAATTGCACTTTTGAAGATTTACATTAACTATTATCTATAATACATGACATAGCTGTCAGTTATAACATTTTATTACACCACACGTACGCTGAACAGAGGCTGAAAATTTATTAAATCAAATGTCAAAATGTGACTTGCGTGTCAATTGTCAAAAACCTTAAGTACAGATACCGGCAAACATCTTGAACAATTGTCCTTGCCTGTGCAGAAGCGATTTTTAGGTATCACTGAGAGGGGCGGCGGAAGGAGAGTGACGAGTCGATCGCGTGACTGGTAAATCAGTTGACGTTTGTGTCCCGCGCGGCGAATACTTTCCCCCACTCCCTTGTTTAATGCTCAAGAAGTTTGCCGGTATCTGTACGAAACAACCAAAGATTTTTACATTTTCGTCTGATGTTTTATCAATGTTTTATCATACCAGAAACTAAGAATTAATTAGTAAATGATAGTATCTGTATATATTTTCATATATTTATAATATTAAACATTGTATTGTTCACTTAAGAAACTTAAATAATAGGTTTTAGCAAGAAATTACTAGGAAATTGTTAACGAAATACAGTAAGTAAATTTTTAAAACATAATGAACACGTCGAGTCCATCTTCAATTGCCCCACCTTGGGAAACACTGCTCTGACATACACTCTTTCAAAAGCCAAAAGACAGAAGCTCTATTTTTTGACATATATCGTGAAGCATACTACAGTACTACAAGTTCGATATTAAATTATTTGATCTCGTGTATAAACAAATGTACGTCCATTTCATTATAATTTTACTCTAAATTCAGCTCGCTATTCAGAGGGCGTGTGGACGCATTACTAAAGCGATGGCGTAAACAAAACATAATCTTATTTATAATATTGTACATTCTAAATTTATTTTATACAACTACGACCATTGCACCACGTTAACCTATTCAGGTTACAAAATAATCTTTAATCAAGATAAAAATCCTCGCAAGGATCATCTTTGGCAAAAACAACATATCTACAAACCAATTCATATCGAAACAAAATAATCAAAGTTCATACCTTGTATGATAACAACGATGTGTGCTTTTCAAAGTCAATGGCATTCACTACATGCACTGTGCAAATTCTATTAATTTCAAAATTCGAACTGATTTCATAATTCGAACATCTCACGTTGCAAGTTTTCGACCAATCCACAGCGTTCATAAATTAAAATACAAAGTGGTCGGTTGTTGTTGAACAAGTATTTTTTGAATTTAGAATTTTTATAGAGCTACCATTAACTTTGAATAGAACAGAATAATTTCATAACAATGAGATCGATTTTATCAATTACATGTGGACCTGACTCGTTGTATGAAACTTATATAAAACCTATTTTATAAAACAAAACAAAAGACAATCTATGACAGTGGACACGGGCCTAAAATACAATTAGCACTAGGCCGTCCCACACGAAGCTTCTTGGACTCAAATCGTATACATAATGGAAATATCGTGTTCTGACAACGTTATCGCGTCTCATCCCGGACACTTTGTAAAGTGGCCGCCATTCATGGCCCGCTGTACTATCAGCAAAGGCATTCTTATGTAACCTTTTTTGTTATTAAAACTTTTTTGTAACGGTATAATGATACTTATTTCAAAAACAGTTATCGTGCTGGTTAACATGGATACACTTTTTGTGTAATTAATTTTTGAATTAAGAATTGATTTAAGATTTAACTATGGCTTTCATATGTCAAAATCTAATATATTTTTGACGTACTGGCTGGCTCCCTTCCCTGAAAACCTTAGTCTACATTGTGAATAAACCCGAGTTTTAATAATACAAAAAAAAAACTTTATGATTACATTTCTGTAAGATGTATTTAAAATAGATACATTGTAACTATAGAAAATGCATTATATATACTTTAATAAATAAATAAAAGATGTCCGGTGAACAAATATGTTATTTTATGGCCATATATGCATTTTGACCTGCTTATAATATATTTTTGATAGGAAACAAAATTAATCGTTTTTTAATGTAAAATTGCCGTTGCTGACAGTACCTCTGCGATGCTTTTAATGCATGTTGGTGAAACACTAAGCTTTTTGCAAGCCGGTTCTTACCGTGGCCATCTTCATCAACTCAGTACTACTTTGAAAAGTCAATTTCTAAATATGTAAATTAAAAACAGTTAGATTACATAGATTTATGTTCAGCCGTAAAAAAAATCCTGCATTCAGCAGTTATTAGGAACCTACCAGCAGGGCTATTCCCAATTATTGACCCAATATACGAATTACCACTGAGGCGATTCCAATGACTTTATTGAACAACCACTTCTACATTAGGCATCTGAATTGGAATTAAGAATGATTATTCCAATAGTGAGTAGGTATCACTATTGGAATAATCATTCGATTCAAATGCAATATTTGGAGTGGGTCGAAATCAGCCCCGGAATCATTACGATTCAAACGCAGTATTTTTAATTGGGCCGGAATTAGCCCCGGAATCATTTCTATTCAAATGCAGTGTTTTCAATGGGTTGGAATCAACCCCGGAATCATTCCGATTGAAATACAGTATTTTGAATAGGTAGGAATCAACCCCGGAATCATTCCGATCCTAACGCAGTATTCTCAATAGGTCGGAATCTTCCCCAGATTCATCCGATTCCAACACGGTACATTTAATAGGTTGCAATCAACCCCGGAATCATTCCGATTGAAATACAGTATTTTGAATAGGTAGGAATCAACCCCGGAATCATTCCGATCCTAACGCAGTATTCTCAATAGGTCGGAATCTTCCCCAGATTCATCCGATTCCAACACGGTACATTTAATAGGTTGCAATCAGCCCCGGAATAATTCCGATTCCGACGCAGAATTATTGAATAAAATAACTGAGCAGGTTTGAGCGTGGCTTAAGAACTGTTTTTAATTTAAATATGAACTACTAAATAAATGTAAAGCTGTGAGATATTTAATAAATTAATTATAATTGTAATGATTTCCTTTGAATATCGTCATATCATGCGCCGCCCTGCTATCTCTCAGTGCGGTTTTACCTGTAAAGAAAAATATATTTAGTTTCTGAAGCCCTCTGTAAATTGGCAATATTCAATAGCAACTTTAACTTAATATAAAAATGTTTACACATGACTTCTTGTTAAAAATAGCGATTAAAACTTAAAATAACTTTATTAACGTCAACAAAAAAGATGTTATGTTCGCAAGTCAAGGGCGTAAAGCGGGTAAGAAGAACTGGCAAGAAACTCTCGCTACTCTTTTAATCGCTAAGTTTTTGATCAAACAAATTGTATGAACTGGAGCAAATCAATCCGAATTATTAGGATCATTTAAATAATCGTCATATATGAAAACCTTTATTGATTAATACTTCTATATATATAAAAATGAAACCCGTTTTCCGTTGTCACGACATAACATAAAAACGGCTTGACCGATTTGTCTGATTATTTTTTTATAATATTCCTTGAAGTACGGGGATGGTTCTTACGGAGAGAAAAATTAAAAAAAATTAAGTGAAAAAGTCTAAAAACAACACTTTTCTAAATAAATAAATAGTAAATTTTAATTTTTTGACATAATGTATTTGTTGTATTATCAACTTTCTTTTTATTATCTTACTAGCTAGACCGGTGTCCCAAATAGGAGAATAAGTATTTAAAAAAAATAAAGAATCGACTGTTAGGCGGTACGATGTTCGCCAGGCCAGCTAGTTTATAATAATAATATTAAAACGTTTACTTAGTTTTGAATTTATTCAGTAATTACTGGTGGACCAATGGCATGACACTGCCGTCTCTTATTTTTTTATGGACTATCGGAAAATACTAGAATTTTTGTGGAACAAATCGTTTGACTTTCGTAATTAATCCGACGAGTTCGACTAACGCCCACGCGATTGGGCCGCCGGTACCGGCGCTATGACTATCATTTTTCTTCTTTTCATTGCGTAATAAGACCCCTGAAGAACCTCCATACTGGTACATATGACCCACTATTTTGTGTCACTCCCTCCCGGCCTATATCTAGTTTATATAAATATAATAAATATTGTATAAAAATTAGTGATTCGGCTGATCTTTCATAGACATTGTTAAGAGCCTATTTAATGATCAGCTAACTTCTTTACTAGTAAAAGAAATAAATAGTTATTTTTTTTGTAACATTTATGCTTACCATAATTGTCATGTATTTTAGAAGAGATAGCTTGTTACATATACTGTAGATTAATAAATAATTGTCTTACCGAGGCAAGATGTCGGCGCGGCATTGACGGTCATCGCGCCGCATCACACACATCGGGGTCTGGCGGGCTTCCGTACCCGCTCGACGCGTCGTCTGCGCCCGCGCAGCCCCCGTTATCTTTTTCCACCAACGCCGCGGGATTTCCTGCGCATGCCGCGCCACCTACGTATCCTCCGCTCGGTGACTACAAACATATTTAAATAAAATTCTAATAAATCCAAACAATTGAAACATTTTAAGTATTTATAAAATCAAAAACTCAAAGTAAATAAATTCAATTCGAATCGAATTGTTTACTCATTCGGGCTTTTAAGTCGTTTTAAAAATACATAATTAATAAATACATAATTTTATGTTAAATTATTTAACACTATAATAATCACTATAGAGCCTAGTGGCTTGAGCGTGTCTTCGGCAAGTCTTATTGCTTAACTCTTAGGTTCGTACATCATTACAATAGACTTTCTATCTACGCAATTAACATCCGCTCGGTGAAGAATAACATCGTGAAAAAACTCAGTTAGACCCGATGTTGACGGCGACAAAAAGCCTATTAGAAAACAAAAAGGGTGCGTGTACTAATGTTCGTAAGAAGTTATACTTCTTTGGCATTATTAGAAATAGTTTTTGATTGCATGCAAATAATTAATTACAATTAAATAATCTGGAAAAGGAGTCATTATAGTCAATAAAGTTCAGTTTACATTTGAAAAATTTAATAAATAAATATTTATTATTATTCTCTTACATTAAGTGTAACATAAATTATATTATTATTCGAATGTTGTTTTTAAATTATGTTCAATGCAACTTCCGTGGGCAACTTTATTCTGTTAATTTTGTGTCACGGTGCGCGCGCATCGTAAAATTGCACTCATAAATTTTTTATAACGCGCCTAAAGAAGTATAACTTCAAAAACAAACGATACA
This sequence comes from Pieris melete, assembly GCA_963693345.1. Classification (NCBI taxonomy): domain Eukaryota; kingdom Metazoa; phylum Arthropoda; class Insecta; order Lepidoptera; family Pieridae; genus Pieris; species Pieris melete. The sequence continues at coordinate 192,256 of CAVNZK010000049.1, forward strand.
AAAATCTGAGGCCCGGAACTAAAAGGTTGTAGCGCTATTGGTATTGCATTTTTAATCGTTTTCGTCCGATATCATGTATTCCTATTCTTTTAAAGCAAAATATTTGAAACCAGCAATAATATCTAGTTACTCCTCTTTCGAGGATTTTTTTAGTACCATAACTAAAGTGCCTTACAAATATTGTATAGTGAATTATTATCTATTTCATTGAACAATTGCAGGAGATAATATAAGTACGTCAGACACTATACAATATACAATCCAATATTGCACAATTGTATTTGTGGATGGTGAGCGCAATCAAAAAGTCGATTAGAAGTGTCATGCGGCTGAATGAGCCCCCTCCAGCTCATAAAATGAAATAGATTCCCCCACATTCGCATTCCGACAAGCGTTCGTACGAGAAAGATTAATGATCACAAAAGAAACATAATAAAGTAGATAGAATCTCCCACTGTCCTTGAGTTATTTACTTCGCGGACCTATTTTCCCGTTTATTTGCGAAGATTTAATCGCGTAAACTTATACGTAAATTGCCGCGTAATAATTGCGTATTAAATCGATAAATATGCATATATTTTAACCGTTCATTCTCAGTTAATAGCGTTAGTTATTGGCTATTAAATTTGCAATATTAATCATTACGTAACAAAGAACATTGGTACACGTCAGGGAAAACTAATTGTTCGGAACATAACAGGTGGTCGAATCATGGGAAACGACAGTATGTTAGCTGAATAATATATTTCTTGAAGTTTTGATCTAATGGAGCTCTTATTGGGGTTATGGATACAATTTAGTAGGAGTAGGATCTTCATACCGTATATAAATATATTAATTCAAGCCGTATCGAGAATAATGTCTCTAATTTCCGTCTCTCTATTAGCGTTAAGGTTCGATTAAGAATCCTAAGAGATCGGTTACTTCACATTTACATCACTTTAAAAAAATCAGTGGCATTACAACCTTTTTAGTTCTAGGCCTCAGATTTCTGTATGTGTTTCATAATCATTTGTCAATCTAATAAGCAAGTAGGTGATCAGCCTTCTATGCCTTACACACTATTATTTGGGTCTAAGACAAGTTTTCCTCAGGATGTTTTCCTTCACCATTCGTTAAATGCGCATATAGAAAGTCCATTGGTGCACAACTGGGAATCGAACCTACGACCTCACGGATGAGAGTCGCACGCTATACATTACTTTTAACTTATAAAAGTTACTAGTTAATGACGCTACATAATAAATTCTAATCTAACGACATAATCTCCGACTGTTTAGTGCTATTAATATAATATATGGCAGTATAAGGTTGTATCACCTGTAGGCCGCTGACTTGCCTCCGGATGTGAGCTAAGCCAGTGGGATTAGCCGCCATACTGGCAAAAACCAGTCTCTCCTCGTAATCATACTCGCACAGTATTTTGTTGTCGCATAAGTAAAATCTGTCGCCCACGCAGAACCTGGATAACAATAAAATTATTGGAGATGGAAAAACTAGGTTCGCGGTTACACCTAATTCACAATACTTGAATTGGCTTATAACATATGTAAATGTTTATATGATTATAAATATAATATGTATAATATAATATATATAATACTAGTGGACCCCACAGACGTTGTCCTGCATGATATTTCAACCGATTAAGATATTAAACAGAGTATGAAAGTACCGACTGCAGCGCCATCTGTCGGGCTGATTTGTGAATCTAAACCATTCCCAGATCCCCTTGAAGACACACAAAAAATTTCCGGGCTGATTTGTGAATCTAAACCATTCCCAGATCCCCTTGAAGACACACAAAAAATTTCATCAAAATTGGTCCAGTCGTTTAGGAGGAGTTCAGTCACATACACACGCACACAAGAAATATATATATTAAGATATAATTTTGGCGACAAATCCTAAGTTTTGATAGACACGGTTGAAAGAGAGGAGCAGTCTCGATGGAGATTTTGCTCTGAACGTCTAACAGCTCTCAACGCATCTGCTCATAGTCTAGCTGACTGATTGCAAGATAAAGACTTATATATAAAAAAATATATATACATATATACGTTTTTTTGCGATATATGTACTCTTTTTAAAAAAAAGGTTACCTAAGGAAATTTTCGATCAGTTAAATTTAATTGTCTGTTGTACTGTATACTTATAATCGTGTAATTTGTTTATTATATAATTAAGAAAAACTTAAGACATTCTTTATTGCCGACCACTTCTTATTGTTTGGCTGTGTAAAATTTTAAATTCATCAAAATTTAATAATATATTACCAAAACCTGTAATTTACACAATTTTAAATATTACGTAAATTTCATTTAATTAATTGAAATCCATGAAGAACAAAAAATTCCTTATACATAAACTAGCAGACCGGCCAAGCGTTGCTGTGGCTAAAGTTTTTGTTATATTAAATATTAGTAAACTATTCTAGGGAAACGGTAGGAGAACACAAGGCATGCAACCGTTCTTTTTTTATGGTTATGCCATTAAATTGTATCTTATGTGAAACGTTGGTACTTTCAACACAGCGCCATCTGTTAGAATTGTGACTATCAAATAATTTGCATTAAAATAATATTACGTGTATAAATTGAGATGTAAGCTATCCTATCTTTTAAGTTAGATCAAACCGCACACGGTGTGCAAATTTCATTGAAATCGGTTCAGTAGTTTAGGAGTCCATAGCGGACAAACAACGTGACACGTAATTTATATATATTAAGATAAGATTATTGTTAATTACTTACAACATATACAACACATAGTTGTAGAGCAATAATTGTAAATCGTAACGAGTAGAAAGACATACCTGTGATTGCACTGTTGACAGGCGAAACACTCTAAATGGTAAACGAAACTCTTTGCTCGCATAACCATTTCAAAGGCGGGAATTACTTTATTGCACGCCACACAATTGCCCGTGGCACCGAATAACCTGTAATAAAAATATGTCGTAAGCTACTAGACCCGGGTTTATACAATTGACGGCAGGAGATGGCTGGGATTCGATTCTGAGTTCACACTTAGCCGAGTTGCGGCCAAGAATGTTGACATAATCGTATTCAGACATTTTCTTCTTGTCAAAGCGAAGTCTGGCTTCTATTGCTTTTGGTGTGGTTATAAAGAAGTTTTTAGTTACCAGGCCATAATTTCTCCATTTAAAAGATATTTTGGGGGCCTCATAGCCTAGCGGTCTTATTAAGTAGCAGATAGGTGAGGGGTACCGGGTTCGATTCCCGGTTCGAGGGCAAGTTTTAATTTAATTTAAATTTGTTCGGCCTTTGGGAGGGTTGTGCGGTACCGGGCGAGTGCCTAAACCGTACATGGAGGACATGGTCGAATTTCTAAGGCAAAAAGAACGATTGATAAAAATCTCATACTTGACGCTGGCTAATGCACAAACCGTGCCAGAGCCATAAACAATAAAATAAAATAAAGATATTTTTTTGTTAATCTGTGAAGCCATAGAAATATATATAATAATTGTGTCTACCTATACCTTATATTGCAAAGTACCTATGTATGTTTAGATTTAAGGTGATGAGAAGTTAAGGAGCAAATCTACTGACTGAACTAAATTAATTAATCTTGCGGGATCAGCTAATAATGATGGCCAAAATTCAAGACAAGAGACAGGCTGGTAGATGGAAAGTACGGGAGTGGATTGGCACCTTTGTCTAGGTACATACCTAAGATAATCTCTTTTGCACAGCATGAGATCAGCTTTATAATACAACTTGGAGCCCACTTCGCCAAGACGACAGTCGCAGCATCCACATTTGAGACAGTCTTCGTGCCAAAACCTCTCCATGGCTTTTAAAAGGAATCTTTCAGTGATGACCTTCCCGCATTGGGCACACAGTCTGGCACCGCCAGTGTTGCCAACGACACTGCTGAGGCCATATTTGTTTTCGTCTTGTTGACCTGGAAGAAAATTAACTTATTAACGTCTCATTTTTGACGGCTCATTGGTCTAGTGGTTAGTACCCCTGACTGCGAATCCATGGGTCCCGGGTTCGATCCCCGGCTGAGACAAACATAGATGTGATGATTTGGTGTTGTGCTTAGGTCTTGGGTGTTTAAATATGTATTTATATGTCTATCTATCTATAATATGTTGTATGTATATCCGTTGCCTAGTACCCATAACACAAGCTTCACCAGCTTAGCATGGGACTAGGTCAATTGGTGTGAATTATCCAATCATATTTATTTATTATTTATTTTAAAGAAATTTATTTTATTTATAGAATTATGTATATTTTATAAAACAGCTCTCTATGTTTTATGTTTTCGTTTTGTTTTTGTATTTATTCTATTTTTTTCTAACTCTAGTTTAGTAAAAGGATCTGTGGTTCACGTTCAGGCACTAAACCCGGTGGCTTTTTGGTGTTCTACTCTTAGTTTGTTAATAATTTAAAAAAAATAAGCAATTAAAAAAAATAGTTTTAATTAGTGTTTTGTATTTTCTTAGCGTCATTTGAGTCTTTTTACAAATTTTGTTGTTGTTTTTCATTATACTGATTCTCTAATACCGTGCCTAGGCTTGTAAACCGAAATTTAGTGATTATGGAGACATTACTTAAAAGTAAATGTTATATGGGAGAAATAAATTATTATTATTATTATTATTACTAACCCCGCCAAGGGGCAGTTAAACATTAGTGTATATGTTATTTATATGACCATACTTCTGTCCTTACAGATTAAACATTTTGTTTGTTTGTAATATGGTATGTTTTAAATATTTGTTACGTCAAAGTTAATTGACAAATACAAGTTTGAGAAAGAGCTAAGCATCATTTTTAAATTTTAGTTATTTATTTGTTCAGTTGTCACTTATAAATGATAAAGTTATCGTATCACAATCGTGATTTCATTGAGACACATTTTTTTTAGTTAAATTTATTTCCGTTTCTTTCCCTTTTGGGTAAAGGCCTCCTTCTGAACTTTCCATTAGGATCTGTTCTCAGCTTCCTTCATCCAATTCTCCCCAGAAACCTGAACTATGTCTCCGCCCATCGCTTTTGTGGTCTTCCCACGTTTCTTTTTCTTGGGGGTAACAAACATTACTACTGTAGATTATTTTTAATAGATTGTTAAAATTGATACTCTTGTCTTTCTCGGCCATAAAACATGTTGATGACGTCATCGCGTCATGACCGCGTCCGCTCGTATAATTGCAGCAATTATCCAACATAAAACATTTGTGCTCACATAAATGCAATAATGAGATATTACGAGCAATTATAATCTCACTGTGTGTAGCGAAATAGAATGCACACCGTAGACAGCTAAATTAATAAGAAACTTGCAATTAGATAAGAATTATGATGTGCAATTTCTTCATTATTTTAAATAGCTTGCGTCGTGTTGCGAATATAACGAACATATATATTTATTAACGTACCGTAACGTAAGCGTTAAATTAGTAGGGATTTCAGTATAGTATAATGAAAATGTGAAACAGCCTTTCATAGCCTACGATTTGCTTGCTAATTGGGCGTCAAATTTCAAGCAAAACAACACACTTCAACAAAACAAATGCATCACTTAAACGACAAATTTACACAATATTGTGAATATAGTTTAACTAATTTCGATAATTGATTGATTTTAATAATTTATAAGAGATAAAAATGATAATATGAATATTGAATGGCGCTAAAGAAACATTTGCACAGATTAGAACACGATGCGAACGAAATTGCGCGCTTTTTTTAAAAAACTTTTTTTAAATTCCTTTTGGATATAATTTGTTTTTTTTTTATTCTGTATTATATATCGAATTATAATTCAAATTAGCCATTCATTTAAAACAACTGCAAAAATAAACGCACACAAAACACTTCAAGATCCGCTTGATGAAATACTTTTAAAATAGAATGAACAATTTTGCTATTAATAAACTATATTTATTTACTTATTAGAAAAACTTAAAATCACATAAAATACTGATTTACATAATGTATTATAAATATTAAAGTAATTTATACAACTAATTTCTATAATTAGGTTTGAATTTAATAATTCATAAGAATTAAATATGAATATTGATTGGCGCCAAAATTTAGCAAATATTAATACAGATTAGAATACGTCATTGAGAAACGAAATGACGCGCTTCCTAGCAAAAACTATACAAACTTTTTGGTTTTAATTTGTTTTTTATTGTATTATATATCGCCAGTACTCGATTTACCATTTATAATTCGAATTAGATATTCAAGATTGCATATAATTTCTTGTATAAGGAATATTTAAAAATGACACCATTTTTTATATAATTCAAATCTGATTTAAGCAATGCCTTATCCGACCAGTTATTGGTCGGACTACTCACTATTCCATAACGGTACGTATAACGTGCGTAGAATAATGTACAAAATAAATACGCCGTCAGTAAACAATCAGTTCCAATTTATCGACCATCCTCATAATAATGGTGTGCACGTCAAACCAATCAAGGATCCAATTGAAGGGGTAACTAAGTGGACATAACTCATCGATCACTTGCGCGGTACCCGCAGTTATTGAAACCGACGTCGCGACAATAAAATTAATTGGACTATATTAATGGCGGATCGTTAATATTGTATACATGGTGTTCAGCTTCAGGCATGGTATATAGAAAATAGAAATACGTAGTACGTTGCTGTGGTTGGCCGAACGACGCTACTAGCCAATCAATTGTGATACGAAATGTCAATTTTAAACCAATTATTAGGTACAGAGATTTTACATACACGACGACCTTCACCTGTCATTATTATTAATGTCATACGTCAGATATCCAATATTGACTACAAGCCTTTTGAGTTTTCGTCTTTTAAAAAATATACGTAATCTGATATTAGCAGTCATATGTCATTATTAAATATCAATGTCACACGTCAGATGTCAAAAAGCAAACAAGCTCTGTGGGTTTTTATCTTATTATGCAAAATATATGTCAACAGATGGCGGGAAGTTTAAGATTCAATCGTTATATCATGGGTTTGTATTGTATAAATACTTGGCGTGATAATTCTTCCACAGTGGTCTGGAAGCAAAGATTTTTCATACTATTTATATCCTGTCAACCATGGTAAAGCCACGGTCCGTAAAATAATAAAGACGACAGAGCCTCGCCACTCGCAATAATTAGTAAGCCACGGGGAGGGAACAAACGACCGCCCACGCTAACTGGCTTTCCATGGGTTCATAATTTAATTTTTTAATTAGCTATAGTATATTAGTGAGTATCGTATCAATATAAAATTGATGTGTATTTCCGACTCAAAAACCACAGATACAGAAAAGAAGTGTTTATTAATTCAAAAGAGTTCTGGATATTTTTGGCCACGTTTAGCAACTGTAAGTCAAATAGGACGTTTCCCCTAAAGAGTTAATTTAGTTATCTATGGTGTATTAGAACCACAGATACAGAAAATATTACTGATTAATCAAAAAGAGTTCTGGGTATTTTTTGGCCCCGTTTAGCAACTGTAAGTCAAATAGGATGTTTCCCCTGATTAGTTACATAATCTGTGGTGTACTAGAACCACAGATACAGAATTAATACGCGTTTCACTCGGCGTGTTATCTCATATATTTTAATGATTTTTTCAAAGAAACTAGTCTTCGTTAAATGCACTGGTTGGCGTGCTATGCCCATTTCGGTATGAAACTGCAATTACGGATCGGCACGTTATTCTAACGACTATGATTATAAGAGAATCATTCACGCATGTGACTCACATCCTTACATAGCAAAAAGGGCAATTAAGTTGTTTACTTGGATATATTTTAAGTAGGAAAATAAATAATTTTAGTGTTTAAGGAAATGTTCCTTTAAAGCGGTTAAACGCGAAACCGTTCGAGACGCGCTACAATTGTAACCGCAAAACGCGTGGCTGTTTTATTTACTCACAGAGATAATCCATGTTCTTCAATTATAAGTGTGCACGATAAATACACATCACATATGATTTTTTTGATTTGCTATTTTAAAAGAGTACCGACAGTTTTTTACGCCGGCTTTTTCTCTCGGCCTACACCCTCTGTCTTCTTTGCCGATGAGTAGGTATGCCTACAAATTCAAACTTAATGAATGTTACTGAAGTGGAATAAGTGATACATGTATCTTATGTTCCAAAATAAACATATTTTATTATTTTTTTATTTTATATCAGAGAATAAAAAAACACAAAAAAAAAATGTAAAAGCATTTTATTGTCATAGACACGAGATAATTAAACGTTTGATGTTAAAAATCTAGTAGTACTATAATATAATTCTATTTCGTTAATGAGAAAACTATTTAAAAGATGGCAAGCGGCCGGATGGGATGTCTTTGATCCCTTGGAGGATGGGACGGGCTTTGGTACGGGATACTACTTGTGTGGACACGTTAGCCCCGTCTCACCTACCTCGGACAAACACAAAAGCTGGAGTGGCCGCAAAATAATAAACGGCCCAAATATGATTTTCCTTCAAGTTTGATTTTGATCGCTTTCGAATAGACGCTTGGGGTGTGGCACCTCAAGTGTATCGCTAGTTAAGATTGTCGTCTGCTTAGTACCGGTGACCCCAGAGCTTCTTTCTTCGCTCAACGAATGAGTATCGCAATACAGCAATTGCTAAATCGCCACAGGGCCCAAACTCTTCAAATTTGTTTTAATTGTCTATGTTTAATTATTAATATTACTATGTACCTTAAGAATACTGTATCAAATGATACCTAATTTGAAAGTACGTAACAAAAACCGCGTTACCTAAAAGGATAAACACAGCACCGTTTAACCGCATATAGTAAGTGATCTATCAAACTGAACGCACTCAGCAACATTCTTGGATTCAATTAAATGCCAGGTTATTGTAATGAACCCGCACTACTGCAATCATTCCATGCAATTTACAATCATTTATTGCGTTTCGTAATTAACATCGCCTTCCCATACGTGATAAATGTATAACGGAGATGTTTTCCACGAATAAAATGTTTTAAGCCACATAAGGCTATTATACTACAAATAGTTTTTACTTACTATACGTGATCTATTGTTTAACGCGATATTTAGAGGGTTAAACTGCGGTTAATTATTGAAGTTATACTTCTTTAGGCGCGTTATGAAAAATTGATGAGAGTGAAATTTTAGGATGCGCGCGCACCATGACACAAAATTATCAGAATGAAGTTGCCCACGGAAGATGCTACGGCATTGGACATAATTTAAAAACAAAATTCGAATAATAATGGAATTTATGTTACACTTAATGTAAGAGAATAGTAATAAATATTTATTTATTTAATTATTCAAATGTAATCTGAACTTTGTTGACTATAATGACTCCTTTTCCGGTCTTTTAATTATTTAATTGTAATTAATTATTTGCATACAATCAAAAACTATTTAATAATGCCAAAGAAGTATAACTTCTTACGCGCGTACATAAGTACACGCACCCTTTTCTTTTAAAATGCAGACCAGTGTATATGTCACCGTAAAATTGTAAAAACCGTTAGATTGTAATCTATCTCGCGAGATTGTAAACTGTCGAAAGATTGTGAACCTCAACGAACTGCTTACAAATTTACGTATTATTATTCGGTAGTTATATGAAATTGTTGGGAAGTAAAATTAATCTGTAATTGACCAAAGAAGTTTGAATGATAACTAAGTTAGTGTAGTACAATCTACCGAATAATAATACGTTAAATTGTAAGCAGTACGCTGAGGTTCACAATCTTTCGACAGTTTATAATCTCGCGAGATAGATTACAATCTAACGGTGTTTACAATTTTACGTTAACATATACACTAATGGACTTTCTTTCTATGTGCGGATTTAACATTCGCTCGATCGGTGAAGGAAAACATCGTGAGGATCCCGGCCTTAGACCCAAAAAGTCGATGGCGTGTGTCTACAGGAGGCTGATCACTTGCCTATTAGATTGACAACTGATCATGAAACAGATACAGAAAGAAATCTGAGGGCCCAAATAGGCGTCACTAATTTTTTTTACTCAAAATGCGGTAAGTTAACGCAAATATTTTGTGTGTTCTTAATTATGTTTCATCCCTTTTGGCAGACATTTCTTTCTATTTAGTAAGTCTTTCCGTGTTCACGAACAGAAGTATTTTTTATGAAACCAGTTATAGCATAGAAACAATATAACGTTTCATTCCCAATTAGGTAAACAATGTTAATTAAAATAATTCGATACGCCCGACTCGTTCAACGTGTATGTCAGTTAACCAAACGCAATTATGAGCTGTCACATAAAATTATCTAAAACTAAATTGAGAGAATTAATAATGCGGTTAAAATACATTTACTGGTTTTATTTTTTAAGTGTTTTCTGACTAGCCAGTATTGTTTATAATGTTTTGTGTTAGTGACTGGCCGGTTGTTATTATATAAAAACTTTTTTAAATCCCTTTGGTAAAAAGTTGTTTATGAAAAATAAATGACGGATCGGGATTTTTTTTTGTTTCGTTATATTGTTACTGGCTGACTTATTTTTATTATATAAACACTCTTTTTAAAATACTTTTTGTTAAACTTGTCATTCATAAATAAATATTCATTTTTCGGATCGGGTTTTTTTTTAAATGTTTAGTTTTAGTGTGACTGGCTGACTTAATTTTTTATCATATAAAAACTCTTCATAAAATACTTTTTGTAAAACTGGTCGTTTATAAATAAATGACATTTTACTTGAATCTGGCATAAAGTTGAAGCTGTTGCCATAATATAAAAAAAAATATAAAAAAATAAATGACAGATCGTGTCGCGTTTCATGATTGAATGAACGAAACCCTTAAATTGGTCTTAACCCCTTTGGTATTTTAATGTTACTATTATGTTCCTAGAGTCACTTAATGCCTCATTAAATTGCAGTAAAGGGCAACCTAATTAAACTCCATCAGTATGCACTCTTAACGATAGTACACTTCTGTCTCTTTCTGTCAAATTGTATTGACGCTGTGATAAAAAGAGACAGATGAATGCTTAAGTAATGGTGCAAATTTTATGATGAATAAGGATCTATGCATATTAACTTTTTGTTACTACATTTATCTGTCAAAAACTAGCTTCATATTTCATAGTGTAAAGAAACTAATTAATAAAATAACACTTAATCATTCCGCCATTGAATGTAAATAATAATAAAGAGTGAGTAAGAGCAGTGTAGGCTAGTGGCTTCAGAGGTCGTAGGTTCGATCCCCGGCTTTGCACCAATGGACGTTCTGTTAATTTAACATTCGCTCGAACGGTGAAGGAAAACATCGCGAGGAAACCGGCTTGCCTTAGACCCAAAAAGTCGACGGACTGTGTCAGGCACAGGAGGCTGATCACCAACTTGCCTATTAGATTGACAAATGCACATGAAACAGAATGAGGCCCAGATCGAAAAAGGTTGTAGCAACACTTAATTATTTTATATTTATGATTAAAAAGGTAGGCTAAAGCTTAGGTTAATTCTTAGAAAGGCGGTGCCGTTATCTAACGGCCGTAATGTAACGTTGGGTGACGTCATCCATACGTTGTCTATAAATAACATCGGAGTAGGTTTGGTTTTCAAGAGAACGTTGAGTGTCACCGTAACGTCAAATAGCGGTGCTGTCATTTGCATGACGGCCATAATAGCGGTAATAAACGGTGGTTCAACGTTTTTCGCGTGCGGTGCCCATATTTAATTAATACAATGAGTGGAAACGAGACTTGGACGAGCGAAAATTTTTTTTTTTTGCATTATGTTAAAAAGTAAAGACGAAAAGTAAAATGACGGCCGTTAGTTAACGGCACCGCTTTTCTAGAAAACCTAAGCTTAAGTAATATATATTAAGGCGATACTTAGTATTCTGTGGTAATATTTTTTTGAGACTTATTATATGGGAATCATAAGCCGTAGACGTAAATGTTAATGACACACCTTTTATATTAATTATGTACATTTAGTAATAATGTTAATTACTACGGCAATGAAGGCTGTAATTGGATTGAACCAAATGCGGGCTTTGCATATATAATCAATTACAAAATATACAATGTTATCACTTTATAAAGATTTTAGTACGAAAACTCGCGATTGTATTATATATTATAAATATATATATAAACGCTTACGCTTGTAACATCCTGCTCAGAGATATATCTGCAGTATCTTTATATATATAATTCTAATGTACGTGTGTATGTCACTGAAATCCTCTTAAACGGCTGGACCGATTTGAATGAATTTGTATGCGTTTGGGTGACGCCCTGGATGGTTTAGATTCACAAAACAGCCAAGATGGCGCTGCACTCGGCACTATCATACTTTGTTTAAAATCCTAATCGCTTGTGCTTAGGTATTGGGTGTTTAAATATGTATTTATATGTCTATCTATCTATAATATGTATGTATATCCGTTGCCTAGTACCCATAACACAAGCTTCACCAGCTTAGCATGGGACTAGGTCAATTGGTGTGAATTCTCTTCACACCAATTGACCTAGTGAAAATGCGAAAATTGGTTCTTAATAACAGCGTCATCGGCTGTTACGACTATCGGTTTTTACGACCAAATATGGGTAGTCCCTTCGAAATCGTTATAACAGATTTTGACTGTATATATCTGCATTAGATAGCCCTTGGAAGTCCGCAACCTTTATTAGTAAAATATATTTTTTATAGGCCAACGAGCCTAGGAGACGCCCAAAAAGGGCAGTCATTGCAGTCCAAGGACACCTTTCAGTGGGTGCGTTGCAGGCCTTTCCCTTCGCTTCTTAGGCTTATAAAAAGTTTAACATGGAATCCTAATAACTAGCTAGTACGATATTAAAATTCAAAACATTGTTATATTTAAAACATAATGTTTACTCAGCAGTAATTACGGTTTAATGTTCAGTAACATGCTAACCAATTAAAAAATACCAAACATACCACCTAGTTAATGAGTTAGCACGATATTAGGTATTATATACATCATTTATATATACTTCCGTATGTATAATTAAGTTCGAAGTTGGACCACAAGGAGCCCAAGATAGATTTCGATAGTGAAAGATTTTTGAAGTGAAAAATGTTAAACTCGCGTCAGTACAAATTCGTAAGACGGATGTTTTTTTAAAGGATTATGAACCTTCGTGCTATATTTCCTTAGATACATTGATGCATGTGGAATTGGACCTTAAGTCAATAAATCAAGGTTTAATTTTGAGAAACGTCTAATGCTTTATTATTAACGATTTGACTGAGGCGAATTAAAAATGACAACTTAAAAATCACTATTTTTTTAACTTATTTTCCTAATTGAATTACTTATTTAATCCAAATTTTAATTATTTTCTATAGGTTCGCACCACCACTATGTAGAACGAGCTGCCCACTGAAGTATTTCTATTCTACTAGAAAAGAGCGTACCAATTCTTATAAGGCCGTCAACGCATTTGCGAACCTACTGGCGGTTTGCCTCCTATTGCATAAAAAAACAAGTGCTACCTTACCTAGTTATTCTTCTTAATGATGTATTCTTTTTTTTTTCTTCCCTATCATCGGTTCATCGATATTTGACACACTTGTAGCTTTGTATGTGCCATAAAGGGTTCCCAAGTTTGATATCCATATGTTCATACATTATACAGGTATGAAATAATAGCTTTCTTTTAATTACCATGCTAATTTTCTTATTTTTATGACCAAAAAAGAGACATTAGAGAAAGCTTAATTAAAATTATGAAATTGATATTGCCCTCCGAAGCTCGCTTCTCGGCTAAAGCTTATGAAAGTTTAAATTAATTTTTGAATTAAGCCTAATGATTTTTAAGAAGTTTAACTTGGATATTAGAATTACAATTGTTGTGCTAATTGAGACTTATGTTATCACAGGTTGCCTGGCATAGTATGCTTATCAGACTATTATTTGCCTTGTATGTATAAATAAAATAAAATAAAAATGTGTTTATTAATTTCAACACTCACTGACTCACTTGCACCCACACACTCACTAATGCAATCAGGAGTGTTGAAAACAGTTGAAAATCAAAAACAAAAATAAATCAAATAAAAGTTGTAATTAAATTACACACACACATATATATATATTAAAGAATTTATAATTAAGTTTGTTATGGAAGAGCTCGGAACATTGACACAGGTATTTTTTTACTTAAAACTGTTATTATAATATATTTCATTACAATTTGTTTTGTTTAAACTGTTTATAATATGTGTGTATATTGGTTGTGTTAGTGTGTGCAATTAAGTGGAAATAAATTGAACAGTGTTCTTGTTTGATACGGCATTTCATTAATATTTGCATTTATTACCAATTAAATTTGCTAGTAATACAATATGGTAATGAGCGATTGGCAATTTCTACCACAGATAAAATATCGGTATAAAGATAGATTTCCTTTATTAAACATAGGCAATTAAGATATATAGGAACAATATTGTGGTATAAATATATATATATATTATTTTTTTTCTAATAAAATAAGTTTAAACATGTATTTATTTTAAAAAGGCACACAGAACACAACATACAAAAAAGAATACATGCATGACAAGTGTTCACAACATGTTCATTAAAAAAGAGAAAAGAAATAGCTCAATAAAAATAAACTAGATTACTACAAATATTAAATAAACAATTCAATCTAAACATTTTATATATTTCTTAAATTTAAATTTCAATAAAATGAGTATATATACAATATTGTTACATAGTGATAACAATAATTTTAAAAATTGGTCCCTGCGGCAATGTACCATTAACGCTGGCAGCAATCGCTGTATTGTTTTGCGATACTAATTCGTTGAGAAAAGCACCAGCTCTGGTAACCGATAAAGTTTACGACTAAAGGCCTTCTCTAGATATATTTCCTCTTTGCAATTGTTATTGGTGACGGAACAATGCGGCTGCTATGCGCATCTGCTTTTATTATTGTTAGACTATAAATATAATTCGTGATAAGGAAAATCATTAATATTTAATTAACATATGCATTTCAAATGAATACATAATAATCCGCTAGACTGGTTTGCCGCCATTTAATTGGATTCACATCGTTTTTATAGTCTTCCTCTAGAATTATTTAGTTCAAACCAGTGCTTCGTTACTTTAGTATAGGATCTTCGTAAAAACGTTTATAGGTGAAACCTTACGCAGTACCGCTGACTGGAGAACGAGAGAGTTTGCTTTTAAACATCACACATGTTAAAATGAGAAGAATCAACTAATGAAAATATATTAGAAAAGGGATAAATACGTGTGAAAATGACATGAGAATTTAAGAAAGCGCAGATTAGATCAAGCAACTTCGTAACAATCGAGTGGCCCGCAATATCGCAGCACACAACTCCCCAGGGAACTCTTTCCATCGAAGAAGTGCAAGGGTCCGCCAAGCGTCCGCGAATATACAATGTACATACATATATCAATTAGGTATATAACAAAGCAAAAGAAAACAATAATAGTAAATATTTAGTTATAATTGGAACACGTCTGCTCCACAGTATAAAGGTTAACCATTACACCGTATCGTAACATGAACGTGCTATGAACGTATGAGACACGGAAAATCATACAACACGGTCTACCTTGCCCACTGAACGTATCGACGGCGTCCTGTACAGATACCGGCAAACTTCTTGAACATTAAACAAGGAAGTGGGGGAAAGTTTGCGCATCGTACACTAACGCGGGACACCAATCCAATCACGCGATCGACACGTCACTCTCCCGCTGCCGCGCACCACCGCCCGCCGCCAGTGATCGCAGGCAAGGACATTTGTTCAAGATGTTTGCCGGTAATAACGTTAATAACGCGTATGATGACCGCATATAACCCGTACGATGCCCGTAATGCTGAACCCGGGCCAGCTACAAGTACAACACATTACACACTTACATGTACCTTATTCCTTTTTGCCTCCTATTTTTTTTATTATTATAAATATTATTTTGTGGGTTTCTGTGTGTGTGTTTCGTTAGTAATAAATGTTAAGTCTATGTCTAATTAACAATGCAAGTTTGATAAAAGTAACGTAAAGTCTATTGAGTTGCTGAAAATGTCAATTGTGTTATTTTTCATCAGTTTTATTGTAAACCCGACATAATCAGCTAAAGAACCAACGATGGCTTTAGTTAAAGGTTAACGGGAACATAGCTAGCGCCTAGTGTAATACAATTTAAATACTAGCGACGTATGCTGTTATCACCAGTACTAAGAAAACATAATTTCAATCAAATGTTTAGTATGTCGGGACAATCAGGGCGATACATTATTTTCCGAGAGAAAAGCTCCGAGCGCAACTTAAGCCTGACATAAGTGGGCAATAAACTTCAGCCAATTTGGAGATTCGCATCTGGAGGCTCTTATTAAAGCCCGAAAGTTAGTCCTTTTCATCCATCACTCGTAATACGTGTGAGTTATTGTATGAAAAATTGAAGAATAAATTGAGTCGCTGCAGCGGCGAGACATAAATCCCAACTGAGCCCTCAATATTGTTTTAAAGGGGAAGTGGCCATAAATTTTATCAGGGCAAGCCAGTGCCGCGGGCGCGGGCTTCTGGCAACCCCGCAATTTTCCGGTTGCATCGCGCTTGCATTGTAACTATTACGGCTATAACAGTCAACGAAAATCTTCTGAATCGTGATCTAAGAACATTTAAGTTTTATTATACCAGGCTAATCATATGTGCCAAGATTAACACCGGTTGTTCCCTATACAAATGTATAGTTATTTTAAACAACATACGTTAGCATACAATGAGTCAAACTCAAATCATTTATTTCAATTAGGCACTTTCGAAAAAATTACAAAAATATTCTAGTTACCCCTTCCAAAAGGTAGTTTCATATGAAGAAGAATGGGCAAGAAACTCCATACTTATTCTTAAAATAGTTTTTACAATATTTTGTATACGTGATAAGACTATGTACCTAAAACAAAAAAAGTACTATACTAAAATTAAATAGGCGCATGGTGTTATAAACGTTATGATAGAATCTTAAACGTTATTCAGAGCGTAAAAAAATGTACAACAAGTAGAAAGGTTTTGAAATATATAAATTATCTTCTATAATGTTAGTAATGAAATTGTAAGAGCGAAAATCTTTTCACAGGAGCACTCAAAGGGTCTCAGATTTCTGTATCTGTTTCGTGAATAGTTTGTTTTTCCAAATAGGTAACTAGTAGGTAGTTATCTTTTGTGCCTGACACACGCCATTTGAGCCTAACGCATGCCGGTTTTCTTACATCGTACAAGCTAAAGTTAAATGCGCACATACGTAGAAACTACATTGGTTCACAGTTGGGGTTGGAACCTACGATTTCAGCGATGAGAATCGCACATAAAACACTAGCTAGGGCAGCACTGCTCTCAGGGACTGTTTAATGTTCTTCAAATTTTAATTATGTTCAGAAATAATCGGCTCAAATAATAGAGTCTTTCTTCCAAGATTTAAGTTGCTTGATAGATAGTACTGGTAACACCAAAGCTGGTGCTTTCCTCGCTCAACGAATAAGTATCGCAATACAGCGATTGCTGCTAGCATTAAAGGTACGCAACCACAGGGATCTAACTTTTAAATTTGTTTAAGGTAAGTTAAGGAGCAACGTTGGCCGAGTGGCTTCAGCGTGCGACTCTCATCCCTGAGGTCGTAGGTTCGATACCCGGCTGTACACCAATGAACTTTCTATTTGCGCATTTAACATTCGCTCGAACGGTGAAGCACAGAAGGCTGATCACCTACTTGCTTATTATATAAAGAAACGATCATGAAATGTTGTAGCGCCATTGATTTATTTTTATATTTTATTAAGTTCAAAAAATACGCTGATTTTAAAATTATCTCTAAACAATTTTGTTTCCAAAGCGCAATTAAATGTTTCTAATATTATGTATTATCTAATCAAAATTATCAAGCTACATCTAAATTACCTATTCTCCAATATTTGCTTCACGAAAATTATTTTCTATAATCCATTGTCCAACCAATAAACTCCATAAACTTAAGAATTTAATGGCAAAAATAATTCCTTATGATTTTCGATTTTCCATCTCGTCGAATAGCTTAATAGCAGTAATAACGCAAAACACGATTTTGATTACGATAAGGCAGCCATAAAGTACGCTGAATCGAAGTAGGGGAGATTTTTACGTAAACCATATTTTAAAGGACATTGTCTTACAAGTATTTGAACAATGAACACTGCTAGACTAATGTTTAATTTTTATCGATATCGTGCGCTGTAATTCTATGAGAATATGTTTTTTCCCTACTAGTTTACAAAATAGAGTGTGACTTTACATGAATTACAATCTAGCTTATACAATAATAATGGCTAATAAGTTATAAGTTGATGTAATTTTCTACTAGTGAATAGCTTAAACTAAGGTAATGTTAATTAACTGTCTTAGTGTTCTATAATGTTTTGACACTATTTTCGTGTGTCCGACAATTTAAAAATATGGTAGACGGAGTACTATATAGACCAGGCATCAGCGTACAGCGTGTGAGATAGCGAATGATCGACACCTCTTATAAGGATAAAGTCTTAAAATATGGGTTTGACTTAGGTTTAACAGATTTATCAGTAAACGGTGAAAACTTGTTTACCACCAAGGTCTCGGTGGTAAACAAATAAAACCCGATACGCAAATAGAGACAGAAAAACTGATACTCTGTTTCGCTCGCACTTAAGTATCTCACGTTAATGCCTTCTCTCTTTAGTTATTATTGTTATTTTAGAAGCTCATCTAGTTCTATACTCTATCTACGAAAAATATGCAAAAATCCTATGCTTGATTAGGGGACAAACAACACAGAGTATAGAGAGGACACTAACAACAGGCTATTTGACAGTATGACAAATAAAGTGTTCTTATAAGTAATCTGTATAAAACATGTACAACATAAATAATGCCTTTTGAATAGTTGTCTTCGAGTTTAATAACGTCAGAGAGTTATTTTTATTTATATCTGTGTATTAGTGTAAATCAAGAATATTTAAAAAACTTGATGTTGGTTTTCGTGTTTACAGGTATGTCAGAGGGACAACGACGCCATCTTGTCTAAAGTCACTTATAAATAAAAGTTTTCAAAACTTCTCAAATACAATGACACCTATAGTCTGTCGAACAATCCAGAAAATGTAATAAAAATTATAAATATTTTTTAATAAGTCAACAACGAAGTACATACTTCGTTATTTATATCAAGAAAGTGATTAAGTATGGGGACCACAATAAAATTTCGCTTATTTTTATCAAAACGATCGGACATTTCGCATAAATGTGATATTGCAATATCGTTGGAACCCTTTTTAATATCGCGACGGACGTTCTGGGTTTACGACACAACCCTTTTATTCACGACCTGTTTGTTTTATTATAAATTACGTCAGCGAAATTGGAATACTTAAAACTAGCTGCCCCTCCGTACTTCGTAACGCCTAAATATGATTTACTTAGCCTAACGTTTTAGTAGCTACCTACCAACATATGGAACATTTTGCTAAGAGACCATTCTTATTTCCGGAACAAAAACCTAAGTACTATGTAAATTCTTTATAACGTCATTTGTTATAACGACGGCTCTATATAACGTAAAAATGAGTTAATTTGTTTGGTTTAACCCAAAACCCAATTATTCTTTGATTACATAGCCTGTAGGGAATTTTAGTCTCAGTAAACGCACCATCGTCACCTATCTATTATTTATATTATAAATATAAATTATTGTAATTGGTTAAATTTGGTTCTTTTTCTCTTCCGTCCCTATAATAAAAACTCTCTGTAACGAAAAAAAAATGCTCGTACCCTTGAAATTTGTTATAAAGACTTTACACTGTATTATATGTTAGCTGTAGGAGTACGAAATAAATACTCCTCGTCCAGCCGTTTTTGAAGTTCTTATCAACATATTTAGGATTTAACGTCTACATAAAAAGTGGTTTCATTAAACAAAAACAGTAAATTTGTATTCGCGTCAACCAAATACAATATTTACGGTTATTAAAACGACACACAAATTATTAAAGTATTTACAATATTGTTAACCTACATAGTAATAATAATAAATTGATAATTAGAAACTTAAAACAAATTTAAAATGTTTGGTCTCTGTGGCAGTGTACCTTTAATGCTGGAAGCAATCGAAAGCACTAGTTTAATGTAAGTTTAACTCATTATTATATTAATATTATTTATACATAGCCAACATAATAGGTTTCACTATTCTAACGCAGTATTTTCTAAAAAAATTCTAGGTTTACAAATGAAATCACAAGACTTTAGAGTACGTACCAATGTGTAAATTAAATTTAAGTATCTTGTAATCCAATTAATAAACTAATATTGTAGATATAAATTAATACCAACAAACAAGCCCTAACTTTGCTTGTTGTGAAGGTTTATAAGAAATTTATTAATTATTATTTATGTAGACATTTTCCTCATTACCAAAGAGGGTGTGCGGAAATATTTTAAGAAGCGGGAGGATTTTGACTTTATTTAGTTTTTTCTTTAAAATATTAATTTGTAGTTTGTTTAATGTTTAAATTAGTTTTTTTTATCTATTAATGTATTTAATTAACTTATCGTTGCTGTAGAATGATAACCTCGTATGTCCAGAGAACCAAACATTACAGGAAGCGAAAAAAATGTTTCATGTTTCAATGTTCGTTAAAATATTAATATACATACCTTTGTCTATAGTTTTGGATGGTAAAAACGACTTATTTATTAATAACAAATAAATTACTTCATTCCAGATTGTACCAGTTAAATGACATAAGAGTCTAAGAATAAATAAAAATGTGGGCGTGTACTAGGTGTACACACGTAAGAAGTGAAACTTATATAAAGCCTTTGTTGTACGCAGAGCCATAATTGGTTTGTTTTAAGTTTAGAGTTCATAACTATTTCTTTAAACACAGTAAATTTTGATACACTGCCTAGCATACAATTTACAAATTAATTGCTCCAAATTGCGATTAGCAAATTTCAAGTCGAAAATGTAATCCGTTGTCAAACTTCAAAGTCAAAAACATACTATCGGGTGTTTTTTTTAGAGGTATAGAACTTTAAATTGCAATAAAACAACGATGGATTATTGGACTGACATGATTTTTTTTTTATTTGAAAGATAATCTTGTGGCAATACATTTTAAATATGATTTCTGGCATATGACTGCCACGGCTGGCTCGGATATAGTCCAATCTGGACGTCCAATTTTCCCGTCCGTTGTTCCCGATTTTCATAAGCGTTTTCATAAGCACACTTCTGGTTAAATGGCTACATCAACAAACAAAACTGCCGCATTTGGAGTGAAGCTAATCCTCAAGTGTATGTTGAAACACCGTTACATCCAGAAAAACTGACTGTTTGGTGCGCTTTATGGGCTGGTGGCCGCATTGGTCCATACTTCTTCAAAAACGATAATGGCCAGAATGTTAAAGTCAATGGTGATAGGTATAGAGACATGATTACTAACTTTTTCATTCCTGAATTGAACAATCATGATGTCCAAGAGCTGTGGTTTTAACAAATCGGCGCAACATGTCACACAGCTCGTGCCACAATCGATTTACTGAAACACACCGCCTAATTTCACGTTTTTGACCTGTGAATTGGCCTCCAAGATCTTGTGATTTAACACCGCTAGATTATTTTCTGTGGGGCTATGTAAAGTCATTGGTCTATGTGGATAAGCCACAAACGCTTGACCATTTGGAAGACAACATTCGCCGTGTTATTGCCGATATACGGCCACAAATGTTGAAAAAAGTCATCGAAAATTGGACGTCCAGATTGGACTATATCCGAGCCAGCCGTGGCAGTCATATGCCAGAAATCATATTTAAAATGTATTGCCACAAGATTATCTTTCAAATAAAAAAAAAATCATGTCAGTCCAATAATCCATCGGTTTTATTGCAATTTAAAGTTCTATACCTCTAAAAAAAACACCCAATATATGACATATTTTAACGCCGATAAAGAAGTTTGACTTCAAAAAGCAACATGGCGCGTAACGGAAAAAAGTGACGCGTAACGCAAAAATGTTACACTACATTTTTTTCCAACCCCGATAAAGAAGTTTCACTTCAAAAATACCATGTATTTTTTGACATACGAGGTTATCATTCTACAGTGACGTTATGTTTACTGTAGATTTTATTTATGAATGTAATCTGTTTTGGCTTTGTATAGTGTCTTAGTGTTTTCTTTTATAGTATGGATATGTATAGCTGTTCTTTTACTTTCACTTACTTGGAGTATTGTCAGTTTTGTGCATGGCAGGCGGATCACGGATCATCGTTCAAATGACATCACACAGGAAGATCTGAAAAAAAAAGCATTTTTTTAAAATAGTGTAAGGTACAAACAAAAATATCTACGTATATAAATGAACTGCTCATTTGACTGGAGAATGGCCTGATTTGGCTGTATTTGATCTTGAAATATTTGTGAAAGTTCAGGGAAGGTTTAAATGAGAAACATGTATTATATACAATAATATATAATATAATATATAATCTATATATATAAAAGAAAAATGGTCTTCGTTTGAGGCTCCTTCACGCCTAAAGCACTGATCGTATCGACAAGAAACTACTGCCGTTCGATGCGAAATTTTTCCTAGATGGTTTATGGCTATTTATTTTTTTAAATTCCAACGTTCCTTCATTTTTTTATTGCTGTTTTACTTTTATGAAAATTTATGCATACGGACTTCCTAGAACCTGAAAACGTCAACATCTGTTAAAAACTCGATTTACGAAAATTTTCAATTTTCTTAGCGGGAAGTTAAAAAGAAGAATAATAAAAATATGAAAAAAATTTATAATGAAACATAAAATTTTACTTATTTCCTATTTTAATTCGCCTAGCAAAGCAGGCGGGAAACGGCTAGTAGTATTATATACAGAAGATTAATTTGTAAATGTCGTTGTGGTTTTTATTGATTGTTCCTAAACCGATGTTGATGTGTTTTTTGTATATTCAAGTTGATTCAAAAATCGTTTAAAAAAATCAGTGGCGCTACAACCTTTTTAGGTCTGGGCCTCAGATTTCTGAATCTGTTGCATGATCATTTTTGAATCTAATAGGCAAGTAGGTGATCAGCCTCCAGTGCCTGTCATTGTCGACTTTTTGGGTCTAAGACATGTTTCCTCACTATGTTTTCCGTCACCGTTCGAGCAAATGTTAAATGCGCACATAGAAAGAAAGTCCATTGGTGCACAGCCGTGGATCGAACCTACGACCTCAGGTATGAGAGTCGCACGCTTGTCGCACGAATTGATTCGGAAATAGTTCAGTGAGCTGTAAATGCTGTGTTTTTAATTGCAAATTAATTATTATAATAACAGTATTTCTGGTCAATCAAAACGTCGTGGAACAAGCTATATTTTTATAGAACAAGGGAAACCCTCTCCATAGTGCTCGCAAGTGTGTTGCCGCCCTTTTAAAAATTGGTACACTCTTTTCTGATCCTTAGTCGAATTGGTTCGGAATTACTTCAGTAGGCAGCTGGTTCCACATGGTCTCAAAAGTTAAATAAAATTGTACAGGTACACTTAGTGTGAACACTCAAAAGGGAGTATATTGCCAGCGCACACGTCTGAAACCTCATTAGAATAAACGATATCCTCTCCTTACGTCCACTCGGAGACCTTATTACTCCGACAAAATGCCGTCAAACGACATCTGCCTTTTGCAGTTCAAAAGTGAGTTCTATTACCGCACAATAAGGTAGCTGTTCGCATACACTGAGTGTTACATGCAGATTCATTGTTCTGTATACCGAAGCTACAGGGTTCAGTTTCATTTGATATGTGGATAACAAGGCCCTTAAAGGTTCGTGCTGTAAATTGAAACTCGAAGGAGGCACTAATAATTCTGAGAGTTGATAGTTCAGTTTAAAGGTTATCTCCACTATTCGTTTTATTATATTTGAGTGCTATTTACATTTGCGAGTTGTTTATTTTACTGGTAGCGTGTAGCTATGATCAAAGGCGATATTACGACATCAATATGGATATTTAATGGCGTCTTAAAAAAACCAGTGGCGCTATCTTTTTAGGTCTGGGACTCAGAATTCTGTATCTGTTTCGTGTCTTCTAATAGGTTCAGTCTTCTCGGCTATGGGAGCGTTCAAGTATTAGGTCACGTATTTTTTGGAGATTATTGACCCCCCCCCCCATGTAATGCGCCGTAACGTTTTTCTGTACCCAAGTATAGTAAAACGTTTCGTGACCACCTAGTGACTCTTTATTCCTAAAAGTTACCATTATGTGGTGTATGATAAAAATAACGCGTAAATCAATCCCCGCCCCGCATCGTAACGTTTTACAATAGGACCAGCCCCCTCCAAATTAGTTACGTCTACGTGTTACGTTAGACACACGCCCTTGACTCTCTGAGTCATGACATTTCTCACGACGTTTTACCTTTTATAACTTTACCGTTAAATGCGCAGATAGAGAGTCTATTGGTGCACAGCTGCGAATTGAACCTACGACTACTAAAGCTATGAGACCACTGATGGCCGTTTCAATAGGCTGAAATGTCTATGAGATCTGTGCCCAGCAATTACGTAATTTTCAGTTTAAATTCTGTTAACCTCACAATGTTATACATTGAGGTGTCAACTGTCTTCGCAATTATTTATTTCTTACACACGTTTCGTTTTTGAAGTGAAACTTCTTTAGACGCATGAGGGTAAAATTTGTACGGATAAAACGCAATAATAATAATATTAGCGTTACGAAGATGTGCAGCGTTTTTGTCGAAGAAAAGGGAGAGAGCGATTGAGATAGAGTGAGAAGGGCGAATTTATAAAATATTAGTATTTTATATTTTATGCAAAATAATTTCTTTAAATCTCAAATGACGAATTGTAAATTAAAATGCCAATGCCACCAATTTCTATTAATTTTGGACACTTTAAATGAAAATTAAATTCATTAAATTCCTCACATATTTTCCTTTTCTCTCCCTCTAAGTCTCGGAAATGTAAAGTTTTAGATTTGTATAAATATGAACAAGACTTAAAAATAGTTTGCCAAAGAAGTTTCACTTCTGACATGTGTAATTTGTACGCACTTTTTTTATAATAACTTTCTATCATACAAGCAAAGTTATATACACAAACATTATTCGTACCCCTTGGCTGGCCTTGCGAAACACCAAATCCACAAAGCTGTACGTTAATAATTATGTAATACGTTTCATCTTGTATAATATATTTCTATCATACATCAAAATCATACAATATCTCGAACCCCTTAAGTGGACTTTCGGTTATAATAACTTTCTATCATACAAGCAATGTTATATTCACAAAAAGGATCCGTACCTATTGAGTGACCTTGCGAAACACCAAAGCTGTTAATAAATATGTAATTACTTTTAAAGAAAAAACTTTTTAACCGGATTAAAGTTATGTATTATTATAAATTTACAATTATTTAACATAACAAAAGACTTTTGTCTTCAGTCACCGTGCCACGCACGCTGTAAAGCACGCGAAACGTCGGATAAATTTAAAATTATGTTAAATAGTTGTAAATTTATAATAATACATAACTTTAATCCGGTTAAAAAGTTTTTTCTTTAAAAAGCCTTAAAGCCCCCACGGACCAAGGATCTCGACACCGAATTAATTTATTTATTTTACTATGTAATTACTTTTTCCAAATCCTTATCACCTGTTACAAAACCCATCAAATTACCCGCGACATATCGAATCGCGCTCAAACCATAAATATGATATTCGTTATGCATTTCTCATATTCATGAATCCGTTTTATTGGCCTCAATAAAATATGAACATCTCAGAATGGATTTCAGAGAGCGAGAAAAATCTAATATGGATTGCTGTGCGCCCGATTCTGTCCAATAGGTATCAGCAGCTGCGCCGTGGCGACTTTTTTATTACCATCATTACGGACCTATTTCGCGAAAACGTTTCTTATTAATTTGTGTTTTATATTTCCATTCAATATTATGGAGGTTTATACGCACTCGATTTGAATTACTATTTTACAAGTAATACATACTTTACATGTGAAAAACGTGCTTGAATACGGGATCGCGAAATGTAGTCTTGTTAGATAGAAATGTTAATTTCTGAAGAACCGCTATCGTTTTTTTGACCACATCCATAGATGATTATAATAAAAAGATTAAGAGTGACCGAAAAAAAGCTTCTAGAGTCTATGCGGATAGAAAACCGGCATCTTGTAATGAACTCTTGAAATGATTAGATAGAAGAGTTAATTTCTGATAAACCGCTTTCGTTTTTTTGACCACATCCATAGATGATGATGATGATAAAAAGATTTAGAGTGACCATAGACATTAAAAAAGCTTCTAGAATCTATGCGGATAGAAAACCGGCATCTTGTAATGAACTCTTGAAATGATTAGATAGAAGAGTTAATTTCTGATGAACCGCTATCGTTTTTTTTGACCACATCCATAGATGATGATAATAAAAAGATTAAGAGTGACCGAAAAAAGCTTCTAGAGTCTATGCGGATAGAAAACCGGCATCTTGTAATGAACTCTTGAAATGATTAGATAGAAAAGTTAATTTCTGAAGAACCGCTTTCGTTTTTTTTACCACATCCATAGATGATGATAATAAAAAGATTAAGAGTGACCGAAAAAAGACATTAAAAAAGCTTCTAGAATCTATGCGGATAGAAAACCGGCATCTTGTAATGAACTCTTGAAGTGATTAGATAAAAGAGTTAATTTTTGATGAACCGCTTTCGTTTTTTTGACCACATCCATAGACATTAAAAAAGCTTCTAGAATCTATGCGGATAGAAAACCGGCATCTTGTAATGAACTCTTGAAATGATTAGATAGAAGAGTTAATTTCTGATGAACCGCTATCGTTTTTTTTGACCACATCCATAGATAATGATGATAAAAAGATTTAGAATGACCATAGACATTTAAAAAAGCTAAAAGGGCTTCTAGACTCTACGGAACGAGAACCGGCATGACAGTTAAGCGAACTATAATTCTTAATTGTATTTAGAAGTGTCAAGATTTATGTAAACTATAATGACGTAAAAAGTTGTCAATATAACAGAATAAGTAACTTAGTATTATCTGTAAATCTATTTGACAATCACGATAATTCAAAAAAGTTTGTTTACGAAATTTTTTAACTAAAGCTAAGCTAGTAACGAAAGAAATGTCGGATCTATTCATCGAATCATATTTCAACATAATATTTATTTTATTACGCTCTCAAATATCACACACGTTAAAACGAGGACAATCAAATATGTTTAAAAATATGTTAGAAAAACGTAAACACGTGCAGAACCGGATTTAGGGGAGGGCAACCGGGGCTAGGCCCGGCGCCTCCACAAAAGAGGGGCCCACAATAGAGTTAAAAAAGTATTAATTTCCGATTAGTAAACACTAATATACAACTTTTTTTATGTTTTCGCTGTTTTACCTTTACCTTTGAACAAATATGATTATATTATTCTAAAATATTAACGAATGAGAATTTTTAATTATTTATTAATGTTTACCACATCATACATAACTACTAAATCAAGGTATATTTAACAAAATCTTCCATCTAAAATGTATGAAAATTTAAGTTAACATAAGTGTTACAAAAAAAATTATTAAAAAATACAATTAAAATATATACAAGATAAAATAAGTATACAATAAAGTTACCAGAAATTAACTCTACTAAAGAATACAAATATTACTAAATTAAATATTACTAAAGAATCTACTTTCACAATAAATTATTGGTTCAAAAACTCGACTGATTTTTTTAAAATTTTATTTGGAAAATAATTTGGGGCCAGGGGCTCTCCACTCCTTTGTCACCCCGAGGCATCCAGACCTCTAAATCAGGCCCTGTACACATGTGAAAATGACATGAGGAATTACGAAGGCGCAGCGCTAACCAATACATACTATATCTTCTTATATCCTACGAGCCCAGGGCTCTTTGCTTCTGCCAGACCTTCGGCATTTTATAAAAGCTGAAAGTTCTTCTGTGCGTGTCCCCCTATACCCTATTATATATAGGTAAGAACGACCAGAGACTATAGAGTTTGGGTAGTGGTTACTTTGGCAGATAACAGGTAGTAAAGGTGTATAAAATAGTACCTTAAATTCGTTAAAGTATAAAGCTCAATTTTTTTATATTTTATTAGGGATAACTTTATAAATATCGTCATACATTGCCGGACACTTATGACAGTTGCTTCCCTTCCCAATACGGTCATAATGCCCCTATTCTGTGATCTAAACTAATCCAGTAATGCGAAGTTACGTTAAAAAGTCTTTCGTGTCAAAAATCTAACAGAGTGGGATAAGTAGAATGGATGGCACCGTCCCAAGCTCAAATAAAATATTCTGTGTCAAATCGTACATCACGCTCGCGACTTGTTCTCGCCGAAAGTGCTTCGCGGAAGTCTCTTATTTATTCGCTTTTGCGTCAGTTACACAGTCCTTTGGCAAAATTTAGCACTTTTTATAGCAATATTAGGATAAAACGTATCATATTTCGTCACTTAACTATATGTAAGTAGAGCAGTGTTGGCCTAGTGGCTTCAGCGTGAGACTGTCATCCCTGAGGTCGTAAGTTCGATCCCCGGCTGTGCACCAATGGACTTTCTATGCGCGCATTTAACATTCGATCGAACGGTGAAGGAAAACATCGTGAGGAAACCGGCTTGCCTTAGACCCAAAAGAAAGTCAATGGCGTGCTTCAGGCACAGAGGCTGATCACCTACTTGCCTATTACCAAATAATCATGAAACAGATACAAAAATCTGACCTTAAAAGGTTGTAGCGCCATTTATTGATTTATTTTTAACTATATGTAAGTCATATATAGCGATAACGTTACAACAGAAATGTTTTTTTTTATAGGACACCCCTGTCCAAACGGGCAAGATGTTACATGCATGCACACATGATGTTACGTGATACCGAAGGACACTCATTGCCAGAGGGCTCGCGAATGCGTTGCCGGACGTTTAAGGATTGGTACGCTCTTGTCTTGGCGTATTGGTTCTGCAATACCTCGACTAGCAGCTGGTTAAAGAACTGCTAGACATGAGCTACAAGGCCGATTGGCCGATTGGCAGCATTGGAGCAGCGCAAGAGTGGCGTAGGCTGCTGTTTTAGATACATTCATTTGTTTAGGCCCTGCAGGAGTGTTTGCTTTTATTTGTCTTCATGTTTACCTTGTTCATCCAAAACCTGCTGATTATGTTTATTTAATTAGTTATGTACGATGATGTGAAACTTGTTCATTTCATTTTTTACTATAGTATTTATCAAGTAAAGTTAGTTGGGTGTTTTGTTAGAGATTGTGTGTAATAAAAAATATATCAGTGGCGCTACAACCTCTTTTAGGTCTTGGCCTTAGATTTCTGAATCTGTTTCATGATATTTTTTTTAATCTAATAGGTAAGTAGGTGATTAGCCTCCAGTGCCTGACACACGCCGTCGACTTTTTGGGTCTAAGACATGTCGGTTTCCTCACGATGTTTTCCCTCACCGTTCGATCAAATGTTAAATGCGTGTAATAAGATTTATATATAAAAACGGCCATTTTATTAACTATCAACATTATCACCACTTGTTTAGTAAAAAATATAAAACACACAATAAAATGATTATAAGTGTTCTTTTAGTAGATATGTGAAAAAATAGTTTTATTCCATCACTATGTCTATTAAAAGCAATTACTCTTGAAATTTGGATCGAGCAGCGGCCATTTTGTGGTAACACCTGCAGTACACATAGACCATTACAAGTTATCAACGTGATCAATTTAGCAAATGCTGTAAACCATAAATTGAACGCCATTAACCAAAACCGTAGTTAAAACGTGTGGTTTATCACCAATGACTTGCTCTATGTTTAAAGATTATAGTTTTAAACCTATGGATTATAGAATATAAAAAACATCTATTACAAAATTCTTAGTTTTTAATCTGTTTTTAAACTCAAATTGATGAATCTGTGACCTGTGTGATACTCCACATTTTTTTTTTGTTTATGGCATATTTCAAATTAAAAAAAAAATGTAAAGGCGCGTCAAATATACAATATCAATTATAGAGAGATATGAACAGTGTTTATTTTTTGCTACTATTTTATTTTGGATTGCCGGGTGACCACTTACAATGTACAATGTCTTTAGACATACCGTGTTTAAAATTATATGAAACGACACATAAAACATGATTAATGCAAATGCCTTACTTAAGTTAAACGAAACCTTAAAACCTGTTGCCAAACAATCAGTTTTAAGACCAAAGTCATCAATGTTTATTTCTCTATAGAGAAAATTATTAATAACCTTCCACCCCAAAACAACAATTACAATCAAAAGACACCACGGAAACATATTACGACAACGTTAATATAAGAAAAACTAATTTGGCGCCCTTCCGACTTCGATCGAATTCATTATTCAACGGTAGCGAGCAATTAAACCTCCACTAATCAATCTCAAACTTCACAACTCTAATCAAGAAAAGTCCATGAAAGGTTTTTGAACAAAATTTAACTTAATTAAAAATGTAAATTAAATTCCTAGACGTTTCCCGCACGTCGGGCCGCGTCTCGTCGGGCTTTGATTGCAGCTAAAAGGTTTGGGATTAGTGCGCGAAAGAGCTTTCAGTGCATTTGTAGAGCTTTTAAGTGGGAAGCTTTCGCTAAGATACTTACATACAATGTAAATTTTATGTACCACTTAGTATTGATTTTAAAGTACTCTCGTGTGAAAGTAGGACAACGTTTAGTTTATATACCATACTAGCGGACCCGACAGACGTTGTCCCGCATGATATTTAAGCAATTAGTTTATTATACAAAGTATGATAGTACCGACTGCAGCGCCATCTGCTGAGCTGACTTGTGAATCTAAACCATCCAGGGCTCCTCCCAAACGCATACAAAAAAATCTATGTGTGTATGTCAAAAATATTTGACAGACACACGTACATCCTATCTTTTAAGTTGGGTGAAACTGCACACGGTGTGCAAATTTGATTAAAATCGGTTGAGTAGTTTAGGAGTCCATAGCGGATAAACAACGTGACACGTAATTTATATTAAGATAAATCAAATGTGTTAGTTGTATAGGTGATCAGAGAAATCCGCGAAGCTGTCAGGTGGCTCCTGAGCTGACTTCTGAGCTTCTGGGCTTAGTGGCCAAATGAACGTCTAAAACCGAATTTGAGTACACTTTAATACATAGGGCGTAAAAAACAAATGAAAAGATGTTTACAATTCCAATAATAACTTTCAAAGTTGTCAACTAAAATGCACACAAACCCTGGCTTTAACGACCCGCCCCGGCTTTGCACGCCCTTGTACCTTGAAAAATACTTAAACCAAATAACAATCTAGTTATTGGTAAATAACTTTTGAGATTATCGCACACAAAAAACTTTTGTTGACAAGACGCGACGCAGTACATATACTGGCAAACTTCTTGAGCATTAAACAAGGGAGTAGTGGAAAGTTTGTGCATCGCGGGACAGAAATGTCAACTGATTTACCAATCACGCGATCGACAAGTCACTCTCCCGCCGCGCACCACTGCCCGCCGCCCCCCTCCCAGTGATACCGAAAAATCGCTTCTGCGCAGGCAAGGACATTTGTTCAAGATGTTTGCCGGTATCTGTACTTGTTTTTATAAAATACTAGCGGCCAACACCAACTTTGTTTCGCCTTAATGTAATTGAGCTACATACATAGATATATAACATTTTGCTATGTTACCATACGCACACAGCTTTTCCGGAATAAAAACCTAAGTACTAAATAAAACTAAATTTTATTTATTTTTTATATTTTTGCAATTATTAAAAACCATCCTCAGAGTTTAGAGAATATTTAAAAAAATACTTAATTTTAAAAAAAAGTTATCAGTTAAGTTATCAAAGTTATCATTTTGTGATATTTTTTTATTTATAGATAAAAGACAGAACTCCATCATAATCAGTCGTGATAAACTTTAACCTAAAATGTTAAAGGTCCATCCCTAAATTTTTATTTTTAATTATTAATCCATCCCTAAGTTTAAATTTTCACTCCTTTACGATTAACCCCTATTTTTTATTTGTTAATTAAAATCTTAATATGACGAACTCTGAGTTTTATAAAGAGAAAATTCAAAGAAAAACCTAAAAGTTTTCATTCTAGACAGCTAGTATATTTTAATTAAATAAATTAAACACATTTCTATCTCAAGGTAAATTCATTAAAACGAATGTAATTAACCGTGAAGATAATCTCTCGCATATGACGTAGGTATGTAATTATAAATTTATATTTAATTTATTAATCTATTAAACCAAGGTAAATAATTAACATACTTAATGTAAAATAAATAAAACCACCGTTCACAACAATCCGATTAATATCTGAGCCGTTTTCCGCCTGATCTGCAAAACTATATAAAGACACATGACAATAATGTTCACAGTTATCTAAAATTGGAGTACGAAACGCTTACAATATAATAACAGGAAATAAAAAACGGATACAGAAGTGTTATTATACTGCATATAGTACAACTAAATACTGTATAACAGTGATTGTTTTGGCGCCCACCCAGCTTTGCGTATTCGCTGACACTTGTTTTATCTTTTTTAGAACGTTCTAGTGTCTTTGAGTGAGGTGCAATGGTTATAAGGACTCGTATATGCAAACATTTTTGAAAAAAAAAAGGATTGTTTGGTTTTATGAAACCACGGTAAAAAAACTTTTTTTCACATTATCAATAATGTCAACATTTAATTAGAAATTTTTGGAATATTATTCCATTAAGGGTATAAAAATTGCTTTATCAATCTTAATTTTATACTTGGCAAATTGGACTGATAATGGGAAATAATAAAAGTAGACGAAAAGTATTTTTATTGAACTCTGTGGCTTAGAGAGTACGACATACATAATACTTAACAATTATTTAGATTATATACACATATTAAATAATAGTCTATACACTACACGGTCAGCTGCTGCGAACTATAGGCGCCGCCATATTGGCCTTGGCTGCTATGACGAGCGCCTTTCAGCTTTCACTTTATCCCTACTCCGCGGCCGACCGTCACGCGACATGCAACACACCGACGAAAAAGTTTGAGACGATATAATAAAAGTTTCACTTTAATTACAAATGGTTTTCTATAATTCATATACACATTGAACCAAACTTCATTTGTTTTTTTTGGGCTACAGCGAAGAGCAATTTAGAAATAATAGGTTTCAGAACAAGGTTCTTCGGGACATTCGCACCACGGTACATTAAAAATTAAATCCACAAGGAACTTAATGTGGATACAGTACTTAATACGGCGAAACGGTTTGCCTTAGCTCACTTAAACAGGTTACATAGCCACGTGAATGCTGAAGCAATCCAACTTCTTGACACAACAGGAATAAGACGCTATAGAGAACTAAACGTTTTTGTTAACAAATCTAGTGTAGTGAATAAGTGCAAGTGCGGTATCTCGGACATACGAACATAGTGTCAAAACATAACACTAAGACTGTTAATGAACATTACTATAGTTTAAGCTATTCACTAGTAGAAAATTACATTTACATAATATTACTAATTACCCATAATTATTATACAACCTAGATTGTAATTCATGTGCTTTTTGTGATCTTTATTGTAGGAAAAAAAATAAAGATTATTTTCTAATAATTTGATATCACGATACACAACTTACCTACCTCAAATTTTCTCACTATGTGTACGTAATTTGAGTAATAAGGTTGAACGGAATGGATAAAAACATTTATTTATTAATTATTATTAAGTTATTAATTAAAAGCTCCCCTCGTACTGACCCATCTAACCCTCGAGTTTTGAAGTGGGATCATCGCGACGCTCATCCGTGAAATTGATTCTCGAAAGAAAAGACGAAAAGATAAATAAAAAGGAAATAGGAAAACACAAGCCAAGATTTGGCGTGAAATTGTTTTTCAGCGCCCGCCCACCGACTACGGCGCCCGCCCTGAGAATTTCCCAATTACACAGTAAATGTATTAACTTTACGTTCACTTATCTATTACACAAATGAGTTCTATTGTAATTAACATTCTGCGGATATAATTAAGCAAAGAGTGAGATGTATATATATGTTTGCGAGTATATATTTTATATCAATATTAAAGCGATAAATTTAATAATAAATATCGGTTTATTGACTGACATTTCTACGTCTGTTTAATGGAGTTTTATTATCTGTGGCTGAGACGTGACCTATTTTATTAAGACATTTATCCATAAGATAAGTATAAACTACACGATAGTACTATAGTACTATATAGTTTACTCACAGAACGTCAAGTTTTCTATACAAATATAAATATATATGTTATTTAAGAATTATTCTGATCCAATATTATCTGACTCACTATCGGCTTTGCGACCCAAAAAGTCTCTTGGCCTTCGAAATGCGAATCTTCCAGCACTCCCAGCCCTGTGACTTAGGGCTGGAAATAGCGTAGCGAACGCTCTTGACGGGAGCATGGATTAAGGGAAACTTTTACCCTGCCTCCAGTCCATAGTGAGCAGATGTTGGGTTTTAGTGGGTTGCATGACTTTTTAGGTCTAATGCCGGCCATACACACTACGGTCTACCGGACAGGTAATCTGTGCAGGTATGCCTGCGCAGGTCAACCGAACAATGGTAGCGAGTATGGGGACGTTCCGGTGTATCGGACCGGTCTTCAGTTCTCTTTGCAATGGCATTAAATGTGGATTTGAGACAAAATTGAGATTTTTCACAACTGGCAGAAGTTATGAGGACCTAAAATTTTCAACAATTATTTCGCCTCAGGCACTTGGAAAAATTATAACAAATTATTATTTAACAACCTGCGCAGGCGACCGGAGTACACGCACACACGCACAGGTACACCGTACGGTGTCACTCGAAAGAATCAATTTTCGATCTTGCGCCGGTCGCCTGCGCAGGTTCATAAACCTGCACAAGTCTATTCCCACACACGTTCCGGTCTACCTGCACAGGTGGACCTCTCCGGTAGACCGTAGTGTGTATGGCATTAGGCAATCCGGTTTCCTCACGATGTTGTCCTTCACCGTTCGGGCGAATGTTAAATGCGCACATAGAAAGAAAGTCCATTGGTGCACAGCCGGGGAACGAACCTACCTCAGGGATGACAGTCGCACGCTGAAGCCACTAGGCCAAAATTACCTAAGATTTGTAAGGTACAGAAGTGCAAATAATATTCTGTACCTTACAAATCCAAAACGTCACGACATTGATTGAATATATCAAATTAAATAATCAATTTATCGGCTGTGTATTGAAGATATGGTCTGCAGATTTAGTTTGATCTTAAAACACTGCGACATCTCATCCACTACGTGATCCATTTGCCAAAGTAAGAAGCAATCTCATTCAATACCGACCTCTTTCCCCACCCTCAGCTATTAGGGTTGCCTTCGCAGTTTATTTTGTTGTCCGACGTTATTGACAATTGACATTTAGACAGATAAGCTGTCAAATGTCATGGTCATAAAAGCAGACGACAGAAGTTAAAACTAATCTATTGCAATTACATTTGCACAGGTTTTATTAAAAAATTATATAGACCTACATAGTAAAAATATATAAAACTAAAACCAATTTTTTAAAATATGGTACCTTTAATACATCAATCGCTGTATAGCGATGCTTATTCGTTTGAATTAATATCTCTTAAAAGTAGCTATTTAATATAAATATGTATACCAATATTACAATTTTGACATAAGTTTCAATTCTCCTAAAACATGATATTGTGATTTTAAGCTTAAGTTAAATAAAATACGTATGTATCTCAGAATATTTAGGAATAAAAAATAAACAAACTATTGAGTTGGCGCCTGGTAGAACCGGTGAATAATTATCGCAATACAGCGAGGAAATGATGCCGGCGTTAAAGATTCACTGCCACAGGGACCGAACTACATATTTAAATTAGTTTTAATTTTCTATTTATTATGTTTTATTTATTATTTTTACTAAGTAGGTTAAGAATATTGTAATTACTGTATATCTGGAAAATATGTTATAACATGCTTCATGCCACAAACTATAAACTATGCAATCGTTTTGACAACCCTAGCCACCCTGCCGTAGCCTGTATCGCTTTCCTCGATTGTATTAGATTCAGCTGCCCTTTTCATCTACATGTCGTTTTGTAAATTGTAACAATCTAGACGATCGTCAATAGCCGACAGGGGATATTATTATACAATAGGGAAATCGAATTTTAAATACATTACAATATGTCGGCTAAGTAGTTTTTGACACTTGACATTTGCACAGATCATAATCAGTTTATAATCTGTAGAATTTTTTTACAGAACAGGGCGAACAGGGTGACGAGTCTGAGGGCTCGCGAGTGCGTTGCCGAATTTTTAGGAATTGGTACGTTTTTTTGAAGGACACTATTCAATTGGATTTAGTTCGGAAATACAGTGCCACTATACGATTGCTATTTATTTAGAGTGATGTACTAGAGAAAATATATTTCTTTGGGCTCGCGAGTGCGTTGCCGGCCTTTTAAGAATTGGTACGCTCTTTTCTTGGAGGACCATGTTGTTTGAACAGCGGTAATTCCTCGTTGGAACTCATATTGGAATTATGTAACTATTATGCATTTGTTTTATTAGCAAATAATTACTACTAAAATCGAAAAAAAATATGGATAGAAGAAATAGAACTGTTATCAGGAAGCGAATGGAGAAAGAAAGCTATCGACAGAGTCAGTTGGAAAAGCTGGAGCAAGCCTTTACTCGTGAAGGGGTTCCGATCGACATACTGAAGGTAGCTTGGATATAGGATATATGTAGGATAAGAAAATCATTTTTTTTAAGGAATTTCAATAGGAAATTCATTTTATTTATTTTATTAGCAAATAATTACTCATGAAATCTAAAACCGGAAGTTTTATGAATTTGTTTACCATAATTGTCATATATAGAATAGATAGCTTGTAACATATACCGTAGATATAGTATTATTTATGTGTATTCAATAAATAAAATAAAACATTTTTCCATACAAAAAGAGCAATGTGAGGTGTCTCTATGAATATGATTATCAATACTATTCGTGAGGCTATCATCCAATAAAGCAGGTACCAAAGGTTTCGAATCTTCGCTATCGAAATTGAATATCCGAGTAGATCCCAGAACAATTTTTATGTGGGGGAGATGTTGGGTGGACCACTCCACGATATTACCAACCTTTATTGTTTTGAGGTCGCGTGATTTGATGTTATCATTCAATGTAGGACGCATTATTCTATCTTTTTACACGCTTTATATTAGCTTCACCTGTATGTATGTATGTAACCGACTCCTTCGGACTCGATTTTGACCCACTTTAAACGGACAGATTTTATTCAAATTTTGCGCACCTGTCAAAGATCGATGACAAGCCAATAATCCGAAAAAATAAATAAAAAAAAATTTAACTAATAAATAATAATTAAAAAACACGCTTTTAAAGCACATCAAACTAAAAAGTGAAAAATAACTCCTAATTTAGGCTGAAAATGGTAATGAACTGAATTTCACTTTTTAGTTTGATGTGCTTTAAAAGCGTGTTTTTTAGTTTTTTTTTTAATTTTATTTATTATTAACATGCCTCGAAGGTCGGGGTATGCATTGCCAAATCAGCCGATTTTGGAAAAATTGTCTCAAAATCAAAATATCTTTCATATAGGTAAACAAAACACTTATGAACTTCAACAGAAAAGATGTTAAATTAATTTTAAATTTACACTTACTATTTCACAAGTCAAGTGCGTAGACCGGGCAAGAAGAAACTCTCCGCCACTCTTTTTAATCGCTAAGTTTTGAGCCATACAAATTGTTTGAACTGGAGCAAATCAATCCTTAGGATTAGGATTAATATATATGATTAAATATTCGTAAAATTTATAAAAAGCTTTATTTATTCATTTAACGAGAGCTTTGAATTTATTTAGTGATAATTCTCTAATATCGCTTGGGAGTTTGTTGTAAAAACGAATAAAATTTCCATATAAGGAATCTGTTTCGATATTATACTGGTGAAAGTCGCTATTTGTTTTAAAATTGTTTTTATTTTGTACATACAACAAGGCTTTAAGAATATATTGACCAGATAGTGTTTTAATATTTAATTCCTTAAACTTATTCCGTATCGACTCCTTTGGAGAAACAACAAATACCCCTAACAGCCCGCGCTCTATTAATCTATTTAAAATATAGCAACAAGTCAGCCATTGATGCAGTCTGGATACTCTCATCGTCCCGATTTCAGCATTAGGTGACCTATCAGAGAATCAGGATTTGGGACACTTCAATGGGAGCTCAACACACCTCGGGTGATAAAAAAAATTTGTCAAGTTAAAAAAAACTGGAATATCAGACTACGTGTATGTAATTGAATATGCTTTTTAATAGAAAGAAATAGAAGTTCCCAGAAGAGACGAGCATGCATGGTGAATGTCCGGGAAGTGAATGAAGCGAGAGAGGTATGTCAGGAACTTAGTGGAGATACATGGTCTCTACCTACCCCTTCAGGAAAAAGACGTGAATATAAACCGCGTTATATATTTACCGCGTTGTAGAAGTATTAACGTAAACCGTTTTTTTCAATAATTCAATAAGGAACATGAATTTAATTTAATAACACAATTGAAACAGGTACGCAAAACTAATTATGGACTTCACAAATCAAAATAAATTTCACACTACAGAAATATAAACTAAAGAAATCTCCGCGTTATACGGCCGAAATACCGCGTTATATGGAGGATAGTACGCGTTATAGTGGTCCCGCGTTATAGGGGGGATTACTGTATATATTATAAAGCTCCTTTTATTACTAGTTACACATAATAACAATTAATTATTAATTTAAATCGTTAACATGTAATTTATATTTTGCTGTTTTATTTACGAGTAATTGAACTTCTACAATACGAAATTTATTGCTCAATCTGGCATATTTACAAGTTATGGGTGTGGTTGTGCTTCTGTAATTAACTTAATGATTTGTGTTTAAAGTTCCCAATTGGATATTAAAAATTGTTTTAACAGATACACGACCTACTTAATTGCAATTTCTCTGCCAATTTTTACGCAAGACGCTAAAGATTTTAATTTTGTTTCTTTTTTAATCTAAATATCCTGTATATTGCGTATAATAAAGTTTTTTTTTTTCTTTTTCTGGTACTTTCAGTAACAACCATAAATAAAACAAAGAATTAGTCTAGCGATTCAAAGGGGGAACGCTGCCATCTTCGGAACCTTGCCTAAAGGGACTTCTTTTAATAATATATTTTAGTTTATTTTAAGTTTAGTTATTTATTTCAATGTATATTAGAATATTACATGAGACATTTGACACATTATTGTTGTGTTATACCGATCTAAAACAAATAAGTGTTTATCATTATAAGTACATATATGCATTACAATGTGTAATTGTAATGCATATATGTACCCTTTTATATGAAAAAATCCCTGTGTCAGGGTACCCAGCTCTTCCATGTATCTTTCCGTATATATGTTTGTTATTAATTCGCATATTTTGTGTTATTATTACTTCCTATTATTATTTATAAATTAGAAAACTACACATGCTTCCACAATTTCATTAGAACATTGTGTACAACATGCCGTCAAGAAAAAATATAACCTCTTAAAAGACCGGCAACGCACTTGCGAGCCTGGCAAATGGCAATGTGAGTGTCCCTGGGCGGTATCACTTAACATCATATGATTCCCTGCCCGTTTGCTTCCTGTTAAATAATAAAAAACCCTAAAAACTACAAGCAAGGAACATATATATGCAAAATAAAATTAAAATTGTAAATATTATAGGACACCTCTCAATGCCAGAGGGCTCGCGAGTGCGATGCCGGCCTTTTAAAAATTGGTACGTTCTTTTCTTAAAGGACCCTAAGGCGAATTAGTTCGGAAATACTTCAGTGGGCAGCTGGATCCACAGTGGTGGTGAGCAGCAAACTGCCTTAAAAATCGCTCAGTTGTGGAAATATATTGTGCGTTACATAACATTTCATAATTGACAAAGAAAGTTTTCGAACAAATAGCTTCATCAACGTGCAGTACCAAAAATGAATATTTATGCGCCGAGATAAAAATTCGATTACTTCGTTGCGGATACCGAATAAAGGTATAGGTACCTATGTATGCATACAACAGAATTATTTAATAAAACCAAACAAACCAGTGGCACTACCTTTTTAGGTCTGGGCCTCAGATCTGTATCTGTTTCTATCCTAATAGGCCCTAGCTAGGGCCTATTAATTACAACCACAGAACACACGCATTACACACTTAAAACGTACGTTGTTCTTTAAAAGTAAATAAAATTGTTATCTCTCATTCTTTTTTTACACGCTTTATATTAGCTTCACCTGTATGTATGTATGTATGTATGTAACCGACTCCTTCGGACTCGATTTTGACCCACTTTTAACGGACAGATTTAATTCAAACTTTGCGCACCTGTCAAAGATCGATGACAATGCAATAATCCGAAAAAAAATTAACTAAAAATAAAAAATAACTCTGTGCCATATTTTTCGTCTATCGAGCAACCCACGCTTTTTCACAATAATACCAGTATTTTTTGTTCATTACCATTTTCAGCCTAAATTAGGAATTATTTTTCACTTTTTAGTTTGATGTGCTTTAAAAGCGTGTTTTTTAGTTTTTTTTAATTATTATTTATTTTTATTATTGTTATTTTGTGTGTTTCTCTGTGTGTGTTATGTTAGTAATTCATGTAATGTCTATGTCATAGTGATCAGTCTGCTGTGCTAGTCACACGCCGTTTTGGATCTAAATGCCGGGTTCCTTCACCGTTCGAGCGAATGTTAAACACACACATAGGAAGTCCATTGGAGCCGGGGATCGAATTAAAAAGAGTGGCGGAGAGTTTCTTGCCAGTTCTTCTTGCCCGCTCTATGCCCTTGACTTGCGAACTGGTAGTAAATGTAAATTTAGAATCAAGTTAACATCTCTTCTTTTGACGTTCATAAGTGTACTTAGTTACCTATATTATGAATAAAGTTTTTTTTGAGTTTGACCCTACTACCTCAAGGATGAGAGTCACACTGTTCTTGGGAAGGGGAGAGTAAACCTAGATACATTAACTTCAGTAAATTAATAAAAAAAAAGTGTCTTCTCCATCTAATCGGAATCACATTGTGACAGAAAGAGACAAAAAGTACCTACAGTTAATAGAGCAATTGGACTTATTTTAAAATTAAAGACGTCAACCGGATCTAATTTAACTGAATGAATGACTATGAGAGGTATTTTGATATTTAACGAGGTTTTTTTTTCTTTAATTGGTTTCCTGTGTACTTAATCCGACAAATCTTGTCAAATCCGGTTTCCATAACTCTGATTGATGTAAAACACGTCGCAATCAGTGGCGTAGCTAGGTGACCAAGGGCCCTGGGGCAAATCAAAAAATGGGGCCCCACTGCTATGTAAACTGATTAGATTTTATCTAATTAAAATATGAAATATACAAATAATTTAAAAATGCTAAGCTACGTAAGCTCTAATTTGTGCAGGGCAGG
Organism: Pieris melete; assembly: GCA_963693345.1. NCBI lineage: Eukaryota > Metazoa > Arthropoda > Insecta > Lepidoptera > Pieridae > Pieris > Pieris melete. The sequence continues at coordinate 233,910 of CAVNZK010000049.1, forward strand.
TAAAAATATTAAATAGTAACAACGTAAATAACAATTAATACTTGATGTAGGTTTGGCGAATAAAATGAAATACAGAAGATTCAAGGGTCTATTATATAAAAGTCGGGCCTACCAACTGACTAAATAACAATTATATTTACAATTCCTAGCTTTAGTTTTCGCAAAAGTATCAATGACTTCGTTTAAATCCAACAGTTGTAACCTGTCATATTTATTTTGAAAATGGGAGAAATTTGTAAAAGTTCAGAACGATCGAGATTTCTGGTGAGGATTCGAGGGGCCCCCTGAGCTTGAGGGCCCCGGGGCACTGCCCCACCTAGCCCCTTGGTAGCTACGCCACTGGTCGCAATTTAGGTTCATTAGTCATTTAACTTATGATTCTTATTAGCAGTTATATTGAAAGAATTTTAATAGCTTGATTAGTGCTAGGCAATTAGATGAAATTTATAGACAGTAATTTGTTGTTTTCGGAGTGGTCAGCGTGAAGGGCGCATAAATTGCTAGCGCTCGGTTGACACCTGTGATTGCATTTACAATGCTAATTCATGGCACAATATCACGTCATCAGTCGACGCCGACATCGCGCCACACTCGTTTTCACAATGGCAATACTCGTTAGTCTATGACCGCAACGAAAAAAATAATCAAAGATAAGTCGATATTTAAATTTAAATATGGAATACCTATAATGTTCTCTTCAAAGACAAGATCAAAATTAAATTTGAATTTCGAATGGGCAACGAAAGACCTAACATTAAGTCTGAATTTAAATCACGAATGAGCCTAAGATACGTCAAAGAAAATTATCACTCATTTTCATAATTTTGTGATACTCTACTTATTAATTCATTTTAAATATAACACAATCTACTTCTTTAACGGATTTGTTATTAATATTATAATTAAATTTATCTTTTGTCTAGATGTTATTTTGTGCATATATTATGTATTCCATCTTGAGTATAATTGTTCTTTTGTTATATATAATTTACGTTAGCTGTACGATTAAAAGGCCGGCACCGCACTCGCAAGCCTTCTGGCATTGAAAGTGCCCATGGGCGGTGAGCCTCCTGCCCGTTTGCCCCCTGTTCTATAAAATAAAAATAAACGATTACGAAATAAATAAAGTGTATGCTGATTTAAGCCTGCGTTTTATGAGAGCGGCTTACTGGCAATATATTCATTACAATTTTTACGATCCATAGTCTGCTAAAAATTGGTATAAAATCAACAAAATATTACAGTAAGAAATCGGATTAAAATGCCTATAAATAACGATAATCCAATCCGTTAATTGAAAATTACTTTCTTCAATTACCGAACGAAAAAACAATTCATCAGAATCACTTAGCACAATGGACTGGTTGTTCAATTAAAAAGCTTTGTTGAATGTCGACTCCACAAACGGAATCGGCTCTGACTCAATATATAAGGAATTGCTCGCGTGTACAAAGTTTTAATTAAATATTCACCAGTTTTGTAATTAAGATGTGATTCAATTGGACCCGAGTTTCGTGGCTTTCGAAGGGAATGTTTTTTAATTATTATACTGGATAATTACTTTCTGTAGGAGTGATCTATACTGGTGATTTTAGTATAGTGTTTTCCACAGCGTTTTTAGCAATTTCAAAGGTACTAATTTAAATATCGAGTCTAAGGTCGCAATGAAAAAAAAATCAACCATAAATATTCAAATTTAAATATCGAATGATACCTAAAATTTTAACTTCAAAGACAAGATCAAAATTAAATTTAAATTTCGAATGCAGTCGATCAAGTCAGAATTTAAATATCGAATGAACCTTAGCCTCGATAGAGAAGATAATTACTAATTTTCATAATTTTGTGATTCTCTACTAATTATTAGAGAAAATAAATTTTATAGTCTAGTCTCTGTTACGTCACTAACACAATTTACTTCATTAACGGATTCGTTATTTTGTTTGGACCGCGTTATAGAAAATCGCGTTGTTATAAAACCATTTTTTTTTACAATTCAATAACTAGTTGAATTTTCTAGTACACTCTAGTATGCAAAACTAATTTTGGACTTGACAAATCATTATAAATTTCACACTACAAAAATATAACTAGAGAAATCTCCGCGTTGTAGGGGTAAAAATACCGCGTTATATGGTCGACGGAAAACGAGTCATAGGCTTTACAACCTTTTAGGTTCAGATTTTCGTGATCATTTGTTATTACTAATAGACAAGTAGCTCATTCTACTGCGCCAGCCACACACCATCGACTTTTTGGATCTAAGGCATGCATGTATTCTTTCAAATGTTAAAAGCTAGCACAGTCCAACAGTGAATAAATCTAAAACCCGAAGCGTTATTTTGACATGCGCTTAAACGCTCAAGCAATTCAATATACGTCTTAGTTATCTCTAAGTAATCCCAACGGACCGGCCGTAATCTCCTAGACATTTAATTCCGCCGTTTTAAATGAATTGCTGAGCTCATATCCCGAAATCCTCGCCACGATTGGCCCGCCTTATTACTATAATAGTACTCGCAAATCGTACTTTAAGCACATTTATCGTGTATATATTGGGAGGCTGTATATGTACCGATCTCTTGTTCAGTGAGGTATATAGGCCTCATTATTTAGTATATTAAATGTAAGGACAAGGTAAATAACTATTAAAGCACGATAATAGTAAATCTCGACGACACCTTCTTTAAAAAAAAAACGTATACCTCGGTAAAAAAATTTATACCTAGCTAAAAAATATTCTAGCTTGATAAAAAAATCGATAACCTTGTTAAAAAAATTGTCTACCGTGCTAAAAAAACGTCTACCTTGATAAAAAAATAAACAATCTTGCTAAAAACACCTCTTAAAGAAATTACGTTGCCATATTTTATTAAATGTTCCAAGCTGCAATGAATTTAGAATTATTCTTGTATTCCTATAGTTTAACTACAAATTTATTTATTTTATTTCAACATAAAACCATAACAGGTCTAATCCAACAAATATTTAAAGACACAACGTTCCTAACTATGTATAGCCTAGCCTATTTAAAAGGTCCCTTAATCTATGGAGTTTGTTTAATATAATAATGAATGGAATATGTGTTATGAAGGTTAATTTTATCCGAGTCTGATACTGTCAAACGTTATCCCTATAAACGTCCTGATTTTAATAACACAGAACTTTCCCCATTGAAGGCGAAGCTGCTTTTAAACGGAACTAGGGATGTCGTCGTCGGTCAGACAGTGGGGGCTGATTTGTCCAGACGCAATATGTAGGCAGACTACATCTTATTAATATATATAAATTACGCGGCACGTTGTTTGTCCGCTAGGGACTCCTAAACTACTAAACTGATTACAGTCAAATTTGCACACCGTGTGCTGTTTGATCTGACTTAAAAGATAGGTTAGCTGACATAATATATCATACTATAGGTGGGTATGTCACTGAACTCCTCTTAAACGGCTGGACCGATTTAAAAAAAAATTTTGTATGCATTTGGGTGGAGCCCTGGATGGTTTAGGTTCACAAACCAGCCCAGCAGCATTTGTTTAATATCCTAATCACTTAAAATCATGCAGGACAACGTCTGTCGGGTCCGCTAGTTTACAATAAATTAAAAAGGCTCCTTCACATCAACCCGCTGTTCGCCTACAATTAAAAAAAAAAACGGACAGCCTGCCTGAAGACATCTTACGGAGAGATGGAGATGTTACTGAGATCCATCAAATATCTTCGCAATTCCAACTCGCACACACACACACAAATACAAGCGCACACAAAAAGATTATCCTAAAAAGGTATATTTTAATTTATTAGTAGGTACTCATTCATGTTCGTGTATTTTTTATATATATGGCTATGGAATTCACTTCCCTATTCGCTTAGCTCCTTCTCTATCTTTCTACTAAATTTCCTCTGTACAAACATTACCTGTCCACATCGTATCCCTAACTTTCGTACTAACTGACGTGAGACTGATCTTAAATTAAATTATCATGATTCATGTAGAATGTATTTCTACTTTTTTATTTTTCATGTATCCTTTAGTTTAGTTTGTTTTTTTTGTTCCTGTTTAGTTTTTTTTTTTAATAAATTTATGTAATTTTTCTTTTTTACAGTTCCTTTTTATTTAATCATGTAATTTTTTTATATTATAATGCAACGAAGTGTTTATAAATAAATAATAAATATATGCCTTGTATACGAGACTAATTATGCAATAATTTTTCAATTACGAGCGAACCAAATATTCATGCCCTATAGCGGTAATCCTGACCCGTTGTATATATATAAATTCTGAGGGAAAATCATCCGCAGAATTCCAATAGCAGAATGCTGATGTCCAAACTCGTGATATATCGACGGGGTCGTCTGTTTATGAGATATCTCAATAATTTCACAGTCATACATCACGCCTCCATATGGTACGGACGCATTTAGATTCTTTAAAATATTAAACAAATAATATGACGTGAATAATTTAACTCAAATTTGAAAGAATTTAAAGGAAGTCTCTCTCTCTGCGTTGACCCAAAAGTTATAAAAATCTATAAGTTTATTTTACTTAACATTTTATAAACCTATACTTAAAATTATACAAGTTAATTTAAAAGGACTATTTTCTTATTAACATGTAAATAAAATAAATCAGTGGCGCAACCATTATAGATACCTCAGATATCTGTATCTGTTTAATGATCATTTGTCAATCTAATAGGCAAGTAGGTGATCAGCCTCCTGTGCCTGACACACGCCGTCGACTTTTTGGGTCTAAGACATTTCGGTTTCCTCACGATGTTTTCCTTCACCGTTCGAGCGAATGGTAAATTCCCATATTGAATGAAGTCCACTGATGCACAGGGGATCGAACCTACTATCTCAGGGATGAGAGTCACACGCTGTAGTAGCTTACTAGGCCAACACTGCTCTTAAATTAAAAAGTGAAAGCACTGCAATAAACCTATAGCTGTTTTATTACATTATCTGTTGAGTATTTGCGAATTTCGTCCATTATTACATTCGATTTCTTCAGTCGTCTGAGAATTGAAAAGTATGAGTTATTCGATCAGAACTAAGACTGTCGGCAGTCTTTCATTGTTAGGGCGCCTTCAAATTTGCCGCAAAGTGCCGCGCGGTGGGAGTGCGTCTGCAGCGCTGCTGTCGCACTGCTGTCGCTAGGTTTGAAAATCGTAGTGTAGTTTCACAATGGACTCTGACAAAGAAACACTGCTCTTAGTGTAACTAATTAAACGAACCATTTATTGCCAGAACGCTTGTGTGTTGCAAGCCTTTTAAGTGGGCAGACATAGTTTTCGGACTCTTTTTCATTCTTTCATTTAAATGGATCTTACATGTCAACCATTTTTTTTTATATTCAATCAATACATTGCGTCATTGCAAGTGTATCTAAAATATTCTCATCACTTAACATGTTACACAATTGGTATCCATTAAATTATTAAGACTCGTAAAAGTTATGTTACCAATTCACACTTAAGACATACAATTATCACTAAAATGCTAATACTGTACTATGTCGCTAATAAATAGAATGTTTAACAGCATCACGAATATTTTCAACGAAGGTTCGAATATTAATTTATTTTAAAAAAATCAGTGGCGCTACCTCTTTCGGTTTGGGAATCACATTTCTGAATCTGTTTTATGATCATTTTTAAATCGAATAGGCCAGTAGATGATCAGCCTCCTGTGCCTGACGCACGCCGTCGACTCTTTGGGTCTAAGACATGTCGGTTTCCTCACGATGTTTGGTGGTTTCTTCACCGTTCGAGCTAATGTTAATGTAATGTTAAATGCGCACATAGAAAGTTAGTCCATTGGTGCACAGTCGGGGATCGAACCTACGACCCCAGGGATGAGAGTCGCACGCTGAAGCCTCTTGACACACACGGCTCACATTAATTTATTTATTCACGCTTATTCCCGAGGGCAGAGACCATGGATCTCCTCTACGGCCATGACATACCTCTCTCGCTTCATCAATATTCATGACCTTCACCATACATGTTTGCGGTTATGGGAACTTTTGACCTTCTTTTCTAGCATGTCCTGGATTCACCATCGAACCTTGTATATCTTAGTCGAAGGCTGCTACATATAATAATAATAATAACTCATTTACTAATAACGAAAGTTAATTTTAGTACCTTCCAAATGCTTAAAAAACTGCGTTTGTCTCTGTCATGTATGCCATATGTATTTTTGTGTATTCTTAAGTGTATATTATATAATTTTTAAGTGTTTTTATATACCTCAAACGTGAGTACTTTAGACGAACTATTCAATACATCTGTGTGTTCAGTACCCTCGAATCTCTTTGTAAACACAAACATGACGAAGCATTCTCTATTTGAATACAATCTGTTTATAAATCAGATAAAAATATTTTAAAACTGAAGACGGCTTATACTCTGATATTTCATTCCGTAGAATTCTGACATTTCATAAGTGTTGCTACTAAAAAAAAGTTCTCCATTGAAAAAAAAACAAATTTGATTTATTTGAGGGCAATAAAAAAAATTGCTACGATATTTTTATGTTTTACCTACACAAAGGTAAATCTAAATATTTACTTACTCAATTTACCTAATAAAAAAATAACAAATCGTATTGAAATTGAAAAATGTTCCCGGCCAAAAAGGTTTACCATCTCTGACATGTCAAAAAATGATAGCTGTCAGAATTATACGGAATTAAAAATCAGAGTATAGGTATTAAGAATCTTGTCAAACTACACTCCATTTAAATAAAAACAAAGTCAACACTTACAAAAACGTTATTCTAATCGAACCGAACCGAACAAGTTACGCTCACCGGAAGCGCGCTTACTCCATAAACAGCCTTCCGTATTTTTCAATCAGTGAGCTGTCAAAGCGTTCTGACACCCTCATCCTATTGGCTCGCATTCGCCGAGCACCGAAATTGGTTTTCTACATTCAATCCATACAAAGTTTAATGTTATTCGTTTGCGATATCACCGGGACGCCGCCGATGTTTACCGACGCGCCAAATCATATTGGATTTGCAAACTTTTGTTTGCGGACTTTATTTCATTTCGATGTTAGTTCAGGCCAAAGAATTTTGATATTGTCCTCTTCGGACGTTTATAAAGAGTTTTCATATTCAAGATCACTTTGCATATTATAAGTATTTAATATGCTATTAAAATTAATAAAGTGGAACATTAACAAAGTATTAATAGTTCCCATCATTTAATCCCAAAACAGTTACACGAATCTTACAAATTGTTAGACATTCCGAAATCAGTTACATAAAATACGACAAGAATAACCTCCAATTTCTACAAGATACCCATAAAAAACTGTGTTCTCTTGGCTTAGGCCGGCATGGAAAAGTGCATCAGGATTAATTCATTCAATCCTAAGTTACCAAACATAATATAAAACCCTTATTTCAAATATTATTAGTATTCAAAATAGATAAAAACTAGAAATATGTTTGTCGTCTGTATGTAGATTCTACACTCACTCAGAGCAACCCTCTCCAGATGTGTCTATCTTTAAAAAGTCTTCCAGTATTTTCCTGCTATTTCTATCAAGTCATCCTACTATTTGGATTGCACACTCTTCTTTTCCCGGTTGGTCCCGTTCATTGTTTTATCTTTAAACGTTTGGTTTGTTAATTACTTACATTCATCGTTCCATCTAAAATTAAACCTTTTTCACCCAAATGATATTTATAACCATTTCAATTTCCCTACCATAACCATCTTAAATATAGCTAGTTTCATCTTGATCATAAAAGTAATTTCCTCTTCTATGAAACTTGACTCTGGTAACCGCTGATGAGACTAGGCTGCTGGCTATCAAGCCCAAGATACAATCACCTTAAAACATCGAAAAAGTTTTGACAGCACCAGCTTGGAGCTATTATCTGAGAGCTATACTAGGTGTGGATTACAAATGAACTGCACCGGATATCAGGTGGAGGATAGAGCAGCAACAGCGCTTGTGATAGAGTGTGGCTAGGAGCGTTTATAAATTGAAGGGCTGCTACCTGCGGCTTAATACACCACTGTTTCCGGTTCATTTCCGGACGCCGCGCGCTTTGCCGGATATTGCTTTTAAGGTTGCGCCGCACGCCAGTGCTTTGCAAATGGCTATACTCGCAGATTCACAGAACCCGACATTATTACACTATTTGCACTGGAAATTCACTAAATATTCTTACACATTTTTCGTAAAAAACTATTTGTCTTGTCCTATAAAGCCTCTTTCATAGATTAATCTTGCAGGTATAATTTGAACCTCTGTTATGGCGGTTTCCTCGCGGTATCCAAAGTTGTGCACAAAACACGAAAAAGGAATTTCAGGGATAGGAGAGAATCACTTAACAATTAGTAATTAGATCTTGTGTATTTTATTTTTATCATTACTTCATTCAGCTTAAGAGAATATGAGCTGTGACCTAGTGGTTAAAGCGTGCGACCCTCATCCCTGTGGTAGTGCGTTCGAATGGTACACCCGTTGGAATTTCTTTCTAAAATAAAAATAAATCAGTGACGCTACAACCTCTTTAGGTTTTAGCCTCAGATTTCTGAATCTGTTTTATGATCAACCTCCAGTGCCTGACACACGCCGTCGACATTTTGGGTCTAAGACATCTCGGTTTCCTCACGATATTTTCCTTCACCGTTCGAGCAAATGTTAAATGCGCACATAGAAAGAAACTTCATTGGTGCACAGCCGGGGATCGAACCTAGGACCTCAGGTATGAGAGTCGCACGCTGAATCCACTAGACCAACACTGCTCATTTTTTAGAATTTCTTTCTATGTGCGCAGATAACACATGCTACCGATACCAGAATGTCTCAAACCCAAATTGATATACAATTTAATTACTAACATTATATCAAATATTATATATATTTCACAAAAATCTTCCTATTTACAGTAATTTATTTTTTACGCTCTTCATGAGGTTTCTATTTAGTTTCAGTTTGCCTAGTTTGCTAGTGCGTAATTTAAATGTACTAACATAATTGATGTATGTAAAATTTGTGACGTTATTATATTCAGGCACGCAGGTTGAAGGACTTATTAATAAATAGATATAGTATGTTAGACATAAGGCTGATCACCTACTTGTCTAAAATATCGAAGAAACGGATCCAATCTGAACCCATATAGGGTTGTAACGCAACTGGTGTCATATCAAAATTTTAAACCACGGAATAGCGTTATTATTGATAGTATCTTAGTGTAAAAAAATATTTAAATTTTATAAGACCTACCAAATTCAGTAGAATTTTCTAAGCGAAACAAACGATAAAAAAATATATTTTAATACTTTTTAATTTACTTATTGCGGAAAATGCTTAAAAGCAGTATTTAGAATATCCATAGCGCTCAATAACCTGCATTATGAGCACAAAAATACACCCTCACGTGCATACTCACACTATCACACAACACAACCGAACTATTACTTAGTTAAATGATTTTGTTTTTAAGTTTTTCCTGTCGTAAATATTTGAACCTTTTTGTATATCTATATTAAGTATACCTTTGGCTTTAGTATGATTGTTTTTTGTTATAATTTCTTAGCTGTATAATTACGAAATAAATAAACATTGGCTATTATTATTTGAATATTTAATATGAATTTTATTCCAATCAACTTGTGTATAATGACTTTACCATATGGCATTTATTAGTATAATGAGCAAAGATGAGGAATTAATTGACCATTAATTAAAGCATACGGTGTCAATGTGTGTAACTTTAACCTGGGAACCAAACCGTTAATGTATATTACTCGTAAATATAGTACGAACTCTTAACCAAGCGGCCTAATTTTGTAAATAATATTGGGCCTGTGTTCTATTGACCGTATAAAACAGATCTCTATATCTGTTTCATGATCATTTGTCAACCTAATAGGCAAGTAGCTGATCAGCCTCCTGTGCCTGAAACACGCCGTCGACTTTTGGGTCTAAACAAGCGTTTTCCTTCACCGTTCGAGCGAATGTTAAATGCGCACATAGAAAGAAAGTCCATTGGTGCACAGCCGGGGATCGAACCTACAACCTCAAGGATGAGAGTTGCAGGCTGAAGCCACTAGGCCAACACTATTTTAAAGGCAGTATAATGTTCTTCGAATTCAAATTATATTTAGAAATAAACAGCCCAAATATGTCTTTCCTCTTAAAGATTTAAGTTGGGGGCCTCATAGCCTAGCGGTCTTATTAAGTAGCAGCTAGGTGAGGGGTACCGGGTTCGATTCCCGGTTCGAGGGCAAGTTTTAATTTAATTTAAATTTGTTCTCGGCCTTTGGGAGGGTTGTGCGGTACCGGGCGAGTGCCTAAGTGGAGGACATGGTCGAATTTCTAAGGCAAGCACGAATTATAAAAAATTCATACTTGACGCTGGCTAATGCACAAACCGTGCCAGAGCCATTAAAAAAAAAAAGATTTAAGTTGCTTGGTTGATAGTTACGGTGACCCAAGAGCTGATACTTTTTTTGGTCAATGAATAATTATCACAATACAGCGATTGCTACCAGCATTAAAGGTACCTACATTGCCACAGGGATCAAACCGTTTAAATTTGTTTTAATTTTCTATTAATATACGTTTATAAATTACTTTAATATAAAGGATATATTGTTATATATATATATGTTTGTCATTAATAAGAGATAAAAGTCCAATTCCGTAGATGTTGTTGTTTGTCAAAGCACAAAAATTAACATACCATTAGTATTACAATATTCCACAAGAATTAAAGTGTTCGATTAAATATGTGTTTATAGTTTTAATTAACATAGTAATTATTTTTATATGTATTGTAAATTGTGTGTACGAGCCAAGGCTGTACATTTGCTCACTCGGGCTTTCTTAGTTTCATAAGCGTGGCGATTTCCTAAATCGTTGGAGTTACGCCCCATAGCCAGACGTAGGCACTCTCTTCAACTGTTACATTGCATTCATTCGTATAGCAATTAATATTTCATTATTTGGCTTATATTCTATTGTTGTACGCGACAACCCGATGACCCAGGAACCGGATTTTTTTATGGCTCTGGCACGGTCTGTGCATTAGCCAGCGTCAAGTATAAGATTTTTATAATTCGAGCTTGCCTTAGAAATTCGACCATGTCCTCCATGTACGGTTTAAGCACTCGCCCGGTACCGCACAACCCTCCCAAGATCCGAGAACAAATTTAAATTAAATTAAAACTTGCCCTCGAAGCGGGAATCGAACCCGGTACCCCTCACCTAGCTGCCACTTAATAAGACCGCTAGGCTATGAGGCCCCTGCAATTATTATTTTAAGTCCAATAATTCCCCAAATATGGGAATATTTCGTCATAAATTATTCGAAAATTTGTGTCCAACACTTTCGTTTTATCGAAGTTTTTTGTTCACTATATTAAACACCAATTGTTTTTTTTTTGTTAATAATTTTTGCAATTCTTGTACTCTACCCTCTGTAGGTGTTTTTTTTTCATTGTTCCACATTAGGGTTGCCTGGAAGAAATCGCTTGTTAGCGATAAGGCCGCCCGTAGCCTAATAACTAATGTAACATGTTTTTTTGTATTTTTGTTACGTGTATGTTTGTGTACCTTATACATAAGGTAATAAAGCATAAATAAATAAATAAATAAAAACACCTGAGAAAGTGTTTGTGAACTTCCGTTCGTACTAATAACCTCAAGGTGAACTCGTAAACATCAAGCTATAACTTTTAAATGTCTAATTTCTAAACCTATAAGCTGGGAAATGCATTTCCAGTCTTATCGCGTACATTATATCAATTCCATTACGTTAAGTAGATTTCGATGTTATGTCAAACACAGGAGCGATAATATACCAATTTATTAATACTTTTAAACTAATAGCATAGGTTGAATTGATAATGACTGGGATTTTAGGGCCATTATTGATACGATGTCAGATCAATTAAGTGCATAACGCGATTTATTCGTTTTTTATTGTATATTTTAAAGGGTTTTACACTGAAGCTTTGCCTAGTAAAAATGTCTGCTCTTTCTATTGTCAACTAACATTACTCTGAGCAGTTTTGGTTTCAGCGTGCGACTCTCATACCTGTAGTCGTAGGTTCGATCCCCGGCTGTGCAACAGCCAGACCACCGACATCTTCGAAAGTACTGAGCCAGTAAACGCCTTTTACGAGCCTTGCATGAGTTGCGCTAACCAAAGCATTGCACGCGCGCAGCTCGCAAATAAACGGCTCGCTAGCTGCACATTCGCCAGATATGGACGCACCCTAACGCGTGAACATAAGTACACCCACGTTTTTTTTAAAGTTTTCGTATATTGTACTTAGTTTGTTGTTGATGTTTGTTGTTTCATATATGTATTCTTTATCTATGTTATCTGTTTTGGCTTTGTATATTGTGTTTTGTTTTATTATTATTTGTAAGATTACTAATAAATATTATATAAATTTATAACAACATAAAAATAATACAATAAATTTGGGTAAGCCTAATTTTAATTAATACCTTAAACACGCAATACACCACTTAAACTTTAAATAGGCGTTATTATATTAGTCATAAAGCTACCCTTTTAATACGATTAGCTATCTCTCGTCTGCAGTCACACACGACCCTCGTGCTAATTGAATTTAAGGAATAAAATCCAATCGCTCCGATTCTTTATTATTCAAGATTCAATTTGGATAAGGCCTGATCGGTCCAGGGAGGGGGGCACCGGAGGATGAAATTGGATTTGTCACTCAAAATATAAGATTACCTTTTGCATTTGTAGTGGACAGTGGATTTGTATCATATTCAGTCTTGCAAGATTTATCGTAAGTTTAAATAATTTTATATCGAGCAGTTAGCCTAGTGTCTTTAGCGTGCGACTCACATCACTGAGGTCGTTCGATCCTCGGCTGTACTGTTCGCTCGAACGGTGAAAGAAAACATCGTGAGGAAACCGACATGTCTTAGACCCAAAAAGTCGTCGGCGTGTGTCAGGCACTGGAGGCTGATCACTTACTTGTCTATTAGAAATGAAAAATGATCATGAAACAGATACAGAAATCGAAGGCCCTGATCTAAAGAGGTTGTAGCTTCTTTAGGCGCATGAGGGTAATATTTTTACGGATGAAACGCAATAATAATAATATTAACGTCACGAAGATGTGCAGCGATTTTGTCGAACGAAAAGGAGAGCGATTGAGAGAGAGTGAAAAGAGCGAATTACCTTTTTAATTAATTATTAAATTATAGAAATTATATTTTTAAAATATTTATGAAATATTACTATTTTATATAATTTGCTAAATAATTGATTGAAATCTCAAATAAAGAATTGTAAATTTAAATGTAATGAATTTAATTGTAAAATTTAACAATTAAATTCATTAAATTCCTAACACATCTTCCTTTTCTCTCCGTCTGTCTTGGAAATCGAAAATTTTAGATTTGTATAAATATGAACAAGACTTAAAAATTAGTTTGCAAAGAAGTTTCACTTCTGAGATGTGTACTTTGTACGGACGCACTTTTTTTATTAAGTAACATTTATTAGTGCAATAGGGTATAACTTGTGTAGAGTTTTACGAATGACGCACCGAGCAGGTGTCGCTGGGAATTGGATCCCTATTATAACTAATGACGATGAGCAAACAATTTAGAGAAAAGCTCTCTTGTTAGTGTTGGCGAGCCAATTAGAAGTGTTAGGGAGAAACGAGAGAATGCTCTCGCCCCCCCAATTAAAGCTACACCCATAACGTCAAGCTTTGACAAAACATACCTTCGCGTAATTGTGTAAACCTCTTCACATTCCTTGCGTAACAATGGACGCCAGCCACAAGAACACTTACGCATCGTACTCAATTAATAATAAGCCTTTATTCAAACAGAATTAAATTACGCGTTATTGTTATTATTATTTTCGACTTACACCACATAATAGTAACTAAAGAGTCACTAGGTGGTCACGAAACGTTTTACTATGCTTCGGTACAGTACTGTACTTGGCTACTGAAAAACGTTACGGTGAGTTACATGGGGGGGGGGTCAATAATCTCCAAAAATTGCGTTACGTAATACTTGAACGCTCCCTGAGTCGGTTCGGACAACCCATCTGTTTGCCCAACTATGGCAAAGGCCTCCTCTACTTCTTTCCACTCTGCTCTGTTCTGAGCTTTCCTTGTCCATATTTTTTCCAGTTACGGTTTTTATTTCGTCTTCCCACCTTCGAAGCTGCTTACCTCGTTTTCTTCTCTTATTTCTTGGGTATATATGATCTTTTGTTCCACTTTCTTATTATATTATAAGTAACAGAAGCGGATTTAATTTAAAAAGAAAAGAATACACACGAAATTGAATTTCCAAAAAAAACAACAATCAAAAGATTACAACGTGTAGGTACTTTTACACTTTTAAATTTACTGAGGGTAGGGTAGTAACACGTGCGTTCCGCACGAAGTCTCGAAAAAAAAAAGCATAGCATTTTTTATCAACTTATGCAGTTATAACTTATAATTACTTATTTACTTTTTATTTATGCAGTATTTGTTTTTCTTTGATATTAATTCAAGATTTTTCTTTGATATTACATATTTCAATCTACCACTCTACCAGACACAGACTAAAACGCCTATATAGTCTGTCTCACTCTAACGCGTACCGGCTGCACCGACCGCTCACGCTACGTCACCTATCTCGTCAGAGAGATGGGTAGTATGCGTTCTGTCCCAATCTAACGCGTATTTGCCGCAACTATATTACGTAATCGTGTGTTAGGTTTTTTCGTTACGGAATTCCTTGATTCGGTCGCCGCGCTCAAAGCCCGCAATAAAATCTATGCAATAGCTTAAAAGTGAGTCAACGCCGGTTTTGCTTCGCCTTATATCGGCTTCTGCTCCAAGATGGCGTCAGTCCGTTAACAATATGACCAGCCCATTTCCATTTCAATCTTCGTATCCACGTTGTGACATCTTCAATTAAATACACGCAATTTGAAAAAACAAAGCCAGATTTCGCGTCGATACGCTAGTTTAATTACAACAATAGTGGTCTAATGAGAGTTTGCTAATAAGCGCAACAGAATGTAATCAACATGCCTCGTCGCTCTAATGAGCCGAGTTCCTGGCAAAAACACGCGGCCGGCGTCGACATTTTACTGGAGATTAATTAGACGTTCTGCCTATACGGGGAGCCGCTGCCTTCGCCGGAAGGCTCAACTCGTTACTTATTCACATATTCCTTAAGCGGTGTTAGTTCTAAATTCTCATAACAATTAATATCGCCATATATATCCTCGGGCGAGTTCTTTCTTCGTCTTTTAACAGTCTAGTTAGCGAAGACGTATACCAGTTCTCTATTGACAACAAAGTAAACCTTTAAACGTCGTTAAGTTAAATAAGCACGTTTGATTACGTCGTAGCTAGCTACCCCATTAAAACTTAACGAGGGGAAACCCCGGGGAAAATAACTAACCCAATTTCCCTTTGCCGGGAAATCATTAAAAGTCTTAAAGGGTCTTTTCATATATTTTTTAGCCGGGAGCATACGTGCAAATAAACACATTTTAACATAAAACAAACAGTTCGTAACGAAGGCCGTAACAAGCGCAGAGAGGATATGTCCGAGGGCTGACTGTCGTCGCGTGGGCGGCAATTTGCCCGCCCGCCCAGGAAACTGAAACCTACCGTAAACTCGAGTAATTAGTATAATTAATACATTTAGTATAAAGTGGTAATAAACACTTAATTTTAATTGGACTACGTTTCTAAACTTTGTAACCATTAATTAATATTATTGTATTGTTGCACTAACTTACAGATCCTTGTCTTGTTGTGGGTGACCAGACTCTTCCAAGGTCCAAACCTTTTTATGCCTGGACCTCAGATTTCTGTATCTGTTTCATGGTCATTTGTCAATCTATTAGGCAAGAAGGTGATTAGCCTCCTGTGCCTGACACAACGCCGTCGACTTTTTGGGTCTAAGGTTCCCTCACGATGTTTTCCTTCACCGTTCGAGGGAATGTTAAATGCGCACACAGAAAGAAAGTCCTTCTCTACCTCAGGGATAAGAGACGCACTCGTTGCTGTCCAAATGTCTTGGAATATTTTTCGTTATGAACTTATCTAGAGAAAAATACTTGATAAGCCTAGTAACATTATTAACACCAAAAGATTGAAAATCTTCTCATCCTGGTTGACTTGACATTCTGTTATTTTTCTTAAATGATTTTTTAATAACCACATGTGACTGAAACCACCCCTTCCAGAATTAAAAAGGGTAATACATGCTTAAAAAAACATAAATTTTCTGTGATTTAAATTATTACTATCTGTTCTTCTATATATAAACAAATCGTGCTCTGTTATATACAGCGTTAATTGGAAGGGTATCACCGGAATAGCGTCTCGTTACATGCGCCTTCCCACCGACATCGCGCCTCTGATTTATAACTCTCACATAGATACAATATAATATTCATAGTTCCACAGATTAACAACAGATTTAAATTAGCTGTTAATCTGTGGAACAATTCGTTCTAATTTTAAAATGATTCAAGATGCGTGTCTGAAGTTTTCAACATAAGACCATCCGATACTAATAAAATCCCGTTTTTTATATAAAAGGGGGCAAACTGGAAGGAGGCTCACCTAATGTTAAGTGATGCCCATGGACACTCGCACTGTCTTCGCTCGCAAGTGCGTTTTCGGCGTTTTAAGAATTGTACGCTCTTTTCTTAGGTTAAAGTCAAATTGTTTCAGAAATACTTTAGTGGGCAGCTGGTTCCTAATAGTGGCGGCGCGCTTAATTGTGGAACGACGAGGTGATAGGGGTGGTATTTAGTATTCTGCCTCGACGTCCAATTATGAAACTCAGCTGCAGAATAATCCGAACAACTCCTCTGAACATTCTTCATGGTAAATGCGGTAGAAGATGCATAGAGACTCCACATTTCTACACCACGCTTATACTAGCTGATCCGGCAAACGTTTTGCCATGTATTTCATTTATAATAAAAAATAGGGGTTGATCGTAGAGGGGTGAAAATTAGGAGTTGTATGTATTTTTTAATGCTGTATCATAAGAAAATAAATATTAAAAAAATTATCAACAAATTAAAACACAAACACCGCGACACGAGAATTTTATATATTAGATTTAGGTCACTAGTAAAACGGCGCAATTTAGTTAAGAAGCTAGGCTGTTGATTAAACGGCTAATTAAGCTAGTCGGCTGCTACAAATTTTTTGCAGCGGCCAGGCGAAAATAATAAACGACTCAAATAAGTCTTTCCTCCAACTTCGATTTTGTCCCATTTGGAGTAGAGACTCTAGGGCCGTGGGGTTCAAGTGACAGGCATTAAAGAGTTAAGTTGTCGCGATAGATAGTACCGGTAACCCCAGAGCTGGTGCATTCCCCCCTCAACGAATAAGTATCGCAATACAGCGAGTAAATATTGCCCGATTTAAAGGTACACTGCCACAGGGACAAAACTTTTTAAATTTGTTTGATTTTATTATATTATTACTTTGTAGGTTAATTGTTATGTTTTATTGAATAAATAATATTTTTTAATGTATTTTAATTGTAGAATTATCGGTGTAGGTGTAATACTATTGTAGTAGTAACTGTAAGAAAAAAAAAATATTTATTACATGTATCCAAATTAATTATTACATTTTCCAATTAGCCCGTTGTTTGCGTTCACGTTTAATTAATGTGTGCTGTATTAGTGTCGGTAGAATCTGATTCGAGACTCGGCAATTACCGACTACAAAATACATCGAATTCGCGTAATTGCTGAGAATATTACGCTGAACTTAATTGTTCTCGACTTAATTAATTAAGCTTTTGTTTCAAACTAACAGCAAAGTTGGCAATTCAAAATTGGATCTTGTAATTACCTCTATTGTATAGTACTTTCTATTATATCTGAAGCTCAGTTGATTAAGTTAATTACACCTGGTTCCCTAAGGGTCTGAAGGGGAGACAAGGAAAAAGAGCAAAAAGGTTGTACAGACTAAAAATACTACGTGGTAAATTTTTGTTTTTACAGATAAAGAAAGCTATTACACAGACTATATTAAAATTCAACCTAAAAACTATAGAAGTTCCTGTCAAAAATATAAGAATTTTCTTCTTCTATTGTCTATTAACTAAACATATTTAAATGTATTTTTAAGCAAATATAAGGAAATTGTAATCACGTAAATCATTTCTAGTTTCCACAACGAAAAAATCTTTTAGGTCTGGGTCCCACATTTCTGTAATGTTTTATGGCCATTTGTTTTTCAGATAGTAAGCCTGTGCCTGACACACGCCGACTTTTTGGGTCTAATGCCGGTATCCTAAAGATGTTTTTCTTCGTACGAGCGAGTGATATGCCCTTGAAATTCCATTAGTTCACATCCTACTCCCAAGTAATAGGTTGGGGAAAAAGTTTCTTCGCATTTTTTAAGAAAATTCAAAACATTTTTTAAAATAGTTTATTTACATTTGACTAAAGTATGTAGGTACCATTTTGTTCGATATTTTTTTGCCATCATTTAGGTAGGGACATGATCCCATTGCTACAGAAATTTTGGGGCTTCTGATCAAAATACCGAAACAATTGGTTTTGGCAGTCCTCTCGTGATGTTAACCTGACACTGCCTAAAGAATTCTGAAGAGACTGAAACAGGTGGAAATCTGAAGGTGCAAAGTCAGGACTATACGTCGGATGCATTATCACCTCCCAGCCAAGCTCTCTTAGTTTTTGCTGAGAGGCTAAAGATGTGTGAGGTCTAGCGTTATCATGATGAAAAACCACACCCCTTCTGGTGATTAATTCCGGCCGCTTTCTCTCAACTTCTTGCTTTAATCTCATCAGTTGTTCGCAGTAGAGTTCAAAATCGATGGTCCTGTCTGGTGGTAACAGCTCATAATGAATAATGCCCTTCCAATTCCACCACACACACAGCATCACCTTGTTGCGAGTTATCCCGGGTTTCGCCACAGTCTGGGAAGCCTGACCGACCTTTGACCACGACCTTTTTCGCACGTTCTTGTCATACGTGATCCACTTTTCATCATCAGTTGTCAGCTTCTTCAAAAATGGTTCGGTTCCATTAAGTCGTAATAAAGAATCAAAAATGAGTACACGGTTCATTAGGTTTCTTACAGTGAGCTCGTGAGGTACCCAAATATTGAGCTTTTTTGTGTACCCAGTTTTTTCCAAATGCACCAAAACTTTTTTGTGGTCAATTCCCCGTTCTTCAGCTACGTCTTAACTACTGATATGCCGATCTTGCTCCACTTTTTCAACCATGGCATCCATTTTATCCGTTACAGGGCGACCAGAGCGACTTGGATCTTTGACATCAAAATTTCCGGATTGAAAACGCTTAAACCAAATTTGTGCTACTGTCACAGACACTGTGCTAGGGCCATATTAACATCACAAATTTCTTTCGCGGCTTGTGTTGTATTTCGACCTTTTTTGGAGGAAAATTATAAATGTATCGAATTTCTTCATTCGGTTCACTCATCTTGACGGTACGAAAAATAAATAAAAAACTAACATTATCCTAATTTGATTTTGGAATTATCTTTTTTAATATCTCAACATTCCTTGATAACAAAACCAGCCAGATCCATATAGTATAGCCAAAGAGATTTTATTACAAGTTCATACATACTGTAATGCGAAAAGACTTTTTCCCCAACCCAATATGATAGTAGACCAAAAGGCATACCTACCTACTTGTATACCTCAAAAATATAAACAAATAATTTATATTTAATTAGTTATGCAATATTTCGGTTCCAATCATATTTATTATGCGAGCGACATTTAATACGATAAACGTGTTATCTATATTTTTCTAATTATCATAACAGCTTCAACTAATTAGAAATATGATATACAGTTATACACTATCTCCCCCGGTTTTACCCGCATATGTATCACTATTATTAACTACAAGAAACACACACCACTCATGATGCATTAATTATAATGTAAAATTAGTTAGAGTTGTTTAGATACAAGTGTAAAGGTTGAAGCGTATTTGAATAACCACGAAAAATAATTAGGTATGTTCACAATAATGTTTTCAATTTATTTCCGTTAGTTTTTTTTTAATATCTTCGTGTTTATGTTAGCCAAGTGCTTGTCACAATGCATAATCTATCAGTGTGCCGAGGGCTATCACGCTTTAAAAAATAAATAAATCTTACATTTGACATTAATTAGACATCACTATTACGCTGAATTATTAAATAATTGTTCGTTATTTATAGTCGAAGCTTAGAGCTATGTATAATAACTATGCTGTGTGTTATGACTCTCTTTCATTATGAAAAATATATGGTTTTCACATACAAGAGCCATAGTTCGCTCTGAATATTACCATAAGACTACCAAACATCGTATATCGTGAACATATATGCTTTTACTTATTAACTTTGTATATTTAAATCTTCCGCCTTGACCGAATTATTAATATAATAAAAATATGCCGTAAAATAAACACAACATCAATAATTAATATTACCATAATAATTTTCATGTACGCACGTTAGTTTGAATTGTCTTGTAAACAAATTGCCGCGCTCAGAATTGTGTATTTTAGAAATTATTATCGGAATTATATCTTGAGAACGGAGCAACTATCCTAACAAATTATTATTACAGCGTAAGGCAGTAAAAGACATTTCAAAGATGAGATTAAACTGCACTAATAAGCAAAAATAACCGCTAACATCTATTAATTTAAAAAACAAAGAACCGCTAAGCTTTCTGTCAAATGTGTAAAACTTTAAAGTTTAAACAGAAAAACGGTTTGTCAAACGCTGCAAATACAATATTCTTACCTTATTTAGTTTTTCCTTCGTGTAAACACAAGGGTTATAAAATCCAATAGAGTCCAACACACAATCACGTAATTTACACTGTAGAGTCAAATTGACACGCGAATAAGGTTAAATATGAAATACATGAATGTTTACACCGTACACTCGAGGAAAGTTTTCGTATCGGAGCAAACACAGAAAACGTCCTCACGCCACGACAACTCGGAACGGAATGAGCCGAGAGAACGCGAAGGCAATCCGCGATTAAGCGAATGCAAGCGAAATAGTGAAGCAGCGCTACAGATTAAAATTACAGTAGTTTCCAAAAAAACAGAAGATTTTTAAATTATACGTCACATTGACGCTTGGCTTCGAATTTGTATAACAAAGTTATTATAACTTGTAACAACCAATTCGTTATTTATTTATTTTTTGGTTTTCTGTTATATTTTAACCCAATTTTACCTAATATATCTATTTTATATATCGTTTGCTGTATACTTTAATATATATTCTGTAACAATATATATTATTAATCCACTGTGATATTTTTTTTCATCATATGATAACAAGTCCTGTGTCAGCAGTATTTTATTAAAAAAAAAAACAATTACTGTTGAGCAAATAATTAAAATCAAGGACAAAGCAATATTACAGGCTGGTTAAAAAGGCTAGAATTACACAAAATTATGTATTTTTCCGAGTTAACAGTTCAAGAGATAATAAGAGACTCTTTTCGGACTCGGACTCTTTCGGAAGTATTTACAATATTAAGTATTATTTTAATGATATGTAACATGGCCCTTTAGGCTACAAAATAGTTATATAAACATTATTCCTGCTACACGTTAAAACAAAATTACACATAAACATTTATACATAATTAATTATTTATTACATAAAACTTATGTCCATCGGTGACCAAACCTAAACCTGACAAGCAAATGATTATTCCTATGTTAAAGTGTATTTTACCTCATGGTAAAAGTAAATTTTTTGATTAACAGTTATACATCATTAAAAAAAACAAATTAGGATATATGTAAGTGTAGCAATTTATGACAGTTAAAAACAGTAAATCTACTGATATAACAGTGAATCTGGAAGCACTGGCCCGGAGTGGCGCGAGTGGAGTGGGCCGGGCGGGCGAAGGGTGGAATGGAACAACACTCTAATATAATGACGGGGTCGAAACACTTTAATGCTTTAATTTGAAAAGTACACTAACAATGCCTTTCAAGTGCCTATAATGTGCTTTTGTAATTAATCTGTGAAACGTCTGCCTTTATTTCGATATTCGGCATTGTTTAAGACTTTAATTTATTAATATAATTAACGTATATAATCCTACAGCTAACAAAAACAATAACTAACCTCAAAAAATAATTACTAAATTATTAAAAAAACGTGTGTGTACTTATGTACACGCATTAGAAGTTATACTATTTTGGCGTAACAAGATAAAAAAATTATCAAAAAATTTATCGTACGTTTGTAGAAAAAACGACACTAACAATAGAAATAACCAAAATGTTGACTATAGCTAACTTCAGGGTGTCGGTTTTTTTGTGACGGTGTGCGCGCGCATCGTAAAAATTTACCCTCATCATTTTTCCCTAACGCGCCAAAAAATAACGATAATAGTCTATTTAATAGACTTTAATTAAATATAAAACCAGCGACATTTTAGATCCGGCCATTCCTAAGATTTCTGTTTCGTGGTTATTTTTAATAGACAAGTAGATTATATAACCGATACCACTAATAGTGGACACAATGTCAGAGGGCTCGCGAGTGCGTTGCCGGCCTTTTAAGAATTTGTGCGCACTTTCCTTGAGGGAATCTTAGGTGTCTGACACATGCCGTCTTAAATTATTCAATACTCTTGATATGTATACTCTTGTTATAAAAATAATTGACAATATAATGACAATAGTAGGGTATCGGGAGTTCACTCTAACTTGGCTTATTTAAGGGTTCTTACATCTAACACACTTCTGTTATATATAAAGAATACTAGCTGACCGGGCAAACGTCTTTTTGCCATGTAAAGGGTTTTTCAACAAGAACTTTGTTTTCTAAAACAAAATAAAACAAAGAATTTAGAGGAAAATGAATAAAATTTTTATTGTATTACAAAGAGAAAAGTTTGGCAATTATGAATGAAAAATGATATCTGGCAAATGTCCACCACGACCACGCTGACAGATGTTGATTCTTTCATCAAAATTTTTAATCACTTTTTGGCAAAATGGAGGGTCTATTTCGTTAATGACATCACGGATTTTGAGTTTTAAGGCTGCAATCGATTCGATTGGCTCCGTATAGACTCTGTCTTTAACATAGCCCCACAAAAAATAATCCAGTGGTGTAAAATCACACGATCTGGCTGGCCACTTAACAGCTGAATTTCGCGAAATTATGCGCTCGGGAAATTTGGTTTGCAATAAATTGATCGTTTCATTGGCTGTGTGACATGTGGCACCGTCCTGTTGAAACCACATTTCAGTGATATCCATGTCATCAATAATAGGCCAAAATTTAGTGGTTAACATCTCGCGATACCGTGATCCATTGACTGTTACCGCATTTCCAGCCTCATCTTCGAAAAAAAACGGCCCAATCACGCCTCCAGACCACATAGTGCACCACACAGTAACACGTTGAGTATGCAAAGCCTTCTCAATAATTGCTTTAGGATTTTCAGAAGCCCAAATGCGACAATTTTGCTTGTTGACGTACCCTGACAAATGAAAATGGGCTTCGTCTGAAAAAATGATTTTTTCAGAAAAACCAGCAGGTTGTTCCTGAATGAACTGAGCGAATCTGCGGCGATTTGAATGGTCGATCAGCTTTAATTCCTGCACCAGTTGAATCTTGTAAGGCTTCAAAGCCAAATCCTTTCGCAAAATTCGCCATGTTGTGCTTTTGGATAACCCCAATTGTTGAGAACGTCGTGAAATTGACAAATTTTGATCTTCTTCAACACTGTGGCTCACGGCGGCGATGTTTTCTGTTGAACGACCCGGTCGAACACGTGTTGGTGTTGGCACATTTTGTACCGAGCCTGTCGACTCAAATTTCGCGACCAAATTCTTAACAGCGGTCTCAGAAGGACGATTATGCTGGCCGAAAATATCAAGAATTTTACGAAATGTAACTTTAACAGAACCACCATTTTTATAGTGGATTTGAATTATTTTAATGCGATTTTCGAGCGAAATTGAATTCATTGTAATAATTGCCAAAGCACCTGCTACGAATACCGCCAAAAACTAAATGTCAAAACTATCACGTTCTCGGTGTTGCCACAATTGAAAAACAAACTTCTTGTTGAAATACCCTTTATATCATTTATAATAAAAAAATAGGGGTTGATCGTAGAGGGGTGAAAGTTAGGGGTTGTATGTATTTTTTAATGCTGTATCATAAAAAAATAGAAATTAAAAATTTTGTCTAAAAAATAAAAATTAAAATTTAGGGGTGGACTACCCCTAACATTTAGGGGGATGAAAAATAGATGTTGGCCGATTCTCTCGCCGATTCATTCTCATTCTCTTCTCTCTCTCTCTGTTCTGGATAAGCACAAAAAATTTCATCAAAATCAGTCGAGCCGTTTCGGAGGAGTTCGATTACGCACCCCGTGACAAAAGAATTTTATATATTAGATAAGTTTAGTCGGTCTATTGGACATTTACGGAAACGAGAATGTTATATTACAATTTATGAGTGTGGGAAATTTAAGGGGCTCATTTTGGCTTAAAGTGTGCGATGATTCCTTACATTTGGTTTTCGCTTCTAATTATTAACTAATATAATTGTAACTTAACGAATGTTTGGTTAAGTACATAACTTACGTAAGTCACGTTTAAAACAGATTAGTCGAATTCAATTTTGGAGTTTAATTTCGTCGGAGTATATACTGAACATCACATTTGTATTTGTGTAATTTAAGAATGATAATCAACAGTCAACACGTCAAACTTGTTTACATGTCACTAACTGGCAACACTGGCATAGTTATAGACACTGGTGCGACGCCATCTTGTCTAGAGAAGCGTTTTGGCGGGTTCTTGAAAGACACATGTTCTTGATCAGATTTAAAAATAACAATTTGTGTAAGTTCTTTAGTCACTAATAAATAACTTGAAATGGTTTTTAAAATAGTGTTAAATAGGCCATTAAATCTATGGTTTGTAGCACGGCTCCTAACTGAGTTAGTAATGAATAAACGAACGAGAGAACTGGCAATAAACACTCCGTCACCATTCCTAATAGCCTATTTTAAAGATGTTTTAGGCTATATAAAACAATAGCAACCTCTTTCGTGGTTAAAGTAACCAAAGTATCAAGATACAAGACGTCCAAACGTCAGAATGTTCAGGGTGCATCGTTAAGAATTTAATTTCCACGGGCGGGCCGCCCTCACCATTGTCCGCTCAGTATTTCATTATGGCTCTAGCTTTTCTATTAATAAATCACTCTTCGCCTGCGTTTAATTACGTCCCGGATCCGACCATCGTCTGATTACAGTTTCATCGAACATCTAATTGGGAGTGCAGTCTGGGGTACGTATGTATTCTTTGTTCGAAGATATTGCTCTGCGGCTATTACATCGAAATCAAGCGAAGATTGCTGAATTAAGCTTTTATAGCGTAAAGCGCATCTTTTGATTAAAATTGTCTGCGCTTATTAGTTCCAGGCTGGTACAATTTAATAGCTTAATCAATATTTAGTGTTGTATTAAGGTCTATATAGTTTATGGTTTATAAAGTCTGGTAAGGCCAGATGATGAAGATCGTTGTACGAATAGTAATAACGCATTTTTAACTTGTAATATAACATTTATTTATTATTTAAAACCTACACAAGTTTACAATATAGTTAATTTATTAATAAATGTTCGATATACATACTTTTTAGAAAACTAAATTGTGATAATATTTTAATTCGGTCGAACGTCACATTTGATACTTTGTTTTTGTTTCGCTTGGGTTATGCCTTATGCCAGACGCAAATTCGATTACATGTTTGCCAATTATATTTATTAGTTACGGGCATAGATTTATATCGTTAGATAGGCCCCGACACCAAAAACTGTGGCATTGTTTTTGAATGTGTGCGTTAACAAAATGCCGACAACACCTGTGCAATCTATACACACGATGGCATTTTGTGACACTAAACTGCTCGCAAACGTCCTTTACAACACGTCCGGCTAACACTGTGTTTAGGGGTGCACTGATCCCAGGTTAGTGAGTCTCACTCACTTCGACTGTGGAACAACACGGCGCGGTCTCACTGCGGTAAGGGCCTATCTAACGATATAAATCTATGGTTACGGCCTCAATTTTATAATTTCTTAGTGAGTTTTTGTGCGTATTGTAAACTATTTAAAGCCAAAGTATTAATTAATATACACTTATGGACACATCTATTGGCCCACCTTGCATTTTCAGTTTCTTTTGGTCCTACCTAAAAATTTATATTAGGTCGAGTAAAAAGTTTTTATGCAGTTTTGAACCTGGCACATTCATAATTGCATTCAATATATTTTTTTTTAATTTCGAACACAGAATTTAAAGAAACAAAAGACAATTTGGAGCCTGCTCATTGATATCAAACAATCGAATACTAAAAAAACTTGATTAAATTGGTTTAGTTGGATTTAATTCTTGAAAGTGTGATTTTTCTCTTTGGTTTTGCAACAAACATTACTTATTCTTAACATTAAGATGAGGTTCTATCAATAATCTATGGATACTTCGCCTGAAGTCGCCGCCCAAGCTGTGGCACTTATCCGGGCCGGACACAGCCAAAGAAATGTGAGTGATCAACTTAATTTAAGTCGATCTGCGGTCCGAAACGTTTATCGGAGATACCTAGAGACTGGCGACTTTGTTCATCGCCAAGGAAGGCCACGATTTCGGGTCACAACTGAAAGGCAGGATCGATTCATCGTGACGACCAGCTTGAGAAATCGTCACCTTACCTCCATTGAGATACAAAACCAACTTCGCGACTTCCATGGAGTAAATGTGATTGCTCGAACTGTTCGGAGAAGATTAAAAGAACGCGATATGGTACTACACAAGCCAGCTAATGGCCCAAAACTAACGCGAGCCCACCGAATAGCGCGCCTTCATTTCGCGCGCTCACACTGAAATTGGACTCAGCAGCATTGGAACGGTGTACTCTTTTCTGATAAGTCTAAAATTGCATTACATGGCAATGATGGAAGGAAGAAGGTCTACCGACGTAAGGGAGAGCGTTTTGCACAACGCTGCTTTGAAGAGAGGGTTGCTTATAGCGGTGGCTCATGGACTGTTTGGGGCGGTATATCCGCGAGCGGCAAAACTCAACTTGAGCTTGTTACGGGACCACGGCTACCAACATTAAATGCTGAAAGGTACATTCTTGAGTGCTTAGAACCTCACGTGATGCCATACGCGGACTATGTGGGCCCAAATTTCCTTTTTATGCATGATAATGCAAGAGCCCATACGGCCGGCATCGTCAGAGAATATCTTCGGGATGTGAACATCGCAGTTATGGACTGGCCAACCAGAAGCCCAGATATGAACCCCATTGAGCACATGTGGGACGAGCTAAAAAGACGTGTTAGGGCTCGTCAGCCAGTTGCCCAGACGATGCAGGAATTGAAAACTGCCATAGAAGAGGAATGGGAGATGATCCCTCAAAATTTCATAGAGCGGTTGATAAACTCTATGCCTAATCGTATGAGAGGTGTCGTAGATGCCCATGGAGGCAACACGCGTTATTAAATTAAACCTTTATTTGATAAAACACGTTTTTTATTCAAAAATCAACTGACTTCATCAAGGCGCCTACCCGACTTGTTAGGCGTATCTCCATGTGGTGTGGTATTCTTAATTCAAATTTAAAACAATACGATCGAAAAAGATGGTAAAATGTATCAGGTTCAAAACTGCATAAAAACTTTTTACTCGACCTAATATAAATTTTTAGGTAGGACCAAAAGAAACTGAAAATGCAAGGTGGGCCAATAGATGTGTCCAGAAGTATATTATCAGTATAACCTCTCTTATTATTCCCTTATTAATTGTATCCTTATCCTTACGACTGACGATTGTGTGCCTTTCTTCGCGTTAAGAATATATCGAAACGTATTATGTACGAGGCTTATTGTTTTAAGTTAAACTTGTGTAACAACGACCACCGAACCATTGTTTGTATTACCATTACTATTATTACTATGTCGGTTAAGAATAATAGAATCAAAGTAAGTTTTATTAAAACGAAAATGAACATAAAATATCTAAAACTGTGCGAATTCATTTACGAGAACATATTTAAGTTTCTTAACGGATATTGAGTAATTATGTGTTACTCACTCTGTATAACTGACAAAAAATGCTCGTAATATCTTACGTATATTTAATAAATTAATACATCATCAATCTTCAAACCAAATAACGTCAAGTTATAATAATGTAATTCTCGTTCCGATAAAGAAGTTTATTTATAAGGAATTTTATATTATAACACGGGACCAAGGCCCGTAGTGGGTACAGTGCCGGCCCGCGCCAGTTTAACTTATTGCCACGGTTAACGAGAATTTGCCGCTGTGTGCCGGCGAAATTGAAGGATTTACTTCGCGTCCCTCCTTTATTAAACTTACTGCACACTTGTTCACTTCTTGTGTGCGTAACACGCCGAAATTACATTTCACATGAGTCGTAATAACAAGGGACGTAAATCAAATACATTATTAGTTTCTCCTGTTGCCCACGCTATTTGTCAATTTATTGATACATCTCGTAAAAAATATTCATTTTTGTTACCACAGACTAGTAAAACTATAACACAGAGCTTCGTTCGTGAATTAAGTGAAGTAATTTCAGCGGGAAGTGATTGTGTTCAGTAATATCAAAGACATTATTTATTTATTACGTCTACCAGAAACAGATAACAATTATGTATTTTACATAAATTTATATGTTCGTGTGTTATTAAGAAGTATTCTTGGAAATAAAGGCGAAGTGAAAATTCGCGGCAAAAACCCAGATGGAGTAAGGACACGTTTTCATATGGAAGAAGCTCTAAAAGAGTAAACAAAGGGACTGGTATAAAAGGAAATAAAGACAGACCTAAAGAGAGATGGGCCGTCGAGATTGTAAGGTAGCCGGCAAAAATTTGATGCTGACGACAGAAGATAAAATACAGTTGAAATTGAAAGGGGCCTTCTTCCGGACGGAGGTCGATACATAAAGGTTTTAATTTTTTTTTTAAATTAATAATATCACGCCTTAACCATGGGGTTGGCATAGATCACGGCAGTTTTTGCCGTGCACCACCATGTGGATTGTGGAACCAGCTGCCCACAAAGTATTTCCAAACCAATTCGACTTAGGGTCCATCAAGAAAAGAGCGTACCAATTCTTGAAAGGCCGGCAACCAACAACAAGCCTTGTGGCAATGTGAGTTTCCATGAGCAGCGGCATCAGAACCTCCTTGGTACAGTTATATATATATATGGTACAGTTATATATTATATATATCTACAAATTAATTCTTACAATGGCTTTTAATTCACAAACATTCCAAATACCTGTCACATTTTGTAAGTGCTTGATTTGTGTTATACGCAGAAGAGGACCTATTGGCTATCAATTGATCAGATCTTAATCTCTTTCGTATTTCAAAAGATTTAAGAAACACCGATAATTGTATGTAGTCTTGATTACTATCGTCTGTGGCTTGTATATCAAAAAAATATTATTGAATAAAGGTCAAATCACTGTTCTTACCAAATACGTATGGTAATTTACTTAAAGGCAATCAACTTGTTATTCAACATAATAACTGTTTGTTAACTAAAGACCTCATTTAGATTTATGAATTTACTTTGACTTTCTTCGTCAAAATTTCAAGAGATATTTTTTTGCCCTCAAACAAGTAGCAATGGGCGGAGCATGTAGCATGATGCACAGGACTTTAAAGACAGCTATTATACTTAGATATTGCAAGGATCAAGGAGAAAAGGGCGCCCCAAAAAAAGGTAGAGAGAAGAAATAGAAGCTTTAAAAAAGCGAATGGAGAAAGAAAACCATGGATAGAGGTTTTTGGAAAAAGCTGGTGGAGGCCTTTACCCGTGACGGGTTTCCAATCGACAGTACTGAAGGATGGAAGGATATTAGGATAACAAGAAAATGTTTATAACAATTATAAGCTGTATATTTAATTATTGCTATTATTGGAAATTAAATTTTTATTATAGATTTAATGATAAGTCTCGTAGCAATAACGATTTAATTATAGTAATGTAAAGCGTAGGTAATATTTATATACAACTAGCAGACCGGCCAAGCGTTGCTGTGGCTAAGGTTTTTGTTATATTACATAGTAGCAAACTATTCAAGGGAAACGGTAGGAGAACACCAGTCACGTGGACCACCATGCTTTTTTGTTGGTTATTATTACCATTTAGTTACCATTAAATTGTAGCTTATGTGAAACGTTGGTACTTTCAACACAGCGCCATCTGTTAGAATTGTGACTTTCAAATAATAAGCAAATATTTTGCAATAAAATAATATTGCGGGTATAAATTGAGATGTAAGCTCCTATCTTTTAAGTTGGATCAAACTACACACGGTGTGCAAATTTTATTGATATCGGTTCGGTAGTTTAGGAGTTCATAGCGGACAAACAACGTGACACGTAATTTATATGAATTTACTTAGATTTTTTACGCCTCGTTGTAATAACGATTAGTTATAAGACCCGGATATAACGGCAATGTATAGGCGTTATATTTAAATACAGTATTCAATGTATGTTTAATGTGTAACTAAGTTTACATCAAGAAATAACGAATGTAGAAGGTAACATTGCATTGAAGCAATATCACCGGACTTCCTTTAAGCTAAGCGTATCGCTTAAAGTTTCGCAATATACGCTCCAAGCCGGTCCTTTATTAAAAACTATTCTCACATTTTTAATTAAAACTTGTGTTCCCCCACTAAAACTTTATTTAAGCAATAAAGGCGGCGCAATTAGCGGCGCTGTCCCCGCCGGCAACTTTACCTACTTTTTCTCCGCTTTAATGAGTGTTTTTTAATAAAGCCAGCGACTGCAAGTTTATTAATTAAGTTTAACCCATGTCACGGCAATGGGCCAACACTGCACGCTACACATTTTGCAGCCTTATTATAGTCTTGCACGAACGCCTTAATTTTATTATGGCTCGTGTTTCATCGAAATCTAATTAACGATACTTTTAATAAAATAGTTTATTTTCAAAGAAGGTGGTACATTCAGATTGAGTAATTACCGCTCATATAGGCTTGCAAATGTCAAATTATATATCATAATGCCAAACTAGTAATAAGAAAAGTTATTTATAATTGTTGTCAATCAAAACTTATGTTCTAAATCAGTGATTCCCAACCTATTTCGTGCATGCCCCCCTTAGCCTTCCTATAATTCTTACTCCCATTCACTATGTATCATATATAATTCCAAATATCTAAAACTGAATTGCTCACTCAATACTCTTAAATGATAGGTTTTAGGAAGAAATTACTTGGAAATTGTTAACGAAACACAGTAAGGAAACATGTAATGGATAACAGAAATTACAAATATTTATTTAAAAATAATAAATTTTCGGATTGCCCCGCTGTGGGTGTGAGCCCCACGTTGGTAAACACAGGTCTAAATACTCTCCATACTACAAATTGTAATCCCAATGTGCAAATAAGTGACCTGCCCTAATATGCCTGACACACGCCGACTTTTTTGCCTCTAAGGCTTCCTAGTCACGATGTTTCCCTTCACCTGTACTCGCGACTGTTGAATGCGCACGCAGTCCATTGGTGAACAGCCGGGGATCGAACCTACGACCTCAGGGATGAGAGTCACACGCTGAAGCCACTTGGCCAACACAGCTCGCTGTTTTAGACTAAATCGCTGAATACGGAATCTTGAAACAGCTAATGCGGATTTTAAATTGGTATAAGCCTAGTGGTTAAACTCAACTTGAGGTCTTGAGTTCGAATTCAGCTGTGCAATAATGGACTTTTCCATTCGCGTATGTTAGAGGAAAAGTGTATGATGTACGGCAGAGACATGCACCAACTAAACTTTAATCTGCAGTAATCTGATGACCTAGGAAAGCGTTATAGCACCACTATAGCAAATGCAGGCAATCATAGTTCCCAATAGACCACAATACCAGTCCAGCCCTCATCCCCTAGATCAGTTCTTTACTATATCGTAACACGGCCTGTGTTATCCATCTTTTGCAGTCAAGCTAAAGCTGGTTCAAAAGTCTTTGAGTAAGTCTTGGACCTGTGTCACCAAGTAGTGATCTACTTTGAATGTGAATGTTCTTTCGTTAGTGAATAGTTTTTTAGTTCCACATTATTTTGTATCTTAATCTGTTAATAAACATTACCTTAGTTCAAGCTATTTATTAGTATTGTAGAAAATTAAGTCAACATAATATTACATAATTATTGTATGTATAACCTAGATTTTAATTCGTGTAAAGTCGCACTCTTATGTGAACTTTAAATGTAAAAAAAAATCTTAAATGTTATCCTACAATTCTTATAACTAAACTCTTGTGAACTCAGCCAGTGTACAAATAGGTCTACCTCGATATAAATTCTATTTGTTTTATGTATTGGTAGCGTGATTGGCGCTTCGATAACCAAGGTACATCAAAATGTAAAGACTTCAGTCTATTATATCCAGATTATGAACCCAACCCGTAAGTATCTATACTAATATTATAAAGAGGAAAGGTTTCATTTTTTGTTGTTTGAAATGAATAGGCTCCGAAACTACTGGACCGATTTCAAAAATTCTTTCACCGTTGGCAAGCTACACTATTCCCGAGTGACATAGGCTATGTTTCATTTTCAAAAAAATTAGGGATGCTTACTAAAACTTGAATAATCTAACCTAAGATGGAAGAAAATAAACAAAAAACTTCCTTCAATCGCGTGCGCTGCGAAAACTATTAATGATAAAACAAAATGATGTATCACAATTTTTCAGGAAAACGCTCTTTATTCGTACCCAGGTATTGATCCCTATCAAAATAATTAACGTTTCACATAAGCTACAATTTAATGGCATAACCACCATAAAAGCATGGTGGATTGGAGTTCTCTTGCCGTTTCTCTTGAATAGTTTACTACTATGTAATATAACAAAAATCTTAGCCACAGCAACGCTTGGCCGAGTCTACTAGTCCTAAATAAATACACAAACAAACAGGCTCTCTTCTGAGGCGCAGCCGGTCATAATTGTAACTGTCAAAATTTATTTATTACTTTTAAATTGACAGCTTTATAGATTATGGATGTAAAGTAGAGAACGTTGTAGAATGGAGCTTGAATGACGCCCGCCCATTGCAGCTTCAGCCCCGCGAAGCTCCGACCATAATTACATTCCCGTGTCTAACAAATGGAGAATCGCTGTTGATTTGTGTATATAGGACTTTGTTCTTTAAACACCTAAGAACCTTACGGCTTTGACAATGAAAGATAATTAAATTCCCGATTAAAATGTTCCTGTTTAATTTGAGGTTTGCCATTATATTAATTGATGGTAACGCTGATTATAGAGTAAGCAAGAACTCGTAAAATACTATTCAAATTATAATATTAAATAAACGAGATTTTACTTTATTTAAATTTTTTTAACTGTAAAGATTCTTAAGAAGCCTAATTAAAGTGGGTTCGAAATGTCGGAGAATGTTTTTATTTATTTGTAACAAATAATACTGATTACTGGTTATAGGCTCTGACCATCTGCAACCATGCAAAAGTTGGAATCTGCAACCAGGTGCAAAAGTTGGAAATTAGTTGTAGTAGTTTTTTTTTTAATTTATTATTGCTTAATACATACACTAAAAGTACAGAAAACACCAAAAACCCACTTTACCTTGGTACCTGAAATACCACAGTACTAATTTTGATTCCTTATAAACTAAAAATTTAATTACTACAGTTTATAAAAGGCCGGCGACGCACTCGCGAGTCCTCTGGCATTGAGAGTTTCCATGGGCGGCAGACACTTATTTACATAGTTTGTTAGTCCGCCACACATGTATGAAAAACTGGCTCAAACATGCGAGCTATGCTAAACTAACTTAGTTTAAAGCCCGTCACAGACTTAGCTCTAATATATATTAATATTTTTATGGCTAGGCATATTACTATATATTTTCAATACTAATTTTCGCGTGACCGCACACTCAGCTATAATATATATTTCTGTGACGTCACCAAGCGATACCGTAATATACATTATTGCATATTACTATATATTATG
Organism: Pieris melete; assembly: GCA_963693345.1. Lineage (NCBI taxonomy): Eukaryota > Metazoa > Arthropoda > Insecta > Lepidoptera > Pieridae > Pieris > Pieris melete. Next base: position 268,052 of record CAVNZK010000049.1, read on the forward strand.
GTATAGCAAGACATCAATTAAATGAAGGCAAAATATATATTTCTCAGTGTGTGGTAGCTTGCTATAATATATATTATAGTATGGTATATTAATATATATTATAGCTAAGTCTGTGACGGGCTTAATTGGCGGTGGACGATCAGCTTTAAAAGTAGCAGATAAGCGAGCCGTATGTATGTATAGAAGTTAGTCATTGTTAGTCAAGTAGTTGCAACTAATTTCCGCTAATGAAAATGCGTTTCAAGTTTCAACTGACGCATTAAAATAATGAATACATAAACATGGCTTCTAATGGAAAATGGTGTAAAAAAGCTAAAGAACGTTGGTTGCTAGTGTTGCAACACGGATTCACATGTAAATAAAATGAACATTATATTAAGTATGAGATAGAGCGATATATTAAGTAAAAAAGTAAATAAACACTTGTTGTATTGTGTAACAATTGATTCAGACAGATATAAAGTGCACGAATGTATATTTTAGAATTATTACCAATTTGATCATATTTGTTTCTTCTCTCTTTCTTCAAATTTATTGCGCTAACGGCGCCATAGCGGAAGCTTAATGTGGCGAAGCCTTATTGTAGCCACTTACGAAACTGCTATTACAATTGTATTTTTATTCTAAACGTTTTAATGATTTTAATGAACTATACATTGCAGTGGCATCAGCGTGCGACTGCCATCCCTGAGGTCGTAGGTTCAATCAACGGCTGTGCACCAATGAACTGTCTATGTGCGCATTTAATATTCGCTCGAACTGTGAAGGAAAACATCGTGAGGAAACCGGCTTGTCTTAGACCCAAAAAGTCGACGGCATGTGGCACAGGAGATGCCACGAAAGATACACAGAATCTGAGACACAGACCTAAAGAGGTCGTAGCGCCACTGCCAAAAAAAGTGCAGGCCGCTTCTTGAGACATGCCGCACTTAACGATACCATATGCCATCCCTTGCCATCGTCTACGAGCCAAGTCTACTTGAGCCGACTAGTATTGCAAGAGTTGATGGCAAGAGCCTGGACAGTATGAGTTTGATTCCATGGAAAATGGGCCGGGTGCTGGTATGGGATGCAACCTGTTCAGACACGCTGGCCCCTTTCCATCTACATGGAACCAACAACAGGGCTGGTGCGGCTTATGAAGCGGCTGAAGCGGCTAAAGCTTGCAAATACAGGGTCTAGGCTCCGAATATGATTTTGTCCCATTCGGTGTCGAGACCCTTGGTCCGTGGGGTTCTAGCGCTAAAAGGCTTTCTAAAGAAATAGCAAATAGGTTAGTTGACATCATAGGACATTTAAAAACAGAGCATACTCCTCCCTCAAAGGCAGGCAATGACCCACTAACAAATGGGTGACAAACGGGTGACAAATAGGTGACAAATAGGTGACAAATGGGTGACAAATGGGTGACAAATGGGGTCCATAGGCTGCGATAACTGCATTTGATATGCGTGAGTAAAATGTCATGTCATGTAAATTGGCTGTCAAAACTGGTTTTGTATTTGGAAAATACTCGCTCTTAATAAGACCTAAATAACTTAATGGTAATTTTATTAAGCGTAAACAAGAATTGCATGATTTCAACTTCTTTAATACGGAAACCATTAAGGGCGGTTGAAAGTTAATAAGTAATTGGTACTGTAATTGCTAGCCAGGGACGGGCTTGAACGTATTAATATAAATAATTAAGAAAAAATAATTTGAAATTTATGCAATAAGGATTTCTTTTATAATTTTTATGTCAAATTGACTAACATTTTCAAAAATGTTTGAATATCGGAAATCAGACTCGATACAGACGAAAGATTTAATTATTTGTTTGTTTGTTTGCATTTAATAGGCTCTATACCTACAAGATTGATTTGAATAATTCTTTCACCATTAGAACCCCACGTTATCTCTGATGAAAATAGTTTCTAAAAAGTTAGGGTTCTATATGAAACTACGATATGTGTGAAAAATAATACAAAAACTCCTATATCGCGGAAACTATTATAGACAATAGAGCAAAGTCATACAATTTGATAGAACACATCAAATTCTATAAAAAAGTCCACACCATGTCTAACATAAAAAAACTACTTATTTTTTATTAATATAGAATATAGTTGAAAGTACTCGGTATATTTACGTACACGGTACACGTACTCGGTACAACGTACTTTTGTTACATTTAAGTAGAATTCACACTACACCCTATTCTACTAATGTTTAATAAGTGATGTCTCAGTTCCGGTTGAGTTTCCGGTGTTATTTATGGGTGTTCTTATTAGATTGTTGGGCATTAGGGGGACATACGGCCCTGGCCGGCTCCAGCGGGGGCGTCACTAAATGAAGGTTACCTACCCTGCAATTAGTGCTCCGCAGTATTAATAAAGAAATCCCTTAATTCTTGTTTAATAAGAAAATTCTCAACGTGTTTCAACGATAATCATTAGCGAATATATAATTAATGCGAGAAAAACTGCGGGTAGTTTTGTTGATACAGCGCGCCACAGCATACCCTCATAAATCTGTGTCAATTGGTTTTAATGTTTCAACCTACTTATATAGGTAAGTCTTAGAATTTACATTGTATTTCCCATGTATTTCCTATATTCCTTATCTTCATTATCACGAGATATGTATGAGGAAGGTAGACCTTGTCAGTTCTTGTTATTTACATTTATAAGGCATTTATAACCTAATTCTATAGATTTTGACCTGTATGATGTTTTGAGAGTATAAAAAATTTATTGTCGAAACTTTGCGGGTAGTTTAATTGATACAGCGCGCCCTGCATTTATACCCTCATTTTAATGTTTCATGAATGTTCTTTGTGAGCTAGTGGGTGTTGATTTTTGGGTCTTGGTCGAAAAACAACAAGTACAATCGAAAAGTATAGTGAGTTTCGAGTGAGAGTGGCGGAAAGTGGACATAAATTTAAATTAACAGGTTAGGCAAATAATGAAACGTCATCGATCCAAGTAATTTGCCTAGATGTTTGATCAACTGGCTGAACATCTGTCAGGCCGCTAGTTAAACGGCGCCGATTAGTTAAAAAGCTAGGCTGTTAATAGAACGGTTAATTAAGCTAGTTGGCTGCGACATATCTACTGGAACATCTATTATTAGACAGGTGAGGCGATGGAGGGATGATCTGAAAACCACAGGTGTTGTGTGGAGTACAATTGGGACTTGGGATAGACATAAGTGGAGGGAGCTAGAAAGAGCCTGCGTGTTGTAGGACACTACACCTGTGGTTTAAATAATTAAAGTTTTATGTTCAACAAATAGATGTCACCTGTGGAATCTTGAATCGCGGTATTGTTTTGATTTAAGAATAGTATAAGTTTTTCGAAGTATTTTTATTAAATATCTCAGCCTTAGATATTGTGTTTTTCTTGTTCACCTGCTATAAACCCAACATGCACCTCTTTGTACGTAGCTTTAGAATTAGATTTGCTGCTATTAAAATACGTAAACATATTTCCAAACGAAGCTTAACTTTGATTAAAAAAGCAATTAAGATAACGAGGTTTTTATTTCGTTTCTAATCAAGTAGTTAATTAGGATTTAAGTTAAGCGGCTGGTTTGCCCGCGCCCAACCTTTTAGATATACAGATAGCTCTGTATTGTGATAAAATCTTAAAACCAATTAGAACTTAGATCTACTAACTTATATATATACTAGCAAACTCGGCGAACTCCGTTTCGCCACCAGATGGCTTCGTTTTATGTAACATTTCGTTTGGTGATCCCACTTTTCTGTTGAAATTTTTCCTGAATTTTCTTTGCTATAAACCTCACGGAGCCCGAGACCTTTCCAACGAATGCAAAACCGGTTCGTGCGTTCTGGAGTTATAGCGTCAGGAAGGAAAACCCGACTTATTTTTATATAGAAGATATATTATATGTATATATGTTTTTTGTAACATTTATGTTTACCGTTATTGTTGTGTATATTAGAATAGAGTATATTATTATTTATATTCAACAAAGAGCGCGGCTTGAATCTTGATCCCTCGGCGTTGCGTAGAGATGTAGATTGTGGGGTCACTCTGCAACTTCTACCGCATTTACCATGGAGAGTGCTCAGAGTTGTTCGGATTAATACTTGCAGCTGAGTTCATAATCGGACGTCCACCACCATACAAAATTCCACCCGTATCACCTCGACGTCCGTCGTTCCACAACTTGTTTTTTCCACCACTATGTGGAACCAGCTGCCCATATAATGTCCAAACCCATTCAGCTTAGGTTCCTTCAAGAAAAAGGGAACCAATTCTTAAAAGGCTTGCAGCGCACTCGACCTTTGGAGGCCTTCAGGTGTAAAACATAATGACATGGACTTTATGTAGTTCTCGAATAAATAGATATAGCATTATATACATATAGGTATTGTTGTGAACATGTGTGTGTGTTATTAAATAAATAAACTTTGAAACAGAAAAAATAGCATAGCAATAAACTAGTGAATATCGTTATAATACAACCGATACCACAGATTATACATAGAATAAAAACTTACGTTTTAAAATATCTGCCACAAAAAAATGACTACCACCTATGCAGTACAAAAGCTAACATTAAAATGTATTAGACATCTCTTTACAAATATTAAACGTTTTCTAGAATTTTAATCAAACAAAAATCTGGTCAAACTGTCAAACCGTTTTTTCTGTTTGCCGTTTGACATTTGACATCGCCCAAGCGAGATTATGACTTGAGATGATTTATAATTGACTCTTATTTAAATGAATTTTGAAAAAGATGCAGAAATTGTAAAACGCTTATATATATTATATTATGAGCAGTGTAGGTGTAGTGGCTTTAGCGTGCGACTCTCATCCCTGAAGTCTTAAGTTCGATCCCCAGCTGTGCACCAATGGACTTTCTTTCTATGTGCACATTTAACATTCGCTCGAACGTGACGAAAAGCATAATGAGGACGCCGGCCTGAGACCAGAAAAATTCGACGGTGTGTGTTAAATGAAATGATTGACAAATGAACATGAAACAGATACAGAAATCTGAGGCCCAGACCTAAATAGGTTGTAGCGCCACTGATTCTTTTAAATATATATTTATAATATTTGGTTCGTTTACATTTACGAGTATATATATTAAGTTAAATACTCGTACATATAGCTAGTGTACTAATGTATTTTATTGATATCAAGGAACAAAGAGTGCCGGAGAGTTTATTGCCAGTTCTCGTCTTCCGTTCTACGCCCTTGATTTGGGAACTGGCAGTAAATGTAAAATTAGAAGCATTTAATGTATATTTCTTTTTTGACGTTCATAAGTGTACATTGCGTTACCTATATGAATAAATGATTTTTGCATTTGACTAAATGAAGCTAATATTAAGTTAGGATCGTGTAGGAACAAAACAACAAATGTAAGAAAAAAATACCTTCCCCACGAAGGCGTAGCAAATCAATATTTGGTGTGAGTGCTTTTTCGTGCAATGGAGAAGCTTTTATCTGGACAAGGGCCGGCAAACACTCAGAGACTGACATTCACTTTAACATAACGCGATCCCCTCTTAAAATATTTACGAAAACAAAAGGAAATGTCGAAATGGAATATGCTTTTCGTTCAATTTTATTTCCTATATTAAGTTACTGTTTCAAAATAAGGGAATAAATTAATTAATAATAATAATAAATTATTTTATTATTATTATTAATAATCTTTATTAATTTCTCACAAAAACTTAGTACATAAACAAGTGACAGTTATATCCTATTATAAATAAATAAGAAATGGTGCGTGTACTTATGTATGCGCGTAAGAAGTTATACTTCTTTGGCTTTCTTCTTTTTTAATATTAAATACTTAATAATAAATATTTAGCGTTAATAATTTAACAATATTTAATATTAAATATATTATTCCACCTTTAATTAATATTAATAATCAATATTATTATATGTATGGTATGTTTCATAACCTTTTAACTAAGTAACAATAGGTCTTTGTGAAAAAGCATTGCTAAATTTCTTTGAAAAAATAATTAAAACTCCTTTATTTGTTTAAAAGGTACTACAAATGTCATTATGGTCATTCAAAATTCTTGGCATAGCTGCTAACGTCACGCATATTCTATTTCTTTTTACTTGTAGATTGTCTTATTCCCATCTCGCTCGCGCACGCTCGGTGCCCATACTGATAATTTTGTGTCATAGTGCGCGCGCAATTCCACTCTCATAAATTTTTTATAACGCGCCTAAAGAAGTATAACTTCAATAATTGTCTCACTTCGGACCGACAGAAGGTCTTATATAGTAGAGAAAAATCTAGTGAAAATGAACAATCATTATTGCAATATTTATAGGAATACACATTTAAGATAACCACATGGGGTATGAGTGTATGCGTAAATTGTGTGTAATTGAAATAATGTAGACATTTTTTAAATTATTTGTAGATATTCTTTGTCAATTTATTTTTGGTTAATAAATAATCATTTATCTTACTCACCCGACTTGTCTCCGACGGCCGGCTCAAGTAAGCTTTCTACATTTTAGAAATCAATAGATAATATAGATCTTATTAAGATTAGTTAAATATTACTAAAACCAGATAATACAATCGATAATACATTTAAATTGATATTCCTTCGTTCAGACAAATTACAAGTCGTTAAATAATCGACTGGTTAAATGAATCGCGAAATATGTTGTAAGCGCAAAACTCGAAGACGGCAACTTTTTTTTTCAGCTGTAAAAAAATGTATGATTTTTCTAATTTTTATTTATTTACACTTCGTTGCAGTAATACATATAACAGTACAATTAAACATAATTAAATAAAAATGGCAACTGGCGGCCTAATCGCTTTCGAGCGATCTGGCAATCACTGTGAGAATTTTCTTTAATAAGGTGAGCGCAAGAAGTGCACACTCCATAAAACATAAAACTACATAGACAAAACTAATGGAACAACGCAAAGCAATTAAAGCATATGTAAACAATTAAAGGGGCAGTAAAAAATTAAACACGATATAGAAAATAGCATAAGAATCACGAAAAATATTACACGGATAAACCTATTTTTTCTGTAATTCTAAACTAAACTAGGTATCATTTTTGAAGGTTGATTTAAATAAAGAACGCTGCAAAGTGTTGTCTTTGATTAACATAACCTTTACACATTTAAAGAAAAACGCTTTTACGCGTGTCACCGTGACCACGCGAAACGTCGGATAAATTTAAAATTATGTCAAATAATTGTAAATTTATAATAATACATAACTTTAATCCGGTAAAAGCGTTTTTATTTAAAGAACGCTGCATTATCTGTGGTAAAATACCTCTAAATTTCATCTATTGTAGTATGTGAAAATTCCACTAAATTCCGTAAAACGCGGAACGACTGTAAATACAAGTCAGTCACATTAAAACATTAAAATCAGAAATATAAGCGGAAAAAACATTTAATTAACTCAGTCATGAGGTTTACGGTACAGACTTAGCAGAACTTTACCGCAAGCGTTAATTATTATCTGTGAGAAGTGCTCTTTGTTTAGTTGCCAACTCTAAATTAGTTTTCGAAATGGATCATTCGCACCCCTCGAGCCCCGCGCCGCGCCCCCCTCCCGGTAATTGGAACGTTCTGAGATGACACCACTCGGGTGCTTCTAATCAGTTAACAAGATACCCACTACATGCTATTGTTCGAAGAATAACTAGTCTTTGAGGGGTTAGAGAAGAAAAATTAGAATTCAAATTTAGAATAGAAGCTGTCAAAGTTGACAATTTACTAAATAATTCAAACATTGTGATACACAATTAGAAGTGGTAGTTAGGGCCAAAAATGTTAATTTTATTGCATTGATAATAGCCATATGTAAGATGTTTTACATCTTCAATTAATTATTAAACTCTCATAACGTATAAATTAAATACAAGTAGTCATGGAAATATGTTTTTTTTTATAAACCATAAAACATTGAATACCCGCTTAATCTTTTCCATTTTGCGCGCGCTTTTGCTTACGTCATCTGACACGGGACCTGTCGCATCAATATTGAAGTGAAACTTCTTTATCGGGGTTGGAAAAAAATTTAGTGTAATATTTTTTCGTTACGCGTCACATTTGTCGGTTACGCGCCATGTTGCTTTTTGAAGTCAAATATCTTTATCGGCGTTGGAATAAAAGTTCTTTATCGACGTATGGGAGAAATTTTGTAGCAAATCGTCACGTTTTTCGGTTACGCGCCATGTTGCTTTTTGAAGTCAAACTTCTTAATCGGCGTTAGAATGAATTTTTTATCGACGTATGGGAGAAATTTTGTAGCAAATCGTCACGTTAAAACAGTAATAGAATCTTTTTCTTGATAAATACCACGGTTGATCCGAAGAGATTCGAAGCCATTGTTAACAAAAATATATAATAAAAAAATATTCCAGACGATAACAAAAATTTTAATAATTCTATTACAATTAATGAAAAGGCTGTACTTACATGTCTATGATAAAAAGCCTTTCTTTATTTAACCAATTTCGCACGAAAAATAAGGTCATAAAGAAGTTTCACTTCTTACGTGTGTACACCTAGTAATGAAGTGAAACTTCTTTATCGGGGTTGGAAAAAAATTTAGTGTAACATTTTTGCGTTACGCGTCACATTTCTATCGCCGTTGCTTTTTGAAGTGAACTTCTTTATCGGCGTTAAAATATGACATATAGTATGTTTTTGACTTTGAAGTTTGACAACGGATTACATTTTCGAAGTCAAACTTCTTTATCGGCGTTAAAATATGACAACTTTGAAATTTGACAACGGATTACATTTTCGACTTGAAATTTGCTAATCGCAATTTGCAGCAATTGATTTGTAAATTGTATGCTAGGCAGTGTATCAAAATTTACTGTGTTTAAAGAAATAGTTTCGGAAGTCTAAACTTAAAACAAACCAATTATGGCTCTGCGTACAACAAAGGTTTTATATAAGTTTCACTTCTTACGTGTGTACACCTAGTACACGCACACATTTTTATTTTATTTACGGACAGTGCGGACAGTGATTAGTTCGCAACTTAGTATATCTTCATGAATTGGGTTATTATTTACGGAAAATTAAATGCAATAACAAGGATCATTAATAAGCAATAATGGCAGCGCCTGTATGATCTTTATCTGATGACTCGAGTCCTGTCAAACACGTATTATTTGAATCGTAAACGGAATGACAGATCGTGTAACGTGTCTATGATTGGACTAGGGATGCCATTACCCAATTAAAATTAAACAAAACCATTGATTTAGTTTTACATTCTCAACTAGAAATCTTAATAATAATTCTAAATAGGTTTTGGTGTATTAAGTATGGGGATGGCCACTTAAATTCTTCATTAAGTCATCGGTGATTAGGACTCATTAAATTTCATTAAAGCAATGGTCCCGCGGCGAGTGGCCGGCGCTTAGAGGGATAATCTCCAGCTGTCAGGCGCTAATGCATTTTAGAGTACGCAATTTGAGCCAACGAGATCGACAGTAATTAAAAGTAATTAAACTAAGTGATTGCAATGCATAAGCCATGCCACGCCATTACAAATTGTTCACAGATATGTCGATGAACAATTTGTCATATTACTATACTATAAACTTTTGAAGGGAAAACTTCTTTAGCGGCGTTGTACACTTTTTTGGAATGGGCAAAAAATGTTAAACTCGCGTCAGGACACGTGTCCTAATCGAAAATTCGTAAGACGGATGGAGAGTAGACAGCTGGCGCGGCGTATTTAATGTAATATGATTTGTCCTATTTGTGTAGCGCAATAAATAAATATTGTATTCTACCACATAAATGATAGTACTGATAATTAAAGCAATTCGTGTAAAATTATTCCCCAACCATTCCAAAATATCAAAAATGCACAACGTTAATATTCAAGTTTTCACTTCTGCCGGCACTCCCAGTATATAATTATTATTTCTCTATGCCCGGAGTGCAACCCGTCGTTATTTTTTCTGGCTTAAGTTGTACAGAAGACACAGATACAAACATTTTGGCTGATACTCCACAGACTAATGTATTTCGCGATACTCGTTACCAGTGTCACGTGACCCATTCCATACATATTCGATTAGCGTTGAGTCTCGCTACCGCAAATTATAATTCTCTAAGTCCTTAAAAATATACACTGGGAAGTAGTGATTTCAATAGAGTTTATAAACAATTTTAATTATACAGGTTAGTAGTAGTAGTAATATGTAAGCAAACATTTAATAAAATACAAACTTGACTCCACTATGAGAAGTAGGCAAACGTTCATAGCTAGTACGAACTTTTTGTGAATAATAAGAAACTTAATAAAAAAAATTTATTTTTAAAGTTATACTTCTTAAGGCGCGTTATGAAAAATTGATGAGAGTGAAATTTTACGATGCGCGCGCACCGTTACACAAAATTATCAGTATGAAGTTAGTGGCGCATGTTGGCACGCACGTCGCCTCTGTTCACTGTGTATTTATATTTATAATATTTATACACATGCATATGCATATAGAGTTTCTACATTTAAAACACGTGTTTGCATTTTGTTTTCATTATACAAGTGCGAATTTTATATGTGCGTCTGAATTATAATCAGAAGTGATTTAAATTGAATATTTAAATCAATACTAATTAATATTAGAAAATAGTAATAAATATTTATTTATTTAATTTTTCAAATGTAAGCTGAACTTTATTGACTATAATGACTCCTTTTCCAGTCTTTGATTATTTTATTGTAATTATTTGCATGCAATCAAAAACTATTTTTAATAATGCCAAAGAAGTATAACTTCTTACGCGCGTACATAAGTACACGCACCCTTTTTTTTATAAACATTTAATTAACGAACATAATTGTAATAGTATAGACTGTTAATATTTTTGCTAATTATTAACCCACAAGCAAACAATTGACGGTTGCGAATAACACCAAATAATTTTACAGCTTTTTCTGCACATTCGAAGGCTTTTATTGTTAAAAGAAATATGGACTAACGCTGTTTCAGTAGAATAATTGAATACACTCGAGATAAGTCTGAGAAAGCTTTATGTCACTTCAATTTTGTGTTAAAAATAAGTGTACACGCCTCAAGAAACCCGGAGGCAGTAATGTATTCTCAGATACATAAGTGAAAACATTTTAAGAAGCTCGGAGCCACTGCATAACCCCGGGGGTTAGGGCCTAAAAGCACTATCTCAAAGCCTTACAACTCTTCTCAAATTCAACTTACTTTGCGAAGGTGCTTTACTCTACGGCCAACTAGTTTTGATACTTTGAGATTTTTTATAAAAATATATTAAGACTTTGATTTCGTTTTTATTTAAGGTAAGGCTAAAAAAAATATATAAATAAACATAAAGAACAACGTTCATAACGCAACATTGCTATTTCAATGTTTCATAATGATGATTTTATGTAAATTTATTTACTATACTTGTATTTACTGGTTTCATTTCTGTTTCTTCAGGTGCAAAAGGTCACCTACTTGCCTAATAGTAAAACAAAGAATCAGGAAACAAATACATAAAAATCTGAGGCCCAGATCTAAAAGGATGTAACGCCACTCTTGTGTTTTTGTTATTGTTAAGTGACTACATGGCAACACTTGCGCACTTATTAAAAAAAAACAAATTTAAATAAAAATGACGTCGATGACACTTCTGTACTATCTGTGTCAAATTCTCCATAACTTGGATACTACCTGATATGAAATTACCGTGATTCACGTGCTCTGTTTCTTGTCAATGTGTCCTGTCATGTGTGTTTTTATTTTTGTCCCTTTTACTGTTTACGTGTTTTAATTTCTTTTCTTTGTTCCGTCAGATTAGTCTAAGTAACTGTATTTCTTATCTATTTTTATTTTGTACTGAATCGCTGCATAACTGCGACGAAGTGTTAAATACGTAAATAATTTATAAAACCAGTAAAATACAACTATAGATTATAAATTTACATAAATACATCATTATAAAACAATGAAATATAGCATTGTTGCGTTATGCGTGTATAAATTTTAAGAAGCAAGTATCAAGATCCCTAAATCGGCACTATTGTAAATTTATGAATTCAAGTTAAGTGTCCCACAAGACGTTGGAAGACTTCACGTCACTGCAAAGCATGGTCTCTTATTTAACTGAGATTTTATCATTGTCAAATACGTATATAAAAAAAGCAGTGGCGCTACAACCTCTTTAGGTCTTGGCCTCAGATTTCTGCTGACACACGCCGTCGACTTTTTGGGTCTATGACATGTCGGTTTCCTCACGATGTTTTCCTTCAACATTCGAGCGAATGTTAAATGCGCACATAGAAAGAAAGTACATTGGTGCACAGCCGGGGATCGAACCTACAACCTCAGGTATGAGAGTCGCACGCTGAAACCACTCGGCCAACACTGCTCTTTGTCAAATATAAAATACATAATAAGGTATTAATAAAAAAATTTCGTTGTGTGTTTGTTTTAATGACTCTCACAGGCATATTTATTCCCGTCTCATTTGCTTAAGCCTTTCCAACATATAACCGATTCCATTTATGTTAGTTCACCCACGCTCTTTTCATGCTATTTTTAAGTCATTTTAATATGGCAAACGCGTTCTTATGTATGTGTTGGCTTCAGTGGTGACTGACATCCTTGAAGTAGGTTCGATCCCAGGCTGTGAAATTAATTTCTATGTACGTATTTAACATTCGCACGAATCGTGGAACACATCGTGAGGATACCGTGAGGAAGCACAGGGAGCTGATCACCCACTTGTCGATATGATTGACAATTGACAAATGATCGTGAAACAGATACAGAAATCTTAGACCCAGAATTAAAAAGGTTTTTTAATACATATGGTCTTTTCTCACGTTTTTAATAATACAATACATTTTTGTTCCAATGTAATTAGAATGTTAATTCAGAAATAACAATGTTCGTAATTCCGTTAAAAGCTTGATGTGTCAGCGTTGGGGCGGAAGTGAATCCCGATGTTTTGTAATGGAGCTTTTTAAAATTGAACTCGAACTTTTGTCAGACACTTTTAGCCACGCCGGAGATACATTTAAGCTTTTTAACTTTTCCACTCCCGTAATGTAACTCTTTCTGAACGTAGGGTTGACAGAAACACTTTGGTTGTGATGTAATAATTGCTTTTTTAATCCATTAGGCGACTAATATACTCGGTACAACTTCAAACGAATTCGAGCTTTGCGTATAATTAAAAGTTTAATTGTTTTATTATATTTAAGGCAGTTTTTGCCGCTATGTGTAACTTTCCACTGAAGTATTTCAAGGAAAGAGCGTACCGATTCTTAAAAAGCCGGCAACGAACTCGCGAGCCCTCTGACATGGAGAGTGTCCATGGGCACTTAACATCAGGTGAGCTTCTTGCCCCCATTAAAAAAACAACTACCAAAGCATTTGTATTATTTTTGGTTTATACTGTTTATTCATCATTCACATAGAGCTGAATGTAAAATGATGACCCTTTTCTTTTCAGTGGTCAAAGGTCACTGCGGGTCTTTAACTAATTACAAACACGTGAAATCCTCCTTTCTTTCTAAACAATTATCAATTGTATGCTCGGTGACCACACCTTCCGACACTACCATATGTTATTTGTGGTGTTAAAATTTTAAATCTAATCAAAGATTTTGTTTACTAGCATCCGCATCCGACACAATCGACATTTTTATATGTTCGCAGAGTGAATTCACAGCAGCGATATTGAGTATTATGTGTTTACTATTATATAAAAAAAATACAGAAATCAGTGGCGCTACAACCTCATTAGATCTTGGCTTCAGATTTCTGAATCTGTTTCACGATCTTTTATCACTTTAATAGGCAAGTAGGTGATCAGCCTGCTGTGCCTGACACACGCCGTCGTGTTGGGTCTAAGGCAAGCCGGTAACCTCGCGATGTTTTCCTTCACCGTTTGAGCGAATGTTGAATGCGCACATAGAATGAAAGTCCATTGGTGCACAACCGGGGATCGAACCTACGACCTCAGGGATAAGAGTGCACGCTAAAGCCGCTAGGCCAGCACTGCTTTTACATTATAAATTGTGAATAGAGCAGAGACGAATGTCGCTATGGTGGTACAACCTCAAATAAAAATATGGCTAACAACAATAATTGATCACCAAATAGTATCTCACTTACAAAGTCAAAGGTCGAAATCTCATACGTAACTGTGTACTTATCTACTGCGTAATCTTTGGAACGGGAGCGTGTGTTTTCCCATAAATTACCGTTAAAATCAATACGAATGTAAGTAATGTAGGCGCTTAACGGGCCGCGAGCAGGACTACTGAGCGGATCAGCAAATGGAGTGCTTCATGCATAATGTAGCGCTAACAGAGTGTTGTTTTGAAGCGTTCTGAATTCGTTATTTCATCTAGGTGCTTGCGCATCTCATGAAACATTAAGCATATCAATACTTTTAAAGAGAATCGAAACCCGAAATTTTACGTGGTAAATTTAATATATTTTGACGACTCATTGGTCTAGTGGTTAGTACCCCTGACTGCGAATCCATGGGTCCCGGGTTCGATCCCCGGCTGAGACAAACTTCGATGTGATGAGCATTTGGTGTTGTGCTTAGGTCTTGGGTGTTTAAATATGTATTTATATGTCTATCTATCTATAATATGTATTTATATCCGTTGCCTAGTACCCATAACACAAGCTTCACCAGCTTAGCATGGGACTAAGTCAATTGGTGTGACTTGTCCAATCATATATATAAAAAAAAACAGGCATGTTTTTGGTGGCTACGCTGTTACCGTGTCCAGTCTCAAAGCCAAAGTCAAAAATCATTTATTCATATAGGTAACACAATGTACACTTATGAACGTCAAAAAAGAAATATACATTAAATGCTTCGAATAACATTTACTGCCAGTTCTCAAATCAAGGGCGTAGAACGGACGAGAAGAACTGGCAATAAACTCTCCGCTACTATTTTTAATCGTCAAGTTTTTTGTTTTGTCGGGCGATTGCTTATGGCGCCGTGGGGTTTTAGTGGGTATGCATAGCACTGAGTCCCACATAACCCTTCACCGCCAGGCAACCGTGCCGCGGGATACGGTTCGCGGGTATGCGTAACGTATTTCCCCAGGAAATAAAGAAAAAGGCAGGATTTTGGTGCAAAGAGCCTGTTTTAACTAATATCGATAAAGGAAATGTTAGAGTCTTTCTTCAAACTTTGATTTTGTTCCCTGTGGACTGTGGAGTGGCGTCAATTAAAGATCTAAGTTGGGGCCTGGTAGATAGTACTGGTGACCCCAGAGCTGGTGCTTTCCTCACTCAACGAATAAGTACCTATCGTAATACAACGAGGAAATGCTGCCAGCCATAAAGGTACCACCGGGAACTTTTTAAGTTTTACTGTGTAGGTTAAAAATATTGTAAATACATACTGTTTATTTGGGTGTTGGAAATAAATAATTGATATACGATATTTATTTTTTTAAAGCTTGCCAACGCTCGGCACAATGGTATATTGGTACAAGAAAAATTAATTACAAGATTTAATGTTACCACTTATAAGCAAAACTTAATATGACAAGTTTCCAATGTAAACTATGTACTATTACTTACAAAATATATTAAGATTAACATTAAATCTGGATAACAAGTCTTTTTGCCAAATATTCTACAAAATTATAACTTAAAAACTAAAACTATAGACACATAAAACTAATAATAAAATAATATACATTGAAATAAATAACTAAACTTAACATAAACTAAAATATATCATTAAAAGGAGTCCCTTTAGGCAAGGTTCCGAAGATACTGGCAGCGTTCCCCCTTTGAATTGCTAGACTAATTCTTTGTCCGAGGTAGCTGCCAGATCTTCGGTCTCCTGTGATGTCGACTAACCTTTTTGAAATTTCTTTAAAAAGCCTTAAAGCGCTAGGACCCCACGGACCAAGGGTCTCGACACCGAATGGGACAAAATCATATTCTCAGCCCAGACCCCTGTATTTGCATGCTTTATTATTAGCAAAACTTAGTATTGTCTTTTTTGATTAACATAACCTTTACACATTTAAAGAAAAACGCTTTTATCGGATTAAAGTTATGTATATATATATATATATTATAATTTAAAATTATGTCAAATAATTGTAAATTTATAATAATACTACATAACTTTAATCCGGTAAAGCGTTTTTCTTTAAACACGAAGGAATACAAAAATTCTTTTTCTATAATTGAAACTAAGAGAAAATTTATTTAAAAGTCCATTAAAGTCTATTTACAGCAACTTGAAGACGTGTTTTTCTCTTTGATTCCTATTTCCTTTGCAAGTGTTGTAATACAAATTATTATAAAATGCAATTAATTAATTACTTTCAAATTTCAAACAAAAACTACAATAGATAATGTACAGAAATTATAGTCGCCATAATTTATTCGTTTTAATTATCCAGAAAAAAATCTTGGCTTTTACCATTAAAACGTCGTCGAAAGGTCGTCAGTGACAGGAACGTACTTAGCAATCCATTATTTGGATTTCTAAGAGAAAAATAATGATAATAATAATACATTTTTCCACCAATTAAGTAGATTATAATTCCTCTAATACAATAATATTGGACATTAATGTTTACATTATTGAGACTGAAGGAGTATAATTTTTTTGTTTTTAGATTTGTTAAATTAAAAACGTGCAAAAAGGAGCAGTGTTGGCCTAGTGGCTTCAGCGTGCGACTCTCATCCCTGAGGTCGTAGGTTCGATACCCGGCTGTGCACCAATGGACTTTCTTTCTATGTGCGCATTTAACATTCGCTCGAACGGTGAAGGAAAACATCGTAAGGAAACCGATCTTAGACCCAAAATGTCGACGGCGTGTGTCAGGCACAGGAGGCTTATCACCTACTTGTGTATTAAATTAAATAATGATCATGAAACAGATTCAGAAATCTGAGGCCCAGACCTAAATAGGTTGTAGCGCCACTGATTATTATTATTAGTAAATTAAAAACGTAATTACTATGACTAACTTAATAGTACCTTTGAGTTAAAGTTAAAGTTAGTAATTACGTTTTTAATTTAATTATATAAGACATCCTACAAATATAGGTATATTATTACATCGCGTAAACTAATACAGTATAAACTAACATAAATAACTTCAATTGTTTGCTGCCTTATTGTTAACTTTAATTACATTTTGAATTAATTTTGTAATTAAAACGGAAGCAGAGAGGCGCGTGAAGTTTAAGTGGCTGGAAACGGATAGACCCGGGTGGAGGGGGGTGGGAAAGGCTTTTAGATGCAATCTCTGAGTGGATTAATTAATTCTGAGGTGCCAGTTATCTCCTGTTATCATTTAATAAAGTTATGTAAATATTTTAGTACGGCGAGTGTACGTTATAGTTCAACCTGGTTTTTTGTCTATGAAAGACTAATTGTCTACAGATAAAGACAAAAAAAGTACTTTAGTTTAAAGTGAGATATACATTTTATCTAAAAAGCGTTCGTGGGGTTTAGTCAAGATGCCTTAGTGTATGTAGAAAGTCGAAAACTAAATTTCTTTGAAAATTTGTCGGCACGAACTGTCATTTTCATACAAATTATGTTTTCTAAGTCTAAGTCCCCAGACCGCATTTAAATATTGATCGACAGTTGACACGGCTCACGTTGCTCCAAATTTGATACAGCTGATGGTGCGCTGTACACCAACAGCTCACGAGAGTATGTTTATGTATTTGTAAATAATGTAAGTAATATTTAAAACAATAAAGATGCCATTTTATAACAATAAATCAGATTTGCATATGGTTCTGCCTTATTCATTTCTCGCTTCCTCTCAAAGTGGCGAAAACTCCTTCGAGCCCTTAATTATCGTGGTATGCCGATAGCTGTGACAAAATCCCACCACCTTGAACCACTTATTCAACCCTTAGGGCTACGTCTGTTACCATAGGTCTCTTAGTTTCGTAATTATTTATATACTCACTACTTAAGTGAAAGTAGCGAGTATCTAATATCTATACTAATATTATAAAGAGGAAAGATTAGATTTTTTGTTTGTTTGAAATGATTAAGCTTCGAAACTACTGGACCGATTTCAAAAATTATTTCACCGTTGGCAAGCTACACATTCCCGAGTGACATAGACTATGTTTCATTTTCAAAAAAATTAAGGATGCTTACTGAAACTTGAATAATCTACAAGGTGTAAAAAAATAAACAAAAACTTCCTTCAATCGCGTGCGCTGCGAAAACTATTAATGATAGAACAAGATGATGTATTACAATTTTTCAGGACACATCATTATCTTTAAAAAATGTCGCGACAGCATTTACGTCACAATAAGCATCCTTTTATTATTTTTTTTAAATTAAAATACCACCGCTAGAAAAGGCTCTTTGTACGCACCTAGGTAATAGGTATTGATCCTTATCAAAATAAATACCAACGTACCAAGCTACAATTTAATGGCATAATCACCAAAAAAGCATGGTGGATTGGTGTTCTCCTGCCGTTTCTCTTGAATAGTTTACTACTATGTCATATAACAAAAATCTTAGCCACAGCAACGCTTGGCCGAGTCTACTAGTATATGAATATATTATATACGTGTAAAAATACGTAATTATTCGTAGGGATTAGGGATCCGTAGGGTTCTTACGTTGTTAATTCTCACTCTCTCATATATTTACTTATCTAGTGCAGCTTGATTATGCTACACTGAATATACGAGTACTATACAGCTACACTTATCTTAATCTTAATATTTATAAATCTCGTGTCACAATGTTTGTCCTCAATGGACTCCTAAACCACTTAACCGATTATAATAAAATTTGCAAACCATGTGCAGTTCGATCCAACTTGAGAGATAGGATAGTTTAAATCTCAAATTATAGTCGCAATTTTAATTTATTGCAAATATTTGTTTATTATTTGATACAATTCTAACAGATGGCGCTGTGTTGAAAGTACCCACGTTTCTCATATAAGCTACAATTTAATGGCATAACCACTAAAAAAGGATGGTGGTCGCCATGACTGGTTTTCTCCTACCGTTTCCCTTGAATAATTTACTAATATTTAATATAACAAAAACCTTAGCCACAACAACGCTTGGCCGGTCTGCTTGTAACATATATATTTAAATACACATCACACAGTGCACTGGCTGGCCAGCTGAACTGTAGAGTAAATAATTTGGTGTAGCAGTTGATTTCAGCTTAATTGGAAACATTATTAAATGTTTATATAATTTTAATATAGTTTGAATCTTACATGTATTTCAAATACTAAAGGGTATTTCAACAAGAAGTTTGTTTTTCAATTGTGGCAACACCGAGAACGTGATAGTTTTGACATTTAGTTTTTGGCGGTATTCGTAGCAGGTGCTTTGGCAATTATTACAATGAATTCAATTTCGCTCGAAAATCGCATTAAAATAATTCAAATCCACTATAAAAATGGTGGTTCTGTTAAAGTTACATTTCGTAAAATTCGTGATATTTTCGGCCAGCATAATCGTCCTTCTGAGACCGCTGTTAAGAATTTGGTCGCGAAATTTGAGTCGACAGGCTCGGTACAAAATGTGCCAACACCAACACGTGTTAATAATATACTAAATATTAAATATTGTTTAATTATTAACGCTAAATATTTATTATTAATTATTTAATATTTAAAAAAAATAAAGAAAGCCAAAGAAGTATAACTTCTTACGCGCGTACATAAGTACACGCACCATTTTTTTTAAATTTACTACCCCTTATTTAATTTATTCTAAACAATATTTTTTCAAGTTTTCATATAATGTAACCTAAAACTTAGTAAAGTTTTTTCAACATAACAAAAAAATCTGAGGACGTTGAATTAATAACGTCTTCCTACGGATTTTTTTGAAGTCAGTCAGCGACCTCTTTTCGCTCGGACTATTGAGTCCATAATCTGTATCACATTGTTTTTATTTCTATAAATTACTGCTTGAGTATTATGTATTCTGTTACTGCGAGTATTTAATATTCTGTGATTTGATCCAACCAAGGCTTTTTATCCTCTGTGCCGAGTGCCTACTTCCGGGTGCCCACTGCCCAGCGTGCTCTAGTCAAAATATTGTCAAATTAGAAAAATAAAAAACAAACAAGTCGGTTCATGCTTTTAAAAATACGTAATTTTATAATAAATAATTAGTCACTATTGATGATATTTTTTACTAACGATAAATGATGCCCCCAATTTATTACATTGTATAAAACAAACAACATAACAGATATTATAAACTTCAATATCACAAGAAAATATGCCTAGAACCAGGAAAAAGGTTACAAAAACTGTTTACAATGAAAACGATAGTGAGTCTGACGGAGATTTTAGTGATTCTGGATCCGATGCAGTTATATCTTCAGCATCTAGCTCCAATGAAGAGGAAGAACAAAATTCATCTGCTGATGAGTTTAAAAACACAAAGAAACAAAGACGGTATCACTCGAAGGTTCAGACTCCAAGAGTAAAACCACATTTTACAAAATCACTTCTAGCTACAATACAAAAACAATCAGATAACACAGAAAATGATGAAGAAGCTCCATTAATATCTGTTAAGGATTTAACTGACGCGGATAAACTTCTGCCCCTACTTAATCTCTCTGAGAGTGGTTTGTCATTTCATTTTTTATTTTCATATGTTCCTCCTATAAATTCATTTTCTTCCTCATTCCTCAGTTTATTTTATTCGACAAAACATAAATATTAACCTTTTTCTTGCAATATTATGTATAATTTTATCCTTATCTAGATAGCAGTGACGATGAAGGGCCAAAAATTAAAACAGAAAAGAAAACTCCTAAAACAGTGTTCTCACAAATTGAAGACTCAGACAGTGAGAGTACAAAGGTGGAATATAAAGATGTAAGTTTGTTCTCATCCCTCTCATAAATATTTAATATGGTAGAACATGCTTAACTTAAGCTTGTTGAATATGACTGTTAAATTTTACATATATTTTAAAAGTAATTTTGTTGTGCAAAGGCATAAAAAGCAATGTGTCTAATACTAATATTGTCTTGATGAGACATGAGAGTGAAGTACATAACACACTTAAATCATAAACATTGTATTAGGGTTTAGATGTAAAGTTTAAATAAATAAGAATTTAACTGTTTAAAAAGTTAATTGCTTTATTCATTCATATAGTATAGGAAATATTATTTAACATTTGTATATATATATATAGAGCGTACCAATTCTTAAAAGGCCGGCAACACACTTGCAAGCCCTCTGGCATTGAGAGTGTTCATGGGCGGCGGTATCACTTAACATAAGGTGAACCTCCTGCCCGTTTGCCCCCTGTTCTATAAAAAAAAAGGCAAACTTCATGTAAAAAATATCTTATATATTTTCAATTATTTTGCATAAGGATTCAGTATTTGTGACATTTTATATGCTGCTATAGTAATACTGCTTTGTAGTTTATAAAAATAACATGCAATTACAAAAAGTATTACATTTAATAATATTCAACTAAATACCTATAATATTATATTAATAAATAAAAAAAACACTTAAATTTCAGGTTTTCTCAAATCTCCAAGATGACAGTGAGGAAGTAGCAAGAAAAACATTCTTAGAATTAGAGAAACATAAAAATAAAATTGAAGAGGCAAAAACATCAATTCAAAACTATTGTATAGAGAATAGCAAAAAAGAATCGAATGTGGAAGATCTTCTTGCTTTAGGTGGTGATGTTCTTCCAGAAGAACCTGTAAAAACTAAGAAAATGACAAGGAAAGTAAGAGAGGACAGTGAATCAGATATGGAAGATTGGGAGGAAGTTAATGGTAATAGAATTTTTATATTTTTTAGATTATTTTGTAAATGTTTCATATTGTATGCATATTAATATTAAAAATTATAACAGTATTGTTATTATTATAAAACCTGAAAAAGATAACTAGAATCTTATAAGACACTATATTTTGTATATTCTTGGATCAAAATAGGGCTAGCAAAGTAGACAAATGCATATATTGTGTGATCATTCTCATATAAGTTTTTATTATGTCTAATCTGTTTCTGTAAAATACAAAACATTGAAAGTATGTAATATAAAAGTTCAGAAATCACAACAAATACTATTGATCCAAGTGATTCATTAATATTAATATACCTGATATATTTCTATAATATTAAATGTTATACAGGTTAGTGACCGCTTGAAAAAAAAGGTTTATCTTTTTTGTATGTTTTTAAATGTAGAGTACCTCCTATTCCTATTTTATAATTTATCAACAAATGAAATTCTAATATGTTTTACATAACTTTTCAGAAAGTAAACTCCCAACAAAGGATGGTATAGAGTTGTTTGTTGACATTCCTGGTGCATGTTGCAGAAAATCAAAAAAGACTTTAGACGTTGAGATGATGATGAAAAGAAAAATGAATAGAGTAAAGAAAGAACAACAGCTTATAATTCATAAAGTACATGTATTGTGTTGGCTTGGCCACGGTAATTTTGTAAGCGGAGTCTTAAATGATCAAGATATTTTATCTGCAGCACTTTCAATGGTTCCATCCAAAGAATGCTACCCAGGGCAACGAGTTGATATGAAGTATTTAGAACAAATAACTTCATGGTATCACGACAAAGTCATCCTTAAACAAGATAGACACGAAAACAAATTCAGGACTAAAGCACCTCCATTAAAGAACATTCTCCTTGAACAGATTAAAAAGAAAGTTTTCTCAACAAAGAAATATATTGTCTATGTATTTGTTTCTATGCTAAGATCTCTTGGCCTGCAATGCCGTGTTATGTTTAATTTTGTTACTGTTCCAATAAGGCCACCAAATTCAGAACTGTACTCTTTATCCACAAAAGATAAAACAGAAAATGATAAAAATGAAGGTGATAAGACAGATAAAAAAGGAGTAAAGAAGGAAAGTAAAAAAATAAAAATTCCTCAACTAGATGGTATTTATGATGAAAGTTCCAGTGATAGTAGTGATGAAATGGCCAATATTACTCAATTAGATGGTAATGATGATGTTTCCCCAGTTAAAAGAAGGAACACAAGAAGCCAAAAAAATATTGAAAATAAAGATGTTTCACCTCCTAAAAGAGCAAGAAGAAATAAAGAAATGGAAAAACCGAAGGAAGAACCTGCAGAAAAGCCGAAGAGAAATGTAAGAAAAAAGAGAGATCAGGCACAGGCAGATGAACCACCAAAAATAGTTGTCACAAACGATGAAAACGTCTCCAGCCAATATTTTGAAACTGCAAAACCAACAGTTGAAATAACTAAACGTAAAAGAACAAGAACAACAGGTGCAGCAAAGGTACAAGAAACAAAGCCAAGGACTAAAAGTGCGCCGGGGACATCTATGAATACAAGCAAATATTTCGATGAAAATGTAAAAACAAGATCAAGAAAAAAAGATGATAATCAAAGAGTTAGTCATAGAGATTTAAAGAAAGAGATACCGAAAGCTAAAAATGACGTAACAGATGATTTGGTGCATATTTTAAAAAGTAGAGTCAAAGAAGCAAAGGAACAAACGAAGAGGTTAAAAGTAAAAGGTATGTCACATTTTTTATCATATCTTATATCTTTCTTAGATCATATTATGTTAGTAAGAGATGGTGATATGTTTTGGATAATACGAATTCTTGCACAATTTTCTCTTAGAAAGTTCAAGGGTTTACCTAATTGAGACCACAGGCTCCATATCTATTACAGTTGTACATAGGTAATATAGAATACAAACTTGTACAACTGAACATAGGTAATATAGAATACAAACTTGTACAACTGAACATAGGTAATATAGAATACAAACTTCTACAACTGAACATAGGTAATATAGAATACAAACTTCTACAACTGAACATAGGCAATATAGAATAAAAACTTGTACAACTGAAAATAGGTAATATAGAATACAAACTTGTACAACTGAACATAGGTAATATAGAATACAAACTATTACAACTGAACATAGGTAATATAGAATACAAACTATTACAACTGAACATAGGTAATATAGCATTCAAACTTTGGTATGGTAGTTTATATGGAAAAAAGTTTAAAAAGGAATTTCGCGCGTTTTACGAAAAAAGTAATACACGTGATTATAACTGTTATATGTGAATCATGCCAAATACCCCTCCACCATCAAGCGTCACGTGATTAATGGACGGCGCCTATGTACATAATTCCCTGGTCAATTTCCATGTTCACTTTTAATTTTAATTTGAAATTATTATAATTTTTTTGTGGCAACAATTTACTAGTAGCTTAGGTTTCCTAGGAAAGCGGTGCCGTTATTTAACGGCCATAATGTAGCGTTGGGTGACGTCACCCATACGTTGTCTATAAATAACATCGGGGAAGGTTTCTTAGAGAACGTTAAGTGTCACGTCAAATAGCGGTGATAAACATTAGTTCAACGTTTTTCGCGTGTAGCGGTGCCTATATTTAATTAAAACAATGAGTGGAAACTTGACTTGAACGAGCGAAAATGATTGTTTTTTTGCATTATGTTAAAAAGTAAAGATGGCCGTTATTAACAACCGTAAAATGACGGCACCGCTTTTCTAGGAAACCTTAGCTTAATATATGTAAGGAAAACATAATATATTTTCCTATACACTCTTTTTATATTTTATTTTGCTTCTTTGCCGTCTGATCGACGATGTTTAATTTTTCACTTGACGTAATATATTATGTAAGATGTTTTAATTTTTTCATTATATTATTTTTACTTTATAACACCTAGAATATAGGCTTTAAATGTTGTTTTATAATAGTATCAATCGCTTATATGAGTACTGGGAATAAATAAGGCGCAACTGCGTTTCTCTGTGAATACAAAATATTAGCTTTTATAAAGTAAAATAATATAATGAAAAAATTAAAACATCTTACATCTATTATCTCAAGTGACAAATAAAACATCGTCGATCAGACGGCAAAGAAGAAAAATAAAATATAAAAAGAGTTTGTATAGGAAAATATATTATGTTTTCCTTACATATATATAATATATAGTTTGTCAAGGCAAACATTAATTAAACCTAAACAATTACAGGTAAAGTAAAAGAAGAATCAGAAGACAGTGATTATCTAACAGTGGAATCTCCTAAACGAAGAAGATCTAATAGCAGTGATGAATTTAAACCGAGCAAAATCAGTCCGAAACCGGGAACAAGTCGCAAAGTGGACAGAAGAGTGTTCTCCACAGATGATGAAGTTCCTCAAGATAAAATTAATGTATGGTGCGAAGTGTTTGTGGAGGAATTGGAACAATGGGTAGCGGTTGATGTTGTTAGGGGAAAGGTGCATTGCGTTAATGAGATATATGTAAGTTGTACTTTATATATTAATCTAAATCTATCTCTGTTAGAGGTTTCATTTTCAAACAAAAAAAAGGGTGCGTGTACTTATGTACGCGCGTAAGAAGTTATACTTCTTTGGCTTTCTTTATTTTTTTAAAATATGTAATAAATAATTAATAACAAATATTTAACGTTAATAATTTAATAATATTTAGTATATTATTCAAATATTGATTAATATTAATAATTATTATTATTTATTATTTTATTATATTATTCATTCAATTTAATACTAAATAACCTTTTAACTAAGTAACATAGGTCTTTGTGAAAAAGCATTGCTAAATTTCTTTGAAAAAATAATAAAAACTCCTTTATTTGTTTAAAAGGTAAATGTCATTATGTTCATTCAAAATTCTTGGCATAGCTGCTAACTTCACGCATATTCTATTTATTTTTACTTGTAGATTGTCTTATTCCCATCTCGCTCGCGCCGGCTATAATCACACTGACAACTTTGTGTCTCGGGTGCGCGCGCATCGTAAAATTTCACTCTCATCAATTTTTCATAACGCGCCTAAAGAAGTATAACTTCAAAAACAGTGGTGCTACAACCTTTTTAGGTCTGGACCTCAGATTTCTATATCATGATCATTTGTGAATGAAATAACTGACGACTTTTTGGGTCTAAAGCAAGCCTCACGATGTTATTCTTCAACGTTAAGATATATATATAGAAAGAAAATCTAGTGTACAGCCGGGGATCGAACTTACGACCTCAGGGATGAGCGGTCAGGTCACTTGGCACTGGGCTAACACTGCTCATGCTTCATCTTTAAACACTTTACTGAAATGTATGCTCAAACCGTAGCTTGTCTTGGACGTAAATTATAGTTGTCATTTGGAAGAGATTAGGTGCCCTCCATTTATTCTTTGATACAGCATCATAGATCGGGGGCTTGGGGCATTTTATTTTATATTTTTTTAATGGGTTTAAGTTTTTTTTGAGGGATAAATTTGGCATTGGTAATAAATTGCTTTTCGGTTAATAAATGTTTTCATTATGACGTTAAAAATAAAATGGAGACCATTTATTGACACTAAAAATCTAAATTAAAGGCGTAAAAATTCCTACGAGGCCAAGGTGTTCCTTTTATATGACATAAATAGCCTGAAGATATCATCAAAAACAAAGTTTATCACATTATTGATATGCGAAACTTTGTTTTTTTTTTTTGTAGAATAGGGGAGCAGTCGAGCGGGTCGCCTGAAAAGGGCAGTCATCGCAGCCCATGGATATTTTAGTCGGTGCGTTGCCGGCCTTTGAGGGATTTTACCTACATAAAAATATATTAAAAATTTCAGAGTAAAAGCACACACCCATTAACATACGCAGTCGGTTGGGATAATAACAACTATTTGAAAGATTTAACGCGCCGTTACGTGCCTCAGTGGAACACGGTTACGCGGAAACAGCGCGCTGATAACGTTTGGTGGAATACAGCGATAAAGCCCTGGCTCGGACCGAAAACCGCAAGAGATAGAGAGGAAGATGAGAGATTAGATCAGATGCAATTGGAAGCGCCGTTGCCGAAGGTTATTTCTGAGTGAGTAAAAAATATTTCGCATTTTCTCAATATATTCATTTGAGTGTACGACCAACCAGGCTCCAAAAGATAAACCACTCCTTATATTCGAAATTCATTAGCGAAATTAGAGAATTATCGCTAAATAAATTCAAAGCCCTCGTTAAACGTAAATTAATCAGTAAATCTTTTTGTATATTAGACCATTTTTTAAATGATCCTAATCCTTGGGATTGATTTGCTCCAGTTCAAACAATTTGTATGACTCAAAACTTCTTTCCAGTCAGTTCTTCTTGCCCGCTCTACGCCCTTGATTTGCGAACTGGTAGTAAATGTAAATTTTCAATTAATTTAACTTTCACGTTCATAAGTATACTTGTTTACCTATATGAATAAAGATAGTTTGAGTTTGAACCAGTACTGTCCTGCGTTCCCTGAACGCAGTGTCCAAATTCAAGATGGCGCCTCAACCCCCCACAGGCAGTTGCTCGATTGGTCGAGACAATATTCGTACTTTTATTTGTTAAGGAATGATTCCAAACTAGAACAATTAAATAATAACAAACCAAAGTAATTTCAATGATTAACCAAAGCAACGGTCAATTGACATCAGAACCTTCCCAACCTTTATTGTCTCATGCCCCATCTTAGCCTTTCTGAAGTTGTTATATAAAATACAAAACAATATAAACACATAGAAAAAAGTGCGTGCATACAAAGTATGTCAGCAGTAAAATTTCTTTTAAGTATTGTTCATATTTATACAAATATAAAGCTTTAGATTCCGAGACTTAGAAATGGATTGGGAAAATGGAAGATATGTTAGGAATTTAATTAATTTAATTATCATATCATATTAAGTGTCGAAAATTAATACAAATTATATTTTTTTTTCCTCGATAATAAAAACACGTGGCATATTAATTTACAATTCGTCATTTGATTTCAATAAATTATTTTGCATTAAACATAAAATAGTTACTATTCATAAATTATCATTACGACATTTTAATTTAAAAAATACAATTTCTATAAGTTATTTCACCCTTCTCACTCTCTCTCAATCGGTCTCAATCGCTATCTCCCTTTTCTCCGACAAAAACGCTGCACATCTTCGTGACGTTCCGTAAAAGTTTTACCCTCATGCGCCTAAAGAAGTTTCACTGAAAAAATAGTAATTGATTAAAATATTTAAACAAATACTATTTCTTACAGTATAGAACCGTCATTTAGCAGACCTTTTGTCAGAGCAACGGTCAATTAAAACTGTTCATTAATTATTATCATACATTGTCGTGTTTCCAGGTACAAAAACCATCCGTTATACGCCCTACAGCGCCATCTGTTGAAATTCGAAGCGATTTATCCCCCCGATGCGGCCGTACTAGGTTTCGTACGTAAGGAACCCGTGTACGCTCGTGAGTGCGTATACGTGTGCCGTTCAAGAGATACGTGGTTAAAGGAAGCCAAGGTTGTCAAATTGGGAGAGAAGCCTTATAAAATCGTTAAGGCTAGGCCCAAATGGGATAAGGTGAATATCATATATATTACTAGCTGACCCGGCAAACGTTGTTTTGCCATATATAAAATTAACTACTATAATAAAAAATAGGGCTTGATCGTAGAGGGATGACAGTTAAGGATTGTATGTATTTTTATATGTTGTATCAAAAAAAAAAGAAAAACAAAAAGTTTTGTGTAAAAAATAAAAATTTAGGGGTTCGCACCCCTAACATTTAGGGGGATGAAAAATAGATTTTGTCCGATTTTCAGACTGATTGAATATGCATCAAAAATTTCGTAATGATATTAGTCTAGCCGTTTCGGAGGAGTATGGGAACGAACATTGTGACACGAGAATTTTATATACTGGATTTATTATATTTTATTACTGGAAATCGTTTTTTTTATTTTGTTTTAAACTTCATATATAAGTAAGTCGGGTTTGTTAGATCACATATAACTCGAAAACGGCTGGGCCGACTTTGGTGGTTTTATTGTATTTGTCTCCACCACAAATAGCGGAATAGTTTTTAAAATATTGGTAAAATATAATCCGATTAAAAAATATTCATTAACAGAGTATTTAAATAAAGTTTTCGAATCGAAAAGATATATTCTTATATATTGTGGATATATCTTGTCGAATGGAAAATATAGTAAAAGTTATGAAAAGGCGTGCGTTCAGACGATTATTTATTTCTTTAAAAAGTAGTCAACTTAATGTTTGTTTTGTGTTTATTGTATTACTTTCCTTAAATCATAAATTAAGTTCAGCTATTCTGTAACACGACATTCATTTCATTCGTTCATTTCCTTGGATTGGGAATTTACTACTAGTGATAATGCTAGAGCTCTTAGGAAAAAAATTGTAAATACCATTTTTTGTAGAGAATTTTAAGATCTACAACTTTGGCTTAAAACATTTTTTGAAATTATCGTTTTAAAATTTTGACCTTTGGACCCCTAATAATTTTTGTAGCACATAGGATCGATGGGGATTTTTAAAACTTTATTTGTAATGGTATACCCCAGATACCTCCACCAATATTTGGCTTTCCGGGAATTTTTGTTATTTCAAATGTCTATATTGACCGGACTAACATTTAAATACTTGTTGCTTTCGTGTAATAAATATTTATAAAATTTCATGGATTTAATATTAATTTTGTCAACATATAACTTAGTTATGTAAGCGTAGGCGTATTTTTGAGGGGGTTGTAACGCCTATTTGAATGTTTTTTCTAAATTTGCAGTCTGTACTGTATATTTATTATTGATTTTTGTTTTATATTATACAGTTTTTTTTTAAATATTTGTACCGTAGTTGCATAGTTTTGATATAATATTTGTATATGAAAATATTTCAGCTCTCAAATAAAATGATTACTGATAAACCCCTGGAAGTGTTCGGGCCTTGGCAAATCCAAGACTATGAGCCGCCAACGGCTCAAAATGGTATAGTCCCCAGAAATGCATACGGAAATGTCGAACTATTCAAGGAATCTATGTTACCCAAGGGTACAGTGCATATTAAGTGTAAGTTTTTGCTTATTATAAAATAGATATCTATTATCTATCTATCTCTCTATATCAAAATTCATAACAAATAAGTTTTACATATATTTTCATAGAAATTATACGCTAAGTCGTATAAAAATAATTTTGATTTCAATCAAGTATATTCTAAGGAACATGAACATTTAATTGTTGTTGTCAATTGAAGTTGGTTAGTCAATTTTATTTAAATTTATTTTTACTTGGCTAATTACTTAAGATGTCATGTGGAACATGGTGTAATGGTTGCAGCTCCTTACAAACATTGTGTAAAACAAAAAACTTGGCAATTAAAGAGTGGCGGAGAGTTTATTGCCAGTTCTTCTCTTCCGTTATACGCCCTTGATTTGAGAACTGGCAGTAAATGTAAAATTAGAAGGATTTAATATGTATATCTTTTTGACGTTCATAAGTGTACATTGTGTTACCTAAACGTTAAAAATTAAATTTTTAAAATTACTAAAAATAAAACCCATTTAAATCCAAAACAAAGCGTTTTTAATCTTGTAAATTTATATTTAAACTAGCTGATCCGGCAAACGTCGTGTTGCCATGTATATCATTTATAATAAAAATAGGGGTTGATCGTGGAGGGGTGAAAATTAGGGGTTGTATGTATTTTTGTATGTTGTATCATAAAAAAATAGAAATTAAAAATTTTGTCTAAAAAATAAAAATTTAGGGGTGGACTACCCCTAACATTTAGGGGGATGAAAAATAGATGTTGGCCGATTCTCATAGATACCGGATAAGCACAAAAAATTTCATCAAAATCGGTCAAGCCGTTTCGGAGGAGTTTTACCACAAACACCGCGACACGAGAATTTTATATATTAGATTACCTTTTCCAGTGCCAGCTTTAAACAGAGTGGCGAAGAAACTGAACATAGATTGTGCCCCGGCTATGACGGGTTTCGATTTCAATGGCGGATACACTCATCCAGTGTTCGATGGATTCGTTGTTTGCCAAGAATTCGAGGAAATTATCACTGAAGCTTGGGTTAAGGTGAGAATTTGTATATAAAAAAAAATGTGCGTGTACTAGTGTACAGACGTTAGAAGTGAAACTTCTTTATGACCTTATTTTTCGAAAAATTATCTATATGCAACTAACTTTACAAAAATTGGTTAAATTAGATAAAGTTTAACAAAAGGCTTTTAATATCACAGACTTGAACAAACAAACAATACAATTATTTCATTTTACCTTATTACCACTAAGATTATTACAGAATTTCATAAATTGTAATAGAATTTTTAGTATCATTGTTATAGTTATTATAAATTTTTGTTATTAATGGTTTAGAATCTCTTTGAATCAACCGTGGTAGGGACAGGAAAAAGACGCGCGTAACGGTCAAATGTGACGCGTAACCGAAACATGTGACGCGTAACCGAAAAATGTGACGCGTAACGAAAAAATGTTACACTAAATTTTTTCCAACCCCGATAAAGAAGTTTCACTTCAATAAGTAGCTGCCCCTGCGAACTTCGTTTCTCCTTAAGGGAGCGTTCAAGTAATACGTCACGCAATTTTTGGAGCTTATTGACCAAAAAAATTATATTTTATGATTTCGGTATTTGTTTCATGATCATTTGTCAATCAGCCTCCTGTGTCTGACACACCCTGTCGACTTGGGTTTAAGGCAAGCTGGTTTCCTCACGATGTTTTCCTTCACCATTCGAGGGAATAAAAAACGCACATAGAAAGAAAGTCCATTAGTGGACAGCAGGGGATCGAACCTACAACCTCAATGATGAGAATATTTTTGAAGTGAAACTTCTTTATCGGGGTTGGAAAAAAATTTAGTGTAACATTTTTGCGTTTCGCGTCACATTTTTCCGTTACGCACCATGTTGCTTTTTGAAGTCAAGCTTCTTTATCGGCGTTAAAATATGTCATATAGTATGTTTTTGACTTTGACGTTTGACAACAGATTACATTTTCGACTTGAAATTTGCTAATCGCAATTTGCAGCAATTGATTTGTAAATTGTATGCTAGGCAGTGTATCAAAATTTACTGTGTTTAAAGAAATAGTTTCGGATCTCTAAACTTAAAACAAACCAATTATGGCTCTGCGTACAACAAAGGTTTTATATAAGTTTCACTTCTTACGTGTGTACACCTAGTACACGCACACATTTTTTTTTATATGTAAATTACTAGCTATATTTTATAATTCTTGGAAATAAATTGAAAATCGAGGATTTAATAAATGTATAAATATTCCAGGACCAAGAAGAGTTAGAGAAGAGAGAAAGAGAAAAAATAGAAACGCGTGTCTATGGTAATTGGAGGAGGCTCATTAAAGGCCTCTTTATTAAAGAGAGGCTCAAAGCTAAATATGGCTTTGAAGAGCCGAGTACATCAGACAATAAAAAACGTAAAGGACCGCGATTCGTTACTTCGAAGAAGGTTTAATTTTTTTTTTGTGATAAAATCACAGTAAAATTAATTTTAAGATTTTTCGCTTATTTTTGATATAGCTTAGTAAGAGCTGGTATTCTCTTAGTATTATTTTGTCACTGGTAACATTCTCATACTTAATTCGATAGTACATGCCTGTATATTTTTAATGGTAAATATGTAAACTTCACAAAAAAATACACGTCCAGTTAATAACCTTATCATTCGGTTTTAAGTTGCCATATAGGTTGAATGTTAATTAATATTAATTCCATACATTAGTAGTAGCACATAGTTTTAGAGCCATACCTCACCGTGACGCTATGGCGACGTTTGGCGTCTCTGCGTCGCCCATGAATGAGTCAAACATGACTGCATTCTTTTTTCGATCCTTAATATTTTAATCGAAATATTCTTGTGTCACCACTAGTATAATCTGCCGAAATCTAAAATCTATGCAAATAACTCGAGCATTTTTTTAAAAAGTTATGAAAATGTATTTATTAATTTGAATTTGAATTAAAAATAAGCATGTAATGCCTCTCCTCTAAATTTGCAAGACAACCTGCGGCTGCGGTTAGCTCACCCTAAGGGAGCGTTCACATAATACGTCACGCAATTTTCGGAGTTTATTGACCCCCCCCCCCCATGTAACGCGCCGTAACGTTTTTCTGTACTCAAGTATAGTAAAACGTTTCGTGACCATCTAATGACTCTTTATGCCCAAAAGTTACCGAGAGTTTAAGAGTTGATCATTCAGCCTTATCTCTAATATTATTCTATAATTTTTACACCCATCTAGAAAGGCATCATGGAGTAAGCAAGTATATATTCAGCTTTATTCGATTTTGTATGGAATTATCAAAATGGCAGTACTTTTTATACTTGTCTTAAACAAGTTGTCTATTATACGTCCCTTTTTATAGATTTTAAAAGCTACCTCAACTATTTAGAAGGGCTAACGCCATCTAGTGGGCAAAATTTGTATAGTTATAAGGTGTTATATTAATTTTTAAGGTTTTGTCGAACAATTTGCATGGATATACATTTTGAAAAATATTATGTATGCAATTGTAATTATGTTTTTTAAATCAGAATTTCTGGCTGGAACTTTTAACTTGTGTTCTGTATTTCATATTCTCTAATTAATTATACAAAAGAAATACACGACGCGATTTTTTCTTTAATATTTGAGTATATATCATGATAATTTTTACTTAAAAATGGTCTATCCAAACAGAAAACCAAATAAAAAAATATACAGAACAACATCAAAAAAATGAATACGTATGTTTTTTTGCAGCGTTCCCACCGTTCCTTCGTCATATAATTATTATTATTTTATTGATTAATGAGCATTTTTATTACAAAATATCCTTGAATTTTTCAAGAAAAAATCTCAAGTGTATTGTTCTTATCAGATGAGTAATAGCATGTTCCTGAACTAAATTTGGTTTCTAAGTCAATTTGAATTTATCATCATTATTTCGGAGATGAAACAATATGTATGTAAATTTGAAATATTGTGATTTTAATTATGTACCTGTGATTTTTAATAAAATGTTTTGATTTTTTTCTTTATTGTATAATTTCTATATATTCCTGAGAATAAATGAAGTAACACTCTCTTTATTTGGTCTCTCATTCCTATATTTGTGTCTTGATTTTTTTCTGTGCCTGACACATGAGACATGTCCATCTTTGGATCTAAAGCTGCTTTAGTAAGGCGTGTTTCCTCACAATGTTTTTCTTTACCATACCAGCCATTAAAATTCCATTTGTGCATAGCTGTGATGCTAGTTCTGAGAGTCACACGCTCCAAGCGCCGGAGCGACACTGATGAAGTACTTCTATGTATTGATTTAGTTCAAGTAATATGTAGGCATCATTGGGGGTTTATGTCTTTGATTTTCTTATTTGGTGATTACGTCAACAGGAATGATTTTCTTTTTTACACATTGTCTATGCTTGAACACGAAATGCATTTTCAAGGATTTATACAAAAAATTAATACGCTTATGTACTATTATTTATGAGAGCTTTGCTTTCTTTTGCTGACAAGACGAGAGGATATAAATAGCAGAAAATCTGCTTACGTAATACTTTAACGGCCCCTTATAGCGAATAAATCCAGAATATGAACAAGAAAACAATAATTACTGGATGAAAAGACTTGTGGGGGCGATTAATTCGATTACAATATGGAAAAACTCGGACCAAATCCGCAGTTGACAATATTTTTTAATTATTTACGCATTTCAATTTAAATTTGTTTATTTGATAAGGAAAGTCTATTTATTACAAGTATCCAGTTAAGTGAGTACGCAGTACGCACGTGGCGTATGGTGGTGTGTTTCGTTTCACGCAACAATTGTTTTGCTATAGTAAGAACACCTTAAAATTTTATTTATGGGTAAAATAAAAAGTCATTTTAAAAGCGATTTTATTTAATAAAAATGATACAATGATTTCGCTTAGTAATTGCAATAAGCTGTCTTAACTCATATCTTACATAAAAAGTGCAAAAGCTTCAAGCGGTTGTTAGATCTAGCACAACTTATTGCCGTATTATATAGATTATGTACAAAATTTTTGGTAGAGAGTTGATAGTGATGATGCGCTTCAGATCTGCCGAGATCTGGTCGGTCGAAATTGCTAATGCAATCATAGCCACGTACAGGATAGTTTGATAACCTCAATAATTGAAGTAACACAATGCCACTGTATTTTTTTTTTGTTTTTTAATATTTATGATTATAAAATAAATTTTGTACACTTATCTCTGTAATCTATATCTATGCATTTTACATTAATATTTTATGACGAATATAAACCAAGGGCCCAAACATTCATCACGGTTTATGCTTAAATGAAAGGAATGTAACCTTGTTTAAATTTTATCATAAAATATTTGTTCTTACATTATAAAATACATAACTATTTATTAGTCTCATATTTATCAACCATGATTAAAACCAGTTTAGTCCATGGTATGATAGGTAGCAACATGACCCAGATTAAATTCCTTTCATGCTACCGTTCACACTTAAACCCTATAAAGTCCAGCTTCATAGTTCAACTAAGCCATGGTCAATGTGCCTGCTCCTATTCCGAAACCCACTCCTTTGGGTCCGAAGTTACGTCCGTAGCAGCCGCGGCAGTAGATTTCACCATTGGGCCCGTCGTTCAAATTCGTCGAATCCTTAAAAAGAATAAATGTTGTCAATAACATCCTCTAGCCAGAATTAGGATATTGATGTTCTGAGTAGCTCTTCAATGCTCATCGTATATAGTTTCGTCACATGTAAGTTGATCAAGGTTTCTAACAATAGTTGCAATGGGACCTGCCAAAATTTTTATTGCATTTTGCGGTAATTTTCGAAATATGTATACTTTAGAATAGTACATGCTGTTGCTATACACAAAAACAAATATTATGCCATCCAATAGAGCTGTTATTGACAACTGACAGTGACGGTTTCTTATCTGAGTTCTGACTTCTGACAGTTGTATACCCTCTGTCGTGGTTTAAAGTGATTTGTTTTCAAAATTGCAATGAATATTTGCGTTTCATAGAGTTTTAATTGAATGCATACTAACAATTAGGCAAAAATGATGTGTTCATATTTAACAGTGGCTTTTGCAGTACTTTTAATACACAGTAGTCAGGGGGAATTATCAAGTGAAGATTGTTCATCTTTGGGATTCATTAAATCGAATCTACTGTGTTCCTCTTGTGATCAGTTAAAAGATTTCAGTTTGGACCAATTAGTTGAACACTGCAAGCAATGTTGTCACCAAGATGAATCGGCGCCTAAGGAGAAAAAGTACGCGCGAGCGATACTTGAAGTTTGTACCTGTAAATTCCCGGCGTATCCACAAATCCAGGCATTTGTTAAAAGTGATAGACCGGCAAAATTCCCTAATCTACAAATTAAGTATGTACGAGGCTTAGACCCAATTATTAAATTGTTAGACAAAGATGGTATAGTCAAGGATACAGTTGCTATAGAAAAATGGAATACTGACTCTGTAGAAGAATTCTTGAATACTCATTTAGTTAAAGAAGATGATGATGATAGAGGATTTTTAAAGACAAATCTAATTTAATTGTCATTAAATAGTTTTCATACATTTTAAGTGTTTTATTTCAATCATTATTGCAAGTTTAGGGCTTTCTTTCATTGCATTAGACAAAAGTTAGCTAATATTTGATACATAGTAATATCAGGCAGTAAGTACTTACAAGAGATCTATGGCAGTCTGCACATGAGAAGCACCGTTTGTGCCATGTGCCATTCTTTGAGTTCATTTGTTCAGCAGCATACACTGGGAATCCACAGCGGAGGCAGCCTTTTCCTTTTGCGGCTTTAGGTCCAGTGAACGGTACTTGTTCAGTGCTGTAATATAGCAGTCAGGTTAATATATATTTAAAAACTTAACAGGTATTTGATTGATTTGTTTTGTTCTTCAATTTATTATTAAAGTTTATTTTACTTAATGTTTTAATTGAAATTTTTAACATGAGAAGTCACTTAACCACTGAGGCATGCTGCAGGGGCTTTTCTAAATATGTGCAGGTGAATGGCATATCTGTAACTCATAGCTGTCTTTATATGACAATTATATCTTAGCCTGGAATTAAACCCTTCATCTACTACGGGTTTATAGCTTATGTTGAGGCAAATGCTATATTATGTACATATTAATATTTAAATAAAATTCATATGACTTTTACTTACTATGTCGTGGTGGGTTCAGAGTCGGTGGATACAAGGGTGGGTGAGTGGCCATAACCGAATCCCTTAGGTCCAAAAAGTTTAGCGTAGCATGACCGACAGTGGATTTCCTTGTCTGGTCCGTCACATGCTAGCATGGAATCAAGTGGGCGATGACATTCCGCGCAGTTGAAGCATTTTTTGTGCCACATCTGAGATAAACAAGATAGATATTACTAATTGAAATAGTCAAAACTAATGAGATTAACATTCTTTTTTGAAACATATTTGTAAAAACAAAACTACTCAATGCTTTAAGTATAAATTTTAAACTTTATCAAAATTGGTTACGCTAATATAAGTGTTCTTGCCTTTTCAACAAATTTCCTTAAATTAAGGGAAATTCTGTTACCATATTAACGGAATTATCGGAATAAATGATAAATTACTTTAATGCTCAAATAAAACGTGAGTTATAAGCTTGTACATATCAGATACTTTAAATATATTTTCTATATATAAGGACCAGATACTTACTGTGCCCTTGGCAAGTTGTTGCTCAGCGGCGAATACCATTCCACCGCATCGCGGACAACCTTGTCCCTTAGGCGCCTTGATTGATGTTGTATCAGGATTGTAGAATGGACGGTTAGAAGAAATCTCGTCCTCACTAAAAGTTAATACAATTTAATCCTGTCCTTAAAACTTTTAAACAGACTAATTCTATGTAGACGTATTCGTGGATACAACATTGCGCTGTATCAATACGCTGATCATTGAAAATTAAGCAGGAACCCCAAAACCCCAAGCAATACTAGCAGTTTTTACTAATTTAAAGAATCATAAGGCTTAACAGTGAACTAAAATATCTTATAACGGCTGTAGAACATTCCTACTTTACAACAGAAGTACTCACGTCAAACCGTCGGTCTGAAGGAAGCCGGATCCACAAGCGAATCCATAACCGTGAGGTCCCCATTTCTTGCCATAACAAGTTTTGCAGTAAACATCATTGTCTGGTCCATCGCATGCGATTATCGAGTCAAGCGTCTTTGTACAGTCGCGGCATTTGAAGCACTTGCGATGCCATTCACGACCCTTGGCCAGAACTTGCTCCGCGGCGTAGACAGCACCACCACATCGGGGGCATCCCTTGCCAGGAGGTGCTTGGATCGCTGCGGTGTCGATCACCGTGGTTCTGGGTGCATGCTCCCTAATAAAGAAAGAAGAAATCCTTTAACAGTTTTTTTTTTGAAATCTATAAAATTAATTATGTAATGTGTAGAGTACGTAATGTTTTTGTGTGTGTGCCTACATATTTCAAAAGAGGATTAGGAAAATCCATTGCCAATAATAAATAAAATGTAGTCTTCACGTAAATATAATCGATATTATGTTTATTATACCTTCTTTGGAACGTTAATAATGATTTCAAGACACGGGTCTTAACAAAAACATCTTGTGTTCTACGTCCTAATACTACAGAGTATCTAATTGTAGACTATTCACCTATAGGAAGATTACACTTGTGCTAAAATACTCTTACATAACATGACGAAAGCAAAGTGTGTGACCTAATAATAAAGAAAATATGTGGACATCAGATTAAATATGTTGTAAGCGTGGCGAGATCTATATTAAAATTAGTCGGTTCGAGAACGGACGTTCTATTTTCATTTTGGCACGACGCCAGCTCTTGTTTGTATTATAAGTTGTTTTTATGAAACTCACGATGGAAATATCCGAAACCTGTCTGTAACCTGAGATTGGATAAGTTTAGACTTGTTGCTAATCGCTGATGATAGGCGGCCTATTGTCCTTTTGGCAAACCTAGCTTCTTATTTACACTATCGGCTATTTGCTGAAGCTCAAATTTGGATTTTGGTAAACTCTTTTTTCTAGAGTCTCGAAAACGGTGATAATATATTTGAATTACAAAATTGTATGTTGTTTAATAATTTCATTGGATCTGTTATATTTAAATTAGATAGAATCATAGCATTAAAATTAGTTTAATTTTGTATTATTGTTATAAATATAGCTTAGTTTGTAAGATAGTTTTTGTAAGTTACTTTCATACCTATGTGTATTAAAGTGTCTGTGAAATTAATATAAGTCATTTGCTCACCCGTTCGCGTAAGGGTCGCTTTGAAGGACACCTGCGCCCTTGCCATAACCGTACCCTTTAGGTCCAAACTTCTTTCCATAGCACACTGAAAAACAAACACTATTATAACCAGATACCTCTCACATAACTCTTCATTCACATGTATGTGTTAACAAAACTTAGATTAAATTAGTTGAAGGAGTCACATGAATCACACGAGACCAACCTTTGCAGTAAATGTCTTTGTCGGGACCCTCGCAACAGTTTGTGGAGTCCAGCCGCTTCAAGCAATCAGCGCACTTGAAACACTCCTTGTGCCACGCCTGGACAAACAGTGAACATAGTAAGGGTAAATAGGGCATGCAGGCTTCACAGAACAGGTGTTAGGGCAATGTTTGCGGTTAATGCCACAGGGTAGGGGATAAACTAAACCTCATTCAAATATGTGACTTATTTACCTCGACAGTAAATCTCTTTGTCAGGCCCGTCACAATGGATCATTGAATCAAGGTTCTTGTGGCATGTTAAGCAATTGAAGCATTTTTTGTGATAAGCCTAGGATGAAATGATGATTATTACATGATTTACTCGATTCGGTATAATATACATTAAGATCTTAATGCCATGTTAAAATGATTGAGAATTCGATTCTTGAAGGTATGACGCTTACCTTTCCACGAGCCAACTGCTGCTCTGCAGCATAAACGTAACCACCGCATCGTGGGCAACCCTCTCCAGGTGGAGCTTTAGCAATTACACGTGGTTCCATACACGCTCCATTGGTTCGCAATCCATTTCTGTATTCACAAGTTTTTGATCATTTAGGGATTGTAAATGCAAAACATCAGAGCAAAGATGAAGAAGAAATGTTAAATAGGCTTTGGACCCCAGAGCTTTCCAGCGGCCC
Source organism: Pieris melete (assembly GCA_963693345.1). Taxonomy (NCBI): domain Eukaryota; kingdom Metazoa; phylum Arthropoda; class Insecta; order Lepidoptera; family Pieridae; genus Pieris; species Pieris melete. The sequence goes on from CAVNZK010000049.1 coordinate 308,137, forward strand.
CTACATTCAACTTTAATAAATCAAACGAATGGCGGCGAAGCAGATGATTTCGGCGGCGCACCTCCGCCGTAATGGGAGAAGGTAAAGGGCTCCCGGCCGCCCGCTCCGCTTTGGCCCCAGCCGGCCACTTTTCAAAAAACAAGTTTTAACGATTTAGAGGGCGCTTTCCTTATCCCATCACATACATTGATCAGTTTGAATACAAATAAGCGTTAGCAGTTGTTACTGTGTGTCAGTTTTAGCAAGAAATTAAAAAGACAGAGTTTTCTAGCATGCTCTACTGGTGCGTCACGAGCGTTTCGATGTCGTGCTGAGGCGTTACATATTGGTTTTCTCACCGTTGTTCCAGTGTGTTGGGGTCGCCTCGATTGAGGGAGGGATGGGTTCGATTGGGAACGTGCCCGTGCTGGCGTGAGCCCTTCATGGGTCGGTTAGGACCGGCGCCAGGCACGGCCGCGCTCCCCGATTCGAGCAATACACAGAATTGGTAGTCGACTTTTTATTTTTTTTCTCTTATAAATTTAAAATAGACCGATTAACAAAATAAATTAAGCGATAGCGAATAAATAATCCTAACTAAATTTAAAGTACAGAATGATGTTGACAACGCGCCGCCGGTGGACCGAGATGTGTGTCGGTGCCCGCCAGCGCTGCTGGAACTCTGCTCGCGCTCAATTCCTGTTGCGACATAAACGAAGACTGGTCATGCACATGTCAGGCGCAGAATGTACAGCCGAGCGCGCTTCTACTTATGAGTTTATGTACACGCGGTTAATGTTGTTACGTACGGGCCAAGAGGCCGGTCGGCTTGCGACCTTTGATAAGGAAAGACCCTCAGTGGCGCGGGCGGCGGGAGTTTGAATGAAGATTCTACTTACGCATTCTCGCCCTTAAGATGTTCACCGGAGTCCATCGACAGGCAGCCAGCGCCGCCGCCAAATCCGTAACCTTTAGGTCCGAACTTACGCGCGTGGCACATTTTGCAGAAAAGTTCACCTTCGTGTTCTGAGCAGTTAGTAGAGTCGAGAAGCTTCTGGCAGAGACCTATTAAGCATTACAGTATGTTATATGTTTTGTTATAAGAGTCTCTTCATATAATTCATGGCTATATTATTCGAGTAAATATTGACTTTGATTGTAGCTATTGGTTGAGCTACTCGTTGTTATTAAATATTTCAAAGTTGAAACTTAAAAACACAGGTATACAGAAAATTCTTTTTTTGTTCCGAAAAGTAAACTCGTATCTTGAAATTATTAATCTCTCTACATCTTGAAGATGTTAATAGTCTAGGTAGAGTAGGTAAAAAGGTTTGTGGAATATCTGTTTAGTAAAAATATTGAATTTGAGTCTACTATGGTCAAAGTACTATTTATCGTCTTCGAAACTTCCTATGTATATCCAATTTACATACAAATTTCTTGTCTTATTCTTTGTTTGAGTATAATTAATTTAAAGATCTATCAAACAGACATATTCAAATGAAACATTAAGCCTTAAAGACGGCAATATACAGCTTATAGTCTTCAGTAATCTTTAATCAAGATTTATATTTGGTTAAACTTACCGCATTTGAAGCACATTTTGTGCCATTTGAGTCCGCCAGCAACACGTTCTTCCGCCGCATATACGGACTTGCCGCATTTTGGACACTTGGGGTTGTCTGCTGGTTTGAAAGGCATTGTGCTCGCTTAACTTATCCTGAAAATTCAAAATTACAATTATCTCTGACAAATTACTAAAAACAATTGAACAACGATTTTAATTTTTGCATAAAATAGTGAACTGGAACATTACAAAATCAAATCCAAGTAATGCAATGCCCATTGGCTTATATCCAATACGTTATCGAACACTATTTCAACACAAATTGCATGCAAATTGCGGGCGGGCTCCTTCCGAATGCATTTACACGTGAAACATAAGGCGGGCGGCGCGTGGGCGGTTACTCCAACGCGCCTAATTTGGGGCGTCCAGGTAATGCTGGAGAGCACTTATTTATAGCATTAGGAAGAAGCCACAATCACTCGCGATATGGTTTATCACTTTCACCGGAGGACGGACCTGTTCGTCGTGTCGCAACGAGAGTAAACTCCCGAACGCGTATACAGTGCAAGGCGCTTGCCGAGTCTACTGTGCGCGGAGGTCGAATGATGCGCGAGGGCAGGGTGCCACCGTAGTCTATGCCAGTTGCACACGGCCCTAGTGGTGGGGCGGCGGTGATCCGCCCTCACAAACACTCATCACCCCTATGTTTCACATTACCCTTGACAATATGATTCTAAGGTCTGACCACTGACTTCATAAGACAACTAACTGATTAGACTTTAGTAGAAAGATTCTTTGACAGATATGAAAGTGGATATAGTCAAAAAATTTTTTTTAATTTTGTTAGACTGGGTTTGTGAGATCTCATTTACGAACATTTACATTGTCTTTATACTAATTATAACGTACTGTATTTGTTATTAAAGAAATTAATTTTAGTTAACCTTTTTGTCTGTTTTCTTTTTATTTTAACTGTTTCATGTCTGTGTTTAAATGTGCATGCTATGAAAATTAAGAGTTGACCTAAAGGTTGTAAATGCCAGGTCATAAAATCCAAAAAAAAATTATATTACTACAAATATCAAGAAATTGTTTATAAGATACTAAGTTCGTTTGGAGCGGAAGTTAAAAAGTATCATTGCCCTAATTCAGCAGTTAGCTGATTTGAATAATTTACGATTTGCAACGGACGTCTCTTAGTACGGCTGCCCTGTATTATATTAATCTACGGTACTCTTAAAGAAGGTGTCGTTAACACATATTACTAAGGAATCACTAATAAATTGTCTAAAGAAACGTTCTTATCTTGTTAATCAAGCGTAATTGTGGTTGAAGGTACGTTTTGAACGATAAGAACGGGTCTCCTAATAATTAAAGTTTAAAGGTAACGAAATGCTTAATAAACAATTGATATTTATGTTTACTTCCTTATTACTTTCACTCAACAAACTCAGTCAATAGTGTTCCTAACATTGTTTTTTGTCTTTTAAGGAACTGTGTGAATACAGAAGCTTATGCAATCTTGTAAATAATACAAACTCAGACTAAGTTTTCGTTCCACAACTGAGGGTTTCTTAAGGCAATTTCTGCCATGCACCATCACTATGAACCAGCTGCCCACTGAAGTATTTCCTAACAAATTCGACTTACGGCCCTTAAAGAAAAGAGCGTAACAATTCTGAAAAGGCCGGCAGCGCGCTTGCAAGCCTTCTGGAATACAAGTACAAGTGTCCATGGGGGTATCACTTAACATCAGGTGGAACACCACATAACTCAGGCGGTCTTTAGTTGGAAATCCGTCAAAACTTTAACTGCTGCAAAAATGTATCTGCACCATGCCTCCATGGGATTTTGGACTTTTAACACGTATGAAGTCATAATGCTTGTAACTTAAACTTGAACTGGATGAATTAACAATGTCTTTAAAGTGAGTAAAACTTTTTATATACGTGAAATTTTACATTTATATAATACCATGTTTTGAGTGCAGTTCTCTGAGAAAGACTTCGTATAGACTATTAGACTTAATGAAGGCTGATTAAAGCCTGCTGGGCATACCGATGTATCGTGAGTCCTGCCTTAAAAGCCTCACAAAAGGGCACCGACGCCTATGTCTGTTTTTCTTGTACCAACAACAATGTTTTTTATACTGGGTAGGTACGGATCAAATGTTTCCTGACGAACATTAAAACTTGTGAAGTTTTTTTTTTCATATAATACAGGGCAAACGAGCTTGCGGGACGACCAAAAAGGGCAGTCTACGCAGCCCATAGACACCAATTTTTTGTGGGTGCCGGCCTTTAAAAGTAGGTTCTATTTATACTAACGTGTTGCGCCATGACCTATACCACCTCCTTCAATTAATTATAATGGGTAAACAGCGTGTTGTGTGTAAAAAATCATGGCTTCGCAACGTTAGGGACGGGTATTGCGACTGCGGTCAAAAGCGAAGTCAAAAGTCATAATCATTTATTCATATAGGTAACACAAAGTACACTTATGAACGTCAAAAAAGAAATATATATTAAATGCTTCTAATTTTACATTCACTGCCAGTTCTCAAATCAAGGGCGATAAGGGCAATAAACTCTCCGCCTCTCTTTTTAATCGCTAATTTTTTTGTTTTACCCAATGTTTGTAAGGAGCTGCAACCATTTTACCACGTTCCATATTTTAAGGAAGGGTTGCTGCATCTGGCACAGGACAAGACACTATACAATGGATACCCATGACTGTCCGTCATAAATTATTTCCGGGGGCGGGAAAATTGCATTGAAAATAGATAGACTAATGAGTCACAGAACAAAAACAGTTACTTAGAACAAAAATAAATCTGACATGACCATTGAGTCATAACTTTGGCAATATTACATTGTTATTTCTCAGACAGTATAAGGAATATAGATATATATTATATTACGCGGACTATTAGTCCAGTCATACATCACCTTTGCCAAGTACACCGCACCTGCCTATCTATTAATATTTTAAAAACTAAAATAAACACTACTTGCAATTTGGATGTTTTCAAATGTTAAATGTTCAATAAACGTTTGGACTAGATTTCGTTATTTATTTATTGTAATCACTAAACTATCTGTTACAGAATCTATAAGCATGTACTGCTGCGTAGGATGTCTTAAATAATTAATAATATAATTCGTGTATGATGTTAATTATTTCGACTATGTGTTTGCGTGTTGTTCCCACGAGAATGTAAGTGCGTTCTCCTATTTCACCATGCCTCCTGCTGATAGAGGACAACTCTTTGTTTTTAATTTATGTTATTATTATTAATTACTTAAGATGTCATGTGGAACATGGTTTAATGGTTGCAGCTCCTTACTAACGTTGTGTAAAAAATAAATAAAATGGCGATTAAAAAGAGTGGCGGAGAGTTTATTGCCAGTTCTTCTCTTCCGTTCTACGCCCTTGATTTGAGAACTGGCACAAAATGTAAAATTAGAAGCATTTATATGTATTTCTTTACAGACATGTCATAAGTGTACAAAGTGTTCCCAATATGATTAAATGATTTTTGATTTTTTTTTGATAATGTAATGATTACAGATACAAAGGATTTAAATGTTTAGTGCCTGCATCTGGTTAAACTCTCGGAGCGTATCTCCGACGATTTAAGTAATCGCTTTTGGTTTATATGCCAAAATGTAGGACACGAATATAAAAATAGCGTAGAAATACAGGTACAGGTACAGGTTTATAGAATTGAAGGCTTTAGAGGTGTTTCAATAAAGCGGTGTTAACATCAGAATTAGGCGAGCGTTTAAACAACTGGTAATGAGCGCCTATTATGTACTTAATATTAACCCGCACGGAAAAGAAAATCATTTCAATCATATCATTTTCATCATCTGGCCCAAATCGTGAATGTCAGAAGAATTGCCTCTAAAAGTGAATTATAAAACATACGCAGAAATATGACACCAAGAAATATTAAGCAATAGATACTATAATTATAAATATATGACTAGCTGACCCGGCAAACGTTGTTTTGCCATGTATATTATTTCTAGGAAACATTTTTCTAGTTCAATAAAAATAACTATCTACCATAATAAAAAATAGGGGTTGATCGTAGAGGGGTGAAAATTAAGGGTTGCATGTATTTTTGTACGCTGTATCATAAAAATAAAAAAAGAATTTGTCTATAAAATAAATATAAAAATTTAGGGGTGGGACCACCCATAACATTTAGGGGGATGAAAAATAGATGTTGTATTTCTCAGATTTACTGAATTTGCATAAAAAATTTCATAGGAATCGGTCGAGCAGTTTCGGAGGAGTATGCGAACGAACATTGTGATACAAGAATTATATATAAGTACAATAAATTATTATTTTAATTAATTAATTAAATATCGTTATGTATTATTTCACCAAGTTTCGTCTTCATGACTGTTCACTATAATATAAAAAGTGCTGGACCGAAACCGGTGGAAACAGATAGTTAGCTCCAAACGTTTCCTTGCTGATTGACCACATTCAGACATGAGCTACCGAAGGGCAGGGTAAATTTTATTCTGTAAATTGCTTGAAGTGAATTGTCAAATCTCGTTTAATTAGAAATAATATAAAAATCGTTAATATTACGTAAATTCATATTAGAAGATTACCCCTATTCTTACTTAAATCATTTATTAATCTTTATAAAATCATTTATTTATTTTAACATTTTATAAAAGTCAAGTCAAGTCAAGTCAAAGCATCTATTTCAATTAGACCATCTAAAATGGCACTTTTGAACGTCAAAAAAAAAATTTATATATATATATATAGAAGATTCTAGTTGCCCCTTCCAAAAGGTAGTTTCGTGTGGAGAAGAATGGGCAAGAAACTCCACACTTACTCTTTTAAAATAGGTTTACAATATTTGTTACATTTGTTAAATAATTATATGTGAAGACAATGTACTCTTAGAATAAACTACTATACTAAAAAAGTTAGTATACATGTTCCTCACATATTTACAAATATCGAAACCGTAGAATATTAACATTAAAGTGTAATAAAAATATTAAAAAAACACAACTAAACAGTGTGTGAGATACAAAAAAAAAAATAATTACATTTGTAGCATTTATAAATTTAAAAAAAAAAATATAATAATAATAACAAAAATATGTTACAGCAAAAAGTCAGCAACCAATTTGATTTTGTCCAGGCTCTATGATTGTCCTATGGAGCAGGACCAGCATGTTTCCAAGCATTCTTATCTTGAATATAATCATCTAATTTGTAATATACTTAAAGAAGCCTAGGTATATATACATTAGTATATTTAGTGGCCGATCATGGCCGATTTCCTTTTACGTATATATCATACTATGTCCATACATGTAGAGTAATTGTGCAATCACACGACATCACAGCTGTTGATTCAAAATAAACTTGTATCAATCATTTTATTTTAAGCTTTATTATGTAACTATAGTTTCATTTGGAATACACTCTTAAGCCTATAGTGTACTCCAAATGAAAGCCTAGATTAAAAAGCCGATTCAGAGATTAATTTATTCTCTTAAAGTAGGTATTGGGATATAAAGAGCGGCGCTGATAAGTGTTACAGCGATTTTGTTACAATCTATACGAAAATAACTAGCTAGTTTTGAGTATAACTGTGTGACTGATATATTTTATGAAATACCTTAACGCTAACGCCTTTTGATCAAGCAGTCTTAATTTGGATATGCAGTGAATGAGTCCCAGTCCCAAAGAAAAGATTGGCAACCGAGTGGACCAGTTATCAATCTAAAAGTGAAATGTTTTTTACATAGTATAAATGTGCTGCCGCGTCGTGATTAGTCACTTTCAAGCCGATAATTTAGAAAGAAAGAAAGAAAAATCTTTATTAGACAATAAAAACAGATGTTTAGTTTTGGTCTAAGATCCCGCTATACAACGACCTTCACCGAGATGCTTATTTACATGAGACACTATGGAACCCTGTGTCCCTTCAATTTGACATAATAATGATTTTGACATAATTTCTACAAAACTTATACAATTTTATAATTAAAACTACTGTTGTACAATAAGAATACTTTCCGTTTCAGCATAGTACAGGTTTCTTAGTGAATGTATAAAGTTTTGAATCTTAGGGAAAAATTTTGTTTTGATCAACCCATATTGATTATTGGTTTTAGATTCAGAATTCATCAATCATCCAAGGCTCATAAAGATCCTTCTTAATGATGAGTTAAAAATAACGTAAATATATTCGTGAAAATCAACCAAATTAATCACTTGGCAAGTCGACTTGGCGTAAATTAGCAAAAGTTGCGTAGTCATTAATTATTTCGTGATAGTGAAATAATGACTTTAATTAATCTTTTTATAAAGTGGGCAGTGTTAGCCTATGCGTCAGTCACTAAGGTAATTTTTCTGAGCTATTTAATACTAGCTAACACATTGAAAATAGAGAAAAGAAAGAAAGCCACGGAAAAAGCTAAAGCCGCGATGTTCCGATCAATGGTACTGAAGGAAGATAGAAGAATATGCCCCTTTGAAAACATTAAAAAAATATGTTTATTATGCAACATAATATACAGGTATCACTTATTCCACGTCATTAAATTTGAATCCCTACTCATGGCAAAGAAGACAGAGGGTGTAGGCCGAGAGAAAAAGCCGGCGTAAAAAACTCTCGGTACTCTTTTAAAACAAAACTTATTTTAAAACAAATATTGCAAATTAATTAGAAGTAGCCTATTCAGCACTAGTTCCAGGCCCTTTTTTCAATAATTTATAGTAAGCCTTTTTACATAGCTTTCTTTGATACATTTCTTATATGTATTAAAAGGCAGGAAAAAGAGTCTCTGAGATTTATTAAAGAAAAGTATCCCAAAAAATAATTACTAACTTTAGATAGTCTAGTATGGGGTAGTACATAGTAAGGTAACCAGCCCCAATCTAATACGTCTGCCCCTTTGGGGGTAATTCAATGTCAGTTTATTTCCGTCCATGCAACGGTACATAGCTTCCAGAGAATGTTTTGTACAACAGATTAAATAACGCTCAGGTGTTTTGCACACAGGTGTAACAAATCTGAATTCGTGTGGGCCGAGGCTAAAATAACACGGGATCCCTCGGTTACTCAACGCACTCCGTATTAACGTATATTACTCACGCCCCAATGTCCCACCTACGCTGTATCAAAATTTCAAACACTACTTTTAGATTATTGCAGATATTTGAAAATTTTTCAAAAGCTCTAAGGCAACTCGGGTGCATTGCTGTTTTTCTCAAACTCCTTATTTTTAAAAGGGTTAGGAATGAAAGGCCGGCAACGCTCTCGCGAACCCTCTGGCATTTAGACTTATATAACAAAGCAAAACGGCAGTAGGCTCACTTGATGTTAAGTAATACCGCCCATGGGAACTATCAATGCCAGAGGGCTCGCGAGTGCGTTGCCGGCCTTTTAAGAATTGGTACGCTCTTTTCTTGAAGGATCCTAAATCTTATTGGTTCAGAAATACTTCGGCAGCTGGTTCCACATAGTGGTGGTGCGCGGCAAAAACTGCCTTGAAAAACGCTCAGTTGTGGAATTTCGTATTCTGCCTCGACGTAAGATGATGAAACTCAGCTGCAGCCTGCAGGTATCTGCGACAACATGCAGAGTGACCCCACATACTACTTCATAACACGAGAAATTCCTCTATTGTTAGTTCTATAAATACATTTAAAAATGTCTCTAGGGTTTCAATAAATTATGGGATAATACATGCGAACATGTTTGTTATTCTACCGTCAAACTTAAAGAAAAAGTTTTAAACATTCTTGGCAGCTTTCATTATGAAGCTTTATTAAAAATATAAATCTTGTTCATTTATTTTAATTTTAGACACTGGCGGTGACTTTTTTAACCTTTTTAATCTTCACGGGTAACACTTATTTACGGAAAATTTATATGAATATTAAAAAAACTGGATTTTTTAAACAGTTGAAGAGAAAGTATTATATTTTTGAATTAACCTATAATGTCTTAATTAACCTATATTCTACAAAATATAAACATCTTTATGTAATAAAAAAAACCATATATATATAAATATTATGTATTTTAGAACCTACCATTGTGAATATAGTCAGGACTTAAAATTAGCTTTTAGTTTTTTTATTGTTAATATAGTTTCGTAATTGTTATCTGGAATTAAAAAAAAAAATTATGCACTTTTTGCACTTTACCCGTAGTGTTTCATTTTTATTTTATGTTATCTGAAAGTGTATGTAAAGCAACAAAGTCCTAAATAAATAAAAACGAAATTGAAATCGTTTACGAGCTTCTGTTAAAACAGCTTAAACCTTTATAATAAATTTTATTGTGGCTTTACGTAAAGTTAAGACTTCGTTCAGCATAAACTTTTTTAGATTTCATTTTTTAATTCCCTTTATAAGGCTTTCAAAAGTCATAAAATTGTTGTCGCAAATGTCATGTAAACATTATTTAAAATCACATTGAACTTCGCTAACTAAACAGACGAAAATAGCAGTATTTGTTGACAAACTTTTGGCAAGGCCGATCTCAACTATTGATTGTTGATTGAATCATACGAAATATAAATCTTAATAATATTCAAGAATTTTCTTTATTCATAATAGTGAAAGAATAATATAGAATAAATGAATTAATATGAAGGTGATGTCGCGTGTTTTTTTTTTATAAAACAGGGGGCAAACGGGCAGGAGGCTCACCTGATGTTAAGTGATACCGCCGCCCATGGACACTCTCAATGCCAGAGGGCTAACGAGTGCGTTGCCGGCCTTTCAGGAAACGGTACGCGTCGCACGGTCTTGAAGGACCCTAAGTCGAATTGGTACCTCAATGGGCAGCTGGTTCCACAAAGTGGTGGTGCGCGGCAAAAACTGCCTTGAAAAACGCTCAGTTGTGGAACGGCGGACGTCGAGGTGATACGGGTGGAATTTCGTATTCTGTCTCGACGTCCGATGATGAAATTCAGCTGCAGGTATTAATCCGAACAACTCCTCTGAACACTCTCCATGGTAAATGCGGTAGAAGATGCAGAGTGACCCCACATCTCTACGCAACGCCAAAGGATCAAACGTGTCTAGGAATGAAGCTGTTACCCAAAATTGGGTATGAAACATATATCGTTTCCATGAACTTTTTAAGTTTAAAAAAGTACCATAAACTAAGTCAACACTTTGATTCGAACCAGAAAGCTTTACCATAGACTATAACAAAATATATTAACTTAATAATATATAACAAACGTTTGAGCCCATTTTTATATTCCTTAAGAAACTAAAAATAACGATAAAAAAGGCACAACATTCAGTAATTACAAATGATTACGAGAAAATGTATTTATTTACCAAAATAAGCTACCATTACGTGTCTCCCCAATGCGGCATTAACATTTATCATACACACAAAACAATACATACGCCTACACATAGAAAACAACACAAAATTTATCAGAAATATATTAAAATATGTATTAATCTGGAATTTTATAGGAAAAAAAACACTTCTTGTGCTGGCACTAAAGTTTTATAATTATTTACCAAAGATCTTCCTACCAGAGTTTTTAAAAATGGGCTTACTATAATATATTAATAAGGTGATGATGTAGTGATAAAATAATATAAGAATTGATTTTGATTGATAATGTAATGTAATATGTACTTAACTAATCTGTAAAATTCTACCGAATTTCTTCTTTAAAGTATATAAGAATTCTTCTTTAATGACGAATCGCAAGTGTACATTGTGTTACCTACGTGAATAAATGATTTTTGATTTTTGAATTTTTTACCTTTTAATTATGTTAGACAAATTTGCACACCATTATGTGTGGCAGAATATGTGAAGTTTAGAATGTACCACCATAATATTGTTGTTCCATATTCTTGCAAATAAAAATAAATTAATAATAAATAAATAAGTTATTATTATTAAAGACAAAACTGGATAATAGGACCCCTATTATCCAGTGTTAGCCAGTGGTTTCAGCCTTCGACTCTCATACTTGAGGTCGTACGTTCGATCCCCAAGGCCAACATGGACTGGCATATCCCAAATCTAAAAATCGCCGACATGTATCTGACAGAATCTGGCTGATCACCTACATGTATATGAAATAGAAGTCAAAGAATTTCTTATAATTAATATTTATATTGCTAAAGAACTCCACTCACCTACAAAATTTAATATTGTCTTAAAGTATTTTTAAATATAACTTTAGCAGATATATACGAGAACTTATTTAACTTGCTGAAAATCACTCAAAATGTCCAGTTATATAAATAATAAGTATAGGTGTATGTCCATCGTATATGTATTTTTTTTTATGTTGACACGGACGGGTTCGTGGACGGATTCTCATAATATCAGCCATAAACAAAGTGTTCTAGGAATACATAGATTAGAAGTAAGAACGGATGCGTTGTGTTAGCTATTTCTGTTTGGAGTTTTAACATCTTTGCACCTTTTCAGAGAAATCTCTCTCTAGTCCAGTGTTTCCCAACCATTATTGTGGCATGTCCCACCTTAGCCATTCTTTAATTTTTATGTAACATACTTATTTTTTTTCAAATTAAACAATTGAATTGCTTACTTAATTATAGATTTTAGGAAATTGTTGACGAAACACAGTAAGTAAATTTTCAAAATAAGTAATGATAAACTAATTTTCAAATTCGAAATAATTTTAATAAATCTTCGAATAGCCCCCTTAACAATCAAGTTGCCGCATGTGGGGCGTTTTAACTACTATTGGAAATGTTGAGTATTATATTTTTCAACCATTTCAGGTTACAGATTAGGTGAATATTTTGTTTAAATTTCTCATACATGAGTAATGAAACTATATTGGATTTTGTAAAATTGGAATAATAAAATATGATAAGCTTTTTGGGGTATAATAATATGTAATATCATATAATATATAATTTTGACTAATCAGAAATAATAGCTATCCGACCTTGAGACATATTTGCGTAAAGACTTTGTGAACCTGTGGGTTCTAGGTTCGAATTTCGGCGAGACAATAATTGTTTTAGAATTATAAAAATATTTAATGAATATATTATCTATACATAGGGTTTGATTAAGTGCTTTCATATTAATTACTTTATGCACAATTTTCTATATTTTATAGAGTTCGTTGACAGCAAGAACACCTGAATGACGCAAGCTCAAGAAAAATCGTGCGTCATTCTTAAAATTTGCCACTCAGCTCTGAAGAGTGCCAAGATGTTTTAATATGTTTCATAGCTATTTTCAATACCTAATTTACAATTTTTATAATATATTATATAATACTAGCTGACCCGGCAAACGTTGTTTTGCCATATATATTATTTCTAGAAAACATTTGTTTAGTACAATAAAAATAACTATCTACAATAATAAAAAATAGGGGTTGTTCGTAGAGGGGTGAAAATTATCGGTTGTAAGTATTTTTGTATACAACATAAAAAAATAAAAGCAAAGAAAAATTGTCTAAAAAATAAAAATAAATGTGGGGTGGAGACGACCTTATCACTAAGGGGTTTGAAATATATATAGTAACCGATTCTCAGATTGACTGAATATGCATAAAAAAATTCATAAGAATCGGTTGAGTCGTTTCGAAGGAGTATGGGAACGAACATTGTGACAAGAGAATTTTATATATTAGATATATTATAAGGACTAAAAAGTATTTACTCTAGAACAGCCTGGAAGACACTGCTTAATGTCCTGCACCTATTGTGCTTCTAATTATCTAATTTATGAAGCAAGGAAATAATTATTAAAAAAAACTAAACAAAATACTCGGATATTAATTCAGAAGTGAACTGATATAGTTTTTCCTAAACATATACATTTTTGACGTAAGTTTCAAAATGGGAGATATTCATAGATTAATCTAAAATTAATGTATATATATTTCCCTTCGTGCCTGGTACACACCGGTGATATTTGGGCTTTTGATGTATTGGTTTTCTTCAGCAATTATGTAACTAATTACTTAAATAAAAAAGTCCATTGGCCGGAGTTCGAACTCACGGACTCAAGAATATTATTGATTAAAGCTTTTATTACATAGGAACCCTAACAGCCTATCAGGCACGCGATCAGGCAGATCTGTAGCCTAGAAGCTAGGTACCAGGGGAGTGCCACATCTCCCTAAAAAGAGACTTTATTTGGTTTAAAGCTAGGTCCACACTCCACTAGCAAATCCATCATGGGTTTGGCATCTCCTACCGGACCCGGGCGATACCTACTCCGGAAACATTTTGTAAATTTTACTTCTAATCTACTGTTAACATAAATTAAAAAAAATCTGTATTTAGCATAATAAATTAATTTTAAGTATAAAGGTTTTACTCACTTGTGTCTCCATCTCTTATCACAGAATTTAACTAAATGGAATATGTTGTCTTAAATGCAGCTCCATCTAACAGAGCGCACAAGAATTAAAGAAGCTTGTAAAAAGTCGTACGCCATCTGTTTAGACGTAACGGAACTAGTATACAAGTAACGAAATAACGGTGCGAAAGCCTCCGTTGCCGTTACCCAACTGACAGGCTTGCGGATTGCGAATTCTATTATTACGCCGCGCTGAAATTGAGAACGGCGGCCTCAAGCCTATTTTGAGGATTCGTTCGGCGCTATAACGAAAATAACGACCGCGTTGTGCTAGATATTTAACGAATTGCGTCGTTACGCGGCGTCGTTGACTCGACGTTATTTTGGGCGTACTGAACGCTGTGTTTATTTTAATCTGCGCCAGATGGCGGTATGATGTTATAAATTTTTCCTTCAGTATTGGCACGTTCTTTAATACTTTTAATCAATCTTCAATGGTTTTTGTTTCTGGTTGAATAATAAATCAAACTCAAAATAACTTTATTCACATAGGTAAACAAGTACACTTATGAACGTCAAAAAAGAAGGTAAATTAATTGTAAATTTACATTTACTATTTCGCAAGTCAAGGGCGTAGATCGGGCAAGAAGAACTGGCAAGAAACTTTCCGCCACTCTTTTTAATCGCTAAATTTTGAGTCCTACAAATTGTTTGAACTGGAGCAGATCAATACCAAGAATTAGGACCATTTAAATATTCGTGTATTTATAAAAAGCTTTATTGATTAATTTACGTTTAACGAGGGCTTTGAATTCATTTAGTGATAATTCTCTAATTTCGCTTGGGAGTTTCGTGTAAAAACAAACTAATAATAATTGTAATACAGACTCTTTGGCCGTGGGTTCAAGGACACATGCGCTAATTATAGATTTAATTTGGGAACAACAATAGACGATAAGTATTTATATAAGAAACCAAATGTATGACTTTCGTTTCAAATAATTTAAATTAAAGCTACGGTTTACGTTAACTAACGCCCGTCATTTTTTGGTTGTTAATAGCGGCCGTCTTTACGGACCTGGCCAAGCTGTGGTTTCCTAGAAAGTAGTTCGACCGTATTTTTGAAGTGTTATTCCAATTTTGTTCAACAAATTTTTCTGAGCTTGTCTGTACTCTTTGGATTTGATATTGTACAAAGCTTCATGATTTTTAACAAAATAAATTAATTGTTCATCATTTTCACTCGTCCAAGTCATTGTATTTATTAAATATGCGCACCGCTACACGCGAAAAACGTTAAACTACTGTTTAACACCGCTATGACGGCCGTCATGCAAATGACAGCACCGCTATTTGACGTTACGGTGACACTCAACGTTCTCTAGAAAACCTACACCGATGTTATTTATAGTCAACGTATGGGTGACTTCACCCAACGTTACATTACGGCCCTTAGATAACGGCACCGCTTTTCTAAGAAACCAGTGTGTCAGTCATAAAAGACTTCCTTATAAGACAAATTATCAAAGAAACATCACTGGATTATTATTATGAGTTAATTGCATGTGGGATTTGTTGGCACAGATAAGATCAATAATTTAAATTATTAATATTCATTTGGCACTTTATGTAGCAGTTGATATGATTCAAACAAGGACTGACACGAGGCGAAACTAACACAAAAATAGTTCATTCGTACGTAATTCATGTCTCCAGTTAACCTCGTCTTATAAAAAAAAGGGTGCGTGTATTTTATGTACCTACGCGCGTAAGAAGTTATACTTCTTTGGCATTATTAAAAATAGTTTTTGATTGCATGCAAATAATTAATTACAATTAAATAATCAAATACTGGAAAAGGAGTCATTATAGTCAATAAAGTTCAGTTTACATTTGAAAAATTAAATAAATAAATATTTATTATTATTCTCTTACATTAAGTGTAACATAAATTCTTTTATTATTCGAATTTTGTTTTTAAATTATGTCCAATGCCGTAGAATCTTCCGTGGGCAACTTCATTCTGTTAATTTTGTGTCACGGTGCGCGCGTATCGTTAAATTTCACTCTCATCAATTTTTCATAACGCGCCTAAAGAAGTATAACTTCAATAATAAACTCAAATTTAATCCAGCGAATTCTACAGATTTCGCCCCAGCGACTTATTCTAGTTCTAAGACCTCGACGACGTTCTAAATAACGAAAAGCAACGATTATAGCGGTCTGTATGATTGCTATATAATTGTTGTATCGCTCTCGAAGTAATATTGAATAATCAAATCAAATTGTATCAAAAAACTAAAATTTTGATAAAGATTCAGAGTTGAAATTTAGCGTTATGACTCCTGAAGGAGCCATACTTAGAGATCTCGATTGTAAGATTTAGAAATGGAATATACAGGCCTTCCTTCCAAATAAAATTCAGAACAAAACAAAAGGCATATTCATATTTTTTTTATTGTAACGTGAAACGGCTAGAAGGCTTGCAATTGGCTTACAAATAAGTAATTTATGTCTAATTTACTAAAAAAGATATTAAACATAAGAAAGTGTGCAATAACACTACTTACCTACAGTCTCTATTAAGGGGAAGACACTCTGTTCTTGTGTTTATTTCTTTCTAGTTACCACTGAATCAGTTGTTTTGTTTTGTCGACACAAATAATCTGCGCTTATGTTATAGTCATTACAGTGAAACCTAAAACGCAATAACTAAGTATTTCCGCTAAGGATGTATACACTTTTCGATATAGGATGATATATACAACTGGCCAGTCTGTGGTCGAAGATCCTGCCTTTAATTTGGAGGACGGGTACAAGTGAAGTAAGTAACAACATAAATTGTATAAAATGCCTTTATTTTACTTATATCAGAAGTGTGCTGGAGTATGCAAGTTTCATCTGGTCTCCATATATAAACTATGTATACTATATTATATAAACTATATAAAAGCTTCGAAAATTTACAATAAAAGTGCGTGAAATTCCTTAGTTTCAAACAGTAATAATGTATCGATAGGTATGCAGATTCTTGCTGTAGAATGTCGCCTGAGCTAAGCAAGATTTAATATTTTTGCACGATGTTCTTAATGGGTGGATAGATAGCCTCTATTTGCCGTCGTTAATTTCTTCAAGAATCTCCGAATGCGACAAGATACTCACAATTATTGTTCCATGTGCCTACGAACACGAATTATCGCCATAATTCGCCAATTTTCGGGTTTTATCCTAACTAAGACACTAATTATGAGGATGTAGATGTTTTCCACCTTACCAAAGAGGAAATATTTGAAGAGGCGGGAAGACTGACATTGTTTAGCAATAACAATTTAGTTTTTCTTTGAAATATTAATCGTCGTTTGTTCAATGTTAAATTTCAGTTTTCTTTTTCATCTATACTAATATTAAAAAGAGGAAAACTTTGTTTGTTTGATTATAATGAATAGGCTCATAAACTACTGGACCGATTTTAAAAATTCTTTCAACATTCGAAAGCTACATTATGCACGAGTAATATAGGCTATATTTAATTTTGAACAAAAATAGGGTTCCGTAAGATATTAGGGTTTTTCGGACACAAGGTGTAAAAAATCTACCAAAAAAGTTACTTATTTTGCGTACCCTGCCTAAACTATTAAAGATAGAACTATAAAATGTCCTAAGTAATTGTAGATCTTATAAATATCTACAAAAAAGTCCGCGACACACTATACCTTTCTATGTCGAGTGAGGCACAATAACCATCTATATATATAAAAATGAAACCCGTTTTCCGTTGTCACGACATAACATGAAATCAGCTGGACCGATTAGTCTGATTTTTTTAATAATATTCCTTGGAGTACGAGGATGGTTCTTACGGAGAGAAAAATTAAAAAAAATTGAGTGAAAAAGTCTAAAAACAACACTTCTATATTCCCATACAAAATATTCGTAATAATACTTACAGTCAATTTGAACTTTAATACCATATCATAGAGTTCAAGTGTTAGTGGAGGGGTTCCGAAAAGGTAAATTTTTATTTTTGTCTTATCAACTTTCTTTTTTATCTTACTTGCTAGACCGGTGTCCCGAATAGCAGAATAAGTATTAAAAAAATAAAGAATCGACTGTTAGGCGGTACGATGTTCGCCATGCCAGCTAATATAATATATTGTTTATCTATATAATCTGTTTTTGCTGTGTTTTGTTTTATATGTTAGCTGTAAGATTACTAATAAATAAGTGACGAGAGACATACATAGACTCATTGGTCTAGTGTTTAGTACCCCTGACTGTGAATCCATGGGTCCCGGGTTCGATCCCCGGCTGAGGCGAACTTATCGAACCCGGCTGAGTCTTGGGTGTTTAAATATGTATTAATATGTCTATCTATCTATAATATGTATGTATATCCGTTGCCTAGTAACCATTACACAAGCTTCACCAGCTTAGCATGGGACTAGGTCAACATACATGCGTTTTTTAGGTATTTTTATGGATCAAATAATTAAATAAAGCATAATCAATAAATATATTTTATTACAAAAGATAATAAAATGGAAACTTATCTTATGACTAATACAAAACGAATTTAGACCAACATATAAGATGTTATTACCACTGGCAACACTATGTCATCTTGTCCAAACAAGACAACACACAACCTTACACATTGGCTAGTCTAAAGAACCAAACAGTCTTATATCCACTCATTTTGTACCGAACTTAAAATTAATATCACTTTTCACTTTCCGAGCAGGATTTTGCGGCCGGCGCCAAGGTTTTGTCCCGCCTGGGTGGCACCTTTGTTTGATCCAGCCTGGAGACCAATCATGGTCTGACCGGCCTTCAGCACCTCTTCAGAGAAATCGCGCTTGCATTCTTCAGATGGCTTGGGTCCGAGGTTGGGGCCACTAAATTCGGGGTGTCTGTAGGTCTGGAAAATTATTTGAGTTAAAAATGCGGATTGGTTTAGACGTAATAATTATTTATTTAGAATGTTTAGAAGAGTTTATTACTTGCGTGATAAGGAGAGTTTTTAATAATTAGTAAAACAATAAAGAGTACATTTATGAAATTCGTTATATGAAATTCGAAAGCAAATCCTTAGATACTTTAAAAAAAAAAATTAAATTCAGTGGATTTTCGGGCTGTTTTGGCCAACGTAGCTCGCCCGTAATGGGTATTTCGAAGTAAGAGAGGGCGTAGTAGATACGATCTATACCAAAAGTTAAGAGATCGAATAGTCTTTTTTTTAAATCCAAGTGTTTGCATTGAATTTCTATAATATAATGTAAACCTCATTCGGCCTCAACGCACGACCTTGTATATTTGTGAAAAGTGAGGTAATGTTGCGAGGTCGTAAATCTGTTGATATTGGCAAAGATTCAAGATCTCAAATTCTAAACATGTTTTAAGAAAATATTCTGTAACGCTCTTGAGTATTACCATTCGACATTTTAATTGTTATTTATGAAACACTTTTGTGTATTTTCAAATTTGTCTTATACTTTTCAACATACCAAACCTACATATCAACGTTAAATATTAACGAAACTTTAAATTAAATTGGAAATGTCTTTGAATAGCAGATATCCTATTCTAATAAATGAGAAGCTTAAATAATATAATGACAATCAAACAAATAACTCGTAATATCAAAATTAGTCAAGATAGATGAGTATCATTTTTTTCTATGCTAGTGTGTAAATCTTTGGAAGGAATTTTTTGCTTTAATTTATCCTGAGAGAAATAGGGAAAGCTAATTGAACCGCAAATATGGAAATATAATCCCTATTTAATTATTTTGTGAGAGAATAAAATATCATTAATAAATAAAATTTTAACGAAATAATCTCGATGGTTGAAAGTTTTTTTTTTTATAATTACCTCACGGCCCAAAGCATACAGTGTGCTGACTACTTGTGCGATATCCTTCTTCTCCCAAAGGTCCACTGTTTGGAATACATCGATGTCTGCGACGCCATAAGCTTTGATTGCTGCCTGGAAGCTGAAAACCACATTCTATTAATAAGATTTCAAACGCGTTCTTTTAAAATTAAGTATTTGGTGATTAATTGCAATGTGTCGGTTCGTGGTATATTAATGTTGTAGTAAACAAAATATTACCATATTTACGAGAGCTAACAAATACAAAGAATTTTTGTGAAACTTTTCGAATCGATCACACGGAAAACGTCAGAAAAGTTAGGACAAAATTCAGCGCCAAGATTTTGCGCAAGATATATTAAAACGATATATATGTTCTTAATTGGGGTATAAAATGTACAAACAATTGTAACAATTCGCGTTAAAATCTTTTAAAACAGTTACTTTGAAGAACGACACAGATTAGAGAGACTACTAATTAGATTTAAATTGTCTTTGACTTTCCCCATTTATGGTAATACATAAAGACATTATTTTAAAGCTTCTTAAACAGAGAAGAGAGATCTTTTTCATATTTGCTTACTTTGTGATGTTCTCCATCATTTTGAATTGTCCACCTGAGGTGTTGATTTTGTTGACGGAACCAGGCTTGATTTTGTTGATGAGTTGGCAGAGAACAGTTCCGTCCTTGAGGACATCTTCAAATGCCTCACCAGGGGGGAACCTAGCACCGAGAATGGTTTCCATCCATCCTTGGCATTCCTTTTCTTGATCTGGGTTGCGCTTGGAGGCGAGCTATTAGAAAATGTTAGGTTAGTAATCAGATATATAATTTTAGTTGACTTTATCACGGCTGCGGTGAACTGCAACCTTCAACATTCACCCTCAAACCCCAAGGGTAACAACAAAAGCCATTGAAGCAGTGCTATTGACCAATCATAATCAGGCAAAAAGCGCTATCGTCTTTTGTTTTATCTAACACTATATGATTCTTAATTCAAATTTAATTACTACTAAAGGAAGTTTTTACTCAAAGAATTTAAAGAATTTACTGTATAGTCTTACGTTTCTTGCGCACATTTGACTTGTAAGCTAATTTAGTGCTTTATAAATTACACGTACATCATTACTGACTCTGAAAGTTATATTTCAAAGTAACAAATTAAAACGTGTTGGGCACACAAACAGGCATAGAATACAATAAATAATAATTGCGATTAAAGAATATATCGTGGAAAATATAGTCGGCGGAAAACTTTTATCATTTGAATATATATAACAATAAAAACGAATAAAGAAAGTGTTAGAAAATCCACTTAAAATGAATTTTAATAAATTTGTACTCACCTTAGCCCGGACTTGACGTTCAAGAGACATGTTGGCTTGCAAATAGGTCAATTCGTTCCAAAAAGCACTCCGAGACTGATCTTCTGAAAGCTGAACCAGCGTATTTATAGTTCAGGTTGCGCCCTTCTGGAAAACTCTTGCGCATTTCATACCCGATGTCGAATCCGCTACAAATATGCATCTGACTAAGCCTCAACTGAAGGCGTGGGTTATGAAAATAGCATTGATTCTCATCGAAAAAGTTTTTAAAATTGATCTATTGAAATCATATTACGAATTTTTATATATTTTTTAAACCAACGATACTTGTAGTTAACAAAGCCTTGATCAAACCCTTGAGCTCATTTTGTGGTGATTTTGCATTCCATAAAAATAGATTATAATATCTATATCTTAAAGGCCGGCAACGCATTCGGGAGCCCTTTGGTACTGAGTGTCCATGGGCAGTAGGCTAACATGATATTAATGGAGACTCAACGACAGAGACCTCGCAATTACGTTGCTGGCTTTTTAGGAATTGGAGGACCTTATGTCGAATTGGTTCGCAATTACTTCAGTAGGTAGTTGGTTCTGGAAAAACTGCCTTAAAAAACGCTCAGTTGTAGAACGACGGACGTCACGGTGATACGGATATATTGTATTAGCGGTATTTCGTATTTTCCCTTGTCGTCCGATGATGAAACTCAGCTGGTATTAATCCGCACAACTCCTCTGAAAACTCTCCGTGGTAAATATGAAAGACACAGAGGAGCTGGTGAGTGAGACGTGGTTTTATGAGATATCCAAAAAAAAGAACTCCAAAAAAGTGATAATAAAACTTACTAAAATGAAACGAGTCCGTGGAATAGTCACTAAAGATATAAAACAGCCCATCAATACCGAAGATCAACGTCTGCGTTGCCGGCCTATCAATAGAAGAGTAATAAAATTATTATAGACCACAGCTACGTCTATACTAATATTATAATGAGTATCTAACACCAAATTGAATAATTCATATGCTACACTATTCCTAAATCTTACAGGTCGATTACATATAGCTACTTTGTAATTGTTTACAATGTACTTTTATGGAAGCCGGATTATATAAAAAAGCAGTGGTGCCACAGCCTTTTGGGAGCTTGTAGTTTATTGTTTATCAGAATGCCAAAACATAAAATGACTGCTTCACGACTGATTTGAGAGTGACCGCCGATGCGAAAACCGCTGTGTGAGTTCGAAAAGTGAGTTACAGAATCGCAAGGCTGGGCTGGATTTCTGTATCTGTTTCGTTATTTATACTTTACTTACTTTAGAGCCTGACAGACGACGCCGGCTCTTTGCATCTAAGGCACGCCGGTTTCCTCGCGATATTTTCTTTCACCCTACGCGTGAGTGCACATAGACAGAAAGTCCATTGGTGCACAACTGGTGATCGAACGTATGATCTAAGGCACACAAAAATACCTAGAAAACAATATAGGCGACTCTCATTCGAATACTTTAGCTTTATATGTATAACAGAAACACTACTTATAGATGTATATAGAGCTTTACTAATGAAATCTAAACCTGGAAGTGTAATAATGTCTTTATTGTATGTTTACCATAATTGTCATATATTTTATAAAGATTGTAACATACCCTGTAGGTATAGCGTTATATATGTGGTGAACTTTAATAATTATTAAGAAAATACAACAATTTATTGTGTACTCCTTTTCAAATATTTCATTTTAAATGTATATTATTATAAGCGCCTAGCACCTTAATAAACGAAATACAATGTAAACTCTACGTAACGATTTACCGTCAAAATTACTCGAAACTAATGTTTTCCGTATGCACCATTTGTATTCATATAACAACTTTCAACAACACCAGATAATACGCAGTACCTTCAATGTATGTAGTTTACAATGTATATGTCGCAGCCATCTAGCTTAATTAATCGTTCAATTAACGGCCTAGTCGTTTAACTAAACGGCGCCGTTATACTAGCGGCTTAGATATTCAGCCAGTTGATCAAACATCTAGGCAGATGACTTAGTTTAAACTGTCACTATGGCGTCAGCAAACCATAACTTTGATGGTGTTTTCCAAAGTTTCATGAATGATTTCATGAGTACAATGGAAGAGTATAGTGACAATAATAATGTGAATTTGACTCAAACAATTTAATTTAAAAAAAATATTTGTATGTCATATGTTTTATCTGTTTTTTTACTCTATCGTACAAATGGCCTGATCATTAGCCAGTCAGTTTATTATTAAATGTAGTAACAAACGCAACGGCTGAATATCTTTCCGTTGCCGTTAGTTAAACGTCGCCGTTTTGTTAAAAGGCTAGGCTGTTAATTAAGGTACCTTACCAACTGGCTGCGCTAATATATAAATATTACAAAGTACATATTATTTTATTCACCTATTCGAAATACATATTTTTTAATTTGATGGCGTTGCATAATATTTTAACTCGTCCGATCATCACATTTGATTTACTCACTTTTTTGCCCAAGTGTGAGTGAGATGGTCACATCGAAAAAAAAACTTTTTTTAATGGCTGGCGGTTTGTGGAGTAAGTGTTAATGGTTGGTGGACTCAGTTTCCGCACTTAGACTCACATTAGGTCCATCGTGCGTAAATTCCTGGCTAACTAAGCTAGCCTAGCTCCTTCCAAAAGCACTGAAGTCTCCTGGGCACTTCAGGATTTACGGAGCGACCTCACTGCTTCGAGGATTTCTGTACGTTGGTTAGCCACAGCCTCGCATTCCAGGACTACGTGGGTGACTGATTCCTCTGCACTAAACTGCACTTGCGTGCTCCTATTTCACCATACCTCCTGCTGATAGTCTTCTTGTCTTCTTAGTCTTTTGTTTTTAATTTATGTTATTATTATTAATTACTTAAGATGTCATGAGGAACATGGTGAAATGGTTGCAGCTCCTTACAAACATTGTGTAAAAAAAATATTGCCAGTTCTTCTCTTCCGTTCTACGCCCTTGATTTGAGAACTGGCAGTAAATGAAAAATTAGAAGCATTAATATGGATTTCTTTAATGACGCATCACAAGTGTACATTGTGTCACGATAAATGAATTTTGAATTTGAATTTAAAACAGTCTTTGCACATGTGCTGTCTGTAGCGCCTGGGACAATCATCTTTTTATTATGAACTAGCTGGCCTGGCGAACATCGTACCGCCTAACAGTCGATTCTTTATTTTTTTTTAATACTTTTGCTATTCGGGACACCGGTCCGGTTGATAAGACAACAAATACATTATGTCAAAAAATAAAAATTTACCTTCCCGGAACCCCTCCACTAACACTTGAACTTTATGTTATGGTATTAAATTTCAAATTGACTTTTAAGTATTATTACTAATATTTTGTTTGGGAATATAGAAAAGTGTTGTTTTTAGACATTTTCACTCAATTTTTTTTTATTTTTTTTCTCCGTAAGAACCATCCTCGTACTTCAAGGAATATTTTAAAAATAGAATTGGCCAAATTGGTCCAGGCGTTATTGAGCTATGCGCTTACCAACATATTTCGCAATTTATTTTTATATTATGAATACAGTAGCCCCTAATTGTCGTTGTTATTAGATAAGTTTAGCGGATAAACAGCTGGCAAAGAGTTTTGGACTGACTGTGTCGCGACCATTGGTGATGTTGGAGAGATCTTTGGCGAATCCAGGTTCGCACTTACGAGAAGGGCAAGGGAAGGAGCAGACACGGGCCACCCGGCATCATTCCGGAGCCTCTCCTCACAAGCTCGTCGACATCATCATTGCCGAGAGATCCTCTGTGTCCATTTTTTTTTTAAAGACAATACACACCAGTTGACCTAGTCCCATGCTAAGCTGGTGAAGCTTGTGTTATGGGCACTAGGCAACGGATATACATACATATTATAGATATATAGACATATAAATACATATTTAAACACCCAAGACCTAAGCACAACACCAAATGCTCATCACATCGATGTTCGTCTCAGCCGGGGATCGAACCCGGGACCCATAGTTTCGCAGTCAGGGGTACAAACCACTAGACCAATGAGTCGTCAAATTACTGTATGTCAGGGTTATTGCCTCCAGTGCATTGTGACACGTGGAGTAAGAGCTAAATGTTATTCTGGTAGATAGTCGCCGAATATATAAATAAACATGATACAATTGCAAAATTGACCATACGTTTTGATTTAGTAATATTTTTGTTTAAATTTAGAAGCAAATACTACGAGGCAGTGACAAATGTTAACATTGGCGATCTAATTTAATTTTGTCAGTAAGCGTAGGAGGCACAAAGGGTACATTATATTTATTTATATTATATTTATTTATATTATATTTATTTATATTATATTACAGCGATGTGTGTAAACGAGTAGTGAGTAAACGTGATTTATAAACGTGGTACTTTCAAACCATGGCATTATTTAACTGTTATTTATATCTTATTAATACTTATATTATTCAACAGACAGGCACGAGACACTCTCCTAAACACTCAGCTAGCATTGGAACAATGGTCGTTGACATATCAAATGACGTTCAGATTTGTGGTCTTTTTGGAGTCTTTTTAAATTATTACGAGTTCTTAAAAGGCCGGGAAATGCACTCGCGAACCGTTGGAATTAATGGACACTCCATGAATGTCTTAACATGCCTAGCGATTCTGTAACTCACTTTTCGAACTCACACAGCGGTTTTTGCAGCGGCGGTCGCGCTCAAATCAGTCGTGGAGCACCCATTTTATGATTCGGCATTCTGCTAAGGAGGGAACTTGTAGTTTATTGTTTATCAGCAAAAACCAATCAACTAGATGATAGTTAACTTTATAGTAAGCCTTTTACACAGCTTTTCTTTAATGCATTTCTTAAATTTATTAAAAGGCAGAGATAGAAGAGCCTCTGGGATTTTATTAAAGAAGAGTATCCCTTTTCCCAAAACAGAATTACTAACTTTAGTATCATTTTAATATTATTACTTTTATTACTACTTTACATAGGTATCTGCATAAATAATTAACCCACCTATTTAAAAAACTGGCTTCGTTTTCCCTTGAGTAAACGGGACATACATTAAAGTTTTAAGCATACAAAAGTCGCCTCTGGCATACTAGTTTACTTACGACCTTATTTCTTACATTTTATAGACTTGACAATGTTTAAAATAGTGGCAAATACATACTCCTATTAGCCTTCTTTATAGACTGTAAAAAGAATATTTGGCTAGGTGACACAATGATTTGCAACATAAATTTTGTAACAAGATTATATAAAATGTGTGTTAGGGTTAGGGTTAGGGTTCAAGGACTCCTTTTTCCGCAATTAGACTCCTGATTGGTCCGTTGTGCGTTAAAATTCTGGCTAATTTAGCCAGCCTAGCTCCTTCCAGAGTCAAAGCACAGAAGTCTCCTGGGCACTTCACAGGCTTCCCGGAGCGACCTCACTGTTCCGAGGATTTCTGCACGTTGATTAGCCACAGCCTCGCATTCCAGGACTACGTGGGTGACTGTTTCCTCTGCGCTGAAACAGCCTCTGCACAAGGGGCTGTCTGTCGCGCCTAAGACAAAAAGATGTTTATTTAGGAGACAACGACCCGTTATTGTCCCTATAATTGTTTTAAGATTAGTTCTACTTAAGCTTAGTAGTCGCGTTGTCAGAACCAGCAGTGAACCCGCAACGCAAAGCAGCAAAAATGTGTGTTATACACATTATATTGCTAAGTGCGCATTTAACACTAGCTCGTACTGTTAACGAAAACATCGCGAGGAAACCGCTCTGTCTTACAACGAAAACTCGAACGGGGTGTCAGGCACCGGTGATTTATGAAAGTCAAATATATCCGACTTCCATAAAAGTATTTACTGTAATTTTGAGCTGGCATTTGTTTTAACTCCAACGCCCGCCCACGAGAGCTTTTTTCGTTACACGTTGACTTGTCGCTGTCGCGAAAGCCCACGTTGCGCGTAAATCGAAGCGTGCGCACGGTACTAATACGAGTCTTAAATCTTAACTAAGCTTCTTTTAAATTGTTAGGTGTTAGATATCTATTTTTTACTCCTGACTAATCTATTGAAAGTAAAAAATAAAATAAATCAGTGGCGCTACCACCTTTTTTGGGTCCGGGCCTCAGATTTCTGTATCTGTTTCATGATCATTTGTCAATCTAAGAAATATTTGGGGGTTTCAGATATATCAGACAATACTATTATGACTATTTGAAAAAACTCTTTTATTATTTGTGTATTCGTTTTATTACTGTGTGAGTTGTCTTCTAAGCCTTTTTTTTATAGTTAACACCCTGCCTCTTCACAGAATGTGTTCTGCTTTGGATTCTGCCAATAACATCGAACCTTTTTCACACTCCACTACTGCTCTCTAAAAATGATTTAAAATAACTATAAAAGGTCCTAATCCTTGTATCTTTCTTCTTTACTAAAGCTACTACGTTTGTCGTTCTCCGGATTTATAAATTTAGTGCTGTCATGTTTTGTTTTGCTTTGCTCTGTATCATATTTTTTATTAGTGAAACTTTTTGTTGATATGTACATACAATGTGTTTATTTTATGTTTTATTTTTTAAATTTTTTATTGTATGCCCCGCATAATCAATACGTTATAAAATCTTACGCAACACCGTTATAAAAGGAAATGGACAATAGAGATCAGAGGCTTTTGATCGGATACTTCATATCGGACCGGTCAATTCTCAACTAGTTAAGTTTATAATATAGATTATTTGTCGTGCACCTAATATCGGGCCGATTAAATAGTTATATTTAGTTAAGTCTTAATTATTGTATTAGTGATTAATTAAAGTAATTTCAACACATTTTGGTTTTTTTTTGGATTCACCGCTGGCCCTCACTTAATTTGTATAGAGATGTATCTGTTTTGTTTCCAAATAAATAAATACACAACTTAGTAAATCCCTCCACAACCAACTAAAGATAATCCAACTGTCAACTATCATTTACAAACGTGTGCTTAGATATTTTCGCCATATTGCGACAAGAAAACTGGATAATCTCGAAGAACTGATAATGGTAATGAGAAGTAATGACAGGAGAAATCGGGGTCGATCGCCTTGTTGTCTGACCTTGAAAACTGGAATTGAGACAATATGGGTTTCAACATAACTAATAGCCTGAGACAATCAAGGATAGAGCGATGTGGAGGCAGCAAATCGACGTCTTGGTTACGCCTTTTCAAGAAGATATAATGTAAGTATTCTCTGTGTAAAGGTTCCTTTCATTTTATTATTTTCTACTACGTGTTACGGGGAAACCCTTTCTGTCTTTCACCTTGCTGAAGCTTGTCCAGGTTATCTGGTTCGCGACGGCCGATATGACCAAAGTAAGATAGATAGACTATAGCATTGGAATCTCGTAAAAACTCTGAGATTCAAGATGGATTTGTTAGTATAAGGTTTGTGAGTAATGAATAAAACATATACCCTTTATTTCTTTATTAAAACACCCTCCACATTTCTTATTACAACCGCAGTATTATGCACAACAGTCTATTTACAACAAGTTTACATGTATTTACACTAGCTATAGTCCACGTTGTGAACAAAGTGTTGCAATAAATAAATCTCTGATAAAATAATTCAATGCGTTAACATAAGCTTCTACGTATTGACTATTTCATTATGACTAGAAATTTAAAATGCACTAACGCTTTTGCGTACTGGAATGTTTTATCTTACGGTACACGAGCGTATACACTGTATTTACAACACACAAAATTCGATTATGTTAAATTTATCGTCGTTCAAGTATTACGTTAGCACCATGGAGGGTGGGGGGGGTGTCTTTGATTTTCTTATTTGGTGACATACATATTACCCACAATATTACCCACACATTGTCTATGCTAGAAAACGAAATGGATTTTCGAATGCCTACAAAAATGAATACGTTTTTGTACTATTATTTTTGAGTTAATCTGCTTACGTAATACTTGAACGGCCCCTAACTGCCCGTTACATACGCACGATAAAGACAGGGAAAACTAAGCTATATCTATCATACATCTACAATTAAATGGACACAAAAGTTTTGGCAATTATATTATTTGCAGTCTTATCCGACACTTTCTAGTTCACATCACCATGGCCAAGAATTGTCCTATATCGTAACATGCCCGGGGCAAGCAATCTAGAAGTAAAACGTGGATTAGAAAAGGTGGTTGTTCGATTTCGCCAGGCTCCCGAGATGGTCGGACAGCAAGTAGTTGGGTGGTGCGACGCCGAGAAGCGGGAAGCCTGAAGGCTGTCGTAGCAGACCGCACCCGCCCGCCCACTTGCTGCCGCCCACGCCGCTCACTGGGGGCTCACCGCCGCCCACGTTCAGCTCGTCGCAGAGTTTGTTGCCTGAAAGACGAAAGTTTCAACTAATTAATCAGTTTTAAAATTAAACTTTGTACACAGAATTACTATTAGCCAACTACATAGTAGTGACATTTTTATTAATTTATTTATTCAAAATAATACAATATTTATACATAAGATACACAATAATTAATTGTTAATTTTTAATTATTTTTACTATTACTATGCAGACTAAGAAAATTGTAAATACTGTATATTTGATTTCTAATAAAAGGTTATTTACATATTATTAAACATTTTAGATACACAACATCGCTGCAGTGAACATTCTGCGAATATATAAATATGTCGATAATGTCGAAGACAGCATTCAGTAGGCGCAGCGTCTTGGATAACGGGAATATGTGCAACAGACTGGTTCTGGTATCGCAAAGAACCTTGGCTTTCGCTGTCACACATATCAAAGGTACAAAGAAACCGAGTTCTTGGAGAACACTTGGGTTGGTCACCAGCCCCTGCAAGACCATACATAGTAGGCCAACTGTATTCTTTCTAATTTATTGTAACCAACCATCCCTAAAGCTTAGGTTTCCTAGAAAAGCGGTGCCGTTAACTAACGGCCGTCATTTTATGGTTGTACATATTTGTTAAAAAGTAAAGACGGCTGTTCTTAACAACCGTAAAATGACGGCCATTAGATAATGGCACCGCTTTTCTAGGAAACCTAAGCTTATGACATATACCGGCTACCGGTGGCTATTACCAGAGCTAGTTACAGATCCGGTAATAGCACCGTTTAAAACAAGGCAGCAAGAACTTTACGTAAAATTCACATCTTAATACACCAATATAATTAAAAAAATGGAATTTCTTACAATAATGACAATGTATGATTCACCGACTCGTAGATTTCATTTGTCAATAAATGTGCTTATATTAGAGTAGTCAATAATTATTAATTATTATCCCGGGTGAGTGTACATTTATTTATAAGACCTAAAACAACACGCTTAAAATATACAAGAAAATATGACTTCACAAATTTTACACACACATATGAGTGCATTTCATAGAAGCTGCGGTTATATGAAATAATCGCCGTAACGCAATTAAGGCCTAATCACCTAATCCTTGCTATGCGGCGTTGTTTATTCAGCCTGAGTGACAATCACGCGAACAATTAGCGCAAATGAGCCGAAGTGAAAATCTGGGTGGCGGGCGCGGTAATGTGATTAATGCAACCACAATTCCGCCATTACGCGTTCACCCACCAACGTATATTAGCGTTTAGAGAATGCCACATGCTGCTTTTCCGTAGTAGCAGAAGAATCATTTACAAAAATTGCGCTGGCGGTTAGAAAAGGCAGGTAGCGTCCTGTTTATATCTGGCCCTCAGATCTATTCGTTATCACTATTCTTAGGGTGCGTACAGACTATGTAACATATTATATAACTTGTGTTTTATAACACATCCACATTATGTAACCTTGTTATTCAACATTATAACATAAAACAATACTGTACACATTAGAATAACAATGCAATATAACAATGTTATATAACCATTTTAAATAACAAAAGAAAAACAAAAAACGTAGATGCTGGGTTCGTCCTAGCATACATATAAATAACATGTTATTATAACATGTTTTATAACATTCAGTATCCACATTATCTGAAACATGTTGTATAGCAATGTTGTACATATAACATGTTATGTTATATAGTCTGTACGCATCTTTAAGAATATGCTGGCAAATTTATTTATTTATTTATTACAGAAATACATACATTACCTATATTATACATTTACATATCTTGCGATACCATGGGCAAGAACCAGTATGTTACACAGATCCCCGTTATCCAAGACGTTGCGCCTACTGAATGCTGTCTCCGACACTATCGACATATTTATATGTTCCCAGAGTGAATTCACAGTAGCGATATTGTTTATATTATGTGTTTAATATTATATATGTACCTACATTATTATATTTTATTTAATGTTTCTCGACATTAACGTATTGGCATAGTCTGTAAGGATAATGTATGTATTTCTGTAATAAATAAATAAATAAATTAGATCTCTTTCATTGTTATTTAGCCTTCTGCCTAACACATGCCATACATTTTTCGGCCTAAAGCATGAGGTATGAAAACATATGATATCAATTTCAGCCAGTAGTTTCAGAGAGCTGGTTCTACCAGATTATGCATAGGCGGAACGTGAATTGGTGGGGCTCTGGGCTATTATGGGGACTTCCCCGTAGAACACGCAAAAAAATACACCGACCGAAAACAAGCGATAGGGAATTCCCCGTTCCGTTCGAAATACGCCCATCGCACAAAGGTTGATTTATCTCAGGGATACCTTGTGATTGATAAATTAAAAATAACGCCTATTGTTTTCAATTTTAGTGGTGACTAGGGCCCTTTGTATTCACGGGGCCCTGGGTTGTAGGCCAAGCCCTTAACTAGATCCGTCCCTGAGTTTTGCTTTATTATAAAACGTGAGCGGAAGAACGGTATTTAATATTAGTTAATCGTAAACACGCGTTTCTATCATTCTGCGATTTGTTTAAAATTTTATGTTGTATTTCGATCAAAAATAGTTTTCAACTTACAAAAATATTGTCGATTCGACTAATCTTTGACCGTTTAGTATCACGTAACTGTCGTATAAAAATATTTTAATCTGTAAAAAAACTGTAGTGCTACAACCTTTTTA
Source organism: Pieris melete (assembly GCA_963693345.1). Lineage (NCBI taxonomy): Eukaryota > Metazoa > Arthropoda > Insecta > Lepidoptera > Pieridae > Pieris > Pieris melete. The sequence continues at coordinate 340,297 of CAVNZK010000049.1, forward strand.
CGTATGGACCTACAAACTCTGTATCTGTTTCATATTTGTCAATCTAAGGCAAGTAGGTGACTTTTTGGGTCTAAGGTTTCCTCACGATGTTTTTCTTCGCCGTTCGAGCGAATGTTAAATGCGCACATAGAATTCCATTGGTGCACAGCCGGGGAACGAACCTACGACCTCAGGGAATCGCACGCTAAAACAATGCACTTCACCATATCAAACAAATAGACAATTTTTTCTTCTAACCAAAATTACTCTTTGAAATGTTTATACTGATTAACTGTAATATATTCGAATGCCATCAATTCGTTAAACGCCAATCGAACTTGACCCAAATTCCTCAATTCTATTTTAACTGTTATCATTGAAGTCCTCTTACGCTAAATTTAAAATCTATTTTGAGATTATATTTATAAAGATGTAATCAGCCTTGTTATCGCCCACGCTCGCTTTTTAGTTTGTTTGGTGATTCATTCCTCTGTGATTTCAACCATGGATTTATAGACTTACGTCTTAAAATAACTTGCAAGCATACATAGTATTATATACATTATACATATATATAGTTACTACATATATATAACTAATGTTGAGAAGATCGGTTACTGTCTTTCATTAGGGTAGCCTTGAAGTGAACGCTTAGTAGGTATATTAGGCCGCCAATTGAGCATTTTTTTTAAGTTGATGGCAATTCTACTATTTTATTCTTGGGCAAAAACGTATAAATAAAAAAGGTGTTTAGCTTAGTGTGCTTTAGTGTACAATTCTCATCCCTAGGGTCGTAGGTTCGAACCCCGGCTGTGCACCAATGGACTTTCTGTCTAAGTGTGCATTTAACGCTCGCTTGAACGGAAGGAAAGCATAGTTAGGAAAGGCATGCCATAGAGTTTAAACAAAAAACATCGAGTGTGTGTCAGGCACCTACTTGCCTATTAGAAATTAACACGGAACAGATACAGAAATCTGAGGCCTAGACCTAAAAGTCATAATACTATTGGTATAAATATAGATGTTAGTCTTTCAATTAAGTTATTTCTATTAAAACAAAAATGGATTCTTTTGTTTCATTTATATCTTATACTGTTGGATTCATAGGCCTGTTATCTAAAACGACAGAGGAAAAAGTGAAACAAATTTTGAATTTACATAAAGTTACAGAACAAAATTAGATCTAGCACACGTTTCTACCGCATCATTAACATCAACAAATTCTTGTTTAAAAATTATAGATTCTAAATGTTCGTGCTGTTTTGCACCAAACCAACTATAACGCACAAATACCACAATGTTTTACACGTAAATAGTAAAAGCTATTTTTAGAGCTTTTAATGTACTGAATACAGTACTATGTACACAACCAACGTGGTTAGTTACTGCTAGCAATCCCGACGTTTTTGCCAACAACTTTGATGTAGATCTCATATTAATATTGTCACAATTATAGCATCGGGCAGCACTCGTTTTGACGGGATAGCTGTCGTCATCGCTATTGGAAACTACAAAGGGCCCTGATATTGGTTTCCAAACTAAATAGCTATATATTGGATCCATTTGATTGATATTGTAATCACAGAGAATGTAAGTGCGTGCTCCTATTTCACCATGCCCACTGTTGAGGACAAACCTTTGTTTACATTTTTGTTATTATTAATTACTTGAGATGTCATGTGGAACATGGTGTAATGGTTGTAGCACTTTACCATCATTGTGTAAAACAAAAAACTTGGCTATTACAAATAGTGGCGGAGAGTTTATTGCCAGTTCTTCTCGTCCGTTCTACGGTCTTGATTTGAGAACTGGCAGTAAATGTAAAATTGATCCATTTAGCATTAAATATGTATTTATTTATTGACTTTCATAAGTGTACCTACATTGTGTTACCTAAATGGATAAATGATTTATCATTGAATACTTTATCACTTTCTTAAAAACAAAATTTTCACTAACGGTGAAGATGACGTTTTTCATACAAATACTGTACATGTGGTGTGGTGTGGAGTTGTCAAGGACTTTGAAAAAATTTGTGTACGAAGTTGGACGCAAGAAGCACGAGATAGATTTCGATGGCCAAAGATGCGGTGGCATGAGGGGAACAGCCATTGATTATGATGATTGTTTATATACGATAATGTTTATTAATTACAAATTACACACATTCATCACATTTTCGAAGGAATCCAAATTAATATAAAGGCAAGGCACTCGGGATTTGATTACACCGATTCACTGCTCCTCAATTTAGATAACGGTTTAATTGTAATGCTGAAGATATAATAAGTAAAGAGGTGTATGTTCAGTTTCCTTCCCTACACTAATAAATGCCATCAAATATTTCCATTACTTACCAGAAGTTAATGGTTTGAGATCAGGCGGTGAGAGATGCGGCAATGAATGGTGCGTTGTCTGCGAAGGTGGCGCGGGGTGGGGGGAAGACGATGGTGAGCCCTGCTTGTCCCTCTTGCCTTCAGCCTTCACAGGTGTCTCGCCAGCCTTCTGTTGTGCTAAGCGTTCCTGTTTACGGAACTTCGCTCTCCGGTTTTGAAACCATACCTGAAATTAAACGTAAGGTAATGTAACATTTAATATATATAAAGAAAAGTGGTCCGTTCAGATGTTGCATGCCAATAATGTAGTTGACTAGCACAGCATTGCGGAGGTTGAGGTGCTTTACATAGGGTTGTCTAAAGTAGATTCTGGAAGGTAGCGGAAAACTGCTGCGCGATATGCCTTGGTTGGAATTGCATAAAGAGAAAGTGCGAGTAGGCTTTTGAATGATTATTAATCTACCCCTAGGCAATGACCCAACTAAAAATTAATGCAAATTGATTGTTATGTATAAGTAGCGGCACGAAACTCTAGCGCTGACCGTTATTGCGCAGAAGTAAAAAATAAGGTACCTGAGGGGGGCTAGCGGAATGAAGAGCGTCGATTGGCTCTCCAGTCGCATTTTGTCCCCCGCGCGACAGTACCCATGCGCAGCAATCCCCTCCACGTATCGGCCAGCGCTAGACTTACGTGCCGCTGGTTATAGCGACACCTTCATTATACGCCTATAATCACAACGAGGTAATTCCGAACGCTTAGGATATACAACTGCTCCATCTTAGGCACTGAGGAATGCAGAAAATTCATGCCTATACTAAAACTTCCTTGGTTTTATTTTAAGTGCTTTAATATAAATAAATGAATATATGATTTTTCAAATAGCAGTTTTCTAACTAAAAAACTTATTAGTTTTGTCAAATCATCTTCGAAACGTGATGAGAAAGAGATGATTTACGTTTGTGTGAAATTTTTCAACTAAATGCCTATTTAATTATATTAAGGCTATATTACACCGGTGCAACACTGTGTGGAATTGCAGCATGCCACAAAGCCCACAAAAAAAATGTCGCACATTGTGGCAAGAACCGTGCGACATGGCAATACCTTGAGTCATGGGCAGACTATTGCAGCTTGTATCCAATGGATTTCATGCGACATTTTTCGGGCGTCAAACTGTTTCTAGGTTGTTTTTGTTTGTATTTAGAAATTTTGACTTAAAAAATTTAAAATAAATAATTTAATAAAAAAGTCCTCAAAGTCCTCAGCTGACATTCTGGTAAAGTTTTTGAATAAGGCACCATCGTCTGCCCTGCGATTCTGTAACTCACTTTTCGAACTCACACAGCGGTTTTCGGATCGCCAGTCGCTCCCAAATCAGTCGTAAAGCAGTCATTTTATGATTTGGCATTCTGAAAAGATGGAAGCTTGTAGTTTATTGTTTATTAGAATGCCAAATCATAAAATGACTGCTTTACGACTGATTTGGGAGCGACCGGCGATCCGAAAACCGCTGAGTGAGTTCGAAAAGTGAGTTACAGAATCGCAGGGCTGCCTTTATTTTTGTTAGTAAACTAGTCCGTGGGCCATTTTGAAGTAATTTTCTTTTTCATCAACGTCTCATCTTCAATTTTTTAGGTTCATGGCTTAGTAGTACCTACTAAATAAGCTGCTGCTAAAGTTACTCGATCAGCAATATTATTGCCTCGTAAACAGAGACATAAACTTTAAAACCAAAGCATTATTTTAAAAACATATCGTTTAACACACCGTTTTCGTTCGAAAGCGCGCAAATCCGAATTGATCGTAATCCAATTTCATGCGAGCGATAATTGCAACTGCCACTGTTGCTGATTGGGCAATCCTCAAAAAATGCTTCACGAATATCGGACTATCGGCAATCATACGCACGCACTGTTTGCTCATCCACGTACACGTTGATGATGTTTGCTCGTTCTTTTTTTAAATGACCCGTCTGTTATAAAAGCGATGAAGTGTAACAATTTTATGCTTTTACTAAAGGATATCATAAATCAACGATTCTGATTCAATAAGTTGCATTCTTTTGTTTAAAATGACGCGCATTTGATTGGAACCTATTTGATTAGAAGATTATATTGGCGTTTTTAATAAGCTTTAACGCGCTGATATTTCATTGGTAGGTTAATGGCCTTAATAATTAGAAAAAAATTAACAAAAGGAGCCTAAAAGGATTTTTTAAACTAATTTATAATTAAGTAGTATTTCGTGATTAATTAATGTATGATGATTTAATAATGAAGGTAAGATCAGAAATACTTCTGCTAATATTGATGATTGAATGATTACGAATTTTAGTTTTAACTGTTTATGATTCTTCTAAATTACAGCTGACAAGCTTCAAAAGATAATAATTACAATTAAGTTTTATATTTATTATTAGCCCACGTTTTCTTGGCAGCGATATTGAAAGACGTTAATGAACTTAGTTTTCTTGAAAACCGTAATAGTTATTCAATTCGTTATACGATTTTGGCTTCAGTTCGTCATTTGTCGCTGACAGCATAAAAACTATGATTTATTACTATGTACGAATTTTATGTTAAATTTCGTACATGATTATACATAACTATTTAACTGTGACTGCATTATTTCGAATACACAAATATATATTATTTACAATATCCTTACGTAGTAATAATAATAATAATTATTAAAAATTGATAAATTAAAATAAATTCAACAAGCTTGGACCCTGCAGTGTTTAATGCCTTGCAAGTAGCAATTCAAAGACGTATTGCAATACTTATTCGTTGAGCGAGTAATCCACCAGTTTGTGGATCACTGGGCATCATTAGCGCTTGTGTATTCTTTGTCCTGTTCACCCTATCATATTTCTCTATATCGCTATCTCATTTCACCAAATACGTTGGCGCACAAAATGAATCTTAGCCTCCGAGACAAGACATCACATTTCGTTTATTATTACAGTTAAACTGATAAACAAAGGTATATATCGATTGTTGTATATTCTATTTATTCATTAAACAACAGACCAATAAAAATAGTTTATAGTAGCTATACATGACTAAATATAGAGAGATGTAAGAAGTATTAAAACATTTAGTTCCAATATAGCGTCGCAAGAGTTCCAATTGAATATATAAGATTAAAGATAGGACAGCAGATGTAGTATTTGTCAATCCTGATTTGGTGATTTCTCGGACAAAATTAGTTGCTTAAATGACATTGGAATCAAAATATACAGTCTGTAAATTGTCGTGACACAAACAGCTGCTATGCATCATAGTACATGCTTCATCATACACAATGACATGTGACTATCACAATTATGATGCGAATATTTGGCTCGTCTCACACCCACATTATTTATTATTATTTATAGCATATAAAGTATATTTATATTCGTCTATAAAAAAACATATAAAATTAATCAAAAGTATAAGTGTATTTATCCAATAACTGCCTTACGATTCTGTAACAACAAACAATAAACTACAAGCTCCCTCCTTATCAGAATGCCAAATCATAAAATGACTGCTTTACGACTGATTTGAGCGCGACCGCCGCTGTGAAAACCGCTGTGTGAGTTCGAAAAGTGAGTTACAGAATCGCAAGGCTGGCTTGTACGGCGTAATATCGTGAAGAAACCAACATCGGACACGCAAAAATGGAGGCACTGGTACTGAAGGGTGATCACTGATTGTATATAAAGTAATATGAGCAAGAGATACAGAAACCTCAGGCCAATACAAATATAGTTGTAGCTACACTGATTTTTGAAGTGATTTTTTTCTTGCAACGTCGATTTGAAATTCAATGAAACGAAAACAGTAAAAAAAGACAGACACACAAATACATAAGATTTACATATTATTAATTGTAAAAACTTTTTAAACCATTGTAGCTTTAATCAAAATTAATAATTGATATTAAACTGAATAATTGGAACTACATTCGTCTCATTGTCCTTAAACCAAAATATTTGATTGTTTCTTCCACGTGCGAATGGCACATATGTTCTTTATATTAAGACAATTATGGGTCTCAAGATCCCTAATGAGACAAGCTGAGGATAAAAGTAGAGGCAGCAAGCCGTCGTATTGGTTAGGGCTTTTCAACACACACTTATCATAAATTATATCAGATCTTTATTTGAAAAAAAAATATGAATAAATTTGTAAAATAATGAAGTGGACTGTATTATTAATAGAAGATAAATAAAGATGCCTTGAGCGGAGTGTGAGTTGCAAATCTGATGCTCTGCTCAGCCCCTTAAGATGGTGCTGATGATGATGATGATGATGACGTGATGGTGGCACTAAATTTTCAGAGTCAATAATGAAGGCGACTTGCAGGTTTGTTGACACTATCCAGAACGTCCGTTCTTTACATAGGACTGTCTAACATAGACTCTGAGGGTTGCGGCAAACCGCTGCGCGCGATACCTTGGTAGCATTACAAAGTGAGGGTAGGCTCATGGATTATTAAGCTACCTGTATGTACTATTTATTTACCGGTGACCCCCGGTGATGGTTTGTGAATCTAAACAAAAAAAAACATTCAAATCGGTCCAGCCGTTTAATAGGAGTTCAGTTACATACACACGTTCAGCAGAATTATCTTAATATATTATATACATTACGTGTCACGATGTTGGTCCGCTATGGACTCCTAAACTACCGAAGCGATATCAATCAAATTTGCACACCGTGTGTAGTTTGATCCAACTTAAAGGATAGGATAGCTTACATCTCAATTTATACCCGCAATGTTATTTTATTGCAAATTATTTGTTTATAATTTGACACAATTCTAACAGATGGCGCTGTGTTGAATGTACCAACGATTCATATAACCTACAATTGAATGGCATAGCCACCAAAAAAGCATGGTGATCCCCATGACTATTGTTCTCCTACCGTTTCCTTTGAATAATTTACAACTTTGTAATATAACAAAAACCTTAGCCACAGCAACGCTTGGCCGAGTCTGCTAGTATATATATATAAAGATATGAAGATATTTGCAGCACGCATTCTGTCAATGTTTTGTCAAACGCCATGAGGTTACATCAAAAAGTTTGAATTGTATGCTGGGTATTCTTAAAAAAAATAATTTTCCGCGCGATTTTCTTATTTTTTTCTTTCGGACAATAGCAAACACAACAAAAAAGAATTAGCGAAATCGGTCCAGCCGTTCACGCATGATGCCGTGACCAAGGGAATTAGGGATTAATTTTATAAATATAGATATTCATAAAGAGCTGTGATATCATACCTATTTTAAGGCACGATTAACGCGATAGCGGTAATTATTATTTAATTATTCGCATCTAATCTTTTATATAAAATACTATAGTTCGTAGAACCTAACACGCGTAAACAATATATCTGTAATGCGCCGTAAAAATATTTGTTATATATTTCCAACCTGATGAGGTCACGGTTCATTTCGTATAATAAAGATTTCTCAAGTTCTATGAAATCTCTGTTCCTCCAAGTGTAAAGGTCCCACGTACGTGCTCAGTTTAACCAAGCTAACTGGGAAGGCGACTAACGAACCCAATGCTTCATTGGAGCTGGGTCACGGTTGGCCCCGGGCATTACTCGAATTGGAAAAAATCAGAGCTCGTACCAGCAAACAAATACACCATTGCCAATACAAATGAGAAGCGATATGGCCGACGGAATGTGGAATCGAGCGTGGGCCCGGAGCAAATATACGCGAATGTGTTTGTAGAAATTTGTTGCGATGTTTATCGAGACGTGCGTGCTACTAATGCAAACATTTTATTGTGAAGAGATTTTATTTCGAGTTTAATTTAACAATCAACTTTAACTTTAAGTATTAAATTAAATTTAAGTGTATATTGGTGAGGGAAAACATCGTGAGGAACCGGCTTACCTTAGACTCAGTAATTGCACACAAATTCGACTTCAAGAAAAGAGCGTACTAATTCTTAAAATGCCGGCAACAAACTCTCAATGCCTCTGGCAATGAGTGTCCATGGGCGGCGGCATACCTTAACATGAGGTGAGGCTCTTGCCCGTTTGCCCCCTATTCTTTAAAAAAATATATACTGGATATATTATATTGGGATCCTAGCTCTATAAGGCTTTTTAAGGAAATATCAAAAAGGTTAGTTGACATCACAGGAGACCGAAGAGCTGGCAGCTACCTCGGACAAAGAATAAGTCTAACTATTCAAAGGGGGAACGCTGCCAGTATCTTCGTAATCTTGCCTAAAGAGACTCCTTTTAATAATATATTTTAGTTATTATATTTTAAGATTAGTTATTGTTTTTATTGTTCTTCTTTAAATATATAAACCAAACTATTATACTGGATAAATTTAATATAGAATATTACGATTGTTTTTAAATAAACGTACGTTTACTAGAATCGAAACTAGAACACAAATAAGACATGAAACTAAACAGCATTTCAATCAAATGTCCTTTAATGCCAACAATATTCGGACAAATGTCAATAATAAATAATGGCAATGGCCAATTAAGCCGGGGTCAGAACAATCGGCTGGGCATCGAAATGCACTTTGCAAATGAAGCAGATAGGGCAGGCGGGGGCGGGCGGGAAATGTAATTAAACAGAGATGCACGCGCCCTGCACAGATGCTAAACGATACAATTGCTATCACAGTAGATGATCGTGTACGAAATTATTTGCACATTTATTTATTATCTTTTTTTGTAATTTAATATTTACTTAATAGTTTGTTATAACTATTTCATTTTGAAATGGGGCGAAAAGTTGATGAGATTTTAGACTTATACGAGTTGGAAAATTATTAATTTCTATCACTTGCATAAATACTAAATATATAATCCAAATATCTCGTACCTAATATTTGTTAAATATCAATTTAATAAATATATCACATTTCTGTATCTGTTCCATGATCATTTGTTAAACTAATCGGCAAGTGATCAGCCTACTGTGTCTGACACACGCCGTCGACTTTTTGTGTCTAAGGCCGGTTTCACGATGTTTTCCTTCACCGTTCGAGCGAATGCACAGCCGGGGATCGAACCTACGACCTGAGGATGAAAGTCGTACGCTGAAGCCACTTGGCCAACTCTGCTCTAAATATCAAATAATTTATTTAATATTTACCGATAAACCTATAAAAATTAAGTAAACTCGCAAATAAAATTAATGTTTTAAAATACGAGTTGGGTATGTATGGAGTGGTGTGTTTCTGCGGCAAATGAAGTATTTTGTGTACGACATACATACATATTTGGGTCTATATTTTATCCAACATATCTGTCAGCAATGTGCATTTAATATAAAAATCCTGAGCCTAAAACTGTCTTAACAAAGAGTGTTATAAATTTGAATAATGCAATTTAACTTTAGAAAATTATTAACTCCAAAATTGCCTAAGAAACAAACGTTTGTTGACAATGCGGACACCTAACACGAGGGTAGTTCAAGCAAACAACGTCGGTTTAGTATTAAAATAAACAGAGTTTCACATCGCCATGTGCGGTGACGGAGCAGTGTAAACAGCGAATAATTTATTCAACCGTACATCGAACTTTGCGAACCTCCTTAACAACCTGCATTTTAACTGTAAATATGGTTTTCGTTGTGTAAAATAAGTACAAAATAATAACGTTCATTTATTTTGTTTATAAAATCAAAATTTAATTAAGAATAACTGGTAGGTACCTTTATGTACACGTAATAACTTAAAAATTAATGGTTCTAAATTTACATTTACTGCCAGTTCTTAAATCAAGGGCATATAACTGATGAGCAGAACTGGCAACTCTTCGTTACTCTCTTAAATCGCTCTTTTAAATATAAAGTAGCTACTAATTAACATTAGTATGGATAAAAAAGTTTTGTTCAATTAATATATCTGCGTCAACATATAAGTATGTAACACTATGATTTGTATACAATAACCACAAATTAAGGTTTTTATAATAGCAGTCAGGAGCTTATAAAAGCTCTGTTTCTCGCTCATCATAACAAAAGCATTAGAAACGTCAAGTTAAGTAAATTCGTGTGAGTCCACTTAAAAATATTTTACTTAAAACGAGGAACTATCTTATCCAGCCTTTAATATTTATTTAATTTTCTTTCTAGCCTTCAACTTAGCCCAGCAAATCGTCTAACGTAAGAGGTATTTTGTAAATAAAAGTCTATTTTAAAATTCAAATTCTCTTAGCTAAATTTATTCGCTTTTTGAAATACATTTATTATATAAAATCCTAAAATGTAGAGACTTTACATAGGATAGAGCGTCTTTATTTGACACGTTGTAGCCATCGAGGCGTATGAAAAACGAGAGGCCGCGCGGAATGATCTAATTGTATTCATTAGCTGGGACCGGGCGGGCAAATATTGACTGTAGCATAGACTCGCCTCGGGCAACCCGCACGCCCAACGCCTTTGATCTATAGAGCGCAGATAAATCTTGGTTGGATATTTTGTAAAAGCTGTATACCATTTTGAATAACCAGTAAAATGTCAAATTTAATCTTAATTATTAAGGTATAATAACGTGATAACAAAAAACAAAGAATTAGTCTAGCAATTCAAAGCGGGAATGGTGCCAGTATCTTCGGAACCTTGCCTAAAGGGACTCCTTTTAATAAAATATTTATATATTATATTTTAAGGTTAGTTATTGTTTTTATTGTAATTTTTTTTGTATTTATTACATAAGCATAATAACGTGATTAACATTAGGTCCATATAGTCCGTGTGGTGGAAATTAAACGGTATATTTTTTTATATTATTAGGCAACTTGACTGACTCACCTGAGTTAGACCGCCCATGGACACTTTCAATACCAGAAGGCTCGCGAATGCGTTACAGGCCTTTTTAGAATTGGTACGCTTAGGACCCGAATTGGATCGGAACTAATTCAGTGGGTAGCTGGTTCCAAATCGCGGTGGCATATTTTAAATCTGTTTGACAAGGCAATTGAATTAGTTTTTGAAGTTATGTTCATTTGCAAAGACATGAATGGTTGCATGAATTGGTAAATTGTCTTCTGTGACGTCACCAATTTTCAATATAATTGAGTATTATTAAACCCGCTACCTATTCGATATACGGAAGTCATTCTTAGCGTGTGAATCTTACCTTACGACGCACGAAACACCGAGATATATTTTCCAAATATTAAACATAAATTGGAGAATTTATAACGTGTTTTAATTTTTATGCTCGTAATTTTTTTAACACGTACATGTGCATATAACCATATTTCAATTCTAATACAGAATCTATTTTTATTTACTTTATTTAGTAACAAACTGCTATAAAAAGGCATAATCATTAGTTCTATATTAATATTTATTTTAATAGTGATATTCGCTTGAATAAATAAGAAATGTGATACTTCGATAAAATGCCATAAGCAACGCGACCCATTGGTGCCACAGTCAGAGATCTCGGTTTTCTTTGAAACTGAAGGTTTCTAAGGGCAGTTTTCGAGGCTTATTTCGCTGATATTTTTTAGAGCTGCATTACCATAGTCGATGTACCGTCGCATACTTAGCGGTTACCCAATTCTCAAATTTATCCAATGATATCGAAAAGTTAATCAATCGTCAGACCGGCCGATCAAACACCAAACACACCCTCCTGTTTATACTTAGCGGATGAAAAGGCAACACTGAACGCCCCGGAATAATATTAGCCACCCTCTATATTCAGCCAATTTGAACAAGATATTATATACGAAAATAATCTTTATAACTATAGGTAGAGGGTACATTGTCCCACAAACGTTGCGTTTAGGTGATTTTTTAGTAAGCAGTAACATGTGTTAACATTTGCTGATAATCTTGGATTAACACATCATAATAAAGAGATGAATACAGGGTTTATTTAGTCCGTATGGCGTCAATTGGACAGTATTTAGTGGACTATGGGTTTGTTGATGCTTATTTTAAATCTGCGTGTTTTCCTTGACAATATGTTAGACAGTGTAAAGTACTTTTATAAAATATAATATTTAAAACATTTTGTTAGAGATATTTGAATAAAATCTGTGTTTTATTTTTTACCTTTCAGGCTCACCGGATGTTAAGTGATACCGCCGCAATAGACTCTCTCATTTAGGCTTACTAGTACGCTCTTTTCTTGGTACCAATAGCGGCAAAACCTTGCTTAAATAAGGCTTAAGTGGAACGACAGACGTCGAGGTGATACAAGTGGAATTTCGTAATCTGCCTCGAAGACCGATGAAACTCTGCAGGTTATGAATTGGTTGGAAGAGTTAATCCGAACAACTCCTCTGAACACCTCTCTCTGGTAAATACGGTGGAAGAAGCAGAGACACACAACGCCAAGGAATCAAGGCGATTTGTTATATTACATAAATAAAATAAAATCTTAGTATTTGCGATCGTCATTTTTTTTATATAGCAACTACGACCTGGCAAACGGTGTTTTGTCGTTACAAATTATTAAAGTAATAATATCACTTTAAAAATAGGCGTTGTCGAAGAGTGAAAATTATATTATATATTTTTATGCATATCATAAAAAAATATTCTGGGCTATTGTGAGATGACATAATCCTATTCTCAGACACATTATTTAATAAAGTAGGGCTATTCGAAGCAGTTTGGTTACCTTACGTCGAGATATATTTTTTTTCAAAGCTGCCAGTTACCTTCGGAACCTTGCCTAAAGGGCCTTTTAATAATATATTTTAGTTATTATTTAAGGTTAGTTATTGCTTTTTGGTATATTAATTTATGTTAGCAGTATTTGTTTAATTAAAGCTGATTTTATTTTATATGATAGCGAAAAAACCTACGATGACCAAGCTTATTCGCAGTCAATGAATTTTTAATGATATTATGTTCTTACAAAAACTGAGCAAGTTCGACAGATGTGACCCTTCGCGCATTTCGCTCGATTACACTCCACTGTATCTCCATTCATAAACAATTTTATTTATGTTACTCAAATGCGCACCATCACTATATCACATTTTTTACGCCTATATAATTTCTTCCAAATGGCCAGCTGATACGATTCTTATTGGAGATATATTTTAAGTGCGATTTTCATGAACCCAGTCTTAGGACAGTATTGTAGCTTCAGCGTGCGACTCTCATCACTGAGGTTCATCCTGTGCATCCTGCTGGGGATATTCTGTCTGTGTGCATTTAATATTCACTCGTAAATTCAGGAAAACATCGTGAATTTGGCATGTCACAAATCCAAAAATCCATGTGTCAGACAGAAATCTAATCACCTATTTGTCTATAACAAAAATTAAATAAACTTTAGATCTATATAGTTATAATATGTGTTCTCAATAAACATCTCGACAGATCCTTGGGCAGAGGCTGTTTCAGCGTAGAGGAATCAGTCACCCAAAAGAGGACTTGGTCCTGGATTCGTACAGCAATTTGTAGCAGAAGGTACGCTTCGTGAAGCCTGTGAATTACCCAGGAAACTTCTGAGCTGCTGGAACAAGCTAGCCTGGCTTAATTTGGCAGGACTCTATGCACAACGGACCAAAAGGAATTTAATCTAAACGCGAGTCTAAGAGCGCCAGACGAGTCTACATTACACTACATAATAATAATTATTACCTACATAATATAAATTCGGGCATATTCTTACTCGTACTTAGCTGTTCTGGTCCTACCACAGATAACAAAGTAGTATACGAAAAATAATTGTGTTAAAAATCATAAAGCAATATATATTTGTTTATGCTCTGTGGGTTTACGATCTCAAATGTTTTTAATAGAGAATTGCTTACACCCAAAAACATAAACCTAACGTTCGAAATTCAAAAGGGTTGAATGAAGATAATTAATCATTACCCAATAGTTCCGTTCGACATTTGAAATTAAAAATACGAATCAATTTGACAGATCACCGTGATTGTGCGAGCGCGCTTCCGCGAGACAATATCCTAATCAGATAACGGCACGTGACACGGCAAATAACTGATACAGATCGGCAGATGGTACCTTTTCTGACCCTCTGGTAATTGCGAAACTAAAATTGGTCATCTATTTGTTAAAATTCGATTTTTCAGTAGATGTTAGAAATTGCATATTCAACTTATGATTCGATTTTTGAATTTGAACACGTAATGAATGCAATCGGCAGTTCTGAGTATTTCATTCTTTTAATAGACAAATTGCTATATTCTGGATTCAAAATTGGCTAGATAAAGACTGTCGCGTCTTTTTAAAGTAGTTAACTTTGGAATATTAAAATCATCAAAATGAAAAATGCATTAGTTTTGAGAAATGTCCGACAATTTTATTACCTTCAGGCCAGGCTAAACTCTTAGATCATTTTGTTGTATATACGTATGTTTTTTTCGCCATACTATAACCACGATTAGCAAGTATTTATATCGTATTTTAAACATAACCTCTTTTTAATTGTCTATACCGAATAATAATAAATATATATGCGATTATCAAATATAGATGCCATTCAAATTCTTTCAAAGTACAGCATCAGCAGTTTCAACTAAAACTTCTATGATCTGTACCGAATCAAATTAAATATTTGTGCGATTCTATTTTTAAGTCTTACAAACTACAGCATCAACACTTTCAACTAAAACTGGTCCTATAATCTGTACCGAATTATATTCAATGTTTGACCATTCTATTTTTAAATTCCTACAAATTACAAATCAACACTTTCAACTAAAACTGCTCCTATAATAATCTGTACCGAATTATTATCAATGTTTGTACTTTGGCCTAAAGGTCTAGATACCAGGCCATAAACTCCAAAAAAAAATAATGTTTGTGCTATTCTATTTTTAAATTCTTACAAATTACAAATCAACAATTTTAACTAAAACTGCTTTTATAACCTGTACCGAATTATATTAAATATTTATATGATTCTATTTTTAAATTCTTACAAATTAAAGCATCAACACTAAACCTTCTCCAGTGACCAGTCAGACAGATATAGCTAGAAAAAGCGTTTAAATAAATCGTTATAATTAAAATAAGTAACAGATGGATATCTCATATTTTGATAAACTCACACCAGTATATGAACGGAGTGAGCGTTTAATGATTCGAAAGCTAAGTGATAAATGTTATAGTGGGGAAGAAAAGTATTGTTAATGCGGATACAATACCGGCACTTGTGCCCCGTAAACGCGTAAATGTAGGGCTGTGGATTCTTTTGTTTGACAATTGACAATGACAATCACCATATAAATTTACGCGGTGTGACTAAAGCTTTGCAACAAAGAATAATGAGTTTAACCTACTTAACATATATTTGTTTTTTTTCTAGAGTCTACTTGAAGGAAAACGTCGTCAGAAAACGGCATGCCTTAGACCCAAGAGTCGACGGCTTGCGTCAGGCACGGATGGCTCTTTATTTCATTTTAATAAATAATTTAAATAATATAAACAAAACTAATGATTTTTAAAAGCAATACTGTCCGCCCATGGATACTCTCAATCCCAGAGGGTTCGCAATTGTGTTGCCGGCCTTTAAAAAGATAGTTCCATTTTAATAAATAATTTAAACAAAACGAATGATTTGTAAAATCAATACTGTCCGCCCATGGATACTATCAATCCCAGAGGGCTCGCGAATGTGTTACCGGTCTTTAAAAATATATTTAATTTTTATACATAATTTAAATAAAACTAATGATTTGTAAAAGTAATACTGTCCGCCCATGGATACTCTCGCCAGTTGTTGCCGGCCTTTTAAATACATAATTCCATTTTAATACATAAATTAAACAAAAGTAATGATTTGTAAAAGCAATACTGCCCGATCTCCCTCCGAAAACCCAAAAACAATTCAGTTCCCCATATATTAATATCGTAGGATAGTTTCTGACATCTCGCCTATGTTCCCCTCATAATATATTTCTGCAAAGTTTTCTTCATACAACAAAATTGTATTTCGTTAGAAATATTTTACAAGGGGTAAAATATGTGTACTATAAACCTACATTTGTTAAATGTCAGGATTATTTAAACAAATGATAAAGACAATAGTTAATATAGCATATTAAGTAATTTAACGATTTTCATATTCTTGATAGAAGATACCAAATTATCTGTAATGCCCCAATCCGGTGTGCTCAGTAGGGGCCATCGCTTAGAACTCTATAGAACTCAAATTCTGTCCCACACGGAATTCTATTCCCACTTCTGGGCATAATACTAGCTCCTTTTTTATGACCGCATCTAATGCAGACTCTAAAGTCTATCACCTATATAATGGGAGTGTTTCTAACCTGTGACTGCGGCTAAATTTCATCATCGGACGTCAAGATAGAATGAAAAACCGTTTCTTCTTGACGTCTGGCGTTTTATGACGCTTTAAAGACGCCTGCTCGACTATTTCGTAAAAAAAACCCAAAACCTATTCGTGTGAAACCTCCTGTTTATTTTATTTTTCTTACTTTCTTTCCACGCATTAACACTCGCTGATTGAATGAAAACATCGTGAGGAAAATGGCTTGCCTTAGACCCAAAAAGTCAACGGCATGTGTGGCGCAGAAGACTGCTTACATACATATAAGTTATGACCAAAATATTCCGATATATTTAATATTTCAACATTGCCCTGTCGCGTTCGTGACATAATATAGCAAAGAATTTCTCGTGTGAACAGTGAAACTAAGACATAAATATTACAAATCCCTTGATATTTGATAGTAATTCCGTAACAATTTTCTCACATTCAAATTGCAGTTTTATTTATAAGGGATGCACTTGAGCCCCGCGTCTCTTGGGACAGCGCGAATCGGTAAATGAAAAATAATTGTGGGAACCCACGCATAGAAAAATAAATCTCGCTGTGCAGGTCATGAGAAAAAGTCGGATGATAAAATTTCCAGCAAGTTTTAGTGTAGGGCAGTAACTAAATTATAATATTTAAATTAAAATATTTGTCTATACCATATCGTGGTACGTAAATTTTAACTTTCAAAATACAATAATATAGAGCAAAATTTAAAAGTAGAATCATATTTTCTTTCATACAAATTTTATCCTATAATCAAATCAGTCTAATTGTTTTTACCTAAAAACTTTTGTCTCTTTCTGCCAAATTGTTGTTACGCTGTGATAAAAAGAGACAGAACCTATTACAAAACATATAGAATAAGTTTTTGTGACCAATCAGATTTGACAGGAGGAATTTTTACCGCATTACAGAAGTTTTGATTGTCTGTGGCGCTTTAACGCATGCGTGATTGTGAGCTGGGTTTTGGCGCCTCGTGTATTGTTCTGTTTTGTGGATTTTGTTAACATGTTAATCTGCACATATATCATATTTTAATAATTTGTAACTACATAGTTTTTAATTAATCGTTAATCTAATTAGTAAAGTTTATTGTGTATTTATTAGTACACGGAAACTCAAGCAAACACCAACATTATTGATATTATAATTATACCTACTAAAATAACATAACTTTAACTTAATATAACCTTTGAATTAGACATGACATAAGCACATAAATATTATTTAGTTCTCTGTTCATCAGATTCCACCCTCATAGTTTCGTGTTTTTGTGACCTCTTCAATATTCGTTATTTCAGTAAACTTACAAATAATGAATTACGACACGTTTTTCAGGAATATTATCATAAACACACTATTATTGACAACCGTTTCGTCGTTATTGCGTAAATAAAATGGCGGCCGCGAGACTTCAAAGTCCCATATTTATCTAAATTAGCTTTATGTGTCTTTTCCAAATTTCACGCGATATATTAAGTCGTGGGCACTGGCATTGCCAGAAAGCTCGCAAGTAAGTTGTCGGCTTTTAAAATATATTAAAATCATTTATTTTATGCAGTAATGGAAATGTTAGTAGGGATCACTTAAGATAATAAGTTAATGATGAATGCATTGAGATATGCGAAATGACATCGCAGCGCCAAATTTAATAAGTTTAAGTGGTTTATGACTTTTATTTACTTACGTTATTTATAGTATCTTTGGTACTATGCAAATACTGTCATATATATAAAAGATTGGAATGAGCGCCATTTCAATAATAAGTTTAATATGTGGAGTATAATACTCATAATAACGCATATATAAAACATATATATACGTTATGCTTAAAACCCTGAATTCCATTAATAAAAAGTTTTGTGTTCTCTTATGTTTTCTGTATTTATTATTAATTTATTTTATAACACACTCATAATTATCTTAACATAACAATACACATAATCTCTCCCTGGTCTCCATAAAGGTTATTTTAAGCACATAAACATGTTGAAGAATGATGTTATTTATTACTTTTTGAAGTTATACTTCTTTAGGCGCGTTATGAAAAATTGATGAGAGTGAAATTTTACGATGCGCGCGCACCGTGACACAAAATTATCAGAATGACCATAATGACCTTTGTAGTACCTTTTAAACAAAAAGGAGTTTTAATTATTTTTCCAGAGAAATTTAGCAATGCTTTTTCACAAAGACCTATTGTTACTTAGCTAAAAGGTTATAAAACATACCTAGTTATTAAATTGAATGAATAATATAATAAAATAATAAATAATAATAATTATTATTATTAATATTAATTCATAATTGAATAATAGATTGAATATTATTTACGTCTAATATTTATTATTAATTATTTAATATTTAAAAAAAAATAAAGAAAGCCAAAGAAGTATAACTTCTTACGCGCGTACATAAGTACACGCACTCTTTTTTTTAGTTATTTCTTTGTTATTGTTTGGTTGCTTTTGAATTGTTTAATTATTTCCCTTGATAGCTTGCTTATATTCTAATATAATTGATGTGCATGTGTATGAGTTAAAAACTCGTTTTTGGTAACTCTTTTTTGACAGACTATTTATTGCAAGTATTTATTTAGCATTTAAAATTGGAACATCCTCTCATCATTTCTCTTAGTATAGCGCGTTTTCATACCCTTACCCTACAAACAAAAATTCAATAGTATCAATATTGATTTGCTTAGTTCAGTCTTGTATATCAAGGTAACTACAAGCTGACTAGATCTTCAAGATCGGCGCCTCCTATGTGTCCCTTGTTAATTCCAAACCATCATGAAAATAATATAAAAATTGTTTTTAAAAGGTTAACCGACTATACCTATTTCGGTTTGTTATTTCACAGATTACTTGTATTACTATAAAAACCGTGTTAAACTTATATTTACCAGATACAATATTACATATATAATGTATGTATAGCATTAGCCGTCACGTATCATCCCATGGGAGACAGGTCACGGACGAGAAGGTAATCGCGTGGACGATCGCAGCTTCCCACGATACGATAATACATACGATAATGTACTTACCGTATCGAATGTCACGCCCTTCATAGCGATTAGTACGAGTCTATCTTTGTTACATCATGACTTTGAATTGGCATTATAATATTAAATAAATCAATAATATAATTCTTCTTTATACAAATTACGAATATTTTTTGAGTGCTCAGCTCTTAGTACTTTATAGATAGAAAGCTAAGTAAGACCTTTGGTTAAACTCTACTATACTAAAGTAAGGCTAAAATTCCAAGTCAAGACTTAGCACTAAGCGTGACTTCTGTATGTCAAATCCAATTAATTTTAATTTATTTTATTATTATTAATTAACTTTTACCTTAAGAAGTCACTGGTAAATGGTGAAATGGTTGCAGCTCAATACAAACATTATGTAAAACAAATAACTTGGCGATTAAAAAGAGTGGCAGAGACTTTATTGGCAGTTCTTCTCTTCCGTTCTACGGCCTTGATTTGAGAACTGGCCGTAAATGTAAAATTAGAAGCATTTAATATGTATTTCTTTTTTGACGTTCATAAGTGTACATTGTGTTACCTGTATGAATAAATGACTTTCGACTTTGAATACGTTTTTGACATACGGTAGTGACACATGTAGACTTAGAATCTGAGGGTGAGTGTGAACTTAATTAATCATTGCTTAGACGTTTCAACTTTGGTGCGTCGGTATGATAAGAAATACTCGTATTTCATGATAGATATAAAGAAAGAAAGAAAAAACTTCGTTATACACAATAAAAAGGATATTTAAGTATAAAGAAAGTGCACTCACCACCACGCTAGGATTCACCACCTATTGCTATTCTCTTCCTTTTGACATGTTTACGGTATTTGATTAAGCTATTGTTGCACAATAAGAATATTATAAATGTTATTATTCTCATTAGATAGATGTGCACATTTGTAACATGGTACGATGAAAATGTCAACCGCTAAGTGATTACGGTCTAAATCGCGATCCACAATCACAGCGATTAACGTGGGGTTGCTGTTTAATTAGAGTGATCTTTTACTTTAGTTAATTCATCAATAATCTCTAGGATTCGTTCTATAAGCATTGTATAATTCAGTATAATAAATACTTAATACTAATACATAACAGAGAGACATTTGTGGAATAACTATACATATCCTTATACTTTAATAAAAATAACGAAGAATAAAAAAAAACTAAACAAAACAATTAAATGGTATAACAGGAAAATAAAAAGTTAATAGAACACGTTATCAATATATTATCGTTAATCAAAAATAATTTAGGGTACTTCAAACAAATTTCATACCCCATTGAAGCAAGTTATAACAAACAATTTGTGGCAAGTGCGTCTAATCGAACACGCGTCACGTCGCGTGCCCGACACACGATCGCACTCGTGCTAGGCACCTTGCGCTAGGGAGAGGAATCAACTGTCATAGACTGTAGACCATCCAACACAGATAATATAATCTGTTTATTGTATTTTTCTTATTGAACTTAATCTGTAAATCTCTCACCATTACATTAGAGATCTATAATAATCATTCATATTTCTTTTGTCGACGTCTGTATTGGATAATTAAAGTCTCTCACAAGACGAAAACTAGACAATCCAGCCTTGCGATTCTGTAACTCACTTTTCGAACTCACACAGCGGTTTTCATAGACAATAAACTACATGCTCCCACCTTTTCAGAAAGCCAAATCATAAAATGACTGCTTCACGACTGATTTGAGAGCGACCGCCGATGCGAAAACCGCTGTGTGAGTTCGAAAAGTGAGTTACAGAATCGCAGGGCTGTAAGCTCACTAATAAGAGATACTGACGCCCATGGTGTGGCCATATACGGGACTTTTAGTTTTTTAGTTGTTCTTAAAGAATTGTTAGGTACTAATATTGGTTCGGAAATACTTTGAAACAAGACTAGAACAAGTAAAAACAATTGTTTAAGATTGTAGCAAAATCTAAGAGAATAATTAATGATTTTAAAAAAAATGTGTGTCTACATATGTACACGTGTTAGAAGTGATACTTCTTTGGCGTAACAAGATAAAAATTTAAAAAAAAAATCTACTTTTATATAAAAAACGACGCTAACAATAGAAAAGAGGTATTTAATTAATACATTGAAAGTTTTATTATAAGGCATTATGTAGTTAAATAAAGTTTATTTAATTATCACACAAAAACTTAAATGTATACAATAGCTAACTTCAGGGTTTCGGGTTTTGGGACGGTGTGCGCACGCATAGTAAAAATTTACTCACATCATTTTTCCCTAACGCACCGAAAGAAATATTTAGTATAACTTCAAAAATATAAGATTAATCATGAAACCTAAATACGCCTATATTATAAATCGTATACGCAAGATACGTACGTTATATACGTATACGCAAGATACGTATGTACCTTTTTTTTTTTTTTTTTTTTTTTTTTATTATATAATGATCGTAAATAGAAAGAAGTTGGTGTGGTGGAAACACAAACTGAACACAGTTAACCTTAGCAAAAACACGTATCGTTTCAACTTATATATCAAGAAAAGCATTGCAGACAAATCCCAACGGATCTTGCGAATCTAAGACATAACTGGATTGACATTTTGCATTCCCGCCGGTGGCTGTCAATCCTTATTTCACTCGGACCCAGAGGCCGTCAGGTGTCATAGGTGACCGCCGCATTTGTTGCAATAACAATATCTCTAGCCATTTATACGATTGCTCTAAAATAATCTATGTTCTCTATGTGTAGAGCACGGAACATACGAGTATACCGTATTACAAATCGATAGCTTAAGAGTAACGGTTTTTTATCGTAACCATAATAACTTTAATCTATATATTTTATAATTATACTATGTGCGCTGTAGCTTGGTGCGGGTGACAGTTGCTTAATTTTTCTTTCAATTTGATTTTATTTGTAGACTAGAACATTCTGGCTGGGTTATATTTAACTTATTAAAAATTATATTATATTACTAATGTGGTACAGCTGAAACATAATTTGTAATCGCGGCAACTTTCAAGAGTGAAACATAAAATTAAGCAACTGTCACCCGCACCATGCTACAGCGCACATACTATAGGCTAAAGTAGTTTGGGATTTTTAAAAAAAGAATAGAATCATGGTAAGTGGGAAAAAATACATGATATGAGTACCTATTGAGGACCTTAGGTATCAAGGCTCATAAATAAGAAAGATTTATTTGATTAAAAATCAAAGCTGCATATCTCCACTTTGCGACATCTTTATGCGGTACATTTCAAAGTATTTCCGAACAAATACTAGTAACAATTCTTCAAAAGAAGAGCGTCTTAGTAAATTCTGGTTTCAAAGGTAAATTCAAACCTAGTTTATCTGTGCGATAAATTTAGTATCAATAGCGTTTGAAGCGACAGTCAATAGTAGGTTACACAACTGTTTGATTACCTCAGAAACCGGGCAAGAGAAGTTGTACCTAATCACTTAGGAATGCCAAAACGTACAGTCTGTGAACCAGAATGACTTATTTCATTTTAAAAAAATATAGATGCTTCATATCAAATTGTCTCATTTCAATATTGTTTTTAAATCTTCAATCAATTATCATTTCAGCATGACAATTTAATTTGTTTTGGCATTGAAATATATATTAGCTGTATTTTGATTGCACCAATAATTCATACAGCCACTGTATACCGTCTAATTCGAAAAAAAAATCAGTAACAATCACATAGATATTTATCGACTGGACTTCTATCGTGATGGATTAAATTGCCCTGCCCCTATGACGCGGAAAAACAAAAGGTGTGTGCAGCATCTGGTCATTTTTCAGTTTTTCCTTTTGCTAAGCGCAGGTGGTTTTATTACGTTCGGCCATTTTGTGATGAATTTCTGTAAAAGCGTTTCCGCTGCATTTGACGATTAAAATCCGTTTTATTGAAATAAAAGTGTTTTTATTATAGTGATACATTATGTAATTTATATAATATGTATTTTACAAGTGCTATTTACCGAATTATAATCTATATTGTCTATAGTCTACATCGTCTATATAGTCTATAGTCTATAGGCTATCCTCTATAGTCTATAGCCTGTAGTCTATAGCCTAAATATATTGCGCTCCTGTCAGGTTGGAACAGTATAAACAACTATTTTTAAATACTTCTTAATGCCTTATATTGTCTGTGAAATAGATGAAATTAAAAAGTAAACTCGCTTTCTTTATTCTTATACATAAGCTATATGAAATAAGTTTTATAAATATTCTCAACAATTGATATTTTAATTAAAATAGTCAATTAAAAATTAACAGCCAACAGTTAAAATTGAACTTAACCAAAAAAACAATACAAACAACAATCAGCTCACGGTCGTCGAATAAATAAAAATTATTTTATATTTCATACTACAATGAATATATTTACCGCGGGTCCAAATTTTAATTGTAATATGTGAATTCGTATTTTGTAGGCGAGTTTTAATTATCAAGAGTCGTGTTCGCGTGAGTTACGCGACCGCTCACAATATTTATGGGAACAATTCCAATACACTTTTTAGCGTAATGAGCGCTTGTTGCTGGCAACACTGGGGTGGCGCGTGTATATTGCTTTACGATTGTTTTTCCATTATATATTATGCGTTTGTGGTGCTTTTGTTTATGTGTTTTCGTGTTTTGTTTTTAAATTTGTCTTTTGTTCTTTACGCTACTTCGCTCCTACTTTTTGATGATTAAAAGGTCGTGTTTCCAAGTTCCATAATATTCATTATTAAGTTCAGAGTTCTGTAGACTATGCATTTCGATTCGTTGTATTTTTCATTTAAAAAAGGTAACAAAAGAGACAATGTCTGCTTTACATAATGTACAGATTCCTCATAACAGACAAGAAAAAAACATTGTTTTAATTCGTAATTCGAGAATTTAACACGTTTCTTATCTAAATTTATTATATAAACTGAGTTAAAATCGACCTGCTAAAACGGTATTTCGGGTATTATTTAATAAATTGCCTAATTTATTTTTACATATAAACAATAAAACAAATAAAACACCATTTGACAATTGTCTTATAGAGAATAGAAGAACTTTTTAAAAATTATAAAACCTTTTTGCTCACATACTGAAGAATAAATTTAAAAGCAACATCCTAAACAAAAGCATAACTGTCACAGAGTCCACATGATTGGGCAGAAGCAAGTCACCCCATAAAATATTCACATACACGTACCGCGAACCCGCCTTAAATAAAAATGAGCGTTATGAAATTAGCGAAAGACGCGGAACATGTTTTTTAGCCATTTTCCGTCAGGCGCGGCCGAATTAACGGACGCTAATTGGACTGTGGAAATGCAGTGATGGGCGGAAAAGTAATATTTTTATTGCTTATAATAAAAACCTTACTTTTATATTACGACTTTCTATCAATTACGTTGTTCATAATAAGTGCATTATTACGACCAATTTTATATTAAATTTAAAGAAGTGAATTTTGTTTTCGTGCGTTAGTAGGTAATATCTTAATTATGTATATATACATAACAATAACAATATATAAACATAATATTTTTTAGTTAATAGAAAAATCTGATCGCCTTTAAACAATCGCTAAAAATCCAGTGTCTGCCTTAATAGTTACAGAACATAGACAGCTAAGCATCAAGATTTTATGTCCTTTTTTACAAAATTTGGTAAGCAGATGTATATTTAATGGAATATCGTCTCGCCTGTTCCATGAAGTTTGATGACTATATAATCAAGTCACCAAACAATTACTAGACACAATAGATTAGTTTTATAAAATTTAAACTCGTAAATTACAATAACTATATTTAACGGGAAAGACCACCAAAGCCTAAATCAAAGACTGACAGGTTCGTAATTTAAATTCAAACTCAGCCAACATTACAGCTACCCTTAGCTACCTTTGAAAGTACTTAAAACAACGATACGGCATCGAGATCTTGGATGTTTTAAGCTATCGGACCCAAGACTGATCTTCTGATGCTGTTAATGCTCCCAATGAGTAGAAATAGGCTGTCGTGACCTGGAGAATCTTAATTTGTAATTACCTACCTGTACTCTAGCTTCAGTCAAATCAATTTTCATAGCGATTTCTTCTCTAGTGTAGATGTCTGGATAGTGCGTCTCTTGAAAAGCTCTTTCTAATTCCTTCAGTTGTGCCGACGTAAACGTTGTTCTAATACGCCGCTGTTTTCTTTTCTCTGTTAATGAACCCTCGTGACCTCCGTATACCTTGTAAGGCAGTCCAGCTGAAAAAAAAAATAGTTAAATCATATATAAAAGGGCTAGATTTATCCTATGTAATTTAGAGTTACATATATGATCTTATAAAATGTTACCCATAGTATGCGTGACTATGGTAACAAACACCGCTTAGGTATAGGTAAAATATATACTGGTTGCGCCGGATTCTTATTTTATAATAATTTTTGATTTTTAAATAATGGTTGCTCAATACATATACCCATCCTAATAGTTCCTAGACGCATATCTCATCACCCACCTATTTTATGTCCCAATCCTATGACGGTACTAGTTCCGGAACGGGCTATAGGTGGCGCGCACGATGATGAGTCTCTAACAAGAATTAATGAGTGACAATTTTGATGACCCGCGATATGGTTGATTATTCGCTTAGGTATATGTTAGGTATATATTTATATACCTATATTAGGTGTGATTATTATTATGTAAATATGCTATAAGTTTTGAATTTTGTAATTAGTTTGTCTTCATTACGGTATAACTAATTCGTCATTCAAGAATTTAAGAAGTAATATATTTCACGTATACAATAAAGCTCTATTCAAGCTAAGATCTATTCTATGTTTATCTATACTTAGCTAGTTCTAGATATAGTCTATGCTATTCTTACGTCATAACGTTTATTATAAGAGAACATGTTTGGCCTGTACTAAAACCACAAAACTAGAAAAACAAAACGAAGTACATATAAATAAAGCCGTAATGTTAAGTGAAAGAAAAGCTGCAGGTTGTATAAAGCGGCCATTTTGTCTCCCCTCCGAGTTCGCCCTCACCCACTGTAGGTACAAATTCAATGTACATTTATACCTAAGAATCACAACTTACATTAGTTTAATTAAAGTATTAAGTGTGCTAAAGTTGAATTTCCGTCCGATTTTTTTTTAACATAAATCTATTTTCGATTGTTTTTAAACTTAATTTAATAATCTTTTATAAGGTTTAACAATAACTTTTTTTAAATTGCCTATGTGTGTGATATTTAATGCAATTTAATACAAATCTTTAGTTTATGAATATCTTGATATACGTTTGGAATATTTTTCTAATGACGACAAGTTCTCTACGGTCGTGTGTTTATAAAGCTTCTATAAAAGTCATATAATTTATTAATTAAATAAAACCTTCATGTCTTAATCTTGAACAATATCTTTGTAACGTTCAGTAGAAAAACTGGCTCTTGAAACATAGAATGTCGCGTAGCATTATCGATCGTAGCTTACGCCTCGTAGCGGTGCTACGCTTTAAGAATACTGCACTTCTTATTTAGCTACGAAATCTTTACATTGTATTTTGTAAAACTCCTTTATTTTAGTTAGTAACAGAAATATGTATAGAAATATTGTTTTCTTAGTAAAAATACTTAATCGAATTCGGTAGTTCCATGCGTTTTTAATTTGATTAAAATAATTAATTTCACATTGTTTCTTTCTTTAAAAATATTATGTTACTTTGGAAGAATTATTATTTTTTGTCCATTCTCTTCATTGCCATAAAAAAAAAGGTTTTTTTTTCACATTTGAGTCGTATCGATTCCCAGAAGAGACAAGTAATTATTAGAAATTCATTGAATGTAGTATTACTTACTTTTCAAAATAAAAAAAGTATTTCAGTAAAATATCCTATCTACGATATTTAAGGTACTGTCCCTTGATGTCCCATAGTCTTGGGATGCCCTGTATCTTTTCTTCGAACTTCTTAATAGCGATGTCTCACACAGCGAAAACATAATTTTACAGAAAGGGATTATATTAATTAAAACATTTCCTAGTTAAGTTTTTACAAATAAATCCTTACTGTGGTGAGTTGCTGAATAATTTGAAATTTCATGAAGCTATTATGGGCCTACATTAGGTCTATGGGAGACCACAGACCGCACCCGCGCAGTGACAATTACCCCAAATGAACCGGAATTAATCGAGACTCGGTTCTTGGCCGAGCTGCGGTCTCATTTGCATTATTAATAGAGGGGGTGGGGGTGGGGGGGTCCCTCCGCACGCTCGCAATTTGTAGAACCTAATGAAGAGGATCTTCGCCTGTTCTTATGATCTTTAATTTGAGTTTGCAGGGTCAAAAGGGCGCTCATTGTTATTGCTTCTATTATCTTTATGGTTTTGTGTGTAACAGATAGTGAAAGTATTTTAAAAGTACGCTAGAAATATTGGTTGGGTCTAATCAATCGCTGGTTTCGGGGGAATAAATTGTTTTCATTAGATTATCTACACTAATTTCGATAAAATGAATTAGTAAGAATCTCAAACAAAGGAACTGCTTTTGAAAATTCTTTTACACGTAGAAAATGATTCCTAAGACAATTTTTCTGTCACCACGCGAATAAAATCGCAAAGGCAACCTATAGGCCGCCGCTCATCCGATTACTCGTTTTTAGTACACAAATAATCTTTTTTTACATAGCCCAGATACAGTTATGATAAGTACAAGGTATTATATGTTCTGTCGCATTCAAAAACATATTATTCTGTCAGTTTATATAACAGTGTTACAGTAGTGTTTCATGTATTCCCTACGATACAGGGGAGCACGTGCCACTAATTGATCGTCAGGGAGCAATTAATCCCCAGGTGATATGATCCGTGACTCAAGCATCTCACAAACCTAATTACAACATGAATTGAAAATAAGCTATTTAGTATGAAGTTCCAAACATTTTAACGAATATTGATAATATTCATATATGTCGCGAATCCAAACGTTTCATTTTACTTACTCAAATGCTTACGTTTTTAAATGTGGTTTTATGTCCTGTATTTGTAATTAATTTCCTGAGTGTTATCCCTTATAAGTAACAGCGTAAAATTGTTCCCAAAAAGTATCACAATTGTTATTTTTTTTTAATAAAATGGGTGCAAACGGGCAGGAGGCTCATCTGATGGTAAGTGATAACGCCGCCCATGGACACTCTCAATGTCAGAGGGCTCGCGAGTGCGTTACCGGCCTTTCAAGAATTGGATCAGTAATAAATATTTTTGTTTATTTATAAGTGTACATTGGGACTATTATTTTATTATTCGCTTTCCCACTATTATTTTGCATAGTTTTAAAAGCTTATTATTTTGGTTATTCTTTAGTCCTTACCGTCCATATCGTATTTTATTTTTTATCTAGAACATTTCACAATCTCGCGAGACAAAAAAATGCATTCCCACAAGGCGAATTAATTTATCCAACACTATACCTAGATTTAAACATAAACCAAATTATAAGATAAACAAAAGACTATCTATGATTGAAGCATAGCACTTACTTCGTTTTGGCCATAATACATAGACTACAAATGAAACATAGACTGTAGACAAAGACAACATCATGACAACAGACATTTCAAAAAAGGAATCCGACTAGATCTTTCCACCATCAATTCAAATGAATCAAGTGGCTTGCTTCATTTTTCTCGCGTCAGACGAAAAGTTCGCAGACATCCATAATGCAGGCAACGTCGACGCGTCATCGCGGCATATTGAGCTCAACCCGCCAAGAGAAGGGTTAATAAATGGATATACGAATATTTTAGCTTAAAAAACCTACATTTTCCAGATATATTAACTATAGTATTAATGTGAACAGTTACTTTCCTTTTAAAACAAATACTCTCTAAATTTTAGTTTATTAATAATAATATTAGTTAGATTAACGTTTTTTATTTTGTCAAACAAAATCATTGTTCATAATATATAAAATTTCAAAAATTAAAGTGAGATTAATTTGCAAGCAGTTTGTAATCGGTCGCTTATAAGCGTTGTATACGCCAGACTTGGGCATTATCTCAGAAACGTTTAAAGTTGAGAACATGCCAAAGAGGAAAAGAGATAAGATCAACAACCAAAAAGGACATTATAAAGAAAATAAGGCAATCGAAATGGCGCCGGAACGGGCACATGACGAGAGATAGCAGGTTGAAATGGCCAAAATTATTACAGAATGGCACCACGAGATTGAAAAAGGAAAAGAGGAAGACAGAAGATGGGCAAACGATATAAAGAGAATAGGAAGTACAACTTGGACAAGAAGAGCTAATATTAGAAAAGAATGGAAGCAGCTAGAAGAGGCCTATGTGTCACAGGACACGCTGATCACCAAAACCGGCTCATATGATGTATTAGATTAAGTTAGGTTATGTAACTTAAATAACTGTTTATATATTATACTGGGTATCAGTAATAAAGGCTTAGTAATAATAATAAGCGTTGTATAACTTGGTTTATATTTAATAATTTCCTCTTAAATTGGAATTGATTACAATTTAAGAGGAATAGTCAAGAAGCACTCAACGTATCTACTTATAGTCGCAAAGACTGATTGTATGATTAATATTTAAAAAAAAATGGAGGAATAGTATTTGCATTAAACATACTCGTGATGGCCATGTGCGTTTCGTTCGTATACTAAGTAAAAATAATATAATTTTGTAATGAGAAATAATATTTATACGTTATATTTTTAAATTCGATAAAGGGTTAATAAACTTATTTATAGTGCAATCGGCACCATATTTGGATATTGTAACGTAAAAAACACATAAAAACCTTCTTAACGTAATGCATTCCCAAATAAACATATTGGTAAAACGTAATGGTGGTCATAAAATGTATACTTTGAGAAGTGTGTTGGCATTCGAAGGTCATAAATACGAATATTGGACACTTATATTTATGATAAATTAACCTCCGTAGTAGGAGTATTTATCACTCCTTGTTTCTTAGGTTTTGTCTTTTTGAAGTTATACTTCTTTAGGCGCGTTATGAAAAATTAATGAGAGTGAAATTTTACGATGCGCGCACCGTGACACAAAATTCAGTATGGGCACCGAAAAAAGAAATAGAATATGCGTGACGTTTGACCATAATGACATTTGTAGTACCTTTTAAACAAATAAAGCAGTTTTAATTATTTTTTCAAAGAAATTTAGCAATGCTTTTTCACAAAGACCTATTGTTACTTAGTTAAAAGGTTATGAAACATACCTAGTTATAAAATTAATAATATAATAAAATAATAAATAATAATTGTTATTAATATTAATTAATAATTGAACAATATACTAAATATTAAATATTGTTAAATTATTAACGCTAAATATCTATTATTAGTTATTTAATATTTGAAAAATAAAGAAAGCCAAAGAAGTATAACTTCTTACGCGCGTACATAAGTACACGCACCATTTTTTTTTAATAATAGGGGGACAAACGAGCTTGTGGGACGACCAAAAAGGGCAGTCTTCGCAGCCCATAAACACTCATTTTTAGTGGGTGAGTTGCCGGCCTTTGAGGGAGGAGTACACTAGCTTTTTAAACATTTGGAGGTCGTATCTCTGAGGGAAGACCCCCACCCCCACAGTTCGCTAGTTCGCAAAAGAAAATGCCTTGTGAAACGGACTGTGGAAGACCTCCAACCATCAAGATGATGTTGGTGAAATTTATTATTAAATTAATTTAATTATTAAATTAATTATTATTTAATTTATTTATTTTTTTACGTATTTTAGCTCTATAGAAATTACGCGTTTAAATTTAATAATAGGCAATGTTTTATACAAATGAGAGCAGTGTTGGCCTAGTGGCTTCAGCGTTCGACTCTCATCCCTGAGTTTGACATCGTTCTATGGCCTTTTAACATTCGCTCGAACGGTGAAGGAAAACATCGTGAGGAAACCGACATGTCTTAGACTCAAAAAGTCGACGGCGTCTGTCTGGCACTGGAGGCTGATCACCTACTTGCCTATAAGATTGAAAAATGATCATGAATCTGAGGCCCAGACCGAAAGAGTTGATGATTTATTTTTATACAAATTAAGGCAGTCGATAAAGGGGACTACGATTGCTTTTATACATAATATTTAATTTACCAGCCTTATTAAACCCCTTTTATTAGATTAATTTATTAATTCACAATTATTCCATGTGCTTTGTACGTACACGAATTATCTGCGTAATTCGCCAATGTATCGGGTTTTAGCTAACTATTGTACCTACTGTAGTTTGTGATTTTTTTTTATCCATCCGCAATCAGCCTCATGGCTTTTATCAGAAATACTATATAATATATTTTATAAGAAATAATGGCAATTAAGGAACGCAAATCCAATATTTTTTTTATTCCCACCTCCAATTTGTGAATATGTAGACATTTTCCACCACCACCAAAGAGGGTGTGAGTATTTATTTTATTACTGTACTTAATTGACCTATGTTTTCTGTTTCGTGTTGTTTAACAATTTAATCTATTGGCTTTGTATATCGTTTTCTTGAATAATATGTATATTGTATATGTGTAGCTGTAAGATTACTTATAAATATTAATTATAAAAAAAAGCAATTTGTGTGCTTTAAACGCGCCGCTATCAATAAAATTAAACATAAAGATATAATTCTAGCCCTCACTACTCAATACTACATTACTCTTAAGTTTGTCAGCAAATGTTGTATATAGAATAAATGAAAAGCTAGCAGCTATTTCGGACAAAGAATTAGTCTAGCTATTCAAAGAGGGAACGCTGCCAGTATCTTCGAAACCTTGCCTAAAGGGACTCCTTTTTGTTAGATTAATATATGTATACATATATCAATATATTTTGTACCGATATACGCAGTATTTGAATAAGTAAATAACACAATTATTTACACAGATAACACATAACGCATAGTAAAAATGAACATTCGTGACAATCGAAAAAGTTGAAGAGAAAACCCTAGAATAACATTGTAGTTACGAGTACGAGTCAGTTCAACTGTAAGATATTGCCTTTTTTATAGCACACTCAACTATCGTATACTTTGGGATAGATCACATGTGATAAAATATTGCTCTCGGCTCTGACAAATCGAATTAACCCCAAAGCATGCAAAGGCGGAGGCGACATGAGAATAGAAATTGCGATATTGGTTTAGGATGGATGCTCGTAGCACGTCCCTATTCAAGTCAACTTGAATTCAGCAATAAAATCGATCGATTTGATTCATGTGTTCCCAAAGACCTGTCTCGCTACAGTTAATATCATTGCATAATTTAAATTTGGAATCCTGATTAATATATAACGGTTTGAATCTGTATCAAATGTAAAGTTTATGTAAAAAACAGCTATTTTATTCGGTTATATGGTTAGGAAAACTAGTAATTATAGGGACACATTTCTATCACATTAATCAATATTTGAAAGCCTTCTGAATTCGGACAGGTGGCGTTTGAACCCACAACTTCTGGATGGAGAATCACACGCCAACACTGCTTATATGAAGCACAATAGACTTTTTTAAAGGCAGCAAACGGATAGGAGGCTTATCTAATGTAAAGTGATACCGCCATGGACACTCTCAATGCCAGAGGGCTCGCGAGTGCGTTGCCGGCCTTTTAAGAATTGGTACGCGCTTTTCTTAAAAGACCCTAAGTCGAATCAGTTTGGAGATACTTCAGTGGGCAGCTGATATCACATCGTGGTGGTGCGCGGCAAAAACTGCTTTAAGAAACGCTCAGTTGTGGAACGACGGATTTCGAGGTGATATGGGTGGAACGAAATTCCGCCTCGACGTCCGATTATGAAACTCAGCTGCATTTGTTTGCTTTTAGTCTGAACAACTCCTCTGAACACTCTCCATGATACGGTAGAAGATGCAGAGAGATCCCACATCTCTAACATCTTCATGATATTTAAATTCTTATTAGTTAATTAGATGAACTACTTTTAAACGAAGTTCGATTTATTTTATTACAAAACCATGTAAATATATAATTTGTTAACACCAAAACCTTGTGTAATCTTATTACTGTACAACAATTAATACAGCAAGTTGTAATTAATTTCTGTATGATTAACGGGAATAATCCGGGTTTTCTGAAGATTACATGGACGCCCGAGGTAAGTTATTATGTTTCGTGGGTGCAAGACGAACCCTTAGTCTTAAGGGGAATACTCACAGTGTAGATGCAAAGTTTTATGATACTAGGGTCTGTATTCTAAAAGGACGTAACCTTTTTTTCTGTATTACATTCTGGTTTCTAGTGGAACTTTTTGAAAAAAGAATGCGGCTGTATAATTCTAGAATCTGTATTCAAAAAGGTCAAACATTTGTTTCTGTATTACATTCTGGTTTCTAGTGGAACTTTTTGAAAAAAGAATGCGGGTATGCTTCTAGGATTTGTATTGAAAGAGGTCATAACATTTTTTTCTGTATTACATTCTGGTTTCTAATGGAACATTTTGAAAAAAGAATGCGGGTATGCTTATAGGATTTGTATTGAAAGAGGTCATAACATTTTTTTCTGTATTACATTCTGGTTTCTAGTGGAACTTTTTGAAAAAATAATAAGGGTGTACAATTATTCTAGAATCTGTATTCAAAAAGGTCATAACATTTTTTTCTGTATTACATTCTGGTTTCTAGTGGAACTTTTTGAAAAAATAATGCGGTAGTAAGTTTAATAACATGTACTGTGTTGTTCGTTTCATCGCTGTTAAAAATCTATAAAGAAGCGTGTCAATTCCCCACACACATTTAACCAATTTAATACGTAAAACCAAAATTCATCCAAGTGTCGGTGGGCAAATGACAACCATAGACAAACGTAAATTCTAAGACATAGCGGTCTTTTTACTATGTTACATTCTCTTGTGCGTGTTGTTCCCACAAGTGCGTGCTCCTATTTCACCGATAGAGGACAGTCTTTGTTTGAATTTATTTTATTATTATTAATTACTAAAGATGTCATGTGGAACATGGTGTAATGGCTGCGTTTCCTTAAATACATTGTGTAAAACAAAAAACTTGGCGATTAAAGAGTGGCGGAGAGTTTATTGCGAGTTCTTCTCTTCCATTGTACACCCTTGAATTGGGAACTGGCAGTAAATGTAAAATTACCGTTAATATAAATTTCTTTTTGACGTTCATAAGTATACATTATGTTACCTAAACGAATAAATGATTTTGATTTAAGCAATCTACGAAGGTTTTGTCACACGTAACAAGCTTTAGCTAAATAAGAGTACTAAACAAAAATCTATTAACTAATACAGTTTGGCTCTCTACTTTGTCCTCCCCTTAAGAATCTCGCGGACGCCTCTCCCAATTATGGTCGCAATCGCTCACGCGGCAAGACACGGCTCCCCACTGCTCCGCCCAAAGCAACTATGAAACAAACGTCGCAATATGCTTGAAGAAAATTTCACTTTAAATGTTGTAATTATATAATGGTTTATCTAAATAGAATACTTAGTTTATTTTCATCGCCTAGTGGCCTTGTGGCTCGTAGTTTCGATCCCCGGTTGTGCACCAATGGACTTTGTCTATGCGCATTTAAAACTTACTCGTACGGTGAAGGAAACTGTCATGTCTTAGACCCAAAAATCGACGCTAATCATCTACTTGCCTATTAGAAAAACAATCACAAAACAGATACAGAAACCTGAGGCCCACGCCCAGTATTTATAGTGCCATTGTTTAGTTTCTATTATTATTGCTTCTCTTGCTTTATTTATATTGATGTATTAATTATCCTCCGTATAAAGAAAAGAACTTGCTGATTCTAAGTAACGGAGAGTTTTGGTCAGTTCCTCTTGTCTAGTAACCTTTTGAACTGGTAGTAAAACTTCTTGTTCAACGTGTTACCTATATGAATATTAATTTTTAAATTGTTATTGATGAATTTACTCTACAATAAGTTGAAGTAAACATAAAGAACATCAATTTAACATAAAACATATAAATGTGTGCAAATATTTCGATCGACTATAATTTAATCTAATATATAAACTTCTCGTGTCGCGGTGTTTGTAGTTAAACTCCTCCAAAACGGCTCGACCGATTCTCATAAAATTTTGTGTGCATATTGGGTATGTCTGAGAATCGGACAACATCTATTTTTTCATCCCCCTAAATGTTAAGGGTAGTCCACCCCTAAATATTTTTTTTAAATTCCAAGATTTGTTTTTTATGATACAGCATTAAAAAATACATACAACCCCTAATTTTCACCTCTCTACGATCAGTTTTTATTATAAATGATATACGTACGTACATGGCAAAACGACGTTTGCCGGATCAGCTAGTTATAATCATATTAATTAAATATTTAGTACACGTTCGTAAAATAGAATGATTAATATCATCTCACAATGAGAAGAAAAGAGTTGAAAACTCGAGCATAAAAACGGAAATAAAACATGGTGAGCGTCATTCATTTGTTAATTTTTATATATAACTGAATCCATTAAAAAAATTCCGGCAAAACTATTATGGTAATAGAATTATCGGGATACGAATTTTTCATACTACTACAGCAAGTGGCTTATAAATTTTATTTTTAAATACATTAATACATTCTATAAAAATAAAATCAATATAATCATAAATTGCACGCCATCGTGTGTGGCAGAATATGCGAACGATTTACGATTGTATCACCTTAACATTTTGTACCATATTCTTGCAATAAATAAATTATGATTATGATAAAAGCTATGTATCTTATAAAAAAAGAATAATTTTGGCAGTCTTTTTTCTGTTTAATATACCTATTGCAACTAATTTCTAAATAACAAATCTATGAAAAACGGCAAAAAATTACAACTGGACCTTACATTTTTAATTATAACTAAAATTAAATACGTTTTTGATTTTCTGGTTCATTTCTGTAAAACCCAATGGCTCTTACAAGACCATGTATGTGTGTGCCTGATATAATACAACTAATATCAATTGTAACTTCAACTAGAATACAATCCACCATAACCACTAGCCACTACACAATTATAAGCCTGATTAAACGCCTGGCCTAATAACAATAGCCAAAATACTAAGCCGGGTTTAATTATTAACGTGATATTAAATCCTACATTTTGATAAAATTTGCGTCTCATCGAATAGCAAATAGTAGTTTAATATAGTTCTCTTGAGGTAGTCGTTCGAATAGAAGTAAGGATAAATTATCAGTGAGAAGTCTGAATTTTGTCATGCAAAAAAATAATGTACAAAGTCTAATAAAAATCATATCACATAATATTAATAATAACAAAATAGAAAACTCGAGCGAGAGATAAAAACTCAATATGAATGATTATATATATATTTTTTATTTTTTTTTGGCGTTCAAAAGTGCCATTTTAGATGGTCTAATTGAAATAAATGCTTTGACTTTGACTTTGAACAGTTTATTCACATCACAATAACAAAAAACAGGAGAAAAAAATAAATGAAGATAAAGAATATAAATGGGCTGTCTTATTTCGGAAATCAGTTTCTTTAAAACAACCGAATGCAAATAATATAAACATAAAAAAATAAAATACAATAGGTACAGAACTTAAAACTAAACTAAAAATACATACAGGTAAAAAGCAACAGTTTTTAGGTACAATTTTGTTTTTAAAATGTTTTCAAATAATATAATTAACCCTGGAATTTAAATTTTTTCTCTGAATAGGAAACATTACCTAAAATTATAATTAAGTACAAACGGAATACATTAAAATGAAAAACATATCTATATCGTTAGCAGCTATACTGATTTTTAAAGGTTTTTATTGCGTTAACGAAAATACTGTCCGTTTACATTTTAACTGTGGCATATTATCTCTAATACACATAAGAGAGCGTTTCAAAAACATATTTTTCTCACAAAAAAGGCGTTTTTTTAAATTTATTAGTTTAAATTGCCCTACAATTAAATTCAGATATCAGCTTCAAAGGCGATTTTCGTAAGTTTGATTTTATCAGCCCGTACATAATGCTCTAAAGTATAGTTTTCAATACACATAATGTTATGAAACCCAATCATATATAATAATAATAGGTATATTGACAGTTATAAGGTCACAGGGTACCTTGTTATAAGGTTTTTCTTAAGTATGCATTTTATACCGAAAAAAAAATTCGTAACAGTTTAACATACTTCAAATCTTAATTGAGCACTGCCCTGCGATTCTGTAACTCACTTTTAGAACTCACACAGGGGTTTTGGCATCGGCGGTCGCTCTCAAATCAGTCGTGAAGCAGTCATTTTATGATTTGGCTTTCTGAAAAGGTAGCCTGTAGTTGCGAAAACCGCTGTGTGAGTTCGAAAAGTGAGTTACAGAATCGCAGGGCTGCTACGAGAAGTTTCGTAGCTGTAGGCTGTAGCGCTTGAATTGTAGCAAGCATATTTTTAGTTTTAAGAACTAAAACATTATGAATAAGGTTACTTACGTTGTAAATTCATCGTAGGTGGAAATATATGATGATTTCTCATAGCTGCATCTTGCGGCCGGGCGCATTGTGGCGGCGGCGGCTGATAACGCATACCCTGATATCTGTAAGCCGCCTGCGACATCTGCCCGCACGAGGCCAGCTCGCCCCATGACAGCTCTCCACCGCTGGAACCCAGGCAGCCACCATCGAACCCACCACCAGCACCGCTTAGATACCCGTACTCCATTATTAAATTTCACTATCTAACGTAAAAAAATGTCAAAATCGCGACACGCGCGTGCGATTATTATTGGGACCCGCGAGAGCTCACAACCGCATAATTAGTGCGAATTGAATTATGCCGATTACAGATGCTATCGTTTCTCGAGTTAGTTTTTGCCGTGGAGGACCGCGCGCTCGCCCCACTCGAAATCGAATGATAAGCCTAATTCAATAAGGGCGAGGTTCAGGAGGGCGGGGCGCGCACCCCTTGCCAGGCCAATGGCCGGGGCCGGCGATCGCTACCGCCCCGCATTGGCCGCCCCTCCCCGCTGCCGCTAGGGGGCGCCTGTCACGACACTTCTCTACTTTTCTTTTCGCCGACAGTTCCTTTGTCATTGAGGAAAATAAAAAAGTTGTAATTAACGATCCAGGTACGTTGCTAATTAATGACTGTTGATCTTTAATATATTTCTGGCAGTCGATTCGTACAATCAGCTCTTTACTTGGCACATTTTTTAATTCAAATTAAAATATTCATTAGGCATATATATTTTTATAAATATTTCGATTTGGATTATTAAGTTTTAAAAACAAATTTTATTTCTACTTTTAAGTTAATTATTTTCCAACCCACAAGTATACACTATTTACAGTATTCTTAACTAAAATAATAATTATATACATAATTATAGGGGCTAACATACATAAATAAGGCTATTAACCTAAATAGCCTTTTAGATCTAGCACTGTATTATTGTCCTTAATTATTGTAAAGATTTAAACATGTTAAAAGTTTACTAAAAAAATAAAATAAATCAGTGGTACCACAACCTTTTTTTAGGTCTGGGCCTCAGATTTCGTTATCTGTTTCATGATCATTTGTTAATCTAATAGGCAACTAGGTGATCAGCCTCCTGTGCTTGACGCACGCCATCGACTTTTTGGGTCTACCTAAGGCAAGCTGGTTTCCTCACGATGTTTTGCTTCATCGTTCGAGCGAATGTTAAAAGCGCACATAGAAAGAAAGTCCATTGGTGTACAGCCGGGGATCGAACCTACGACCTCAGGGATGAGAGTCGCACGCTGAATCCACTAGGCTAACACTGTTTCGTAAAAGATTACTAAACAATTATTAAATATTTTTAAAATAAAGGGTTCATGAGAAAGTGACGCGCGTAATATTCGCAAAATTACCGACTCCTGACGACGTCCCTAGGGAGCTCGCCACACGCTCCGCGACTCGCGACCTTATTTATTATTTATATTAATTTTACTACGCCCGCTTCCCTTGTTTTATTTCTCTTTTTTAATTTTTGAATATCCAACGATGCTAAACAGTGACATTCTTGATGCTAATCTGATTTCTTTCACGAAATGTGGACAATTTTAGCGACAAATTAAACATTATTTTTGTTGTCTTGTAATCCATAGAGGAGATTTCTGCGTCTTCGCTGAACACTGTGAATGCTGTTACAACGAAAAAAAATTGTCACTGGGATCGAACTTGGTCCTGCAGTTTGGATGGCTTAACAACTTTTTAAAATTATCAATGTTATATTAAACAAACACCTTGTTCTGTTAAAATATTAAATATAAATCATCAGATTCGGTATAAATTCACTTTTTAAATTTAAGACCTTTGCTTTATTATTACGGTGTTACCTTTTTAGGTCTGCCTTAGATTTCTATAATTGTTTCTTGATCATTTGTCAATCTAATAGGCAAGTAGGTGATCAGTTTTTGGGTTTAAGGCAAGCTTTGTTTTCCTTCACCGTTCGAGCGAATGTCGATCGAACCTACGACCTCAGAGATGGGAGTCGCTCGCTGAAGCCACTAGGCCAACACTGCTCCAGGTATATGATTAAGTGCCCATATAAAGTAAAGCGTTTCTAATACAATACAGTGTCTTAAAATTTATTACCTGTTAAATTTAAGACGAAAAACACAATAATTAACGCCCATTTATAACTACATACTTACTATTCGCTGAAAACAACTAAATAATGTTTGTATTATAGAAGTTTTATTGAAATAGATATAGTATGAAAACTGGAATTGTCTAGTCAATTGTCAAAAATAAAAAAATAAAACAATTTCAAAAATAGAATTATAGATTATGTGTCTCTGCTTTAACTGCTTCAATAAAAATCTTGTCACCAATGTTTTATTAAATTTATTCAATATCTTATTATCTAGATTGTCAACAGCAATTTTAAAGCATCATCTGCCTATCGAAGAACTATTTTCAAGAAGAGAACGATTAAAAGGCAACGCAATAGTCTTCTGGCTGTGTGATTCTCTCGGCACTGAACAAAATTAAACCTTTGAGAAATGGAACTTATCTAACAAAAACAAGTAGAATATAGAAAACAATGTCGTGGATAAAATATGTGATCACTTAGCGACCTGCAATCCAAACAACTGCGTAGTTTTTCACTTTCCTTGACGATTTTTCCTTTATTACTTAATTTTCCCTGACATTTTTACTAATGCGAAGGTCTTTGTCCTGTGTTGAGTATGTTAATTGTAAATATTACTGTATATGGGTATCGAAGTCGTCGTATTGATAATAATTGTTCAATAACAGTATTTGTAAATGATTTATTCCAAAAACAGATAATAAACTGTTGTTATTAGTTTAATAAATTGTAATTTATAAAAAGAAGCTGAAATATTAACTTTGTTATGAAATTAAGTAGTTTATTATGGAACATAGGTTCCCATAACTCTGTCACATATATTTTTTCTTTAAAAGAAAGATTTGGTAACCGAATCATACACAATGTAATGCGTACTTAGAATAAAAAATCACATTTTTATTTATTTATTTATTCCACTTTGCCTGGTTACAATTTAATAAGTTGTATTACCCCGGTATTGCAGATAACATAACTCATCCATCCATATAGGTAACACTGTTCATATATTATGTACATATGAACATAAAAAATATACCAAATTTTTATCAGTTCTTAAATGCCCTTGATTGCCGGACAAAAGAACCGGTTTAAATTGCCAGGGTTTTACAAGGTAAGAAGCTATAAAAGTTACGCCGTGCACCATATGGTATCTCGAAATAATTAAATAAATAAAAAAGAATACTAATATTTCATAAATTCTCTTTAAGAAATTTATTTTTAAAAATATAATTTCTTCATGCTACGTTCGCCCTTTCTCATAGCTCTATCGCTCTTTCCCTTTTCTTCCCCAAAATGCTGCAGATCTTCGTGACGCTAATATTATTATTATTGCGTTTCATCCGTAAAAAATTTACCCTCATGCGCGTAAAGAAGTTTCACTTCAAAAATCGTAACGGTTTTTAGAGGCGACCACCGATTAGTCAAATTGTAGTTTGCCACAGACTACTGAAATTTCGTGGCTCCTATCAGATATTGATGGAATTCCTTTGTGACACAGTTAGCATTTAATGTCGTAAATATCGTGATTCATGAATTTAATAAGGATTAAGTACGAGATTAAATAAAAAGTTTTATACGTAAAACTTTGCCTTCACGCACAGCTGTGCAAAACTGTCATTCTTCCATTATATAATAAAAACTAAAAACAAAAAAGGAATGTTTTTGCTTTCGGAAATTCCACGTTTAAAGAAATGGACAGTCAGCAAACGATGAAGCACAAAAATTATAGATCAAGAGCCCAGGACTGCCAGACCTTCGTCATTTTATAAAAGCTGAAAGTTCTTCTGTGCGTGTCCCCTATACAGGTAAGAACGACCAGAGACTATAGAGTTTGGGTAGTGGTTACTTTGGCAGATGACAGGTAGTACAGACTAAGCGCTCGCGCTCGGACCTACAGCGGACTTTCAATGTGTCTGGCAGGGTGTAAAAACCATTGAAACTGTCCGGCTATTGAGGTATAATATTTTCATAGGTCCCCAAGTAACATATATAAAATTTAGCTTTTATACTCTAACAAAAGTATAATTATAATTAATTAATGTTTAGAGGTGTCTGGCAGGGGGAAGCAACTGTCATAAGTGTCCGGCAATGTATGACGATATTTATAAAGTTATCCCTAATAAAATATAAAAAATTGAGCTTTATACTTTAAGAGATTTAAGGTACTATTTTATACACCTTTACTACCTGTTATCTGCCAAAGTAACCACTACCCAAACTCTATAGTCTCTGGTCGTTCTTACCTGTATAGGAGACACGCACAGAAGAACTTTCAGCTTTTATAAAATGACGAAGGTCTGGCCTAAGCAAACAGCCC
Source organism: Pieris melete (assembly GCA_963693345.1). Lineage (NCBI taxonomy): Eukaryota > Metazoa > Arthropoda > Insecta > Lepidoptera > Pieridae > Pieris > Pieris melete. Next base: position 382,793 of record CAVNZK010000049.1, read on the forward strand.
TGGGCTCTTAGGATATTATAAGAATTTGCTAAATTCACGATGTTACCAGGTTAAATAAATCATCAAAACATAAACAAAGATTAAACCGTAATTAATGCACTTCGCTGTGATCTTCAGCGAGATGTAATCTGATAATGCGGTGGTTATAGTGCGTGCGTCTTTCGTAATTCAATTTGCGCCCTCCAGCCACATGCTGAGTTGCAGGGTCCCCCCCCACACTGTTTTTAATTAACGGCCAAGTGATTACTGATCTTATGAAAATTAAATCGAACGCTATTTAAATGAAGCCTGAACCAAAGACGATACTGTATCCCATTTCGGCCTCCTTTCAGTAGAACGCAAAATTCGACAAAAACGCTGCTCATTTTCGTGACGTTCCGTAAATTTTTTACCCTCAGACGCCTAAGAAGTTTCACTTCAAAAAGAGGAAGGATTTGTTTGCATTGAATTGGCTCCAAAACTACACGCCTGTTTAGAAAAATTCTTTCATCACCTACTTTATTCCTGATGAACATAGGCAATAATATATTTTCAAAAAAGTTAGAATTCTGTCATAATAAGACAAATAAAAATTCCTTTACGTATGCTGCGGACCATATTGACAATAGAGCAAAGAATTATAGCAGACAATAATTAGACACATGCAATCGTGATATTTTTTGTAGATATTGACATTCGTTAATAGTGTAGAACATTTTTTTCTATCATCAATAGTTTTCGCAGTGCATGCGATGTAAGATATTTTATAGGCATTTTTTTACACCTTGGGTAATATTATTGTAGTTTTAGTATGGATCCCTATTTTTTCTTGCAGTAAAAAGCCTATATTAATCAGTGATAATGTAGCGTTCAAATGGTCCAGTAATTTTTGAGACAATTCGTTACAAACATACACACAAATCTTTACTCTCTATAATATTAGTACGGACATCAACCTCTACAAAATAGTCCGACACCAGTCTATCAAAAAATGTTTTGCATTTAAAAGTCTAATTAACAAGAACAGCTTTAAGCTAAGCTAAGCATATACCGAATTAATGCGGCCGGAACCGCAATGCACAGCTCACAAAAACTTTAAGGGCTAGATCTCACCTAGTACACTCGATAAAAGTCAGCATCTATATTTGATAAGTTAAATTCTTTTGACGTTTGGGGAGATATTGGGAGCAATCATGGCAATGGATGAACTCATCAATCAAAGGCTCAGGTGCATGTCACTCCCCGTCCCGCGCTTTTCGTCCCCATCACTTTGCCTACACCTGTTAAACAGTTAGATTCATTAAACTTTTGATTTTCTAAGTGATTTTTATGGATTACTAGCTGACCCGGCAAACGTTGTTTTGACATGTATATTATTTCTAGGAATCATTTTTTTAGTTCAATAAAAATAACTATCTACAATAATAAAATATAGGTGTTGATCGTAGAGGGGTGAAAATTAGGGATTGTATGTATTTTTGTAACTGTATCATAAAAAAATAAAAATTTGTCTAAAAAAAATGTGAGCCGTCAAGGGACGCCTGGCAGATGTGAAACATCGACATTATTTGTAAAAGTAATATGAAAAGCAGAAAAGTAGGTTATCAGCCTCCAGTCTAAGGCAAGCCGGTTTCCTTACGATGTTTTCTTTCACCAAGAGAATGTTAAATGCGCACATAGAAAATCCATTAGTGCACAGCAACTTTTTAACAAGATTATACCTAGAAACTGAAAATGTTTAGAAAATGAAAAACGGCTTCAATGTAGAAAGTTGCCAATACTTTTATTTTTTTTCTCTCTACACATCGTCGCATTCAATGGAAACACTGAGAAAAGCAGTGGGCCCATTCTTCCTTAGGGGTCTCTTCTATGGAATTTTCGTACGCTTTCTCCGCATCTTCGGGGCTCGTAAAGCGAATACCTCGATTTTTATCTTTAGTTCTTGAGAATAAATGAAAGTAGCCCATTATCTCGTCACCTGCCATAGTCAAATATTCAACAGTCCGTTTTGCGGAGTGCGCTGAAGCATTGTCGTCGTGAAGGAAGATCCTGCTTTGAGGGCGCTGCTGTCGAATTTTTTTCAAAACAACAGGCAAACACGATTGACATAACCAGTCTGCAATAACTTTCCTTCCATCTTCTGAAGAACTGTCGCGAACTGACCTTTCCGACCAAAGAATGAGGCAATCATATTTTTTCCTTGACTTAGGTTCATTTTCACGTGTAACAAGAGTTTTAGATTTGCCGCCAATTCACAAAAACAAATGATAAATGAATGCAATATACTACATTAGGTTACCAAAGAGTTCTAAAATTGAAATTCAAAAAAAGCTTTCATAAGCAATGTTTCTAACTGGCCAGTTCTAAACATTTTAAGTGTTACCCAAGTAGGTATATGCTGAATTTTTTACCCAATTGCGTTGATATGTATAATTATAGCAGGAGTTACGATACGATACGTATATTTAATTATTAAAATCTCTTGAAAACATTGCTAGGAGAGAACCAGAGCAAATCAATAAAGCATCGTAATTAGCTGAACATAGGTAGAAGTTAACCGCACTCTATAAACGAACTATTTACAGAAACGATTTTCAATGGTTGAAGTTAACCTATCTAAGGGTACGGACAAGGCAAAGGATCTCAAAGTGGCCGCCGACGGCATGTTTGAACAAGTAATGAACGACTCCCCGGAGACGGTATGTTTGTCTCCGACGCCCCAAGCTTTTTCGATGTACCGAAACCCCTCCTATTTACTCCGAGCGTATCATAGTTTTCAATAATTTTGTATTAAGCTAATTAAAATTCTTGTATTTCTAAATTCTTTCGTAACGAATTTTTGAAATTTATGTATCCCTATGTCTAAGGGGAAAATATATATGAATAATCCTTATTTTTCACCTTACTATCACCAAATTCTATTTTTAAATATACTATAATAATAAAAATAATTTTAGGCAAAGCACCGTTCGTCGGGTGATTTGGTTATAAAAATAATATTTATTTACAATTGACGAACAAAATAATCCTTACAAAAACGTTATAATATATCTTTCTTGGAACATACAAAACATACATAATATAAAAAACAGCGTATGACAGAATTTATTTAGCAATAATCTAGAATAATTCGCGCTTGAGGTTTTAAAAACTATATAAATTATACTACAAAAGTGCAATTACACATTCAATTGAACATTGACCAACTGCTGACGCGGCTCACGTGGTGGCTCCAATTTTATAGCTGAAAATGCGCGATACACCAACAGCTCACGAGAGTAGTTTTAAGTAATATTTAAGATGTTGCTTTATAACAATAAATCAGATTTGAATATTTCTCTGTCTTATTCATTTCTCGCTTCCTCTCAAAGTGACGTAAACTCCTTCAAGCCCTTAATTGTCGCGAATCAAACTGTAAACTTAATATTAAAAGCTGATATAACATTTTTCCTCTATTTAAGTTGTTGTTGATGTTAATACCCAAGAAGTCATGGGTACTAACAACTATTGTCCTTGGGGCAGGTTTTTCAATACGGCTTATCCTAGAAAACGATTATGAAGTTATAATAAAAAAATATTTAAAAAAAAATCTAAATAAAATGATCATTTATGTTTATTATTATTCGAACGAAATCTTAAACGCAATCAGAATATAGGATATCCAGTTCGTAGTGCAGCGCCATCTTTAATTTTATCTAGAAGCTATTATTAAATGTGGCGCGAACTATTGCTGTATCTTTGTTGCTAATAATATTTTTGTTATTTGTACTGATATTAACATCATGTTAAAAGTGTAACACTGTAATTGTTTGCTTTTTCAGTAATTAAGGAATAATTCAAGGAACAATATATCCAAATGTAAAAAATGATTGCAAGTTATAAGTAAATACTTTTCTATGCGCAAAAATCATAACTATGCATAAAAGTCATACTATTAATTATTATAAACAAATTAAAATTACATAAAGGGCCGATATGTGATGAGATGAATAACATAACAACAACATAATGAGAAAAATAACAAAATATAACGTGATCGTTTAATATTACTTTGGTTTTTTTAATCAGCGCCATCTTTGGTGTGTGCTATAAACTAGCATCCAGAAAAAAGGTCTTATTTGTAACACGATTTGTGCCAATTTGAAGTTGTTTCGAATATTCAACTACAGAGGTCGCTTACCAACATTAACACTAGGTGCTTGGGTAAGCTTTTCCAAGATACGTAGACAACGTCTTTTTCCTAAATAACCCTTATACTTTTCAGTTTTCTTTTTTTAAATAACTAATAGCAATATTGAATAAAAAACATCATGTACGAGTAGTTCATTTCGTTATATGTTGTGTTCGTTGCCACTTGCCGTTCGTTTGCTTCGCTAGAACTCGAGAATGGCTGGACCGATTTCGCTAACTATGATCTTAAAAGATTTGTAGAAGTTCAGAATGTTTAAACGTGAATAAAAAGTAAACTCAAACACAAAAAACAACAATTGAATTTACCAATACTGTTCTGCTGGAAAATATTTGATAACTTTTGTCTTGTTTTTATGTGTTTATTTTCACTTGGCTGTCATATATTTATAGATGTTCAGTAATTTGTATGTATATATTTGTATTTGAAAAGCTGTACAGGTAAGATCTCTTCGGTCTGTTTTAAACAATTGTATAATTTTGGCACAAATAAGCGATACATTCATTAATCATTTCTTACGAAACAAGTAGTATCTATATATTCCTTAATTTACAGGCTCAGCTCTGTTTGTTATTTTAACTATCCAACATATAAAACGACAACAAACTAAAATGCTTCAATATCTTCTTCATCTTGAACTTTTTCTTAAAGTTTTAGTAATGACTTTGACGCAATGCATTACTTGCTGCAAGTTGTTGAATAGTTAGAAGCTTTCTACAATGTACTGCGATTCATAGACCCGAGCGGAGTAAGAATATTAGAATTTATTATAATTATTCTGTGACCATTGCCGAGTCATTGTTTGAATTAAAAATAATAATCAGTTACAACTTTTGTGGTAAGCCAATTATTTGTAAACACATTTATACACTGTGGTAAACCAACTTTCATTTGTGTTGCCAGAATTGACATTACTAATAATTCGTATTGGTTAAAAAAATTATTTGTCATTCAGGACGAAAAAAACTCTTTTATATTTTATTTTAATTTATTTATTTCTTATAAATAGCTTGACGATCACACTTAAACTATTAACAACCTTTCTGCAATACATTTACACTTTTTTTATTTTTTTATACTTGAACAGAGACTCGCTTAAATATTTTTTTACAAATATCATAAGAAAGCAATTTACTTTAGGTGTATATACAGTAAAAGGATTTATATTTGATATGGCAAAACCATTAAACAATAAACGAGTCTCAGCACAAATATTATCTGTGGTACAAAAAAAAAGAAACACGAAACGTTGACCACTCTGTATTAATAACAATATAAAGACATATTAAGTTGATTTTACAAGTATAAAACGCATCTACAAAGTATGGACATTATTCTTTCCGAGTATTATAATTTTAATAACATTACAATCATGTAATTCTGACAATTAACTTATTAAAAATCTTATATACTGTGAGAGCTATAGACATATTTTTTAAATTAAAAATATTTTTGTGACTTAACGAATACACCATAAATCTAAGTGTTAAATCTAACATTTATCTACATATAGGTTTGGTCGATTAACAGGAATGTGAGAAACATTGACTAGAATTTACTAAAACTTAACATCGACCTAATAAATAGTATAACAATTTTAACCGAAGTCAGTGCCTACAAACTAAACATGTTTTGGTAGCAATATTGTTGCTGAGATCTTATTTAACTAAATGACAAAAATTGTGAAATAACACAACCTCTGGTATCGGCTAAAAAGCTTACGCTAGAATATTTAGCTAAACGACGAGTCTGTATATTTTTGGATTATTCGGAGATCATAATTTTATATATTGAATATTGTTTCGTACACTAATCTTAACTTTAATTAATAAATAGTATAATTTACACAATTTGAGATCAATGGACGTTTAGGGCCCGTTATTGAAAAAAGTTTTTACTGCGGACTTTTTTTTGCTCTGTGGACCCAGGTGCGCGGGAAAAAATAACAATGATTTTTTTGTAAATTCGAATTGCTATTGTATATGGGTAAGCCTACGTAAAAAAATTTATTTCAATACGCCATTTATATTGAAATTATTGAGATCCTTAATATTATACAAAATATTAGATCACGTGTGTACCATTTGAACTTAGCTATCCAAACAATTATGTATAATTTGGAATGTATCGAATCTTATATTAACAAATTGATATGAATTCAAGAGTCGACGCTTAGTCAAATGCTTTGACGATTAGGGCCTAAATATATTAAAAACGAACGTCCTGAACATCTGTTGGTGTATTGGGTAGTTGTGTTTGATCTGCCGATGCCTGTTTCGTTGGTTGTGCGTATCTGGTGCGAGGTTCTTGCGCCTGAGTCTCTCTGGCGAGGACTGTTTCCACGTGGCGAGCTACGAGTTCCGTGGAAACGGGTGGAGATCTTGTGAGATAGCATAGGTCGTTTACCGACATACGCACACGAAGACCACGAGCTGCTGCCGTTATGCAGGCCACTGCTATTAGGGACGGCGGCACCAAGAGTAGCTCCGTTTCTGCGGACAAAGGAACAAACTTTTAGCTATAAATGTAATGTAAATTAACCAAAGAAATCATGGTTTCGATATTTTACATTTGCATATGTTAGACTTATAACTGGTTAATAAGGCTTTGTACGCAGTAAAATAAATATATAAACAAATAAAAATAAAAGTTATGCATTTTTAGATACTTAAATACATAAAATATCAAAAATAAATTGTGGAATGCGAACTAAATTACTATGAGCGAAAGGTGTTTACGAGATTTATAATGTAACATTAAAAGAATACGCGTAGGTGCGCGGACGCAGATCGCAGGTAAGCGCATCTGTTGAGACAATTACCTGCCGTGGACAGGTGGCATATACACCTTGCATCTCAATGGCCTTGCCTCTCGTTTGTTTACCATAAAGCAATCAAGACAAAATTACTTTAGTATGCATATGTATAGTATATATAATACATTCCATGATTTTAATTACGAAATATAAAGTTATAATAAAATAAGCCTATAATAAAAAAAGCTTGTTTATTTTATTGCAAAATAACCAAGTAAACTTAATACAATTTATTGTAAGGAAATAAATTACACTTTTTTACAATTAGGTATTTTTAGTAAGATTTATGTTTACCATAATAGTCATATATTTTAGAATAGACTGTAACATATACCTACTTTAATCAATATTACAAAAATTCTATTCCCATCCTTCCATTCTTAATTAAATAAGAAAGGTTATTGTTATTATGACAGGGTTTTTACACACAAGAGTCATATTTCGATAAGACTTTTGGTGTTTTGGTTGATTGAAAAAAAAAATTACTACATGCAAATTATAAAAAAATACTTTTTTTTAAAATATTAATTAAACATACTCTGGACTGAAATTTGCTAGGCAACCCGTATGGATTATATTTATTGACATATTAAATTAAATATAAAATACGTTTCATTAAATAAGCATCTCGGTGGAGGTCGTTGTATATCGGGATCTTATACTATTTGAATCCGGGCTAGGTTTTCTTATGGACGCGATTTACAGTCAAACCTGGGTAAGTGAGAACTGGATAAGTGAGAAAACTCTATAAGTGAGAGTAATAGCCGGGACCCGTCATTTTAAGCTACCAAAACCTCTATTAGCGAGAGACAGAAACCTCTGTAAGAGAGTCCTTTTTCCCTCATGGACCTCCGTAAGTGAGACTGCTACTTATCTTTACCTCTATAAGCGACAGTCGGGCTTTATTTATTTATATTATGTACTTTAAATGCGTTGGAGACGGTCCCCATCAGTACTTTGAAAACGCGGCGCGGCGGTTGTTGATCAAGCAATATTCGACAAAATTTATGAGTTAGAGATAAACATTCAAAATACAAAAACAGAAACCCAAACGAAATTGACGGTTTTTTTAAGTGTAAATTAGTTCTAAATAAAATAAAATATATGTACATAATATGTTGTGCATATTATGCACATAATTTTATCATATTACATATTTACTACATTCGTACTTGCTCCTCCTTACCTCTATAAGAGAGAAACGCTTCCCATGTACCTGCATTAGCGAGAAACTCGGGTTAGTGAGAAACCTCCATAAGCGAGAATGAGATTGTGCTCCCTTGAACTCTCGCTTATCCAGGTTTGACTGTAATATCTAGTTCTGACAGATGGAACGCGAATGTCCATTCAATTGGTATAAATTACTAGACACAGTTTTACTTTACGATTTTACACAGATTTAAAAAAGGTTGTCGAAATCCTAAATGTCCCCAAATCACGTTACATTTCGCACAATACTATTGTTGTCTAAGAATAAGGAAATGTGAACAGCTGCTTGTGCAATCCCCGTCTGCATCTTTGAATTGCTTACAATGAACGGAGTATAATAGTAATTTACATCTTACCAGTCAAGTTCACAGCTGCGATTTCGCTAGGGCAAAAAACTTGCGGCCGAATTGCATTGGTGATTTTATACAGAAAAATCCTTGTAAGAAATTCCGTAACTTATGAATATATTTAAAGTAATGCATATTTTTGTTATTTAATATGTAATACATATTTAACCTTTTGAGACTTTTCAGTATAAAGTTAAATGTAGTTGTTAGTAGTAGTATTACTACTAATAAAAACGGGCAGGAAGAATCTTAATATTCGCCGTCTATTGCCACTGACATTGCCAGAAGGCTCGCGAGTGCGTTGCCAGCCTTTGAATGCCTTCACATTAGCGAATATATAATATATTCTGCGTTTGTTTTGAGTTTATGTTTGACACTATCGTATTAGTCCAGTTTGTACAAGAAATATGTCATTCTTAACAGTCAGTGAACTTGGTTGACGGGGCGATGGAGCATAACTTGAGGCAATTTAAGTATAACTGGGTGTAGGGTAAGACGACAGATGTAGCAACACCTGGCAAGACCCTTCCGCTACCTTAAGTAGCGTAGGGTCACTGCCCACCTACACCCTTACGATAAAGAAAAACATGAAAACACGCCGTCTTCTAAATGTCAACGTAACCTAGGTCATTACCAGTATTACTGATTTCGAGAACTGCTCGTAACGATTTGTTTTCCTTTTATGGAAGTTCAGACATTAAATGATTAAATATACAAAACATAGTATCCCTGGAACCGACTAGATATATACTATAACTAGCTGACCCGGCAAACGTTGTTTTACCATGTATATTATTTCTAGGAATTTTATTAGTTCAATAATAGTAACTATCTACTATAATAAAAATTAGAGGGGTGAAAATTTAGGGTTTTATAATTTTTTTAATGCCACATAATAAAATAAAAAATCACTTAGGGGTTTGAAATATAGATAGCAGCCGATTCTCAGACTTACTGAATATGCATAAAAAAATTCATAAGAATCAGTCAAGCCGTTTCGGAGGAGTATTGGAACGAATATTGTGACACGAGAATTTTATATATTAGATTCTTTGGAAGAGGCTATAATCACAATAAGCAGACAACTTTTTAGTTCTGGACGTCAGATTTCTGTAACTGTTTCGTAAATATTTGTTTCTCTATAGAAGATCAGCAAGATCAGCCTTCAGTGTATAAAATTACGCCGTGGATTTTGTTGTGTCTAAGGCAACAATTTCCTCACGATGTCCTTCACCGTATAGCAAGTTTTAGATGCGCATTTAGACAGAAAATCTAAAGCTGTGATTCGAACATCAGGCTTGAAAAGTCAAGACACTAGAGTACTTTTAAATCAACATCAATATAATTAAGATCTGTTCTAGGGTGGAAGAACCCTGAATATCCAACAGATCAGGCAACGCAAATGGATTGTCCATACACTCTAAAGGGATCCCAATCATATTCCCAAGCAGGCGCTTGATTGGTATCCACAAGGAAAGCGGAAGCTTGGCCGTCCCAGGCAATCCTGTCGACGTAGAGTTGCAGATAATGCAAAGAGAGCCAGAAAGACTTGGAGACTCTCTGTGGACGCCCTCTGCCCCATCTAGGGGTTAAGTAAGGCTGGAAGACGAAGAAGTAGGTGTCTATAGCTTCGAGTGAGTATCGTAATAGATTTTTATATCAGAATATTACGAAATGACACTTTAAAATTGTAAGCGACAATATTCACAAAAGGTTCTAACTGAATGGAATGCAAACCTTTTTGCTTCTCGCTCTTAATGTGTCAAGTGAATAATTCATTAAAGATGCTTTAACAAAATTTTATAAGATTTTTTAGTAAACTTTCTCCGACCTAACTCATGTGTGTGTGTGTGTGTGTGTATGTGTGTGTGTATGTGCGTGTGTGTGTGTTTGTAAAACTTGTCAATTTTTTCCACGTTTGTTTTAAGCGTGCATGTTACGTGATCACCGTTAGCGACAGCTTAATGAATAAATCAAACATACACGAAACATTGATCGTATCAGGTACGACCGGTCAGCGGACCGCGGCGTTCCGTTGCGCGACAGGTTGGCCGACAGTTGGTCTCCACATGTGGCCCAAAGACCACACTTCTAAGACACCCCCGTCTTAAACCAACAGACTTTGAGGACCGTTAAGTTCCGTTTTCAAAACCTGTCTCACCCCAGGGGTTGCAAATAGCTAATGTCATTATCTAATTGTGTGGAACTAGTTTTAATGACATTTATGTTTTTTGCAGGGGATATGCAATGTTTGATACGTAATCACTTCATACGGGATTCGCGATTTATATTTGCAATACTTATTTAGCTTTTAATCAAAGTAAGTTCTAAGCAAAAAGCGTACTGGTAAGTTTAACGCAAATTTGTATTTACGTGATACACTTAAATAAGTAGACAGCTCTGAAAGTGTTTAGACGCTACTATATGAGAGGTTAGAAGGGGACCACATGTCTAGTTAAGTTAAAAAGGAATAGGCGAGGCGATAAACGGATGCATACGAATTATCTAAGGTTAAATGACGGTTAATAGTTTAGTATAACATACGAAAACGGCTTTGATAACCTGGATTTTGGCCTTCATAACTTAGTCAAACATGAACCGTGAGATTAGGTTTTAGATAAACTTAATCTAACTAGTCTTTCTATTTTCCGTACTAGGGTTGCCTGGATCGTTTGTCAGCAATAAGGCTTTATTGCATCCCTTATATTTTTTGTTATTTGTTTTTATTTTAATGTATGTCTAAATAATGAAAATAAATAAAAAAGAATATCGAATGACCAAACTAGCTGTTGTGGTCTCTGGCAGAATGACCAGAGCTGTGGAACACGTCTGCTCCACAGCATCATGCTGAACCACGGCCAGTTACAACCACAACACATACACATTACACACTTAAAATGTACCTTACTCCTTTTCCATATTTTTTTGTGTATCATTATTATTATTTTGTGTTTCTGTGTGTGTTTCGTTATAAGTAAATGTCTGTCTGTCTGAATGTGAGCCTTATGTTATAGCATTTATAATAAATCTTACCACAGTTAATCTATAAACACAAGACGATCTCAATTCTCAATACAATCATAATTTTAAAGTTGGCTCCCTTATCTATGGTTCTATTTAAGTATTAAGTAAACATGTCCTTATTAGGCGTCACTGAAATGCACCAGTGCGTCAATGAATGGGTTATATAAATATTTGTTTTTGCCTTAGACATAAAGGGCATAGTCTTAAATGTCATTGGTTTCTAATTATAACGTATAATCTGATAAGTTGACACGACCGAATGCTTCTCACATATCGGATGGAATTCCTTTATTTTTATTGTACTCCCGATTTTAAGTGTTACAAAGACAATCTTAATGCCAGAGGGCTAGAGAGTGCGTTGCCGGACTTTTAAGAATTGGTTCGGAAATACTTCAGGACCCCACATCTCTAAGCAACGCCTCAAAAGCCGCTCGGAAAGGAATTTTTTGTCGACGATTTTATCATAGAATATTATTAGGTCAAAGATGTATGTTGGCAATCAAAGAAGCGCATTCAGATATTCCCTGGTCGGGTATATTGAGCCCCTTAAAATGGCAAAACGCAAAATGACGTTACAGAAAGATTAGAAGAAAATGCTCTTACTACTTTCAGACTTAGCTTCAGATTTCTGTATAGCCTTCATGATTTTAGGAAAGAAGGTGAGTTTTCTTTGTCAGACGTCATCAATTATTTGGTTTTAGTGGTGATGTTTTATTACGATTCACTTTACGAAGTTTACAATCCAGCAACATTTCTGGCCCGAGTCACGCGCCTTGTCTAACACATATATTTATCTATAATTTGTTAAGATTTTAAATGCATAACTAGAGTTGTATAGGACATACATTTTCAAATCGTCAACGAGATTCGAGACACCCTTTGCCAGGTGTAGACGTTTTGTCGGGAGCCCTTTGCCGACTTAAGAATAACAATGGCCGTAGGACGTCTTCGTGTATTGTCGTTGCTCAGCTGGCGAGCTCCCCTGTTACTCATAAGTCACCGCGACCGTGACACGGTTACTTGAATTATTTGCCTCAATAAGCTCCGCAAGAAATTGGATATTAAATCTCTTGTTAGTATAAATTTGATATGATAGCCACTTAATATTAAACTTTTTCTATTAAGTCGCATCCTACACAATAACGATGGTTATGTTATCTTCAGAAGGAAGCAGTGTTGGCCTAGTGGTTTCAGCGTGCTCTCATCCCTGAGGTCGTAGGGTTCATCAGCGGCTATGTGCTCATTTAACATTCGCTGGAACGGTGAAGGAAACTACGTGAGGAAACCGGCTTGCCTTAGACCCAAAAATTCGACGGCGTGTGTCTGACACAGGATCATCTACTTGCCTATTAGATTGACAAATGATCAAAGTCAAAGTCAAAATAACTTTATTCATGTAGGTAAACAAGTACACTTATGAACGTCAGTAAAGCAGTTAAATTAATTCTAAATTTATATTTAGTACCAGTTTGCAAGTCAACGGCGTAGAGCGGGCAAGAAGAACTGGCAAGAAACTTTCTGCGACTCTTTTTAATCACTAAGTTTTGAGTCATACAAATTGTTTGAAATGGAGCAAATCAATCCCAAGGATTATCATTTAATGAGTTTGAAGTAATGATCATGAAACAGACACAGAAATCTGAGGCCAGGAAAAAGGTTATAGCACCACTGATTTATTTTAAAATATCTCACGAAGGTGAGCTCATGACTTGATAGAAATAGCAGGCAAAGACGGGCCTTCTTCACAGGAGGCCTTCCCGTAGAGGTCCACATCCACAAGTGACTAACATATTACTACTTTTCATTTAACTAAACTATAACTAAATGCAAACAACGCCGATAAGAACATTTGAAATAGAACTTAAGGATATGGAAATAAAAAAGGCTTTATTATTACATTTATTATCTCATTATATGAGAGAAAGAAAGATCCGATAAGGAACACCATTTTGTCAGTCTAGACAATTCTTAATTCGAGAACTATTTTTAAACAGGGGCCAAACGGGCAGAAAGCTGTTAAGTTATACTCAAACCCACATTGCCAGAAGGCTCGCTAGTGCGTAGTCCGCCTTTCAGACTGGTAGTAAGTGCATATAAAGAATTCTTTATTATATTAATTATTTATTGTACTTTAAGTTATTGTGATATTTTATTAGATCAAAATAACTGTTTACTGTTATTAAAATAACGCGCTTGGTTTCAATATCTTACGGGCCGTTATAACAAGAATGGCTGTCAAATGAGAACAACGAGGAAATAATAAACAAAGACGAGAACTTAATTTGCAGATACGATATCAAAATGGCCATTTAAAATATCGTATATCCCAAGGGTTAAGGGTTAAGTTAATGTTATTGACCTGCTAACACCTTTTGATACCGGTAATTATTACTTAAACTTCCGTTGACCGATACAAAAATCCAGCCATTGTTGGAAACATTCATGCAGGTACGACAAAAGAAAAATATATTAATAATTCCACTTATTGTTTCACCCTTTAAAACAAACACCACTTAAGATTTAATTACAATTGGGCATTTAATTTAAGCAACAGAACTTAAAGCAATAAATTACGTTTTATCTTAGAACCCGGACGATAGGGGCAGATCTGACAACAGATAATATCCAATGTAAACATCAGTTCTTTAAAATTCACTCAATAATGACGGGAATTATTTCTTCAGTTCAAAAGTCGCTCTTTTTTTTCTTTTTTTTATTGCTCTGGCACGTTTTGTGCATTAGCCAGCGTCAAGTATAGGATTTTTTTATAATTCGTGCTTGTCTTTAGAGATTCGACCGTGTCTCTCCATGTGCGGTTTTAGGCACTCGCCCGGTACCGCACAACACTCCCAAAGGCCGAGAACAAATTTAAATTAAACTAAAACTTGCCCTCGCACCGGGAATCGAACCCGGTACCCCTCACCTAGCTACCACTTAATAAGACCGCTAGGCTATGAGGCCCCCAATAAAGTCGCTCTTTTAAGGTTCGTGTCGATTTGTAGCTACGATAGATCGTTATTGAAAAAGCTTTTAAACAGACGCGGTGAGCTTTCAGGGTTACGTTCTTATTCTTGTGTATTTACCTTTCTGAAAGCTTGCTCTATTTTTGAGACACGGTAACAAAATTATTATTTTTAAATTATCGCGTTAACTTAAGAGTAATGAGCTTTTTTAAGTTGTTACACATACGTATACAATTATAAAGACCGGTCGTTTCGTTCGGCATTTCAATTGGGCATATGGTCTATGGCCTATAAATCAGATAACAACACCCCAAAATATCACTGGGGATCAAATGTACTGATGTTAAATTCAATTTTAAGAGTAAACTTTTTATAGAGCATGCTCGAATTTGCCGCATTATCGTTATATGGTCTACAGATAATAGCTGATTACTTGGTGATTACATTAAAAAAAAATGAGATTCCAATTTCAAATTTTTCAATCTTTTATGTTTCACATTTCAAGGATACATGAAAAAGTGTTACCAGAATAATGCGGACAGATACGCGTATAAACTTTTTATTTGAAATATATTTCAGAATGTGACATAGCGCTAAGTATGACTATTGTCTGTATTACAGTTTGTTATTAGTATTACATTTAAAAAAAATTGTGATTCTAATTTCAAATTTTTCACTTTTTATAAAGCATGCTCGAATGCCGGATTTTTGTTATTAAGGTCTACAGAGAATACCTCAGAACTTGGTAATTAAATTTAAAAAAATTAGAGATTCCAATATCAAATTTTTCACTTTTTATAAAGCATGCTCGCATGCCGCATTTTCGTTATTATGGTCTACAGAGAATAGCTGATAATTTGGTTACGTTAGTAGAAAAAAATGAGATTCTAATTTAAAAATTTTCAATATTTTGTCATTCATATTCCAAGGATACGTAAGTGTTATCAGAATAAAATGGATTGATTCGCGCATATACTTTTTATTTTTAGAATTCAAAATCTGACTGAGCGCTAAGCCTCACTATCACAAATGTATTTTAACATACAGAGCAATGAAATAGGCTTCCGGAATGTAATAAGTAGCTTCCCTGTCAGGTCCATGACTTTCTAGGGAGGCAGCAAGCTGAATTCTACTATGTATAATAGATTAATAAAAAAAAGTGCACATTCTTTGAATTCTTTTAAAAAAAGGTTAGATTTATATTGCTTCAAAGCTTATTAAGCTGCTAGTGTGTTTATTTACATAATAATATAATAAAAATTACGCTGAAGATATATAAACTATCCCCGAAGCGTGCGGTCCAAATTTAGAATAGAATTATTGCAAGTTTTTTCATGTGTACAATAAAAGGGTCAGTGGCAGAGGGGTGCCGGCAAGGTGTGCGATATCACAGCATTGGCATGTGCGTTCCAATACACCCTCTGGCACTCTCGCCCTCCGTAAATACTCATACATGACCACTGCACCATAATCACATTAACAAAGGGACGCACATCCATTATAATTGGTAAAAAAGTGTCAAACACCTTTAGCTAGCTAGCTTTACAACAAAAATAGTTTTGGGTACTTTTTGACTGTACGAGCCAAGGCTGTACATTTTGCTCATTCAGGCTTTCTTAGTTTTATAAGCGTGGCGATTTACTAAATCATCGGAGTAACGCCCCGAGAGTATAGCCAGACGTAGGCACTCTCTTCAACTGTTACATTTTATTCATTCGTTACATACTTATATTACTTTCGTATTAATTACTAACTGATCTGACACTGATCTTAATGATTCATGTGCACTTTATACTTTTTATTTTTCATGTAACCTTTATTAGTTTAGTTTGTTTTGTGTTCCTGTTTAGTTTTATTTTTCTTTATAACTATATGTAATATGTATTTTTGCACTTCTTGCCTACCTTATCTAATTTAATACATTTTTTTTTCTCACAGTGCTTGCTTGGACGAGTTCGCTCGAAAGCGATAAGGCCGCCAGTTAAACCTTTACATTTAAGGCAACGAAATGCCATATTGTAAGGCAACGAAATGTTGATATACAATATTAATTAATAAATACAAGCAATTAACATTTCATTTCGCTTATATTCTATTGTTGTACGCGAGTGGTTTATATAGTGTAATAATAAAAATTAAAATCCTCTATTATTTAAAGCACCCCGATAGCCCAGGAAACGTACATTGACAAAAATATTATTATATAGAACAATTAAATAATAATAAGAATTTATTTGCAAGAATATTGTACAAAAATATGATGGTGAAACCTAAGCTTCGCATATTCTGTCACACAAAATGGCGTGCAAATTTGTCTTTAAAGTTGGAAGTTTACATACAATTTATATACGTCAAAGTATCATTCGATTCGATCGATTTTTAAAAACTCTTTGAATAGTTTTGATAAATTATTATAAATCTTGCTTGCCATACAAAAGGTGTTGTTCCTATTCCATAGAACTATAGTTTTCCATTAAAATAAACATTTAATTATTAGGTGTTTTTGACAATTACATGAAATTCACAGATAATAAATTCTTCGTTCTATTTACATAGATTGTATTTCCCTATCACCATTCAAGGCCATTAACCCGCATCACCAGGTACAAAGACTTAATTGTTCTTACCTGTATAGCACACGGAGCTTAAAGTTATGGCGTGTGTTCGGACCAAAGAATTCGTCCGGCCCCAAGGTACCCTGGCCAAAATGGGGTCAACAAAATCAAACGCTGTTGCAATAGA
Organism: Pieris melete; assembly: GCA_963693345.1. Taxonomy (NCBI): domain Eukaryota; kingdom Metazoa; phylum Arthropoda; class Insecta; order Lepidoptera; family Pieridae; genus Pieris; species Pieris melete. The sequence goes on from CAVNZK010000049.1 coordinate 400,061, forward strand.
TAACTGCCAGTTTAGCCGTTGCACCAACATTAGCTCCCATTGCTGAAACAAAAGAATAATTAATTTAATTTATCCATACATACAATAAAAAGAAATGCGAAATGCGAAATGCTGCCAGCATTAATGGTACACTGCCACAGGGATCAAACTTTGTAAATTTGTTTTAATTTTCTTTTTATTACTATATATTAAGAATATTGTAAATACTGTATATTTTATTGCTATGATTACTAATAAACAAATGATACAAATTGACTAAAATAAAATATATATATTAATGTATATATAATAATAACTAAGTCATTTATACAATATTTTTTATATACTAAGACATTCGTGTGTTGTGGGTGACAACACTCTTTTGTTTTAAATAATATTGTAATAATTTAGAATATAATAATTTTAAAATTTGTAAAAAATAAATAGTAATTTTTTCATATCTAATTTAACTATGAAGAACACTACAGAAAAATCCATTAGGGAGTTATAAGGTGACCAACTATATTCATTTACCGAGTTTTGTTCTCTTTTTTCGCAAACCGTACTCATTTGTATAATTTTTTGGGTTTTCACTAGAAAACTACTAGGAATGATTATTGAAGCTGTGAGAAGTCGCAACTTTCTGTAAAAACATTATCTGCCGTCTTAACAGTCAAATTTTATATGCAAAATGAAAGTTGTTCGGATGTGGCCACATTATTAGACAAACATCCTCATTTAGCAAAAAAATCCACTCCGAAGAAAAATATGTTTTTAAAAGAAAATTAAGTTTTTATAGTTTTTTGTTCTTTTTTTTCACCTATGAAATACTTGCAAAGTGTACACTTTTTTAACAAAAAATAGTTGGTCACCTTAGGTCACCAAGAATTCTTAAACCATAGACAGGAATTACCGATGAAAGAACACTAATTTTCTTAATGGGAATACATATGAAGGACACGACGGAAACCGCAAAAGTAGCAAATTCAACAAAAGTAAAAGAAAAGGGCGATATCAGGGAACCATTGGCGGGCGATGTTCGCGAGGGAAGCTCTTCAATACAGGGGTGGTAATTGACCAAGAATCACTGCGAAACCTTTTAAAAACCCCGCAAAGGATGCTTAAACAACCTAGCATTTAAAGGATTCACTTCAACCCTGAGATTTAAACCAACTAAACCAACTAAACCAGTGTTGGCCTAGTGCCTTCAGGATGCGACTCTCATCCCTGAGGTCGTAGGTTCGATCCCCAGCTGTGCACCACTTTCTATGTGCGCATTTAACATTAGCTTGAACGGTGAAGGAAAACATGGTGAAGAAACAGACATGTCGTAGACCCAAAAAGTCGACGGCGTGTGTCAGGCACAGGAGACAGATCACCTATTTGCCTATTAATTGAAAAATGATCATGAAACAGATTCACAAATCTGAGTAGTTAACGCCACTGATTTTTTTAACGGTTATTAGCATTTTCATTATTTAAAGAAAGCATAAATAGTAGATTTCTAGATCAAAATTGGAGTACAGAAAGATGCCTACAATCAGTGCCGGATTAGCCACATAGCAAGAGTAGCATATGCTACGGGCCCCGCGAACTTAGGGGCCCCGCGCTCCAAAGCCTGTCTGACCGTTAATACTAATTTAGATAGTAGCGTAAAATATCTTGCATACCTTTAACGCGAAGCACTTGGTCTATGCTTCAGTTCCACATAAAAATAAACTCGACTTAGTCAAGTATAATCGTAAAAATAAGTACGTATTTATTTTTTTAACGTTTAATTTCAAATTATAATCGAAACACATATTTAGACTAGCATGTTATTTGTACCCTTCAGATTTTGATTTTTATATAGGTATACATTTATTTTGCGAGTTTACGTAGCCGAGATTGTACTTTTCTAATCGATTTTAATATAATATCGATTATAAGTATTTCGTGGAAACAGGCGAACTATTTAAATCCAAATGCCTAACCAAGGGCCCCTAGGCAGTATTTGCTACAGGCCCCGCGCTGGTTTTATCCGGCACTGCCTACAATACCAAGGTCAAGTATGGGAGGCCCAAAGGTGTTAGCGTTATTTTTATTACTCCCGTATCTCCAAAAGGTGCAATGTTCTTATTATCAAGTTCCCACGACATGTTTATTATAATTTGGGACCAACTGTTCGAAAGGTGGGCAAAGACATGGGAATACACCACAAAACGTCCTCATTATCATGCACATTCGATTTATCTATGACATCAAACGAATTAATTGCAAGGACGAGTAGGCGGAGGTGCCATACGGTATATACTTTGAAGTTGTTCTCACGGTACGAAATTTAATATATTTGTATAACTCTAAATTGTTACCAAATTATTATTGTAGGGAAATAATAAAAAATGGATTCACCAGTAATATTATAAGTCCACCAGTAAAAGCTACATGAGTTAAGTTGATATATTTTATTCATTTATTGTGTGTACACACGCGAACGAAGTTTCAGGCAATTTCTGGTATTGAATACTTAAAAACCTTAAGCAATATTATATTAAAATAACATTAATCAACTTCTATACGAACACTGTTAAAATCTGGTTGCTTTACTGTGGTAGGTACATTTTTTTGAGGGTCCCAATAGCGTGAGAATTGAGTGACAAGTCAAAAACTCACAGCTATTGAACTAATTGCTCGAATCACACCTGCCACAACATTCAAATTATCATTTGTGTTACACCACAATGACCACAGATAACTATAGAAAAATTGTTTCATCATTAGAATTCTACCTTCTTTTTTATCGTAATATGCTCTATCAATTAAACAGTCCTTATTACAATATTGAAAAAATAAATCAACATATAACAAATGTATTTACACGCTAAGTAATACAGTTTTATCTAATCTGTGTCATCTGTCAAATATAAGAACGCAAACCTATCTTTCAATAATCTAAAATGGCGCCTATACTGCCATAATATCCTGCGATTAAGCGCGAAACTTCGTAGCGTTAAAATAGTTCAATTAATAAACTACGCAACTCCAGTTCTTTTTATAGATAAAAAAAACTCGCAACAAAACCATGTCTATCGTTTAATAAGTTACGAAGAGAAACGAAATTTTTCGAAACGGATTACATTGCGATCTAAGTAACTCTTCCTACATTTCCGTCGGAAGGAGCGCCTAATTGTAAAGTGCCTTCACACGCTACAATAAAGATGTAAGAAATGTCCTCGTACAATAAAGTCGCGGAAGTAATAATTACAGGAAACTCTAAGGAAGCGGGCAATATAAAGGCGTCCTCCAAGGGGTGAAGTAAACAGTGTCATTTGAGTCAGCTAATCGAGTGCCCACAAAACAATATTAGCAGGATATAAGGTGCCTTATAGCGTGATATCTTTGTCGTAATATCAAAAATCGTATAAACATCTATAATTACTTGAAGGATTTTAAGCTATTGCATAGCTTCTATCGCAGGCCTCGAGCGTGAAGACCGAATCCAGAAATTTCGTAACGAAAAAAACCTTACGCGTTAGAGCGGGACAGAACGCATACTGCGTATTCACATCTCTCTGACGAGATCGGTGCAGCCGCGCGTTAGAGTTGAGACCGACTATATAGGCGAGTTAGTCTGAGTCTGGTAGAGTGGTAGATTGAATTAATATCAAAGAAAAAAAAATACTGCATAAATTAATAATTATAATTGCATAAGTTGAAAAAAAATTATGCAACAGCTTTACCGCGGCAGTCCCCGAGTGGCACACGTTTTTTTATAAGAAATTAAATTTAACACCTAGTTAAGGATAGTTACGGGTTCATTTGTTTGATTATACAAAACTGTACCAGGATAAATTCTGCAAAGATATAAGTAAGGTTTGGCTAGACTTTGGTATACATCGAAAGGGTAAATCTAAGCTTATTTTAATCGAATGAACGAAGTAATCTTACAATAAATGCTACATTAAAAAACACAAATTAATAAACATCGCGTACTTACTTCTCCTCCAAATTAAAAAAAAAAGTGAGGTAACTACACTAAATGTTATATCAGAGTTTATAACGAAAGTGTTAATTCTGATCTCATTATAATAATTAAAAGTTACAGACAAGTTCCTCAATTAATTATGGAGCTTTTGTAAGGGGATCGTTATCGTTCTTAATACTTAACCTTGTAACTATATTACTTCTTTATCCTTATCGTAAGAGGGTTATGATACCAAAGTTATTGTCTATGAACCCTTTTAAAAATAGAATAATAATCCAAGATTGATAGTTCTCTCTCGGTTTAACGCTTGTACGGCGAAATAAACAACGTGTGGAGATCAGCATGTATTTGACCCCAAAGTCAGGCTATTGGTTGCCTATTAGAAAAAAAAACAAATGATAACAAAACATTTGAAACCTAGACCTAAAAGGAAGTAGCACTACTGGCTTTTCATGTCTCGTCGTGTGTCAAAGAAATATTTAAAAAAAAAACGCATGAATGTCACAATAAAAGAGTCATAAATGAAATAGTAATTACACATGACGTCAATATAAATTAAAATCGTAGTTTACAGAAGGCTGAACCTATTACTTTAAAAAATTATTTAAATCGTTAAGTCGCGCTGAGAATAGATTTCTTTGCATCAGCATTGTAGAGCAAATTAATAGATTTCTTTGCATCTGCATTGTAGAGCAAATTATTATAGGTATAAGCTGCTTGAATAAATAAATAATCATTATTATAAAGTTTTTGTATCGACAAACACAATCTTGTTTACGTAGAATACTTATTTACAATGTTGGCATGCTAGTAAGACAAAAGATTTTTAAGGCTTTTATGAAAAAGGATATTAGTTACGAACAATACATTACTCACACGAACTTCTTGTGGCAGAATTGAGTTGTCTGTGTATGCGCATAGGAGGTCGATGGATAGGGCGTGGCACTGTCGGAATTTAGATGCTAGCAGCAATGCTGTGACAGCCAGCAATTGCAGCTGCTTTCTTGAGATTGCGACCTGTGCGAGGAACCTGTCCAGATAGCTGACGGCCAGGGAGAACACCTGCTCTTCACAACGCTGCTCCTCGCATACCTTAAATGTTATATTAGAATTAATAAATGCAATTTTATAAAATGATGTTTGCAAGAATTTACTCCGCGCATGTTATACATGTATAGATGCTTTTTAATTCGAATTCCCGGGGAAATTACTGCAAGTTTTCCTCAAATACAGTGTATAGAATCTATATAGAAAAATCTTATTAGGATTGGTATTTTCAATGCATCAACTATGCAACAAATGCAAATTTTGCTTTTTTATTTTTATAATTGGTATATAGATATAGAAACTGGGGAATTAAAGAAAGTGAATTATCCAATCTACAAAACCAGTAATGTGCAATGAATGTATATACATACTAGAAATATAATATGATAGAAATAAATATATATATTATAAAAAAATCGTTTCTGTGTTCATTCTATTCGTTTCACATGGATTTAAAAAAATATTCTGGTAATCCTTGCTATTCAACTTAAGTCCTAAACATTCATTCACGTGTCCTTGGAACTCGGCATAAATTACATTTAATCTTGTTCTTTTAAAAATGTTGCGTGTGCGATAAGGTAGATATAGGAACCGTCAAACATAATATGTCATCACTTGCTATGTAATGTTCATATACATTAAAAGTTGCCCTCTTTTATTTATCTATTTAACCTAAAATAAGTTCGCGATGTTATGTTTAATTTATGCTTACAACATTTATTCTACGCAGTTGAAGGTTTGAACATTAAGAAATAGAACCTTAAAAGAGCTTAAGGTTCCCTTGCTCATCGAACTTGAACGTGACAAAAAGTGAGGTAAAAATGCTTCCGCTCGAACATAAAAGGGCTCATAGGTACTAGATACCAAACACGTGCTCATCAACAATTGTCTTTTCACAACTATTATTTATCTATTTTACGCTATTGTTGCAAAACGAACAACCAAAGAATCTAGGAGACTTGTTAAATATGTGTTTTGCTCTGAAATAATTCATAATTAAATGTCAATATAATTTGCTCAAAATTTATTTAATAAGTGCCAAAGCTAATCACGTGTTCGATAATTATATAACTGGTTAAAAAGCTTCACACCAAACTCCAAAGATTACATGTCTACCAACCAATCAATCTTATTATTATAAGTATCTTAATGTTATTTGTTTGAACTTTTTAAATATTATGTATTCCATCTTTGGATATATCTTTAGTATAATTATAATTTTAAATATACAATTTATGTTAGTTTTTGTATCTATAAATTGAGAAATTCATAATTTTAAGTCTAGTCTCTAATTAGTTATATCAGGAACAGTTACGACTATAATCTTTTTGAAACAATTTTATTTATTCTTCTACACATGAGGGTAGCATAATGAATCATCTGTTGACAGTGTTTTGTGGACATCAACAAAACTTTAGAAAGTTCGGAGGCCCTTACAACTTACAGGTCGTTGATCGCGCTATAATCAGCTGTTGACGGAAACAGTAGGCGACAGCTTCAAGCTTCCACAAAGGGAAGTAATTAACATGATTGAAGACCCTACTATGAATCATAATTCTTACCTCCAACATCCATACTGTGACAACCTTCCGCATAAACGGCTGTATATCTATTTGGACGTGTTGAAAATAATCTGTGTGCAATCCATGAAACCTTTCCAATGCAAGGAGATTCGTCAACAAGTGTGGATTACGGTCGAGGGCTGGATCGAAGCCTGCGATGCAGCCATCTGGTCTTCCACCGTTGCTGTTCCCTGAGTTCTCCAGATTTTCGCCACACGACAAATCCATTTTAAACACCGAAACACTTTGTTTCACAATGTCCAACAGTTTCTTTAACAATAACGATGATTTCATAGGCGTAAATTTAATCGCGAAATATTTGGGAAGTGGGCGACGCAAGCGACACGGCCAGCCCGCTTCAGTCCGAACTCACGAATGTTTGTCGGAATGTGAAGCCCGTGTTGTAAGCGCGTGCGCATCGCACCCCACCCTGCCTTTGCTTTCTAGTTGAAAACGCACCCTTTTGTAAAATAACTTAGGTCGCGAAATAAAAACAATATTTGCTAAGAAATTATTCAACTTGAAACATTTTTTATAAGACATGGTCTGGTAGTTTGTATTATTTAAAAAATAGACAATGATAGTGATATACCTACCTAAATACATATTTTATTAGATAATTAAAGATACGAAAATCTATTTTTTCCTAGGTACATTGATTTTTTTAACGCACGCATGTTTACCAATTGATATTATAATAAATATTATAGTATTTAAAATGTATTGAGTATTCTAATTATGTATATTAAAAAGTATGTTACGTAAATATGTGATTGTTTTTCTTAGTAATATTTTTCTTAAATTTATGTGAACTTTATTATTATTTTTTTGGTAGTCAAATATTTGTCTAAAAACAACGTATAATTATTCTTTTATTTCTTATGGTGTACCTTATTTGCGCCCACGGCTCAGTGGTTAGTAGTTCGTAGTTTACTTGATGAGTACACAATTTATCACCAACTGCATTTTAAACAAAATTGTCAATAAAAACACCATGAGGTTATGCTCAATTCTGAAACGAGTGAAAAAATACTTCGTTTATATAAACTAAATAAATAAAATATTACTCATTAAGTTGCAGCCGAAAATCTAACTAACAATACAACAATAAAATTAATAGAACCATTCCCTTTAAAAATTTATTACAGCTCTAACAAATTTACAATAACAATAACTCAACAGAGGTCCTGTTTATTCAGAGGGCAGGAGGGCCAGAGGGCCAGGTGCGCGTGTGCCGGCTGTGCGCGATCCGGTTGACACAACGAAATCCTGACACACCTGATCATCGAAAGTAGTCATTATTTTAATTCCATTCACTCTTATTTCTTTTGTGCTTACACGTGCCCAAGTATTAAAATCAAGCCACATTAATTCGGTCATAGACGGGTTACTGTTTAATCTGTAAATTTACTGTTGTAGTAAGGAATATATCTGCAGATACATTTCCAATCGGTCAGATAAATTAAACCCATGAATCCCGTACTTCCAAACGTTGCTAAGGTCCCAACGAACGCAGATAATTGTTCAATTTGTTTCTTGTTTAACATTTTTACGTAAATAATTTATTCATAAAATATCTCACATTACAATTAGTTATTTATAAATCTCTAATTTTGACGTAGACATAAACTATACTGGTCAAATAAAAAAAAAACTTTATGCTTGTCTCTAGGTAACCTGAGACTGGGCATGTTTATTGTTTAAGGCGACACAGATTAATTAGGTTGCGTCAAGTCTAATTCTTAATTATTACACCAAATTTGTTATGTATAAACAAATCCCCAATGGATAGCGAAACGCCGAACATAATAGTGAATAAATAATTACAATATAAAATAACTGTAAACTAAAAACATAATATACAAATGCACAAAAAAGGATACAACTGTCTGTTACAGAATTTGAATCTTTGGTTAGCTTAAATAATTTTTGACTCAATATTTTCTTTTATCTGCGCGAATTGCGAAAAATTATAGAAGTTAATTAATTAATATCAGATAAATCATACACACGACACGATGCATTCAGGTAGTGTATTTTTATGATTTACGATTACGCATTACACTGTTTATTGGTCAATTAAGAATAAACTTCCACTGTTTATAGCGTTTCCATATTTTGGTAAAAATTCCCTCGCTTCTAATGGCTTGATCGCATGCCCGAACGAAACCATCGGTCAATTATTTCATGGCCTATGTAACCACTAATTATAAAGTTATCAATTTGTCAACCCGTTCCCATTGTTTTTCTAATAAAACTAAATGATCTGGGTAGCTATGGGTCAATTTTACCAATTATATGCGTTTTATTCCCACGAAACTACGCGTTAGATGAAAGATTGCGTAGTTATACATAATGTAAACAAAATGTGCGTATTTTTTTAGTAAAAACGAAAATGTAAGGTGTAGTTAAGAGCCAAAAGCTATGTCCACACATATCCACAATACTAGTAATTTTTAACAGCATATTAAATTGCTCCTATTGATGTCTTTCTCATATCAAAAATCGGTAGTATCAATAATAATGTTAAGATTACTAATTTTAATTTTTAAGGATAAAAACTACCGACTTTGCAATATTAAAATGTTTCGGCAATCATTTTAAAAGTGCCGCTAAAATGCATCAAACCACAGATAAGTCACGAAGTTTAAAAATAAAATAGACAACAGCGAGCATTTCCTATATGTGACTTTGATACTAATAGTTTGTTGACAGAAACAACGATTTTTAGCAGTAACCTGTGGCGGTTGTTTAATAAATAATATCGATAACAAAATGAAATATTAGAATATAGAAATTAGTATATTAAATCATCTGGGAAAATAATTTACAATGACCTCAGAAAAGGACCCTTTGGTCAGCGAAAGGTCCGGAACAGTACGTGAAGTAGGAAATAATGCAATTTGGAGTCTATCCTCCTGCAAACCTGGTAAGTATCAAGGCATGAGTTTTTGTTAATGCTAACAACACTTTTAAAGATATATATATTGAATTGTATTTACAGGTTTTGGTATTGATCAACTAAGAGATGATTGCATGGACACCTATTGGCAATCTGATGGTCAATTGCCACATTTAGTAAATATTCAATTTCAACGGAAAACCATGGTATCACATATTTATATCTATACAGACTATAAACTTGATGAAAGTTACACACCAAGTAGAATTTCCATTCGTGCTGGAACACATTTTAATGATCTACAGGAAATTGAAGTTATAGAATTAATAGAACCCAGTGGTAAATATTTTATGCACACTATGGCTTTTATATAATGTTATTGATACTAGATGATATCTGATTACTACTTACGTTTTCCAGGTTGGGAAATGATTCCTATTAAAGATCTAGATGATAGCCCAATACGAACTTATATGATACAAATAGCTATTCTAAGCAATCACCAAAATGGACGTGATACTCACATGAGACAGATAAAGATTCAATCTCCATGTGAGCCAACAAATTTAGACATTTCTAAGTTCACCAAATTTACTACTGTACAGTGCCAGCAATATGCAACGATAAGATGAAACAATAACTAGGATTTTAAATGAATTAAACTTAAAACATGTACATCAATTTATTTACAACATTAAACATTTTTAATTATTCAGATTCATCGCTTTCTTCACTAGCTTGATTGAGCCACTCAAAGAACTTAACAAGTGATGTTTGATTTACAATTTCACTTTCCTCCTCTTTCAAATCCTCATACCATTCTAATAAAGAATCTTCATCTATAACATCTGCATTATAGAGCAAATGTACCACTTGACCTGCTTTATCATTAAGCCATTCATTTTTAATGCAGCTGTCCTGTAATAAAATATAGCTTATAATTACCAGTATTTTAATGATAAATAACAATGACATTCGAATTACTCCACATTTTTATATTTAGCATAGTTTCTTAGCTCCAATTCAAACAGGTATCAAATTGAAAGACCTAGAAAACTGAACTGGATTATTAATTATTTACCTCAACAGCTCGTAGACAGTCCATTGTTGACGATTTTGTCTTAATATAGTTAGATAAAACAGGATGGAAAAACTTCAAAATATCTTTCACTGTGGCAAGAACATTCTTGCTATCCACCAGAATAGGCAAACTGAGTAATGCTCTCACAACAAAGAAATTGACTTCATTTAATTGAATATTGTATGCATATCTTGAGGAGTTGATTTCTAATATAAGGTAATCACACTTTAATTTCTCTTCATAACCTCTTGCTAAACTGTCAATCACCTCTTGAAGGAAAACTAGAAAATAAAATGTGTTTTAGTATACACTTAAAACAAGTGATTGTTCAACAAAAAGTATTTTTATTAATAATAAAATATGGATTGCTTTGCTTGTAAATAGATAACCAACAAAGACCATGTACCTTCAACAGTAATTCTTACTTCAATAAAGGTTTTGTATTGGAGAATGGTTGCACTAATGATTAGTACATGACATCATTAGGGTTCTATTTGAAGTCAGTGCCAATGACAGCCATACTAGAAATGAATGTTTCTCTTGCTTGCTGGTTACTATTTGGAATTTCTACAAATAAAAACTTACTGTTTATATCATCAGGAACTGGTGAAGTAGGTAATGAGGATTCAGCACTGGAGTCTGATGAATAACATGTTTCACTATCACTCCACCGTTTCTCAAAACCAACAAACTCCTCGTCACCATCACCAGATGATTCATTTTCCCATTCTGTTCCACTTTCAGATGTAGATTTGGATAAAGTTTTTTCTGCAATATAGAAAATGGAGTAACTATTTATGATTAAGAATGCATCATATCTGGCCATAACATAAATGAAACCATGTTGGTTATGATTTATGTGCCAGATCAGAGATTAATTAAGTCATATAATATGGATTACTATCTCTCATTAAGAATTTATTAATCCCTTAGATTCTAAACTAAGCTGCATATACAATATGATGTAAAGAATAATATTGCTTCTAAGGAATTTATAGAGCTAACAACTCAAAAAGTATATACGCAGATAGCGTTAGAAACATTATTTAGCCAACATGCAATTATATATAAAATTTATCTTACCATTTTTGTCATTAACTGACTTTTCAATTATGTTTCCCTTTAATTTTGAATCAGTATTTACTTTTGCTCCACAAGCAATTATTACACCCTCAAGAATGCAATTCTCTTCTATAACACAGCCATCATCAATAAAACTATTTATAATTTTACAATTATCCTTTACAACAACATTATTCATAATATGACTTCCTTGTAGTATAACATTTTTTCCAATGAGGCTTTTATCACCAATTATCGTTTTACGTAGTGATGACATGTCACTTATATGGGATTCTGATCCAATTATAACATCCTCAATAAGAGAACAAGATCTAAAAATTAATAACTTACTCATAAAAATATCACATTTTTAAATATTTTGATAATTTGTGTCTTATCGACATATCTATTGAATATTTTACTAAGTATAAACAAATACCTGCTGAGCACAGAATTTGTTTTAATATAGTTGTGCTTGCCCATAAAGATATAACTGTTCTGGTAGAAGGACCCAGTTTCAATAGATAATGGATGAACCCAACGGTGAAGTACATCCAAGCTGAAAAATAAATAAATATTCAATTTTTATGCTTTTCTAATGTCCATGGTTTAATATTTTTATTTTTTAACATACTGTTTGCAGCCAATAATTATCAGCCAATTATAAGCCACAATTAATCTAGTTACACAAATCAAATGACAATATCATTGAAAGAAATTTGAATTAAACAAACCATATAATATGATAAGTCTTCCAATTAGTTACAGCTGCTGCATATTGATTTCCCTTCAATAAAGTGTAATATAAAGAGCTTGCTAGAATATCTTCATTTATAAGAATTCCATGAATAAAATCATTTCTGTTTTGGAAATCAAAATTATCAGAAAAAAGTGGAGGGACTGAAGGTGAACACAGTGCAATATTAGCATCAAGTAGATTATGATGCAATTTTACTTCTGAATGATGCAATACACTCTCCTGAAACAATTGTTTTTTTACATTATTAAACTACATATTTTGAATAGAGAGGGTCTCTAATGTCAAAATTAAATAAATTGTAAATATATGGTAGTCAGACTTGGTCCTAGTATCTCTCTGAATCGCCTTATTCATAAAATTAAACATTATTCTGTTTCTTTTTATCACAGTGTAATAACCTATAAATATAATAAAGGACACATGAAGCAAGCTAAGGATAATTATAAAGCTTTTTTCATGTACACTAACCATACAAGTTAAAAACAGTCAGTACTTACCAAAGGTAAAGAAAAAGTATTATCCTTGCATTTTGTTTTATACTTCTGATATAGCAAAATTTTGTTACTATTACCATCAGCTGCCACAAAAATAGGATTATTATTACTTATAAGAGGATGATCCCATGCAACTTCTTTGTAGACTAATGTCATTGCTGCACCTTTATCTTTTTTACAGGTTTGTCTGAAATATTAAATGTACTACTAAATATATTTTGTATGCTATATTAACTCTGTAAGTTAGTTGGTAATATGAATAACCCAGTCCAAAGATAGATTCCACCTAGAGATGAAAAAACAGTCTGCTCCATTCATAATCCAGAGAATAAGAGACTTTTTAAATCTCTACTGACACAAAAACTTTGTTATTTCTTTTCTTAATACTCACTTGTGTTGTTCCAATAATTGAGCAAAGTTAACATTAGTTATAGTATTAACATTTAGTAGTATGAAGTATCCTCTAATAAGACCTGCTGCATCTATTTCCCGCATCACATCACCCATTGTCTGACATGTTTCAGAGGACAATATCTGTACATCTAGCGAAAATGTCCACGGTACTTTTTCTTCCTTACGTTTCCTATTAATGTTGAAATTTATTATAATTTGGTATAAACACAAATTTTTTCATTCAGACACTTTTAAGTTACCTACTTGACATATTCTCTAACTTTTGATGGTTCTTGACAAGAGAACAATATAACTTCTCCTACTCCTCCAGCTACAAGCGACTCCAGAACATAATCAATAAGAGGTACCCCAGCTAGAGCTAGTAAACCCTGACAAAATATTAATTTCAAGTCAAGTGTCACTGAAAAGATATTCAATTAAAAGCTAATAACGCACTTACTGTAGGTTTATCAGTGCATATGGGATTTAGATTCCTATTAAATGTATCCATTATTACAACAGCTTGAACAACATTTTCTTTATCGCCATCCATTTTCAGTTTGTTGAATTTGTGAAATGATCAGACAGATATGTGTACTTTTATTTAAGAACTTATTTGTTTTATTATTTTTGGTTATGAATGAATTTTGGGAATTGGAACATTTGTAAATTGTAGCTGACACAGACTAAAACAGTAATCACTATTCTACTTTTTTTTTTAATGGCTTTTATTTGTGCCAACTAGGCACAAGCTACTTCGCCAGTGTCGTGTAGATGGAGAAGGCACAAAGGATCGGTGAAAATAACCGATAATTAATAATATCGGTTTTCTATTCTACTTAAGCTATTATGTCGTTTGACAATATTGTTTAGAAATTTTAACTAACTTATCTAATCTAATCTAATCTAACTTTTTTTTCCTTTCTTGGCCTGCACGGTTTGTGCGTCAGCCATGTAAAAAAGTTAGGAAGTGCGTTATTATATTTATTTTATTGGATTAGAAATTGGAGCGGAATTTGGAAAAGGATCAGATAAATTTAGTATATAAGTAGATAAATAGTTATAATTTTATATTGTTATGAAAAAATTAAATCGATTTAATAATAGTTATTGGATAATATTATTTTTATCCCACAGAATTAATAAACTGCTGAAGGCCCTTTCTGCACTGCTCCGGTCCGGCGTCGGAAGCCGGAATGAGTCATTAAAAAAATATCGGAAAGCCGGATTGCGCTTCTCCACTATATCCGATCCGACAATAACCGATACTTGTAAATTTATCATGCAACACTGATATTAACTAAAACCCATATACTTTATTTTATTAATAAAACGTTCTAAATTCTGAATATTTTATTGCCTGGCTAGTTTATTACTTTTTTATATTGTCTATCTTGAAATATTATAATCTACTTAATAAATAGTTCACTAATACTGAATGATATAATACTAGCTGTTACCCGCGACTTCGTCTGCGTAGAACTACTACTTCGTGTAAATTTGTTTGGACTGAATAGGCTCTGAAACTATAATGAAACGATTCTAATGAAGCCGGCACATTGAATTATTGAGATTAACATAGGTAGACTTTTCCTGACCCTGATCCCTGACTTAGTTTAATACGTTTTTGTATACGACATTTTTTGTTTTTCCTTCTTTGGTCAAAACATGTAGGTTTTGTGGACTCGATACTCGTGAGCACGCCACATACAGTTGCCCATGGGAGAAACAGTTTTTTTCTAAATGAACACCAGCTACTTTGAGTGTCTGTCCTTGAGCTTTGTTTATCGTCATAGCGAATGCTGCTTTCAGGGGAAATTGTACTCTTTTGAATTGGATTGGCAAATCGGTAGGGATTATTCTAGTTCTTGCAAACTCATCTCTTATGCAAAGTTCAAAAAAAGCTGTAAGGGTGGTTTTTGGTCGAGTAGATAGTCGCTCGTGGAAATTATCATAAAATATCATAATTTACAGAATAAAATAAACTCGTTCACCGTTCTCTAAGTGTACACTTAGATGTGTAACGGTGGGGTGCCTTTCGTGCAACGGGAACCCTAATAACCGCCACACGGCTTCGTTGCTGCTAACATAACGACCAGATTGATATGTATGTACTTCATTTACGCGATTTCCAAGCTCTGTGCTCCTAAAATTGAAAATAGCTTGGTCACTGCCTTTGTTAATATATTTGCAGATATATTTGATAGCGCGCACTGAACTGCAAGCCTCAACATTTATATGGGCGTTAAATATTTTTAATAGAATAGCGGAATAAGGGAACACCCAACTATTATCAATAGTGACGTAACTCCCATTTCGTAGTTTCACAGTTGCCGTTCGACCTCTCTTGCTCTTCTACGATAGAGTGGGTATCCGTTTTCACTGTGGACAGTGTCTTTGTGTAATTTGCGAGGAAATTTCTTTGTGCATTTTCCATCTTTCATGCAAGGGCACTGAGGATTTTCAGGTCCACATGGACCATGAATCATGTTTTTAACTATAATATCATGAAGTGTCTTGTCAGTGCTTAGATCGGGTATTTCTGCGCTGATAATATTATCAATTTGATCGGGTCTCAACTTGTCTTTTAACCACAATAATATGTGGACATGTGGTAGGCCACGCTTCTGCCACTCTATGGAATACATAAAGCAGATCACTTCTCCAAATATTCTGCCTTTGGAAATAACAGACATAAGTTTTTAACTTTCAACCTAAAAACTCTTGCGACTACATCATGCCTATCAATCGCGCTTTGACCCGGCATTAATTCATTTACTATTTCCGGCCATGCTGGGTTGCAAGTAAACGTAACGAATAAGTCAGGGCGACCATATGTACGTACATAAGCAAACGCATCCTGAGTATATTCGTGTAAGTACCTCGGACTATTTACAAATGAAGACGGTAAAATTATCATTCTACCAATATCATTTGGATTTAGATTAGCGTCATTCGCTACTGCGTCTTGAAGGTGGATATAATTTTCTGCTCTTAATTTAGTTTGATTTAATGTTATGTATCGTAATCGTTCACTTTCTACCTTAACGTACATATCAACATAAAACTGATTGGCCAGTTGCCTGCATCGTGATATAATATTAAAATCATTTTCTCTAATCATGATATGAAAGGCATAAAAGTCCATACATGATACCTTTTTGTTAGGCAAGGGCAGGCCAGTTACAGGATCGACTTGTGGAATTTGAAAGTGATACCCTTCTTGCCCTTTGCTAAATTTTAGCGGATATTGTAACGCATCGTAAAATTTATGTGTATCCGGCACCCTAGTTAATGTGTTATCACGGGCATGTAAAACTATATCACGGGAAGCAAACTGTTCACCACAAACCATGGCTGCGACTTCATTTATTAAAGGTGCATTATATCGTCTTTCGTGTTCCCCACTTGGTGTACGATCTGGGTGAATCACCAACTTATAATCATCTCCCGGCATTCTTTCTAATGCTGTTGTGAAAGTGTTTATTAGGCGGTTATGTTCATGCAACATTCTCTGAATCTTTAAGACAATATCCTTTTCTACTAATTGAATGTTTTGACACCTGCGGTCAACCTCGTCGTTTTCATTTCCCATAAAATAAATCTGTAAAAATTTTGGTTGCTCATTATTTGTAGGAAGCAAAGAACCAATCCTATGATAGATTTGACCTTGGATTGTAAAAGTAGATGAAAACACAGGCATAACCACCTCATTTTCTACACCAAATGACGTCATTTGAAAGCATGAATTATATTTCCTTATTTTGATTAAAAACGCCGCGATTCGTTGTTATCACCTAAAAGTAAAGACTTCAATGATTCCTCTGGTTCTCCAAGTATTGGAATTGAAACCTTGCCACCAGAACAACACATACCCGGAGTTTCTTCTTTCCACTTGAGTGCTTCACAATGTATACATTTTTTATCCATTCCACCTATGAGAAGTAATCGATGGTTATTATACTCAATCGATGGGTTATAATCAAAAGCAGCATTGTGGAATGCTCCCCATGTATACATTGTAAACGCATTTCTCCTTTCTGACTGCCGTTCAGCATTTAACACACGTCGTCTTTGGGATTCTTCTGGCATCTCTGCAGCTATCAATGATGCGTGTCGCTCAGCATCTAAAATCTGCCGGGCCTGAGTCTGTTCATAGGTCTCGGCAGCTCTTTGCGTTGCGTGTCGCTCAGCATCTAAAATCTGCCGGGCCTGAGTTTGTTCATAGGTCTCGGCAGCTCTTTGCGTTGCGTGTCGCTCAGCATCTAAAATCTGCCGGGCCTGAGTTTGTTCATAGGTCTCGGCAGCTCTTTGCGTTGCGTGTCGCTCAGCATCTAAAATCTGCCGGGCCTGAGTTTGTTCATAGGTCTCGGCAGCTCTTTGCGTTGCGTGTCGCTCAGCATCTAAAATCTGCCGGGCCTGAGTCTGTTCATAGGTCTCGGCAGCTCTTTGCGTTGCGTGTCGCTCAGCATCTAAAATCTGCCGGGCCTGAGTTTGTTCATAGGTCTCGGCAGCTCTTTGCGTTGCGTGTCGCTCAGCATCTAAAATCTGCCGGGCCTGAGTCTGCTCCTCAGATTCTTGGGATCTAGCTACTTGCGCAGTTCGAGCTCTTTTAGAGCTACGCGCTAAATTAGATTTACGCTTGCGAGGCATATTACTTAACCAGTTACCTACCTAAAGTAATAAAAACAGGTAAGTACTTATGCAAAAAAAAATTCTTTAGCTGACAAATAATTTAGTTAAAGGTACTGAGTACGAAACTATACTTAAGGTAGGTACTTATACACATGAAATAAAACAAAAACAAAACTAAAACTAAATGTTAAAAAAAATATACTATCTACATGGAATAAAAACAAAATGAATCGATAAAATTATATGCGAAACTACTGGAACTATTTTATTCACAAAACAACATTACTTACCTATTAATACTCAATAAAAACTATGCTGACCTTCTTAGGTACCGTAACTACTTACTAAATGTGAAAAAACTTAAAAAACCTGCCTACTAATCTACTACAATTTTATACCTATCCTAAAAAATGAATTAAAGTATTTATTTTGCCTATTAACTATAATTTTACCTACTACTAACTTATGCTAAACTAATAATAACAACCAAAACAACTAAGTAAATAACACAAAATGCTTATCCAAGAAACCCTAAACACCAATGAAAACGTAAAGAAAGCGAATACGTTGCAGCTCAAAATTGTAGATATCGCATGCGTCCGCCAACGACGTCTGCCCTCACGTGTCTGCCCGTTCGGGTAAGCATACTTTGTGATCTACACTCCTCCCACCGAGCCATCCGCGTCCCCCGCACGTCTTTGCCGCCGCGCCGCGCAGCGCGCCCGCGCCCGCCAGCCCCGCCACACCACACCATGCATCGTCACACTCACACATTCATAGTGTATAGGCCGATGGGCCTGATGGACATGTCAGGCAGAAAGTATTCTAAAAGCTGGCTAGGAGTATTTGAATTATGCGATACATAACTGCACCCCGCGTTTTCACCCGTATAATTCCGGGATCGGGATCGGGATCTGGATAAAAAGTATCCTATGTCCTTTCCCAAGGTTCCATCTATCTCTATACCAAAATTCATCAAAATCGGTACAGCGGTTTAGGCGTGAAAAGGTAACAGACAGACAGAGTTACTTTCGCATTTATAATATTAGTAGGGATAACTATAAATAAATAAACCTATGAATAATAATTTATAACCTCTTGGATATACTTGGACCGATAAAACACCGCGTTCCGATCTAGCAAGTTATCGGATCGTTAAAAACCGGATGCCGGAGTAGTGGAGAAGCACGTAAGTACTGTTGTGAGTTTCTAAATCGGATCGGTAATTAACGTTTGCCGGACCGGAGCAGTGGAGAAACGGCCTAAGGGTCGATTCGACCAAACTTTAATTTATACACGGGTAACTATACCAAGAATAATCTATTCCATGATTTTAATCTCGAGTAAATCCATAGTCGTTTGTCCACGTAATCGATAGTATAATTGCGCTAGGAATAACAATACGCGAATAGCAAAGAGAATGGTGAACGAAAATAAAACTCGGCAAATAAATGTTGTTCTACAACGGGACAGTGTAAGAGCATACATCATGCCAACTCGATTTTGCCATATTATTGTGTGAAAAAGTAGCTTTTAACAGGTGTCAAACGCCAACAAAAAGTTTTTATTTGTTGTTTGTTTGAGGCTTTCGTCTAAAAAGGAACTTCTGTTGAGCCTAGTTGAATTTCATTCTAATATTATAGAAAATAAAAATTCTAAAAATAAGTAAATAAATAATAAATTGTTTAAACGTTTCATTATACAATGCCAGACTATTAATTTAGTGCGTTGCGTTGACTTGAAATTAAAACACAGAATACATATTTGTGAAATGACAGAAATCAGCTGATTGGACTGACTGACGCTATTACATTATTCTAGGAATAGCTGTTATTCCGTGCGAAACGGCGGTATAGTAGCAATTCCCGAATAGGCCCACTATTCTTAGAATTCGTAGTTGGTAAAACGTAAAATTGATTTACTCTCGATTAAATGACGATTTATTCTTAGATTAAGATTTACTCTTGTTTGGTCGAATCGACCCTTAGTAGAATAATTTTATTAAAAAATTATATGTGTTCTTTCGATGAAACTTTTAAAAATCTGTATAATTTCAAAGGCTCGTATTATAGAATAAAATCAAATTTAAATCTAGTTTAATGAGCTGGTTTGACCATTTTAATTTATTCTCGCTCAAGACGATTTTGTGACTTAAGAATCGCATTAGAATATGGACCATAATCTAAAGCGCGTTAACAAAGTATTTCTTGAATTTAAATTTGTTTTATTTATGGGTACGTAGATAATAATTACGATCTTTTATTTCTACCAAAAAGAATACTGATCAGCCGAGAATCCAAGTTTGGATGCCATGTGCATGAGTTGCATGAACCCTAAGCGGATAAAAGATATTTAAAAATTAAGCAATCAGCACCTAAAGATAATGTCAAACAGTGTGTTCTTGGAGAGTCATGTATGTTGTTAGTTTTCGTTACTATGATACCGACATCGATTTTCAACGAAGAGTATAATATAAACATTTGAATTTTGGATTTAATAGTATTAGTGTTACGATTACGAAATAACTTGTTCTTGATTTAAAAACCTACTTGCTATCATGGAATACGATTTGTCACGTATTGATTACACATTATGCGGGATAACATATCCGGAAACATTGAAAGTACTACAAAGCGTAAACGAAAAGGTTCAACAAAAAGTATGTAATTTATACTTATTTATAAAATTCAGAATTTGATAAATGAGACTCCAAGTCAAGAGCCGTTCGTTGAAATTCACAAAAGAGATTTAAAACGTTCTCCCTAGTGAACGCCTAGTAAACGCGCCTATTAGAAGCTAAATATGACCCGTCGGTGTCCTAAGCTTCTTTAATTTAATGATTAACTAAACGGAGTTGAATTAATAAATTAATAGTGCGGAATTATATTTTGTTCCTAACTCTGGTAAGAGGAAACGAGACTTAGCAAGTCCGTATTGTAACAATGTTTTGGATTCTGACATATGGAAGTCATATTTCACGCTAAGTTTCGTTTCTGAATTGAAATTCAGAGTACGGGCGCTAAGTACGCACGTCAAAAACTTATTGGATTTTGTGATGAGTCGTACTCAACGCTGTCACGACTTGATCTTATACTAGAGCTGTAATTGATAATGTAACACTTAAATTACAGGTTAAGTGAGTAAAGAAATAGAAATATTTTCAAGTTTTTCGGCGTCATTAAAATCTTTTATGTATTTTTAGTTTGTAGTTGGTGATAAGAACGGAGTTTTGCAGTGTTTAGGAATAAAAGATGAAGAACCGGTAGTTCAATTTAAAACCCTACCAAGCAAGTCTATCACATCAGTTATTGTGCATCCGTCGTCTTCAGGTAAACTTCGTGAAACCATGCCTTAGACTCATAAAGTCGACGGTCAGGCACAGGCACTATTAGAAAAAAAAGGGTGCGTGTACTTATGTACGCGCGTAAGAAGTTATACTTCTTTGGCTTTCTCTATTTTTTTTAAATATTAAATAAATAATAATAAATATTTAACGTTAATAATTTAATAATATTTAATATTAAGTATATTATTCAATTTTCAATTAATATTAATAATAATTATTATTTATTATTTTATTTTATTATTCATTTAATTTAATAACTAGGTATGGTTCATAACCTTTTAACTGAGTAACAATAGGTCTTTGTGAAAAAGCATTGCTAAATTTCTTTGAAAAATAATTAAAACTCCTTTATTTGTTTAAAAGGTAAATGACAAATGTCATTATGGAATATGGTCATTCAAAATTTGCGATCTTCGAACTTCACTCATATTCTATTTCTTTTCACTTGTAGATTGTCTTATTCCTATCTCGCTCGCGCACGCTATAATCACACTAACAATTTTGTGTCACAGTTGCGCGCGCATCGTAAAATTTCACTCTCATCAGTTTTTCATAACGCGCCTAAAGAAGTATAACTTCAAAACAAATGATTACGAAACAGACACAGTGAGGCCCAGACCTTAAAGGTTGTAGCAGCACTGGTTCTTTGAACTATTAATTAACGTTTAAATAAAAACGCAAGCAATGGAGGCAACTTGATATACGGTATTCGTCGTGAACACGATGGTCTTAGTGGGTAGCACAACCGGCCACAAATTTTCCTGGAATTGGTCGAACTATATTCTTACCCCGTTCCGATACTGCATACGTCAAAAGATACATTTACTTGTTTTTCTAGGCACGAATGACGATAAAATATATGCCGCATCGGGGAACGAAGTCAAGGGCTATACAAGGAAGGGGAAAGTGTTCCTAACAGTTGAGACATTGGTCTCGGAAGTTATCACTTCAATGTAAGTAGTTTGACGCAATAATCTGCGTTTACCTACCCTGGGGCATAACCGATTAGGGTAAAAAACCGCTTCTCTTCGTGACGCATATCGCTTATCGCGGCGACCTAAGCCGAGGTCTGAGTTCCGGAAAAAACGCCCTTGCGCTTGTCGCGGGAAAGCCCAATCCAGGATGGATTGGGTTTATGTACGCTCGCCAAAACTGCCCGAGCTGAGATGAGGCCCTTCAGGACAACAGCGAGACTCCATGAAAAAACATACCCTGAGGCCTTCCGGTCGGTCAGTAAATTGTAGACTGGTCGAGGATCCTCTAACAATTTTTATTATAGAAACGTTTTCTTTTTAACGCAATTTATTTTTAATAAAATCAATGAACGAGGGTATCAATTCGGCGTGTATTATGTCCTATTTTAAATATTTTTTAAACAGATAACGTGCATCATCACCATCACACCCCACATACACACCTCACGCATATATCCTCACTTTCACACCATCACACAACATAGCCGAATTAGGTATTACTTAGTTATATAATAACGTTTGAACCTTTTTCTATATATTATGTATTCCATCTTTGACTATATATTTAGTATAATGGTTTTTTGTTACATACCTATACTTTATATTAGATGTAGGTTTACGAAATAAATAAATACTAAAACTTATTTTAAAGACAGCCATGTTCTATCTGTCATGTTGTATTACTTTTAATTTGTATGTCTGGTACATTATATAAGTTTGACTTATTTATAGGTGGATAATTGGTAATGATTTGATTCTATGCAGTGGACGAACAATTACGTATTGTAAGGATTTAAATCAGCTAACATCGTTCATGTGTGAGGATAGAGTGCTCGACGTGGCTGCATTTATGACAGCTAATGTAAGTAGTTAGCAAACTTAGTTGTTATTTTATCTAGCCAGTTAGGCATTATCAGGCTCCAATCATATATCTCTCTTCGATAAGGCAGGTTTCGTAAGAAACGTTTGCGTACGACCGTTTTTCCTCCAACTTTACACATCCGACTACCACGAAAAAGTATTTTCATATAGCCTATGAAACTCACAAATAATGTAGCTTTTTATTGGTAAAAGGATTTTCAAAATCAGTACAGTCGATCCAGAGATAACTTCACCCTTGAACCTCACAAACTATGTTAGAATAGAGTATGAGAGAGAGAGCAATGACGTTTTCATTATTTCAGAGCACTCGTATAAGACTTCTTCTCTTAATAGCCAATAAGGGAGCGGCAATTGTGGAAAACGGTAAATTTATTACGAGAGTAAATATGAACTCAGGTCCATCTCGTCTTGCAGTGCCACAATCGCAGAGGCCTACCGAAATAAGTGCTTTTTATGGAGCTGCTGACGGTTCTATTGGATTGATTTTGTATCATGAGTAAGTCCTTAGGTGTATTCCTTGGATCCTAGGCAGCCGTGTTGGCCTAGTGGCTTCAGCGTGTGACTGTCATGAATCAAAGGTTAGATTTCCGGTTGTGCGACCAATTGACTTTCAATGTTCACCCTACACCGTGTTCAATTCAACACACTAGAACGGTGAAGGAAAACATCGTGAGGAAACCGGCATACTTTAACACCAAAAATATCGACGGCGTGTGTCAGGAACAGAAGTGTCTATATATATATTAGGAAAAACAAATGATAACGAAACAGATACAAAAATTCTTATTTGCTTTATTGTTAATGAAATATTATACCTACAGATCAAATTTAGTAACCAAATGCTTAGTCGATGGCAAAGGATTGGGATCTGTTATGTGCGTTGGCTGGTTCCGTAATTATATGGGGACCCACCTCGTAGTCGGTCGTCACGACGGCTCTATACAGTTATACCTAACTAATTTGGAAAACTACGAGGATAAATTACAGCTCAAGTATACCTACGTAAGTTTTTATCGTTAAGTTTATCAAATTTACTGTGGGGCAGCGCAAGTGATACCAAAATAAACATACTCCAGCGACACCAGAACAAGATCCTAAGAGCAGTTGCAAAAGTACCATGGTACATAGCCAACAACGAAGTTCACGAATACCTTAAAATGAGAAGTGTCAAAGAGGAAATCCGGAGACTGGCAGCTAAATACAAAGAGTGGTTAAGCTGTCACCCGAACGAACTTACTCGCCAACTCACCATTAGACAGTTTATGAGTCGAATAAAACATCACCATATTCTAGAAGACCGGCAGTTGCTCTAGACAGAAGATGAGTAGATGCTTCCAATGGGAAGTCACACCACATGGTAGCACCACAACAAATTCGCTCATAGCCTTAGGGCTGATTCCAAATACCCGCAGAAAAAAAGTCTATCAAAAGCTCTCGTCGAGATGTGGTTTAACTCTGCATCTTCTACCGCATTTACCATGGAGAGTATTCGGAGTAATAACTGCAGTTTCATTATCGGACGTCAAGACTCAAGGCAGAATACGAAATTCCACCCGTATCACCTCGACGTCCGTCATTCCACGACTGAGCGTTTCTTAAGGCAGTTTCTGCTGCGCACCACTATGTGGAACCTGCCCACTGAAGTATTTCCGAACATATTCGAGGGTCCTTCAAGAAAAGAGCGTGCCAATTCTTGAAAGCCGGCAACGCACTCGCTATCACTCTGGCATTGAGAGTGTCCATGGGCATTAGTATCCCTTAACATCAGGTAAGCCTCCTGCCCGTTTGCCTGCTATTACATCAAAAATTTAATTTAAAATATGATTCCAACTCGATTTTGATCGAAAACGCTATTAACTTAAATAGATATCGAGAAAGACTGCAGAACTTTTTTTCTAAGAAAAAAATAATTTTTTTTTATAAAATTTATTTTAGTTCTGTGGTGAACCAATAACATCCGTGTGCGGTGGTTGCATTGGCTCTGATGAACCAGAAATACTGGCCTCCACATTCTCTGGCAGGATTTTTGGCTTGAGACCTCGCAGTCTGCAGTCGGCGGCAGTTGTAAATGTTCCTGCCGATGCGCTTGCGTCGCGCAGAGCGAAACTAGAGTTAGTTGAACGTTAACTCTTACTTGTTGAATGTCTTTTAAGATTTTCTTTCTCTTCTGTTCCTCAAGAAAATTTCGCAATGCACATTTTAATATAGTTGATAATTTTCTTTAGCTTCTGTTTCAAACCCGACTTAAATTTTTTTTTTATGAATTATTACATTATATATTTAATGTGCCCGCTAAGTTCCAAGATAAAAAAATGCCTTTATTCTTGTGATTGTCATAGCACTAAATGATTTTGCGTCTGTTTTATAGATAATTTTCTTAGTTATTGTTTCAATCAGGCTTTACACGATAGGCTCTAAGCCTTTTTTTAAAACAATTATTAAATAAAATTATTTAATTTGCCCGCTAAATTCCAAGATTACTGCTACCATTGTAAGTTTCGTTTGAGTGCTTAAAGATTGCATAGACGTTTTTATAATTATTTTAGAAATGAAATAACTCGTTTAGAGAAGCAAACAGCCAATGAAAGGGATAAATACCAGAAAAGCACAAGATCATTACAGAGCGGTCTGTCTATGCCCCCATTGTTGGACATACAATATGAAGTAAGTATATACATATAGTAGTGTTAGTGATACCATGGAGCTATCCAACATCAGTGTGTATGTTTTTGTCGGTGTCTATATACGGCGACTATAAACCAATAAGGATAACTTGTTAACAAAAAAAATGTGTGCGTAGTGTGTGTGTACTAGTGTACACACACTTATTTTTCGAAAAATGATCTACTATATGCAACTATACAGAAATTGGTTAAAGAAAGTTAAATTAGATAAAGTTTAACAAAAGGCTTTTATTATCATAGACAAGAATACAAATAATACAATTACTTCATTTTACCTTATTGCTTAGTAGATTATTACAGAATTTCATTAATTGTAATAGAATGATTACTATCATTGTTTTCGTTATTATATATTTTTTTTATCGGCTTTTGGCTTATTAAAATATTTTGGTTTCGAATCAACCGTGGTAGGGTTGTCCCTTTTTCTTGTGAAAAAGATGCGCGTAACGGAAAAATGTGACGGTATTTTTTTTTCCAACGCCGATAAAGTAGTTTCAATTCAAAAACTATTGCTGCAAGGTTTTAGCGAATTATCTGGAGGTCTGGGATTCAATATCCAGTGACACAATTATTTCGAATTATATAACGAATCAATGGACGTGTAAATGTCTGTATTGAAACTAATAAAACTATATTCTAGTTAACAGGAGCAACGAAAAATGGTTGGATAGAAGCAAGGATAACATCAGCCGTACCTCTTGACATGTTATTTATTTATTGTAATAACAAGTTGGTCATACAAACTGACACAGCGGCGGTGCTCAGCCTCTGCCCACCACAGGTTAGATACAGTTTTACAAATAACTATTGAATATTATCCTAATAACTCCTATATTACTAAAGGCGTCCATTAATCGGAATGGAGTAGTCGTCGTCCAAAATCGTCCATGAATGGTAAAAAAATATTCCATTTGGATGGACGTCAGGCAGCTCTGGATTTCCAAACGGATTAAAATCCATGCGTCCAGGCCAAATGGACGTCATCCGCGGCCGTCCGTCAATGTCAGAAACGTGCGCCACGCCATATGGAAGCAGTCCGAATTGTCCGTGAATGGGCGAAACAGCGTCCATTTTTTGTCCGCGCGTGACTTTGTGTTGGAAGTAATAGAAAAATATAAAAGTATTAATATTTTTAAATAAATATATTGATATTATTAAATAAAGAAAAGTATTTCTTTGTTTCAACCAATCCTTCATCCACCTTCTCTTAGGTTTTTTTTGTCTTTTTAATAAAATACACACAACTGCTGCCACCAGTAAAGTATTGTTATCCATAGTATTATTTATTTCCGTTCCGTACGATTGCAAAGTTCGAAGTGACGCCATGCATCCAAATGGAAGTATTGTGAATGGTACCGTATCTCGATAAATTTCCATTTGGAGTGCATCCAAAAGGAAGTCTACTAAATGGACGTATCGTCAGTGGCCGCCTTTACAACTGTGTCGAAAGATTCTTCAAAAGTTATGTGTAAATTTTCTGCAGACTAAAGCTAATATAACATATAATCGCTCGGTTTATTTATATTTAAAATGACTTTGATTCAGTGTAATAATAGTTTATATTACACAAGAAATAGTGCGTGTTTTGTTACAGTAAATATGTCGCAGCCAACTAGCCTAATAAGCCGTTCCATTAACAGCCTAGCCTTTTAACTAAACGGCGTCGTTTAACTAGCGGCGTGACAGATATTCAGCCGTAGCGTTTGTTACAACGTTTAATAAGTAAAAGTAAAAAAAAAGTAAAAATACTTAATAGATTTTTGACGGTCAAATCAATGTTGTATTACCTATCACTGTCAAGGCAGTCACTATATTGTTTAATTTCTCAAAATTGCATTAAAACATTATGAAAACAAAAATATTGTGTATTCATTTGACAACTTAAATATAAAACAAAAGACGGTTGGCAAACGAATCGCGCTGTGTTAGTCTGTGATTTTTAAAATGTAATATTAATTTCTAGGATCGTGAATCAGATCTGTTAGCCACTATAAGATGCCAAGCCGGTACTAGGCGGCTATGGATTGGTTTGAGAAATACTGAAACCACTCTTCTTGAAAGTACAAAAGTACTGGTTTATGTTCTACCAGCGGGAGCGCCGAGGGTAGCTAGACTAATAAAATTCAACTTACCACTTCTACCCTACTACTCTAAACATGAACAAATAGATGTAAACGAAACAAAAAGGTAGGTTTTAACGATTTAAATAAGTCACGTTAAGATGGAGATAGCTAATTAATAATAATAACACAATATGTGAAACCAGCTGGCCACAGGTATTTTCGAATCAATTCGACTTAGGGTCCTTCAACAAAAGAGCATACCTTCTTTAAAGGCCGGCAACGCACTTGCGAGCCTTCTGGAAATGTGAGTGCTCATAAGCGGTATTGCTTAGCATCAGGTGAGCCTCCTGCCCGTTTGTCTCTTATTACATTAAAAAATCTATTCAATATTCGCCGGCGTGCGAATCCCTATCCCTGTGGTTGTAGGTTTGAACCCTGACTCAGCACCAAAGCACTTGTTTTCCTTTCGCATTTAAAGCTCGCTCGTACTGTGAACGAAAGCATCGTGATGAAACCATGTACAAAAAAATGTTCACGAAACAGATACAGCTATTTGAGGCCCAGACCTATAAGGTTGTAGTGCTACTGGTTTTAGGCGTAACGTGTTCCTTGGGTGGCGATATCACTTAACATCAGATGCCTCCTGCCCCCTGTTATATAAAAAAGTTAAAAAAATACTAAATCTGAAACATCTGAGCATCTGCTACTCTAACCTCCGCCTTTGTAAAATCCAGGTTAATTTCTGAGCTTACTCTGCAACTTCCAATAGAAACAGCATTTTTGTAAGCAAGTTGGGTCTTTAAAAATCAAGCGCTGATGGAAAGTTGGGATTGCGCCATACAAAAACTTATTATGATGCTATGTAAATACATCAAGATTATTTCAGATGTCTATGTGAGTTAAAAGTGCTTGGTAGATTTTCTGTCGTTGAAGTTACCTCATGGCTTAATGAAACTCTGCCAGGTGAATTGCCTAAGCCTGCCAGCTCTGTGTATTTCGTTCGTTCACATACACTTATGGGAACTTATCTGTTTTGTCAGTATCAGTGAGTATTAATTTATTCTAATGTTACGAAGAGTTTACTTGGTTAATTTTTTTTTTGTGTTGGATGTCAGGGAGCGTTCAAGTATTACGTAACGAATTTTGGGAGGAGGGGGGACCTTTTGTATAACGTTACGATGCTGGGCGGGGATTGAATTACGCGTTATTGTTAATATTATTTTATACTTACACCACATAATAGTAACTAAAGCGTCACTAGGTGGTCACGAAACGTTTTACTAGATTTGGATACAGTACTGTACTTGGGTACTGAAAAACGTTACGGCGAGTTCATGGGGGAGGGGTCAATAATCTCCAAAAATTGCGTTACGTAAAACTTGAACGAGGTGTCAAATGATTTACAGAAAATTGATTTTTAATAAGCCAGAGAGGCTAGGTTAAAGAGTCACCCCTGAAGACAAATATATTCAAACAGTACAGGATATATTAAGTTTCGATTATGTTCACAGACGTGGCTCTGCAATATTCAAATCAGATAACATATCAACAATAGCAGACTTGAAGGACATAATTTCAAACTTAACTACAAAAAAAGGATTAAAAGTTAATATAACTTATGGTATGTCTATAACATTAAGTATAATCCATCATGATGTGAAACCAGATGCCCACTGAAGTATCTCCAGTTCATTTAGACTTTCGGATTCAAGATAATAGCGAGCCAATTCCTAAAAAGCATGTTTGAAGGTTCGCACTTGCGAGCCTTTTATTAAAATTCCTCAATTTTCTGCATAACTTTTGAAGTTCACTTTTTTTTTTTTCTTTTTAAATGATAACTAGAACGTCAAAAACATGGTTGTTTGTGGTATATTTATAGTAAAATCAGTTAAGTAGTAGTAAGACAGATATTTGAATTTTGATATAATTTATCTAAAGGACTTTTTAATTTTTGCTTCTTTATACAGATATTCCAGATAACTGCTGCGCAATGGCTTTTGAAAATTTAAATAATGAATTTCAATTACAATACAAATGGAAAAATGAGACTAAATTAAAAAGCTGTTTAAGGTGAGTTAATTATTCAAAAATACCACTTAAAAGTAACACGTCATCTATTAAAAAATCATATTTTGCATTTCAGTGCCCTAGATTTAGATACAAATTTGATAAATAGTGAAGGTAAATTACAACTTTGTACAGATTATATAAGAATTTGGGAACAGCCAGAAAACTTGGATGAAACATGTTTTGATCAATTAATGTGTAAGTATTTTTGTTCATATGGATGTTTAATGAGCTATCTATTGGTGTATTTATGAAGTTGTTTTTGGGTTTATCTGGATTCTAAGTTTTGGATATGTTGCAAAACACCTATATTTTAAAAATTTACATGTATAGTCCAGTAAATTAAGAAAACCGTAACTCCATTACATAGTTTCGGTATCAACCTTAAATATCACAGACAGTGTCTATCAATATTAATAATCAGCAAAGCTATGTTTCTTATCATTTACTGAATATATTTAGTTTAATAATATTATGATAGATAAAGTATAGAAATATAATTGGATTTTTTGAAAATGAAGTGTAATTTTTAGCCGAAATAGAAAAATGGTATACAAATTGGAGCAAATTAACACATGGGCAGCATGACGGCCAAATTCTAGCTGACCTTCATGAATCCTTAGAGAATGGCAGAATAGAAGAAGTGAAAAATATACTCACATTACATTGAAATTTGTTGTGGTGGAGGAAAACCAGTGGAGAAATTAAATAAATAATAAATGCTTAAATGTTTGTTTCATTACTTATAATACCTAATAATAATTAACTACATACAATTACGGACTATGTGCAATAAATGTTTACTTTTGGAAAGGATAGTAATCCAAACCTGAGTTGTAAGAGAATTTGTATCTAAATCGATTCACTTGTGATTTTCCCATTTTGATCATTTTCTGAACTTCTTCGCGATATGCTGGCGGCAATAATTCCGTTTCCAAAGTACATGCATGATCCGAATCCTCATTCACTTTGAAAACACGTTGTCTGACTACATCTACATCCCGACTATACTCTTCTTTCAAATCAGAAACCACAGTGGTTGCGGTATCAATTTTAAAAACAAAAAAATTTGCTTCTTTATGCACCAGGCCATGAGCACTTGTTTTGTACGGCAGTGGTCGATATCCTAAATTTTCAATTTTTCGTATAATACCACCTCTATCAAATATTCCGTTAGATATTCTCATAAGAGCATTTTTAAGTTCAACTTTGGGCATAGCCCGTATTATCATAGCCATTTCGTAACTAGGCATTTCTTACGCAAAAATTATACGTCTTTTCGAACAGTTATTTCGGATGCAATCAAACAGCAGGGAATAAAAATAAATATACAGCTGATTTTTTTAGGTTATCTATAACAATCAAAATATTGCATTTTTTTTTTTTTTGGGATTTTATGACCTGGCACTTACAACCTTTAGGTCAACTCTTAATTTTCATAGACGTAATGTTATGCCTATGAGCATATTCCATTAAAAAATATTTGCATATGAATTCCGATTTCGGATAGTGATGCACGATTCAATAAACCTAAAGTTGCCTAGTGACGTTTTTCTATCGATAATATTTACAGCAAAAAATGAACTAACGTCATAATATTATCTTTATTAAATATTCGTAAAAAACGTGACCTATGTAAATCTAAACATTACATAATTTTTTTATGTCATTTTTCATCTAAATAAATACTATTTAAGCGCGATTTTTCTTAATTTATTCGTTGTAGCTTTGGCATTAGTGTCCTAAGACACGTTGTCAAACTTCAAAATTAAAAATCAATTTAATTTTATTTAAGATTACTCTGTGGCTGAGTCGGTCATGGCTGCGGCGTATGTTTTATTTTTGACTTTGTAGTTTGTTGTAAAAAACTGGCGTCTTAACACAATTTCATCATGAGTACTCTGACAAAATTCATATCAGAGTACTGCAAGACATGGGAAAAATCAGGCAGAGACTCATAGTAAGATATCATTTGTATAAAAATTGTGTTCCAAGTCTATAGCCACATGTTGATTTTGTAACGATTGCATTAATAATTTGTAAATCTATATTTTACCTTGTAGTTTGTGAAGTATATAAAGCTACACTTATAATGTTTTCAATACAGCTCTTAATATAATTCTGTAATAACACTGTTTTTCATATTCATAACCAATCAATATTCAGGAAATATATACTCTAGTAATCGGTTTTCCTTGTTTGCAGTATCAAGCTAATCACACAATATATCAAAGATGAAGGAAAAAGTCCCCTGTTTACAAAGTCAGGCAAATTGTCTGGCCTTTCACAAAGTATCTATGATTTGTTGCTCTCTGAGCTTAAAGGATACCTTAAGAAAGATGCTGTGATATCTGTACTGCGTGAAATAACTGTATGTATGACAAATTGTATAACATAATATTTATATTTATAAAATACAATAATAAATGTCACATAAACATACCTTATCCTCAAAAATATGGAATCAATCAAATTATTTAATTATCTCTAAATGTTTTATGTTTTTAGGTGTGCTACTGAATATATATTTTTTTGGAAATTTCAGATGATTCATGCAGATATGCCATCAATATTATTAGATGTTGTCTGTGTTTTGGATGCAGAAACTTCACTTGATGTGCAAACAGAGGAGAGATCAAACTTCTGCTATTTAGTCCGGGAGTTAGAATCTTTCTTATCTGACAAGTTATTAAAAGAAAGACTTGAAATAGACACTTTGCAGGATGTTGGAACACTAAAAAACAAAAACTTTTACACTAAATTCATTAAAATAAAAACTAAACTATAGTAAGTTTCTTCACCTATGTTTTTTCTCTGAAATTACAAAGAAGATTATTAAATTAATTTCATAATGTGTTAACAATGTCTTTGGTTTCAGTTATAAGCAGCGTAAATTTAATCTTTTTAGAGAAGAAAGTGAAGGATATGCCAAATTAATTGTTGAACTAAATCAAGAAATTTCAGAAGACATGGAATGGAAATCTATTTTAGAAATAATCCAATCACTTATTGGTAATTATTACTTATATATCTTTAGATTCTTACTTATATGTAACTTATTTGATAAGGAACAATACATTTAGTGTACATGAAAATGTAATCAACATTTTACGAGTACGTAAAGTTACCTACCTTGAGAAAAGATTTATTAAGAGGAGGCTGATTGATATGAAAACAACACTTGAAACTTGATATGTTTTTTCAGGTTGTTTTAACCTAGACCCAAATAGAGTTTTAGACATAATACTGGAGTCATTTGAAGCACGTCCACATTTAGATAAATTGTTTATTTCTCTCATTAAACACTATATGTGTGATCCACGAGTTATATCAGAGGTTCTCGGATTCAAACTTGGAAATATGGATGTATTGGATAACTATAAAGAACCTCCACACTTAATGACTGTCATAGCTTTATTATTACAATATCAAGTTATTTCTTTAGATGACATATATCCTTGGGTAAGTGTTATTAATTAATAAAAGATGTACAACACAACAGATGTACTACACAATTCAGATATGTAATACATTATTTGTATTCACAGATGGTCAGGTAAAACATTAACTTTTAATATAATTGTATATATATTAAAGAGCATTTGTCATTGAATATATATAATATAAAATAGTTTATTCATATTTAATCTATTCATATAAATTAAGACAAATTATTGTCGAAAAACTAAGCATTTATAAATAACCATTCATTGTAGCTACGTCCTGATGATATAATAATGGCTAAAGAGGCTGACAAGGAATTGAAATCTGTCCAAGATTTTCTACGTAAGCTAAATATAGTTTCTACAAAAGGACCTCAAGCAAACGGAGCAACAGAATTTATAGAGGAAAAAGCAGATCCACAAGTAAATATTTTTTAGTTCAATAAAAATAACTATCTACAATAATACAAATAATTTTTTTAGTTCAATAAAAATAACTATCTACAATAATACAAATAAGGGTTGATCGTAGAGGGGTGAAAATTAAAGTTTATATGTATTTTTGTATGCTGTATCATAAAAAAGTAAAAACAAAATCTAAAGAATAAAGAAATTCTTTTGGGGTGGTCACACTTATCACTTAGGGGGTTGAAAGATAGATTGTAGCCGATCCTCAGACCTACTGAATATGCATAGAAAATTTGACAAAAATCGGTCGAGCCGTTTCGGAGGAGTATGGTAACTAACATTGTGACATGAGAATTTTATATATAAGATTAATCTGTCAATACTTCACTGTAAATTCAAATTGATATGATGATGCATGAGTTCTTTATTAAAAGTGCAATTAGACTAATTTAGATTTTTTTAATAAGGGGGTAAATATACACTATGTAATATAAAAAAAGAGAAAAGATTTATATGTTTGTAACGAATAATCTCTAAACCTATTGCACCAATTTCATAAATCAAAAATTATTTTTTAAATAGCAAAGCTGAGACAGCCCGCTAGTATTTTATGACACAAATAGATTTTTTTTTCAGGAATATTGGTCCAATCAAAAGCTAGTTCTTAGTGAAGCATTGCTAAAAGTATGCGCTTGGCGTGAGTTCTCAGCACTGTTCAGTCGGATACAAGTATCAGCCATGCCACCTCGACCTGCCAAAGCATTGTGCGATATGCTACATGCTGTTGTTGAACCATTGTATAGAATGTAAGTTCTTTTTAAATATACTTTAATAATTTGCTCTTGATATATACTTGAAAACACAAATTAGAGTACAATGGGTGGCCAGTAAGCGATTTTTCCACGGCAAATAAAAGGAAATCTTAATATATATAAATTAGGCGTCACTTTCTTTATCCACTATGGACTCCTAACCTACTTAACCGATTTCAATCAAATTTGCACACAGTGTGCAGTTTCATCTAAGTTAAAAGATAGGATAGCTTACATCTGAATTTTTATATATTCTATTTGTAACTTATGTGAAACGTTGGTACTTTCAACACAGCGCCATATGTTAGAATTGTGACTATCAAATAATAAACAAATATTTTGCAATAAAATAATATTGCGGGTATAAATTGAGATATAAGCTATCCTATCTTTGAAGTTAGATCAAATGGCACACAGTGTGAAAATTTTATTGAAATCGGTTCGGTAGTTTAAGAGTCCATAGCGGACAAACAATGTGACATGTAATTTATATATATTAACATTATTATTATTTTAATTTACTTGTTAAATGACAAAAAATACAAGTCCTTTCGAGGCAAAATGTACATTCCGCACTATATTTACAGAAAATGCCGGGTGGCTCCGAAAATAATGGGTGTTCCCATTCCGCCATTGAAATCCAAATTAGCCCCAAAAGCATGCAAAACATTTGAGGATATGAAGGAGACGGTGATACCAGCTCTAATCTTACTCGGACCAGCTCTTCATCATGATCCCATTCTGATGTATAAGGTATTTAAATTTATTGCTTTTTAAGTTAAAAAAAAAATCATTTATTCACGTAGGTAACATAATGATTCGTCATTAAAGAAATAAATATTAATGCTTCTAATTTTACATTTACTGCCAGTTCTCAAATCAAGGGCGTAGAACTGGATAGAAGAACTGGCAATAAACTCTCCGCCACTCTTTTTAATTGCCATGTTTTTTTTTTTCTTTTACACATCGTTTGTAAGGAGCTGCACCATGTTCCACATGACATTTTAAGTAATTAATATTATAATATTAATAAAGAGTAGTGTTATTGTTATAAGGACGATCTACTAATGTGTTAATGGTAACTTTTTATTTAAAAGATTTTTAACGGCTTTCCCAGATGGATTTTTTAAACATTATTATATAATGCTACTGTGGAAACTCTTTATAACGTCATTGGTAGTAA
Source organism: Pieris melete (assembly GCA_963693345.1). NCBI lineage: Eukaryota > Metazoa > Arthropoda > Insecta > Lepidoptera > Pieridae > Pieris > Pieris melete. The sequence continues at coordinate 435,802 of CAVNZK010000049.1, forward strand.
CGAAAAACTCTCTATAACGTAAAGATACGATAAATTTCTTTGGTTTAACACAAAACACATACGTTAATTCAGTCTTTATAACGCAACAGCCAATCTATTACGAAGAAATATTTTCATATTTAGACATCAACAACATACTTAAGAGTAATTGTTTTTATAATCAGCTTAGAAAAATAACCTTTTGAGGTGCGGAAATTTCTAAGAAAGACATAGACAGGTCATAAATAGCCGTCTCGCCTTTGTTATTGTTAATTGCAATAACACGTGTGCCATTAAGGTGTCTGCCCACTATCCCGTAGCATACCATGACCGTGCTAGGAACGTATCAGGCACGGAAAGCAATCCGGTACGCTCTATTTCGCCCACTGAAGCGGGCCGACAGCGTTCTGAACCCGTTTACAACCCGTATGTAACCCGTATTTAATCCGTATGATGCCCGTATGTGACACGGCAGAAATCTTTTCAATACACTCGTAAGGCATCGGTTCATTCTCGTACAAATATCAGTGTTAATATTGGACATTATTCAGGCACTTAGTTGATGACGGAGAAAAGTTTTTTCAGTACTTCCGAATGTGTACATTCAAATTTAACGCATTTAAAACGGGTTTGTAACGGTCATACTCCCCGTTCAGTCACCGGTCTGGCAACGTCGCGTGCCATGCACGTAGCGTGTCCGCACCGGCAAAATATTCCCTCCGACGAATAGTTGACGGCCCGTGCATGGCACGCTACGGTGTCGGCCGGTGACGGAACGGTCTAGTGGGCATGGTCTCATACTTCTCCATACAAAGAATAGTTTTTTGTCTGAAACGGTCCTAGTACGGTCATGGTATGCTACGGGATAGTGGGCAGAGAGCTTTATGCTTAGATTACATTGCCTGTAGGAAATTTTGGTCTCAGTTACTAAACGCACTATCGTCACCTATCGTGTATTTATCAGTCGTAAACAAACTTTAAAACTGTCAAGATGGCCAGTAAACAAAATAATTTACCTATTGATAGTAATAAAATTATTATAATTGGTTAAATTTGTTTATTTTTCTCCTCTTTTCATATAACGAAAACTGTCTATATATGTCTATATAACAATAAAAAATGCTCGTTCCCTTGAAGTCCAGTAGTATAGAGTTTATTTGTTACAAACAAAAATACAAGATAAATATTAAATTGTTCGTCATTTGCTGATTTAACTTAAAATTATTTTTATAGGTAATACGTATACTACGAACGTCGCGTTCGGCAGTAGGCGATCCCCTTGAACACGAAGCGTTGACCGTATTAGATGCGGCAATATTGCCAGCTCTTACACTCATGGAAGGCAACTGTTGTATGTCCGAGGAGGTTTATACGTTGCTCAAGTTGTATTCATACCAATGCAGGTGAGAAAAATTGTTTTTATCACATGTTAAATGCATATACTACGTAAGAGCAAGTTGGTCTCTTACGTCCAAACCCAATAACCTATCTCAATCCATAATCCACCATCTAAGATAGTAATCTTAATTAATATGTTGTAAAAAGTGTAATAGCTATCTGTCGATACAAGCTATCCATGGGAGGTCGTATCGGTGTCTGTGGATAGACCTTTGTATGAAAATGACAGTTGACGAAAGCTCGATTTCAACCGTAAATTATTTTAATAGATTTTAACTTACACCAGTTTTTTAAATAATTAAAAACCTGTTTGTTATGTTTTAAACATACACATGTATATTTTAATGATATTTGTACAGTTTTATTTACTTTATTTGGTTTACATTGATTTCAAATATGAGTGAAAACTCGGCAAAATGGAACGAAAAAGAGCATTTTAACAGTCGCCAAAAATGGATTGTCTTCGTAGGGTTTGGTTATTGGGACGTAGATAGGAGATCGATCGACTGTTACGTTCTGATCTCAAATTGTTTTCAATCTAATTTTGGATTAATTATTGGATTAATAAAAAGTGCGTGCGTACAACGTACACATGTCAGAAATGAAACTTCTTTGGCAAACTAATTTTTAAGTTTTGTTCATATTTTCTACAAATCTAAAACTTTAGATTTCCGAGACTTAGAGGGAGGAAAAGGAAGATATTATGTTAGGAATTTAATTAATTTAATTCTCATTAAAATATTAAGTGTCGAAAGTTACTTCGATAATAAAAACACGTGGCATTTTAATTTACAATTCGTCATTTGAGATTTCAATAAATTATTTTGCGTAAAATATAAAATACTAAAATTTCATAAATTATCTTTACGAAATTTTAATTTTAAAAATAGAATTTCTATAAGGCACTTCGCCCTACTCACTCTCTCTCAATCGGTCCCAATCGCTCTCCCTTTCCTTGACAAAAACGCTGCACATCTTCGTGACGTTTCATCCGTAAAAGCTACAGAAAAAATATTAAATCATTTATTGGGTTTAAACAATACAGTAAGAACGATAAACTCTGGAAGCAAAAATTAAAGGAAAACTGCCCTTTTAGAAAGAATGTGAAACCAATTTAATGAATTTTCTTAATGAGTTTCTCATCTTAACCAACGAGAAAAAGATTTATAAAAGTTTTTATTTTAGATACTGCCTATATGCCAGATGGAAGAATGAATCTGGTGAAAAAATTCCATCCCTTATGCGCGTGAGAGGGAATTCATTACAGCGCATAAAGCACATAATGAAAAGAGTCTCAAAAGAAAATATAAAGCCTCAAGGACGACTCATTGGAAAATTGTCGCACGCAGCGCCCGCTTTCCTCTTCGATTACATGCTTTTACAGGTAATGTTAAAATGTGGGGAAAAGTTATAAATAATTAGTAAATTTAAAAAAATCGCGAAAAAGTTCCGATTATGAAAAAGCTTTGGTTTCTCTATTTATTCTTCGCCCGAGAGTAGAAAATGTAAGGAGTGCAACTGGCGGTCTTATAGGTTTCGAGCGATCTCTTCTAGGCAACCACTCAAAGGCAAATTATTCATGCTTTTGTAGCATATACCTATTAATTATTAGTTCCACATAATATTTATTATCATAAAATTCTCATATTTATATTTCAATATTTTTTATTCAAACTTTATCGGCACTTGTGTCATATGGTTTTGCGCGTATGTGTGCGTGCACGCAGGTAACCTGGAATTAGTGTATGCGCCAGTGCGCTTTGTGACTTATTTTTGGATGGCGATATGCTAAACTTTTTATAAATTATTTTGGTAATCGTTAAAACATTAAATCAATTAATTAATTTAAAAATGGTGGTTACTTTATTCACCCCATACATTGTTTTATTTTTATAAAATACTAGCAAACTCGGCGAACTCCGTTTCGCCACCAGATGGCTTCGTTTTATGTAACATTTCGTTTGGTGATCCCGCTTTTCTGTTGAAATTTTTCCTGAATTTTCCCGAGACCTTTCCAACGAATGCAAAACCGTGGAAATCGGTTTGTGCGTTCTGGAGTTATAGCGTCAGGAAGGAAAACCCGACTTATTTTTATATAGTAGATAATATAGGTACATATTTCTCACCGAATAAACCGTCCATGAACTTCTACAAATATTTCAAATTCGGTCCAGCCATTCTCGAGTGTTAGCGAGACAAACGAACAGCAATTCATTATCTTCATATCTTGCAGATACAAACTTATGATAACCTAATAGGACCAGTGGTGGAATCCCTCAAATACTTGACGTCACTATCACTCGATGTCCTGGGTTATTGTCTTGTGGAAGCACTGTGTGCGGGTAGAGGTATTGGAGCAAGTGGTGCGGCACATCCGCCATGGCTACAGGCGCTAGCCGCGTTTGCAGGCGCGGCCTTTAAGAAACATAATATTGAATTGACGGGATTATTGCAGTTCGTCGCTAATCGGTTAAAGGCACAACAGAGGTAATATTATTAATTTTTAATATTATTTATTCGATTTGACGTTTAGTCAGTGAGTGTCTCATCATGGTGAAAACCACATAAAAAAACCATCCTTAACCACTTAAAAAAGTATTTCTATAAAAATAAATAAATAAATTTTAAGTAACACTTATTAAGGACCTATCTGGTCGCCAAACTGCAAAAAAGGTCATTTTTTCTTTCCGAGTCCAAGAATGGACTTTCTGTCTATGTGCGCATTTAACATTCGCTCGAACGGTGAAGGAAAACATCGTGAGGAAACCGAAATGTCTTAGACACAAAAAGTCGACGGCGTGTGTCAGGCACAGGAGGCTGATCACCTACTTGCCTATTAGATTTAAAAATGATCATGAAACAGATTCAGAAATCTGAGGCCAAGACCTAAAGTAGTGTCATTTATTTTTTTTTGCAAATAAATCATAAATTAACGTTTTGTTTGAAAAGCTTTATGAGAAGTTAAAAAAAAATTAACGATATTAAATTTTTTTTTATTGCAGTCAAGATTTGCTAATACTTAAGGAGATAGTTCAAAAAATGGCTGGAATTGAAGCAGCCGAGGAGATGACACCCGAACAATTAGATGCAATGGCGGGCGGTGAATTACTTAAGGGGGAGGTAAGATTTCTGGTTAAATTATAAAATAAAAAAAAATTAATTGGGGTCCAGCCCCAATTTAAATTTTTTGAAAAAAAAATTGTGTTTATTTTTTATAATGATTCAAAAATACATACAACCCTTAATTTTTACCTCTTTACGATCAACCCCTATTTTATTATAGCAGATAGTTATTTTTATTGAACTAAAACAATGTTTCTTAGAAATAATATACATGGCAAAACAACGTTTGTCGGTTCAGCTAGTAATGTATAAAAGTTACATGCGTACACGCACACATACGCGCGATACAAGCAAGACCAGTTTTTGCGGTTTTGTGCGAGTGCCGATACAAATATGTCGATGTAAAGTATCGATAAAGTTAGTTAGTTTATTAAAATTAGAATTTTAAGATAATAAATATTATGTGGAATTAATAAATAATATGTATATGCTACAATAGAAATCTTATTTTTGAAAATTGACAGGCCGGATACTTCTCACAAGTGCGAAACACAAGACGATCGTCAGCGAGGCTAAAAGACGCAGTCGTGGGCAACAATTTAGATATAGCACTTTGCATTTTGTCCGCCCAACAAAGACATTGTTGTGTTTGGAAAGGTAATCATTTATGTTTATTAATGATTTAAAAATATATATTTACTAAATTTATCAATATTTATGAATCCTTTTAAATCTCCCATTGTTTTACTTATATAATATGTGTATGTGAGTAATATGTATGCAATCGAACGACCCTATGTCAAAATCCACGACGTGTGAGAGTCAAACTTAAAGTTAAGTTAAGACTCGAATCTTACTTTAAGCGTTTAACTAATTCTTAACGTTTAAATAGGTTGACAGGTTAAATATGCTTTGGTTTTTTGAACCCTTTTCATGTTTCAGGGGTAATGTTTAACTAACAATAAAAAAAATATATAAAATCTAATCTAAATCTAAAATTAGTTAAGTATAGTTATATTGATACTAAACTTAGTCTGGACAGTATTTGTTGTATTCACATGTGAATGACATTTGACATCATAAATGACAATTTTCTAATGAAATTTGACATTTATAAAAAATCTTTATTTGTTTTTGAATATTGAATCTTGTTACCGTATATAACAAAGATACTGAAGCAAACAAACCCTTGACATTTACAGAAGGTGAAGAAATAGTCGGAGAATCGAGTGGATCCCAGTTAAAGGTAGTGGGTCGTTTGGCGGACCAATGCCAGGACGCGCTCGTTCAGCTTGGCACGTTCCTTGCGTCTTCGCACGCGCCCGACGAGTACGCCGCAAGATTGCCTGCTTTACCGGTAAGAGTTTTATTCAAATCTTTTTATTTTTTTTTAAATTATAAATAGTTAAATCTGCTTACGTAATACTTAAATGGCCCCAATGACAATATACAATTCCTTATAATAATAATAATTAAGCCTCATTTATTCCGTGAAATATTTGCAAAATATACACACACACATTAAAGAGTACAGGCCTCCTAGAATTGGCTCCATCTCTCTGTCTTTTCTTGCTCAATCTTCTCCTCCAACTTCCATAAGCTTGTCAGCGCACCGTGCAAGAGGGCGACCTCGCTTTCTTTTTCCTGTTGGCCCTTTCGTTACCCTCTTTGTTTATGCGATTTCATTTCCACTTAAGTTTTTTGTAATGGGATAGTGTATTAATAACTTTTGCTTAGTTTCTTAGTTTTGTACTTCTGACCTTGTCCTTTAGTTTTAAATTGAGTACACTACGGTCCATTCCTCGTTGACAAGTTTTAATTTAATAATAATTTAAATTTAATAATAATTTTTATTTGTGTTCGAGTCTTATATCCATGATAGACTATCGTAAGAAAGACATGGCAATATACACGTGTCTAAGACTTTCTTCTTTAAGTATGTTGGCAAAAAAAAAATACAATTTCTTAATATATAAAAATAAGTCGGGTTTTCCTTCCTGACGCTATAACTCCAGAACGCACGAACTGATTTCCACGGTTTTGCATTCGTTGGAAAGGTTTCGGGCTCCGTGAGGTTTATAGCAAAGAAAATTCAGGAATTTCATCAGAAAAGCGGGATCACCAAACGAAATGTTACATAAAACGAAGCCATCTGGTGGCGAAACGGAGTTCGCCGAGTTTGCTAGTTTCTTAATAAAATCATATTTATTATATTTGATAGAAATATGGGGTAGCTTCAGCTAGTTAACTTAAACAACTTCATGGTCTACAAAATATATTAAATAAAAACCTACTAACAGACTATACTTCGACACAAAATAATGAACATTAAGCAGCTGTATGCAAAACTTATATTTTACTTTAAAATTTCATAACTAAATACACACGAACATTAAATTTAGCTTAAATTCAACACGTAGCCGGCTTAACCATCTTATCTACCAACAATCAGAACCGAATACAGCCGCAAGAATATTACATATTTCGCTGAAATACGTTTAATAGTAGCAGTGAACCCGTTTCGAATACGCCTGCGAAGTTTTCAATATGCAATAACAGCGTACGACTATTGACTATGTTTTTAATAATATATTTTTCTTTTTCTCATGCAAGTGAAATGAATGTTGTTAGTATAAACTTCTTTAAACCTAACCTTTTCACAGGAACTGCTTCGGGACTACCACGTAGATGCTGATGTGGCGTTCTTCCTCCATCGTCCAGTTATAGCTCAAATAATCTCTGCGAAGGTGGAGTCCCTTCGCAAAGCGTCTGATAGTAAATCGGATTCTCTTGAGAAGAGCATCACGCGGTACAGCGTTGCCTCCCAGGAAGCACTAGAACCAATTGTAACATCAATTACACCACTCCTACCGAATAAAGTATGGGAAGATATTTCGCCCGAGTTCTACGTTACGTTTTGGTGAGTTTTTCTACGTCTTCTTTTCGAATCCAGTATAAACCCTTTATAACGACATTGGCTAAAACGAAACGCTCTCTCTATAACGTCATTTGCTATAAAGAAACGTGCTCTATAACGTCATTGCCTTAACTACACACTCTCTATAACGTCATTGGATTAAACGAAACACTCTCTATATAACGTCATTGGCTATAAAGAAACGTTCTCTATAACGTCATTGCCTAAACTAAACACTCTCTATAACATAATTGGCTATAACGAACAATAATTACATGGAAATTTAACACAAACCCCATACATTAATTGACTCTTTATAACGCAACAACCGCTATAGTGAAGTAATATTGTCGTAATTAGACATCAATAACATACTTAAGTGTAATTGTTTTTATAATCAGCTTACAAAACTAACCTTTTGTGGTGCTAAAATTTCTAATAAAGACACATGAGGTCATAAACAGCTGTCTCGCCTTTGTTAATGTTGCATTAACACGTATGCCATTACATATTCTTAAAATACATTGCCTGTAGGAGATTTTGGTCTCAGTTACTAAACGCCGTCACCTATCGTGTATTATTAGTCGTAAACAAACTTTGAAACTGTCAAGATGGCCACTAAAATAAAAGCGTTATGTTTAATATGTGTTTAGAATAGTTGACCTATTGATATAGTAATAAAAATAGAAATTATTGTAGGTAATTGCTTCCCTGTCTGTAACGTAAACTCTTTATAACGTAAAAAAGAGCGGTCCCTTATTCTTTTGTTATAAAGAGATTCACTCTATCTCATATAAAATTAGTCTATGAATATATTTAAATTTTAAAGCAACACTCATTGATATACAAAAACCCAAGATGCACAATCAACGTCTAAAAAACGTCCTCAAAAAATGAGCGCAACATTCTAAATTGTGCTCTTATTTCAAATAGTCTCGCGTCTAATAAGTGGAGTCGATGTTATTTATTTGTGTTTTTTTTATAAATAAATTTATGTACTTTTGAACTTTTTGTGTGTAGATTTTGACAAATATATTTACGCTATATAAAGTGTAGGTCAGGAGGTACCCAATTTAACATTTTTTTTTTAATTTAAAGAAAAAACTTTTTAACCGGATTAAAGTTATGTATTATTATAAATTTCCAACTATTTAACATCTAACACCTTTTGTCTTCAGTCACCGTGACCACGCACGCTGTAAAGCACCCGAAAAGTCGGATAAATTTAAAATTATGTTAAATAGTTGTAAATAAAAAAGTCATGTTCGACTCCACTCAATACCTTGTCCTACCGACCACGATCGGTCGTAAAATTTTATTGCTTTATGTACCTATAAACTGCGTTGTAATAACAACTTTAAGCAATTCGCGTAAGGTTGATTTTGCAATAATATATGCTTGTAACATATACTGTTATAGACATACTTTTATAGAAAGGGACAGAAATAGTGTTTCGGGACACTTTCGAGTGTTACTTTTATTCGAGACTGTGCATCTTGGGTTTTTTGTATATCAATGGCAACACTATATAATTTACTATTTTATCGGTAATTTTTATTTTAGGTCCTTATCTATGTACGACTTACGCGTGCCGGTGGAGAGCTACGAAAGGGAAATTGATAGATTAAAGCTGGCTGCCTCGGCTGCCACCAAGGATTCCCAAGGGACCAAGGGGAAGAAGGAACAGGAACGATTTAACAGCCTTATAGAAAAATTACAGGTATTTCCAGGGGCAAACTGACAAACCCCGACCCTGAGCCCTCAAAAAACTAATATTGACTAAACTTTCGTCTCTTTCTGGCAAATTTTCTTAAGAATGTGATGAAAAGAGAGTGACTTCAGTTATAACTGTGCTATTGTTGATTTTATAATTAAAACAATACACCTAGCTTAACATAGTAGAAAATTCTACGGACAAAGTTTAATTACTGGAATAAAATAAAATAGTGTGACTACAGTTTTGGCTGATGTTTCTAAAATGCTGTGAACAGCCGCAATTTGAACGCTTGACCTCAGGGTTGAGGGTAGCAAATCCTAACCATTGGGCACTCTGTCCATACATCTGTGAACCTAAGCAGTCATTTCCTAACAACTGTCAAAAAGCAATCAAAACATGACTTCAAAAAGTATTATTTAAATTAGGATGAACGCCGTCGTCAAGAAGATCACGTGTCCCGCGTACACGCGCGTTTGTCCCGCGAGTGCAGCGGCTGGTTCCCAGCGAGAGCTGTCAAATCTGCCAAAAACGAAACTGTCACGCGGTTGATGCAATTGTGCCTGTTTCCGCGTTGCGTGTTTACGGCAACGGATGCATTGTACTGCGCCCAATTTGTGCATACAGTGCATTCTCTGAAGACGCCAAACTTTTCTACGTTGCTGTGTTATGATCGGGTAAGTGGGAATATTATTATGTAAAGTTTTTCTTATTTCAAGAATAGCTAATAACATCTGCTTTGAGACACACTTTGACAGATGACAATCGTATATTTGTTGCCATTTGAAGAAATTAATATTCCGAAACATGGTAATAAGGTTTCATTATTTTAATAAATTTTAAATAAAGCTAATAAAATCTGCTTTGAGACACACAATAACACACTTTGACAGGTGACAGATGACAATCGTATATTTGTTGCTAAGGTTTCCTTATTTATATATAGTATAGCTCATAAAATCTGTTTTATGGACACTAAATTAATGTTGATATAGCAACACTATATGCTTTATATACCACACTGATAGATGACAATGGCAATCTATAATTTGTTGCCATAAGTATATGTATGACATGCAAATTTGCTAGTATACAACCACATTTTTTTTTATTGGTTGAAAATGCTTTCATCAGAGGCCCTTTGCCCGATGAAAGCGTTGGGTGAAGCAAAGCTGTTTTTGGTGTCATATATGTACATATATTCGTTTTTTTAATTAGACGAAGCCAACTGACAGTAGCTAATGTCACTTTGTAAAATAATGTTGTCATATTTAAAGTAATAGTGATACGTTTAGTTCTTGTTCAATCAGATGAATGAGTGTGAATAGTTAATAATTTCAAACTATAAAATAATATTATTTCTATTTTAAAATTGTATAAAAGTGCTCTGATATAAATTAGGTACCTACTAGTAGTATGTAATTACAATCACTTTTTTGACAGCTTATTACAAAGCGCGGCGTGGTTACTAGTGCCATCACCGATCATTAATTCAGGAGTTTTTTCAATCATTCACTTTGTCACAACACTATTTTTATTTCATTTAAAAAAAATACGACTATAGGTTAGCGATGTCTATATGATTTAGTGTGGTCGGTATTTGTATGCAAATACATCAGTATGTTGCCATTCTTTGAAGCGCGAAACTTATATAATTAATAATGTTTATGTCGCAGCCAACTAGCTTAATTAGCCGTTCAATTAACAGCCTAGCCGTTTAACTAGCGGCCTCAAAAATATTCAGCCAGTTGATCAAACAGCTAGGCAAATGACTTGGATCGATGTCGTTCCATTACCTGCTTAGCCTGTTGACTGTTTATTTTAATTTATTTCCATTTTGTGCCACTCTCAAACTCGAAACGAAGCTCTTCAAACTGTCTATATGGCGTTGGCGAACTACAACTTTGATGTTGTTGTCATGTAATACAACAAGTACAATGAAAGAGTAGTGGCAATAATAATGTGAATTTGTCTCAATCAATTTAATTTGAAAATAAATATTTTTAATGTAATATGTTTCATCGTATATCATATCTATATGTCATATCTTTAAGGCCGCTAGTTAAACGGCTAGGCTGTTAATTTAACGGTTAACTAAGCTAGTGGCTGCGACATTTATATCGAACCTTATCAATATTTGTCAGTTGAAGTTTGCCTAAAATTAACTACATTTGGGTGGCGTTTTGCAGAGGTAAATAATTAAAAATATTTCAGTTATTCTGCGACATTACGTACTCAGTGATGTCCTGTACCGAGGCGGAAGCCGGTCGGTACGGTCAGTTCCTTTGCCGGGTTTTGGGCACAGCTATGCGTTGGCACGCGGATCGAGCTTCCTTCCACGCGGAGTGTGCTCATTACCCTGGCTTTGTGACCAAGTATCGTGTCTCCAACCAGTTCAGAGAGGCCAATGACCACGTCGGATACGAGAATTATCGGTAAGAACTTTATTCTTAAATTATATTGGTGTTTTAAAAATATTTGGTCCTGTTACGTCTTTAAAAAAATAATTTTTAATCGAATTTTTAAAAATTCAAAAATCATTTAATCATATATGTAAAACATTGTGCACTTATGATCGTCAAAAAAAAAGAAATGTATATTAAATGCTTCTAACTTTACATTTAGTGCCAGTTCTCAAATCGAGGGCGTAGAACGGAAGAGATGAACTGGCAATAAACTCTTCGCCACTTTTTTACACAACGTTTGTCAGGAGCTGGAACCATTACACCATGTTCCACATGACATTTTAAGTAATTAATAAAAATAATTAAATTAAAAACAAAGATTTGTCCTCTATCAGCAGTAGGCATGGTGAAATAGGAGCACGCACTTACATTCTCGTGGGAACAACACGCAAACACATATACCATAAACCGTTCTCGAATCAAACAAATTTCATCAAAGTGTGACCAGCAGTTTAATGTTGGTTGGATTCTTTTTAAGTATTGCCAACTTTTTCTGAGTCTTTTAAAAAAATATTTTAATTTCAGACACGTATGCCACAAATGGCACTACAAAATAACGAAGGCGATGGTGGTTTGTCTGGATTCGGGTGATTACGTCCAAATACGGAACGCGTTGATTGTCCTCATCAAGATATTGCCCCACTTTCCAGTTCTCGCAAAGCTGGCTCAGATTATTGAAAGGAAAATTGATAAGGTAAGAACTCCAAAGCGGTGTTGGCTTAGTGGCTTTCTATTCCTAGACACGTGTGCATAAAACTCGCTCGTATGTTGAAGAAAAACATCGTAAGGAAATGGTGTGTGAAGATGGAGAGGCACGGATGGCTGATCACCTACTTGCCTATCAGAAAAGCAAATGATCACGAAACAGATACAGAAATTCAAGGCTAACTTGTGTAAAATAGTTCATAAGTTAATAATTTTTAGGTAAAAGAAGAGGAGAAAATTCAAAGGCCGGACTTGTACGTGTTGGCCACAGGTTACAGTGGCCAGCTGAGGTACAAAGCACCAAATCTCATGAATGAAAGCGATTTTCATCAAGTAAGTTTTAGTCTTAATATATATAAATAACGTGTCACGTTGTTTGTCCGCTATGGACTCCTAAATTACATCGATATCAATCAAATTTGCACACCGTGTGTAGTTTGATCCAACTTAAAAGATATGATAGCTTACATGTCAATTTATACCCGCAATATTATTTTATTGCAAAATATTTGTTTATTATTTGACAGTCACAATTCTAACAGATGGCACTGAGTTGAAAGTACCAACGTTTCAAATAAGCTTCAACTTAATGACATTACCATCAAAAAAGCATGGTGGTCCCCATGACTGGTGTTCTCCTACCGTTACCCTTGAATATACTACAATGTAATATAACAAAAACCTTAGCCACAGCGACGCTTGGCCGAGTCTGCTAGTAAAAATATATATTTCGCAAGATACAATAATTTAAATAGGCATAGGCAACCCTTTAAGTTAATAGTCTCTTTTATGGGGAGGGGGAGATTTTGATAATCCCCTACTGCTTAGCGTTAATCTACCTGATTCCGTGATTGATGGGCTATGATGTAGGGGTTCCTATTTGTAAAAAAAATTGTCATGGGATCGTATTTATTCTAAATTAATTCTAGGTTCACGAGCTGTCAAAACATTTTTTCTGTATGACGTTTGACATTTGAGAGTGTGTCTGACAAATATGGGACCATAGAGATATAAAACAGAAGTTTTCACGGTTTTTTAGATTTATAGTATATATGTATATCCAAATATCAATACGAATAAACACATTTTATAAGACTGAACGTTTTGATAGTTTTTTTTCTATACAACGGGCAGGAGGCTTATCTGATATAAAGTAATACCGCCGCCCATGGACACTTACAATGTCAGAAGGCTTGCAAGTGCGTTGCCGGCTTTTACACGGTAGTGACGTGCTAATCGTGATCTTTAGTCTGCTTATAATTAGTTCGTGATTAATTGTAAGTTGAGCATAGCTGATGAAATGTTTCGCAGGTGGTAGAACAGAAACCGACCCAGCCCGTCAGCGTCAAAGAGGATACTCATAAGAGTGACACGGCCGCCTCACCAGTTCAAACTCCAGGTTTGTTTTATTCTATGCCATAATGTATTTATTTATATATGCTCAGATTTTTTATTCCGTAGAATTCTGACATTTCATGAGTGTTACTACTAAAAAAGTTCTCCACCGAAAAAGGGACAAATTTGACCCATTTGAGGGCAGTAAAAAAAAGTTACGTATTTTCTTACTTAAGTGACCTAATACAAAAATAACAAATATTTCAACAATTTATCGATTTAACTTTAATTGCTTTATTTTATACTTTAGCAGGCATCACTGCCTACTATTTCCAGGTTTACTACCTTTTTAAAAAAATAAAATGTTATCTTTACTTGTGCGTTTTTTACTGTTTGTGATGAAAAGGGACGTAATTATCACTCGCCGTTAAACCACTTTTAATGTGGAGCACCGAACTTAATTAAATTGATACATTAACTAACAAATAAAATGTATGTATAGACTCAGATGCTCAGGCTCGTGTTGAAAAATTTTAAAAATGTGGCCAGCCAAAAAGGTTTGCCATCTCTGACATGTCAATAAATTTTAGGTAGTTATTAATAAGGTAAGGTCTAAATTACATTTAAATACAAACAAATATTTTTTTTTTAATCATTGAAATCGGGACTTCGCTATTGCAAGTTACAAATAACTAAAGCCTGTATTATCACTTACGAAATTTGGGGACTGTATTTATTGTGCCAGATTTGGATGAACAGGTGTTTAAGGAAATTTCACATTTTTTTATAGAAAGTGACAAAAAGGAATCGAAAAGCAGTGAGAGAAGACGAGAAGAGCTGGATCGCGAGAAGGAGTCAAAACGTGAATCGAGATCGTAAGTATTAAAATGTCAGGAGCTGTTTAAGACTCTTGTCACAAAGTTCGTTCCCATACTCTTCCGAAACGGCTCGGCCGATTCTTATGAAGTTTTTTATTCATATTCAGTGAGTCTGAGAATCGGCTAATATCTTTGTGAAAAAAAAAATTTTTTTTTGATCCAGCATACAAAAATACATACAACCTCTAATTTTGACCACTCCGACCAATCCCTATTTTTATAGTAGATAGTTATTTTTATTGAACTAAATAAATGTTTCCTAGAAATAATATACCTACATGGCAAAACTAATTTCAAGTTAGTTTATTTATATTATCACGCCTTTTTCCCGAAGGGGTAGGTAGAGACCACGTTTCTCCACTGCAGTCCTTTCTAGCTTTATCTACTTTCATGACACTCACCATGCATGCTCTTCGCTTTGACCTTTGTCTCTAGTAGCCTGGATTTGGTCATGGTCGAACATGGCCTATTTAACGCGACTGCACCATCCATTGCATTGTATATCGTAATTGTTACTGTGTCTTAATGATCCTTTCTCCATGGCCATAATCATTACCTTTCGTATCCTTGTCCTCTTTTAACCCACGCTGCTCACGTATTTATTATACATACACATATCCACAACACATACTAAATCATCAATGTGTTATTTATTTGTCAGGTTATTAATAATAATAATAATAAAATTCACTAAACAACTACAGTTTACATAATTTTAACTTACGCCCCAATCCAATAATTAATCCACAATCATCAGAGATCAGACCGTGACAGTCGATCGACCTCCTATCTCCATCCCAATAACCAAACCATACGAAGACAATCTATTTTTGGCGACGGATAAAATGCTCTTTGTCGTTCCATTTTACCGAGTTTTCACTCATATTTGATAATCAATGTTAACCAAATAAAGTAATTAAAACCGTACAAATAACATAAAATATACATGTGTAAGTTTAAAACATAACAAATATTTTTTAATAATTTAAAAAACTGGTGTAAGTAAAATCTGTTAAAATAATTAACTGTTGAAATCGAGCTTTCGGCAACTGTCATTTTCATACAAAGGTCTATCCACTGTTTATTGGCGCACTTGTTACAACATTTGGATTAAGATTATCAGATGGTTAATTATGGATTGAGATAGGTTATTGGGTTTGGGCGTTAACCGATAACATATATAACATATATAACATACGTAGTTGGTCCCAAAGTTCTGTCACTGACACATTGATTTTAAATTTCTAACATGATTTTATAAAAAAATTATTGCATTCTATTTTTGAATTTGACTTAATATTCATGACTTAATTGATTGTTTTTTATGTATTAAAAATAAGGGAGGTAATTTCGAACAATTTTATGCTATTTCTATTCCTTAATTTATGTACTATAATCATTGCACTCATTAAAAACTGATCAGTACTTTTGCTTTTATCATTATTTCCATTTATGACAAAAATTTGGGACCGACTACGTATAACTATTTTTTTTTACACTAGTTATCAGCAGCAGTTGGTCAGGTTGTCTTCTGAAATAAGACCTTGTTTTTTTTTTTTCTTTTTTACGAGCTGATCTCCTTCCTTCCGGCAGATTGTATTCCCATATCTTTATTTGACAGCCTCTTTTGCTTCTCCCATCCCCCATTAATTGAATTCTAATAATTCGTATCTTCAAACAGGTCCAACAAAGAGAGAAATAAAGAAGAATCACGAAGTAAAGACAAATCGCCGAGAGAAAGATCCCATAGAGTAAGTTTTTCTATGTATTCTAAATAGTTATTCACTACTTATAAAAATTAAAGCGTTTAATTAGTACATTTTTATCACTTTTCTATACTGAATAAAAGGAATCTGTGATTCATTCGAATCTTTTTAGATGTCAAACTAAAAATATTGGCATTGACAGTTGACATGATTTTGCAGTGACAGTTGATAGACACATCTTTAATTGAATTAAATATTCTTCTATATACACACTTCTTAGACTATTTTCCTTTCAATTTAATTGTGAAATGCAATTATATTTTTTGTAATTGTTAACCTAGTATCGTGATTCATGATTCGTAAGATTAGTTTTTTTTTAATTTTGTTTTTTTACTTTTCCCCTAATATTTCTTGTTTCCGTATATTACTAGGCTTGTCTGGAAGAGATCGTTTCTAGCAATAAAACAGCTCGTTGCCATCTAAGTTTTGTAACATGTATATGTATCAAATATGTTATTCAACTAAGTGTGAATAAATAAAGTTTTTTTTTTATAGGAAGACCGCTATTTGGAGGCAATATCTCCGCCTCATGAACACAGGCATCCGTCTGATGACGTTGATCGTGGTAAGTTTTGTTAGGAATAAGAAAATACTCGGTCTTATCTACTGGAATTAAACTAGACTTAGGGTCGTCGCAAAATAGAGCTAAAAGGCCGGCAACGCATTTGCGAATGTTCTTGTAGTGTGAGTGTCCATGGGCGGTATGACTTAACATCAGATAATCCTCCTGCACGTTTTCCACCTGTCCCAAAAAAAATAGAAGTGTATGAAACTTGAACACAAATTTTTTGCACAAACCAAAAAAATTGGCTGTTTCCTGGATTTTAATTGTTTTGTTTTTTCGTTGAAATATCCAGATTGTTTCATTGGGATTAGAACCCAAATTAAAAAATTACAAATTTTAGTACCCAGTTGCAAAGTTTAATGAGCAAATATTATAATAAATATATTTTTTAGATGTGAAACGACGTAAAGTTGAAAGCAGCGGCAATGGCAAGGTGAGTATCGTTGTAATAAACCGACCTTGCATCGCACTGGCGCCGGACTGACGTTTGGGCGCCCACGGCCCACCACGAGGCGACTGCTGATCTAAGCGAACTGTGAATAAGTGTACAATTACGAACTTCTAGTTAAATAAAAAACGAAGAATCTTCAGAATCCACAGAAACAATGAAAAATCTTAAAATATAGTTACTTTAGAAGACCAGGAAATCAAGAGAACATCTGAAGAATTCAACAGTGTTATAGTGAAACGGGACTTTATTTAGGAACATTAAAAAGAAGAAAAAAACAAAATATATTATTTCCAAGACAAAGGTAATGCGTAAGTCAGCCCAGCCCAGTCGAGCAGTGGTAAGGTTTTTCATTTTTTGTCAAGTGGGTCCAAACGTTCACAGAATTTAAATGTGACGGAAGATGGAAGCGAAGCTGTCTAGAAGAATCGAGAACCTCAAGGCAAGATGAAGCTTTCTAGAAGAATCGAGAAACTCAAGGCAAGATGAAGCTTTCTAGAAGAATCGAGAAACAAAAGGCAAGATGAAGCTTTCTAGAAGAATCGAGAAACTCAAGGCAAGGTGAAGCTTTCTAGAAGAATCGAGAAAATCAAGTCAAAATTAAGCTTTCTAGAAGAATTCAGAAACTCAAGGCAAGATGAAGCTTTCTAGAAGAATCGAGAAACGCAAGGAAAGATGAAGGCAGATCATTTACTTTCATCAAAATCTGTTGGAGAAAGGCAAAGACCCAAGGATTTATTACGATTATTTTCATTATTAACTATGCCAGCTCTACCAGAATTTATTAAAGAAGAAATAGAGCCCACACCACTTGGTATCCGGATTTAATCCAGATATATAATAAAAGAAAATGGTAACCAGCAATCCCCATGTGTAATCCAAAAAGAAGACTTGAGGTTACCCAAAATAGAAGAGAATTTTACGAAAATGAACCAAATTACATCCTCAAACAAATATCGCAGTATCTTTAAAAAACTGCCACGTAAACATAATTAGAGCTAACTAATATTAAAGTTTGAAGAAATTTAATGTATAAATATACTGCTACGCTAGATAGAAGATATAGATTAATAAACGGTTCAACTCGGAACCTTAGACATTAGTAATCAAACATACATTACAACACCATCAAGCACCAATGAAGAATATAAAGAAGCACAAAGTGGATTCCTTTGTATGATAGAAGAATTATTGATAAACACGCTATCATCTTGAAGAAGGTTTTACAAGGACCGCGAGACATCATAATTAAGAACAAACCAGAGCATGAGAAGATCATATTTAATTCTGTGTTTCGTTTGGCTCATATAGCTAAAATATTTTCATTTTAATGTTGTTATTGTTAATTTTAATATGCTGTTTTATAAGCAGGGTAGTAAAGAGTTTGAAGAACGTTCGCCAGAAAAAGAGAAAAGAAAGTCTAAACTTAGAGGTGATGATCGGAAAGAGCGTAAGATGAGCAGAAAACGGGTAAGTTTCTTCCGATGTGTCTTGAAATTTGTATTGTTACCTGCCCCAAACGTGATCTTTATATTTATTAGGAGGCCGTATTTCGTATAAAATGTTTTCCTTATATTTTAATATGTATATATCGGAACTTTCTTTTTAATACTCATGGTATTCAACGAAAGACGTCGCTTTATTAGTCATTACGTTGACTTGCTGTTAATATATATAAATACAAAATAGCAAGACAGCTAAGTAGCTTATATCCACCGGAAATAAGACGTCACCAGCTAACTGTTATCTATGTATTGATCTTCTTCGCTGGCGGTAAGTTTGGACATAGCGAAAGCCTTAGATCGGGTGAGGCACAGAGCACTTCTCTTGAAATTTCCAGCCTATAGCCCGAGAAATTATGCAACTGGATCTAGCTTTCTCTCTGATCAGACCATCAAGGTCATCGACGGAGCATGTTCCGACTTTAAACCCGTGAATACTGGAGTCCCACAAGGCTGTATCCTATCCCCAACCCTGTTTATTTTCTATATAATTGTAATATTATTACCGTAGTATATCCCCTCGTTACACTGCTCGTGCAGGTATTTCTCAGGCAGTTGTTTATGATCAATCTTGTGTCTGAAGTCGAAACTACTACGTGGCGTCTCGGACTGGGGTAGACTAAATCTAGTCCAATTTAACCCCAAAAGACAAGTTTGCACGTTTTTTGCTAAAAATACCACCCTATCGCTACTCTCTTCGAAGACACTCATTAAAGCCGCAGATAGCATCGGAATACTGGGCGTTAACATATCGAATGTAGTTCAGTTTCGTGGAAATTTTTAAGCAAAGGCTAATAGCTCGGTGTGCTCAGCAAGGCAAGACGGTACTTCACCTCGGGCCACTGCTTGCAACTCTATAAAGCGCAAATTCGGCCCCACATGGAGTACTGGTCTCACCTTCGGACTTTCTGCATCTTCTACTGCATTTACCATGTCTTCAAAGGAGTTTTTCGGACTAATAGCGGCAGCTGAGTTTCATCATCCCACTATGTGGAACCAGCTACCCACTGAAGTATTTCCGAACCAATTCGACTTAGGGTCCTTCAAGAAAAGAGAGTATCAATTCTTGAAAGGCCAGTAACGCACTTGCCAGCATTCTGACAATGTGAGTGTTGGCGGCGGTACCACTTAACATAAGGTGAGCCTTCTGCCCATTTGCCTTTAAGAATGAAAACATAAGGTGCTTCATATGTAACAACTATTTTATTTTAATATTATATATAATTTATTTAAAAATCTGTAACTATTTCTTTAAGATTAGATGAGAGTAATATAGGTACTTAATGTATAAAATATATACTGGCAAACAAGTTCTTTTTCGAATTATTTAGCTTATAGATTTGTATGATTAGATGTGCAATGTACATTTGTTTATAAATTTAATTTATGAATTTATACTTTTTAATTTTCAATTACACATAATATGGGGTAGCGGGTATGCAGGTGAAATCTAAGTGTAAGCCAGTATTCAAAATATTTTTTTTTAGCAGGAAAGAATTGATGAGTCGCCTATATTGGAACAAAAGCGACGAAGAGACGAACAAAAAGGTAATTCCATTATAAATGTGTATTTTTATGTCTAGCCTAGTGACTTGAGCGTGTAACACATCGCTGATAGTAGGTTCGACCCCCAGCTGTGCAACAATGTACTGTTTGTTTAACCCAAAAAGTCGATAGTTTGTTTAAATTAAAAAGTGATAGAAATTCTAAAAATCTTTATCTGTTTCGTGATCATTAGCTGATCACGAAACAGATAAAGAAATCTGAGGCCAACATCGTGGATTTTTTTTTGTATGTTGCCTTTACAATCTTTTTAAACCCTTATAGTTTAGAAGTGGGAAATAATAATCAGTCTCAGGTCAGTAATTGATCTATAATGTATATGTGAAATAGTTGAGTAGCTTAACTTTATATGAAATAATTTAGTTATATTTAATCTCACAAACATTTGATGTTTGGAAAAACACAAAGAAGCTCAAATAGAATTTTTTTGTTAATAATGGACTTTGACCCTCTATTCTCTATCAACTGCAGAAGTTTCAACTCAAAAATTTTCAGTGCTAGCCCGAGTTAGGTAAATAAAAGTACATTATTTATACTTTCACTTTCAATTTGTTCCAGCGATATTGAAGATGGCCAGTCATCAAAATGGTTCTCAAGAGGATCACCATTATGATAAGTACCATAAAAGGGTAATTTATAATTTAAATCACTAATATAGATTTTTTTTTCTCTAAAACCAAATTAATATGTTCCTTTCAGCCAAAAATATTTGTTCTAATGATCCTAAAACATTTTTATAGGAAAAGTCACCATTCCGGGATCGCTCACTAGAAGAGCCAAGAGACAAACAATATCCTTTTTAAATTACTTATATTTATATATATATTTTTATAAAAATATCTACACTACTAATTTATTTTGTAATTAAATGATTAGAAATTTTACAATTTACTAAATATCCATAAGATATATGTAACTGTGTACACTAACGTGGAAACATCTGTGTCTATATCACATGTCTTTTAAAGAACAAATAGGTGATTTGTTTAAATAAGTAAAGCTTCATTATATAGACACATCTGTTTTTGTTGATTAAGTAGAATTTTTATTTGATTTGAACTTCCTTAACTCATCCACACTAGACGCTCTAATGAGTCAAAAATCAGAAGATAGGTGAACGGAGCTGGCACCAGTGAAATAATAGAATTATGTTATAATAATCTTTTTAAGATACTACATTACTGACAAACAAATGATTGTACTTTAAGACTCTGTAATGAAATAAATTGAATTTTTAAAACAGTTTAAGAGTTTTCCTTACAACACATTTCTGCATCTATCTAATATAATATTATAATAACTATCTCTTAGTATATGACATAGTACAAATAATGACTGTCCAAATATTGGTTATTTAAACTGTTACCTCCAAGTCAAAGCATTATTGACTCAATTTTTTAAATGCAATGAATTTCTAGTTAAGTGACACATGCCAATTTATAACGAAAAAAGTTTGTAAGATACACTTTCATTGTAAATTCATAATAATTTAATTCGCACAATAATCCGTGCATTCTATAAGGATGAGACGATACTGCAGAATGCAGATAGACGCATAGGCACATCAACCCCTCTTTTAGTGTCGGGAGTTTATTAGGCAACAACGAAATAAAATGGTCAAATTTGAATACTGCTTTTGTAATTGTTATTTTATATAAGGAACTTCAGACTTCGATCTCCTTTCCTTACTTAAATTGTACTAAATGTACAAATACCTACACTACACTGTAAAAAAAATCAGCCATACTTCCACTCAAGGTAGTTGGTTATGGTTAGGTTATGTGGTTAAAATAACGTACCTATATTTGGGGTAGTAGTAATTAGTGTTAGTAGAGTAAATATTTTATTGATTTATTCACACACATTCAGAAATTACATGAATTATTTAAAGATTGTGACTATTGGAATCTGAAAAGCATCTAAACTCTGAAGCTGCGGCTACCAGTGTCCAACTGGTAAAAAATCACGATGTTTTGAAAATTGAAAACCATGTTTAAACTAAAAGTTAAAACCCAACCTTGCCATATGAATCAAAGAGTAGATAACAATATAATTACGAAATACATTGTTTTTTATTTCAATTATTGAATTCTAAACTGTGTACCACAGAACATATTACTTTCTGGACTACTTAAGTACATTCTTATATTGTTTATTCAAAATATATAATGATTTTATTATTTACGAGTTTCAAAGTTTCAAGTTTATTTCATAAAAACAATACGCGTCCAAAGAAATAAATTATCTGTTAACAAAATATGTCATTGATCACAGAATTATCTGTGATTCTGTGGGTGATGACGTTCAAAACAAACTCATAACAAAGTGTTTTGTGTTTAATAATATGTATTTTTTCTAAAAATACAAGGACTTTAAAGATATCCGTATAAGAATTCAAGTGAATATTGAGTGTGAATATGATTTTGTATTTCATTACAAGAGATTCAAGGAGATTTCCAGCTTAACAATTGGAAATTGAACATGTCGCACGTCGGCCATTTAAGAATGGGTCACGTGATTTTTCTAGAATATTTTTGAATTTCTTCTATCAAAGTAGGATTTAATGGGCCGAATTTAACTATTAATGTAAGTTTTGTTTTTGCAATATATTTAGATTATTATTTAATTAACGTTTTAATAACATCCGCTGCGCCGACAAATACAATTGTGACAATTGACAGGCAGTTATGTTTTAACAATATTTAGTTGGAAGTAATAAATTAAAAATATTGCGTTTACATTTTCTTTAGCTGGGCTGGGTTTATATTTAATTAAGATGTTAAATGTTGTTCTGATAAGGTAAATGATTTCCACCATTTTGAAATTGTTTTGAATTTTGACAGTATACCATTAACACTGTTAGTCTGTGC
Organism: Pieris melete; assembly: GCA_963693345.1. Classification (NCBI taxonomy): domain Eukaryota; kingdom Metazoa; phylum Arthropoda; class Insecta; order Lepidoptera; family Pieridae; genus Pieris; species Pieris melete. The sequence continues at coordinate 458,970 of CAVNZK010000049.1, forward strand.
AGCTAACGAATAAAAACCACCAAACCTATAGCTGTAAGTTAGTAAATTAAAGTAATTGTTTAATAGTATTCATAAATATTCAATTTTATTATTTATTTCATCATCCATAATGATCATTTAATATTTGTAATTGTTTTTCCATTTACTACTAAAAGTCGTAAATTGTATATTTTCTTTTGACATTTGGTATTCTCGAAGAGCGAAAGAAGGACTCTCCAATCTCCATAGTCCATACTTTAGTAGTTTGTTTATCTGTACTAGATTACCGACATGTAAAAGGAAATTATTTTAAATTAAAAAAATATCATTACAATGTATTTTTTCTAACCAACAATACGATAATCTGCGTTAAAAAATTGTTTTGTCGGCCATTTTGTGACATGACCGTGATTGCTAAACACCGACAACGCAGACATGTTGTGACAACGTGGTAATTTACGTTTTTGAATAAAGGTATATCAATGTAATGGTTTATTACATTTACTGGATCCAAAAATAATAGTTGTAGTTTTTAAGTAGTAATAAATAAAAAGAAATCAGTGACGCTATAACCTTTTTAGGTCTGGGCCTTAGATTTCTGAATCTGTTTCATGATCATTTGTCAATCTTATCATGGAACTGAAAGTAGACTAGTAAAGGAAATAATTGTCTGAATAAAAATTTATTTTACTGACATGAAAAGATTACATATAATAAAAAAATAAATGTTTATTTCGTTTTTCAAACTGTTGGTTGTTGCTTAGTCTAGAGTCTAGACTAATGCCAACTCAATCCACGAAAAAACATTTGCTTTAATATGTATTTGAAATCCTACACATATTATATTAAATTACAATTACACATATATAATTATCAATTATACTCATTTAAACCATTCAAAACAAAGTCAACTTAGATTAGTCTAGTAATTCTCCAGAGTTGGTACGTATTTAATTATCCCTACAACTTGCAATTACTAAAAAGGTGTAAGTACATGACTATCTTTGGTTGGTAAGGGTACAAATAAAAAAATATCACGCGAACTATTTGACAATAAAAAATTACGTAAATATATGAGTGCTTGCCATTTCAAAGATCAACAGCACAAATGGTTGCATTACGTACCTATATATTTTTAAATTAAAATATTCAAAGAAAAAAAAACTGTCGGCGTATTGAGGACCAAACCGAACGTGAACGAATAAAATAGACGCATTTAAAACAAAGATTTCATGTAAGCCACAGAAATTGTATATAAGGTCGAAAGCTTCAACCGTAACACGTGACCTATTCAGCAATTAAATGTATCGTTTTTAATAAAACAAAAATATGGAATGATGAATAATATAAAAATGAAGTTAACACACATATTATATACGCAGACACACTAAAATTTATATTATATTTTACTATATTTATATTGTTTCTTAATAAATAATCAAATATGGTAACGTTTTTTTTGTCAGTGTAAAAATAAACCCAATGAATAAAGATAAAGCAAAATATTTTTTTACTTTATGAGTAAAATGTATATTTAAAATGCAAAACAACACAAGTAAGATAGGCTGTCCTATTATTCTGAAGAAATCTAAATATTTAATGTATGTAGATGTAATTAGAAAGTAGACTTTTTCATAAATCCTGATGCTATAGACAGATGAACATATAACAAAGTTTTATTTTCTGTTTCAGCATAATGGAGGAGGTATCAAAAGTGTTTAGTTCAGGTATTATAAGACAGAACAAGACATTAAATAATAATTTATATGAACTCATAAATGTGAAACCAGCAAAACCGTTACCCAAAGATGATTCTGATACGCCAATCTCATGTAACTTTATCCCCAAAACTGATAAATACTACGTACCAAAGAAAAAAAGTAAATTAAAAGTAAAAACCGTTCGAAATATCAGAGAAGTAATGGAAAAGGCAGTTTACGCTATGCTGAGTTCAGAAATGGAGAGACACAAAAACATTTTATTACGTAAAATAAGGATTGGTTCATCTAGAGAAGAAGCTACGAAAAAATTTGCCAAAACTATTCTTCGTAGCAGCTCTCCTATTTGTAAAGATGTTTGGCAAATGTTAACTAATTTAAACCCAGAAGGCCATTCACATTCAGCGCAATATGTTCTTTGGAATCACAAATCTATCCAAATAAACGGCAGTAGAGGCGGTAAAAACAAATTTATCTGCAGTTTCGATATTGGCAAAGATAGCATCAAAAATTTGAATGAGTCCTTCGTGAAATCACCTAGCATCTCTTACAGAAATAAAATTCTCCACAATTCTTTACACGTCAAATTTAAACCCGGTCCACTTTCAAAGAAAAAGTTTCTAGATTCCTCATACCAAAAGTTTCAATATGGCGATTCTACCATAGTTAGGTTACCTAAACCAGGTTTAGATGTCAAATCATTGTATGGAACACAACTAAGCCCATCTATGATTAATTTTCTAAGTGAGAATTTTATGCGAAGTACTGATGGAGAAATAACAGAAAAATGGGCAGAGTTTTCACTGTCTACACTCGGCGTGAATAAAAAGGGTGGTGCACAACAGTCTGAAAAAGGTGCGAGTGTATCATTTGATTTAGAATACAAATGTAACCAAAATCGTATCTTAATGCGTAATGGGAGTAGTTACAAAAAAAGCGATACAATATCGCTTGAGGATGAGAAAGCCTTGTCACCAGAGGCTGATATAGATATTGTATTAAATAAAATATTAGATTATGTAGAAATAAAACTTGAGGAAGATAAACTGTATACTAAGGAAGAATGTGTTTTATCAGATTTGGGCGGAAAAGCAGATTTAATAACAAAAGATAAAATTAAAAGAAAATTTTGTGAGCTAGATCGTCTGGACGTTACAGTTATTAAATTATCGACTTCAGAGACAGAAAATACTAAATGCGCAAAAGACTGTTGCTCATTAGGTTGTATTTGTAATTCTTTAGAATGTTCGTATAACTTAAAAACACATTGTGGCCGCGTCGATTGTATGTTCGTATGCAAGTGCATGAATTCTAAACGATGGTATGCGCCGTCTTCTCATGGTTCGCAGTCGTTTTCTGGTCTTGAAGACATAAATAAAAAACTGAATTCAAGACTGGCAAAAGAAGAACAAAAATTTCGACAAACTGTCATCCTATCCGGTGAAAAAAGGATTATGTTAAAGCCACAGCGTAGAAATTGGAAATCTTCTAAAAGATATGCAGAATTTTATAGTAATATGTGTCTTAAATCTGAGACGGAATTAAAAAAAGAATTATTTGTTCTTATACCTAAATTAACCTGTGATAATTGTGAACCTTGGTGTATGGTTCACAATTTGTATAAATGTTTTTGCAAAGGTAAATTCACTGAACTAAAATCAACGACACCTGAACAAAGTGAAACTTCTAATCAGGTTACAGACGTTTGTCAACCAACCGATACCGAGTTGATTGAAACGCCCACAAATGATCCGCCAAAAACTAGATCAAGCCTCCGTTTAAACGAGAGTAAAACTGATATTTCTGCAATAAAAAACATCGTGTCTACTGTAAATGAAGTTGCAAAACCAAAAGAAATTGTTGATCGTGAAAGTTTTCGATGTACTAGGGCAATCCCGTATAGCGGCAGAAAGTATAGTAATGAATATTACTTGGAAACACATAAAAAAATTATTGAAATGGAAAAAAATGATCGCAGACTTCTGAAAAAAATGGCAAGTTTAATGAACATCGACATGGAAAGTGAGAACCCGAAACCAACCCAAACACAAGTTCAACTTATAACGGCCGACGAAAACATTCTTAATGAAACTGAGTGTTTTCCTAAACTTTCTAAAGAATTTTTCGATCAACTTCCTTATAACCCAAAAATGGTTGCCTGGATCATTGCATGTTACAAACACTGCAAAAACTGTAAAACTCAAGGAAAAATAGAAAAATTTCTAAGGCCTCCACGTTTTATGAGAATTGGATTTTATACTTGGGAGTTTATACTCTCTAGATATCGTGAGACAAAAAACTTTTTTTTGGTTACGCCAGATAAACCACACAAAATATTTGTAGCGATAAACCAAAAGCACCCTAAGCTTCAATCATATATTAATATAAAAGATTTAAGTCTGGATGACGTCCAAAATTATCCTAACGAGGTTCAAAATCTTCGAAAAAATGTAATTGTCAAAGAAGACACGTTTTGGATATTGCGTGGTTTGCCGTATTGCTGGGAGTTATATGGCGTTGTAAAGAAAAAAATAAATGAAGACATGGAAGACGAAGACATTGTTTGTTCTTTAAAGTGTGATGAACAAGAGCCATTAGATCTTGGTAAGGGACCATTGAGTATATGTTATGGATTTTCCGATGAGGAGACAGAAGAAAGTAATTCTAATAATATTTTCATAGACGTTGAAAAGAACGACTCGGCAATATTAGCACGATATGACGACAATATAGTTACCGATGTGGAAGAAGTCAAATTTTTAGAGAACGACGATTCCAAATTAAACGAATCTAAAATAAATAAAAACGTAGACTGTATGACTAAATGGTATTTGATGACTGTGGAAAACGATTTTAATGAACTACATTTTTTCAAAAAAGGCTTCTTTGTGCAGTATGATCATGTAGTGCAGGCAATAAACGTGTCACAAACATCTAAAAAAACCGTCAAATTATATTGTCAGAAACGAAACTCAAATGTCGAGGATTTGATACATTTTGGAATCTATGCCATACCTAATGATAATCGCAACGTAGTTGTTGGACCTTACGAACTTGATGAACCTCTAGGTATTGAAGTGGTTAAGAAATGCGAAACAGAAGGTAACGCAAAACAAACAAGAGGTTTGTGTATAACCATAAATAAAAATTATATCAATAAATTGATAGACGATCCGTTATCATTTATTCCACCACAAATTCAATCTCGACCTATGATTCCACTACAAAGTGGAGTATCAAACGATACTGAAAAAGATTCCATGCCATCTACCCCGGATAACACAATTCCAACCACATCCCATGAAGATGAAATAAAAGATATAACTGAACCAAAAACCCAAATTAAAGCTCCACACGTCACCAAACCCATGAAACCTATAAAAATTCGGAAATCAGATGGATTTTACTGTGTCTATCCAAAGTTTGTACATTCTTCAAATAATCCTGGATTAGCAATTATACCGAAAGCGTGTCTATCAAACTCACATCCAATCCAACAGTTTGGAGCAGGAGTTCCAGGAGCAGTTTCGATACGTTCTCAACCTCAAAATACAAAGCCCGTTGCTGAAATTGCTCCCCAAATTAAAACTGGGCAGAGCACCACCACGAAAAAGTTTGAAGGTGGTATGAGTATTTTAAAACCGGAAGAGATTAATAAACGTGTATTGGAAAAAATGCCTGGCCCAAGTAATGAATTGGACAGTTTATATAACAATCTGGATAAAGATATAGAGAATTTCTTAAAAACGGTATCCGTATGCACCCTTCGTGATGAAGAAGAAGTGTACATCATATCAGATGAAGAAACCGTTGATGAAGTTAAGGATGTGTGGATAAAATCGAAAAATATTCCGTCCCTCGGTTGTATACCCGCAAAGATTAACGGTGATGGTCATATAAGTTTTGAATTTCCTGGATTTAAATACACAGACTTTTATCCTAAAGAAGAAGGTTATCGTAAAATAAATCTGTAAGTATTAGAAAATCGGGTGGTATATTTAAGATAAACTATTCAGCGTTTTGCACTTTTAAAGTTACTTTAAGAGTATATTTATTTTATTATTATGTAATAGGGGGCATGCGGGCAGGAGGCTCGATGTTAAATGATACCACCGCCCATAGACACTCACATAACCAGAGGGCTCGCAATTGCGTTGTCGGCGCTTTTAATTCGACACCTAAGTCGAATTAGTTCGGAAATCGGTGGGCAGCTGGTTCCACATACTGGCAAAAACTGCCTTAAAAAACGTAGAATTTCGTATTCTGCCTCGACATCCGATGATAAAACTTCTCTAGCCTGCCAAGTATATAGCTTGTTTGTTTAACTTCTAAAACCGAAATACATACATACAATAGTAACATCAATTTTTAATATTTTAGAGTACTATCAAGAAAAGTGTACGTTCCTAAACAACTGAAAATTGAATGGAAAATTGTAGAAGACATCGACGATACCACAAAAAAATTAGAGAAAGGAGATTTGGATGCGGATTTGGTAAGTCATTCATTTAAAAGGTTTTAGATATCACATTGAGAGTCACTGTGACTGATGAAATAACAATACGTTACGTTTAATTCCAATTGAGTAGTGTTGGCCTAGCATGCGACTCTCATCACTGAGGTCGTAGGTTCAATCTCCAGCTGTGCGAATGGACTTTCTATGTGCGCCTTTAACATTCGCCCGAATGAAGGAAAACATCGTGAGGAAACCGTGAGGCTTGCCTTAGACACAAAAAGTCGACGGCGTGCGTCAGGCACAGGAGGCTGATCACCTACTTGCCTATAAGATTGACTAATGCTCATGTTATACAGAAATTTGAGGCCCAGATCTAAAAAGGTGGTAGTGCTGCTGGTTTTTTTTATTATTATTTTATTTAATGTCTTTAAATAATATTTAACAGGTATTGACAAAACAAGGTCTCAAGAAACGAGCCGATATTACGAAGGTAGTTAAAATGAAAAAGAAACCGCAAACCGGCCCTGTTAGTAAGAAATGTTTTAAAAAAAAGGTAAGTTTCTTATTAAGTTATTTTTCGATTATTTATAGCAATAACTAATTTATATACACCCACATACACACCATCACAACAGCCGAATTAGGTATTACCTAGTTCAATGTAATTAATATTTTTGAAGTTATACTTCTTTAGGCGCGTTATGAAAAATTTATGAGAGTGAAATTTTACGATGCGCGCGCACCGTGACACAAAATTCAGTATGGGCGCCGAGCGTGCGCGAGCGAGATGGGAATTAGACAATCTACTTGTAGTACCTTTTAAACAAATAAAGCAGTTTTAATTATTTTTTCAAAGAAATTTAGCAATGCTTTTTCACAAAGACCTATTTATACTTAGTTAAAAGGTTATGAAACATACCTAGTTATTAAATTGAATTAATAATATAATATAATAATAATTATTATTAATATTAATTAATAATTTAATATTTAAAAAAAAATAAAGAAAGACAAAGAAGTATAACTTCTTACGCGCGTACATAAGTACACGCACCATTTTTTTTTAATTGATGTTTTATTTTGTATTTATTAAGTATTCCATCTTTGTAAATCGTTTTGAAATATCCAAAAATAAACTGATACAACGTCACGGTTCAGTAGCGTTATTCAATTTTTTTTTAATTCGAAGTGAGGTTCCGCTTGCCCCCAGAAAGAGTCTGGGATATTTAGGTCCAAACACCAGAATTTCTGCTATGCAGAGAGGGTAATACCCACGGAAACTTCCTCGAGAACCTCTCTAAAAGGACGCGTTTGCGAGGAACCGGTCGCTCTCACACTCCACTGTCAGCAGTTGGTTACCTCTAAGATAGAGAAACTAATTATCTTAGAACAAATTTTATTACGACAAAATTTGAGGTTTTATTTATTTACACTTCGTTACCTTTTACAAAAACATACATATAAAAAAGCAGGTTATATAAGTTATTAGGCAACGGGCGGCCTTATCGCTAACAGCGATTTCTTCCAGGCAACCCTAATAAGGAACAATAAAAAAAGAAACACCGACAGAGGGTTAAGTACAAGCAGTGCTCAGATAATTAACAAAAAGGACTCAAAATAACATGTAACTATAACTAAAATAAAATCTAAAAGAAAAATAATATTTATATAAATAAAAATGTAAAAGCTAATTCAAAAGTTAATTGAGTCACAATTAATATATAAGTAGTAGCTAATTACGATAGTTAGGTTTTATGTATAATTAGGTTTTATTTATTATTTATAAAGTTAATAGATAAATGACATTTATTCCATAAATTTTGTTGTAGAAAACAAAGTTAGACGCTGTGCCTGACAGCGACCATTTGGAGTATACAAAACATTTGGTTTCTAAGAAAGAAGATATAATGCTGGCTCTGTCTAAAGCAGATGAAAAAGAGAGACAAGACATGTCTGACAGGTTGAGTTTGATTCTATCTGAATCAGAATCACACTAAATACTTATATGTAATATATGTTGACATTCTAATAGCAATCAAGAAACGGGAGTTTTCTTCAGAAGTTTTACATTTCAGAATTCAGACGTGCTGAACGAATACTGCTAGATATTTAAATCTATGCCAGGGAAGTCATTCTGCTGGTGGATAACTGAATTGAACTGTCTTCTTATTACGGAGTCAAGGGTGTCTCCGTGGGGGATGCAGGTAGGGGCAGCTGCCCCCTGCAATAGTCAAAACCTTTTTTACCTATTAATTTCTCAAAATTTATTGTTTGGTATATCTTTTTAGTTTTTAATTGGCTAGGTGGCAGCATGAGACTCTCATCCCTGAGATCGTAGGTTCGACCCCCGGCTGAACCAATGAATTTTCTTTCTATGTGCATAATTAACATTCTCTCGAACGGTGAAGGAAAACATCGTGAGGAAACTGGCTTGCCTTTTACCCAAAAAGTAGGCGTGTGTCAGGCACAGGAGGCTGATCAGCTACTTGCTTATTAGATTGACAAATGATTATGAGTACAGAAATCTGAGGCCCAGACTTAAAATTACGTATCACATTGTTTGTCCGCTATGGACTCTTTAAACTACTTAACCGATATCAATCAAATTTGCACACCGTGTGTAGTTTGATCCATCTTAAAGGATAGGATAGCTTACATCTCAATTTATGCCCGCAATATTATTTTATTGCAAAATATTTGTTTTATATTTGATAGACTTCTAACAGATGGCGCTGTGTTAAAAGTACCAACGTTTCACATAAGCTACAATTTAATGGCATAACCATCAAAAAACCATGGTGGTCCCCATGACTGGTGTTCTCCTACCGTACCCTCCTACCTGCCTATATTAATGTTCATAAATACTAGATTTAGAACTGTTGAGACAAATCTATAAGTTCCAAAAGCGACAACAAAGTTTAGACCGTCGGAACTTAATCAACGCAGTCAGAGATGTCTTTATACAGTATTATCGGGTAAAAACATCGACTGATGAAATTGAGACTGTTAATTTTTAATTATGTGTCTAGTACTGATCTCAAACATTGCTCTTTGCTCATTGATTCCTTTGTGAAAGTGAACCCAAATTGAACTAGGGTCAGGTGGGGTAAATGCGAGTACCATAACTAAATTGACTTATTATTTTGTGGTCTTTTACAATATAAAAATAATTTTTACTGTGAATATTAAACATGTTTTAGGCTTTTGTTTGATGTAATTACTTATATTTAATTATGGATGATTACAGATTAACTCTCTGTTGCATTTTCCCGGTGTAAAGGGGTAAATGTAAAAATATGTTAAAATTCTAATAGTGTAGATAGTTACTAATCTGGGGTAATTGCAATAAAATACGCAAATTGAAATATACTTTGGTTTTTATTGCAACGAGATTGGAGAAAATCTTTACGTGTATAAGAGATGCCAGCACTAGTTTATTTTGTGTGTTTGTATCAGTTAAAGTTATGGTATTACATTTACCCCGTTCATGCATTTACCCCACCTGACTATAATTGTTTTATAAACTTGTGTTATATCTTAAAGCTAATTTTCTTGTTTGGTTTTTTATTGTTTAATTGAAAGGAATGATTGATGCTCTTGAATTTATTCCCGGATTTTTGTTGTCATGATATTAAAGTGTAAATTATTATTTTTTTTGACCTTATTTATGTTTAACAAGGTCAAGATTTTGACAAGTTTGTTCACAAGAGTTCAGATTTTTATTTAGTTGAGACTATACGACAGTCCTGTCGTATTAATTAGCTCACATTAACGTGAGTACTTTTATATTAATTCTGTAAACAGATTCGATAGTCGGTCTCGCCTAGGGATGCATCCGATACCGATACCGATACCGATATATCGGCGATACTTTGGGTTTGCCGATATATCGGTATCGGCGATATTTTGATTGCCGATGCAACGATACTTTTGAAATTTCGCGCTTTAAAAAAAGTAATGTAAACGCGCATCTTGTTTGATCCGGGGCGTGGGAAACGAGGTACGGACTATCTATGCCCCTCACACCCGCTTAGTCTCCGCGTATTCCATTTAGCTAGAAACTTTAGTTGGTTTTTAACCGCTATCGCGCGTAGTATTTTTTCAATACCAAATTAAATAAAAAAATTAATTACAAAAATCTTATCAATGTTAATTTTAATTATGAACAGTTATTTATTTTATTTTAATTTAACTATTACTCTTAATTCTTAATTTTATTTACTAAACCTTTAATCTTAATCAAAGTTTGTGACTGTTTATATTTTATAATAAAAAAAAATTAAAAACTTTAATCAAACTTGATATATTTTACCTTAATTTAATTTGAATTCAATAAGCATTAGTATCGGTATCGGAATCGGCGATATTTCTATTAGAGTATCGGTATCGGTATCGTATCGGCAAAAAGGCGTATCGATGCATCCCTAGTCTCGCCTATCGAATAGTACGTTACACTAAGGTTCCTAGTTTTAAAGGCGTTGTAAATATCTTGTTTAATGTTTTGATTATAGACGTGTTGTTTGTATCAACAAATTATCTGTGATAATACATTTATTATGAAATATATTTGTTTTATTTGTGACTTGTATAAAAGCAAAAACTTGAATGCTATACGACAATTTAAATACCCATTTTTACATGAGTTGACACTATTTTATATAATTTAAGAACACCACAAAAATCTTTAGCCAAGGCAGAACGAATGGAGTATGTATTTATTAATATATACTTCTCCTTCAGTATATGTGGCTATTTCCATACAAACACACCAATATTTATAAGTATTATATTTTACTTGGGTAGGCCATTCAAGGCCAGTGTTTTTAATTATAATATATTTGGTTTTGTAATTTTAGAAAAAGTCTTGGCTACCGAAATAAAATCAAAATATTATAGGGTTCAAAATGAAACAAAATTACTTTTTATATTATCTATTATCAGGACAATGCTTTATAATTCGTATGTCAAGTGGTAATTTTGTCTACAATCTATTAACATCAGCGAAAACAGCAATCACAAATTCTCAATTATTAAAATACTATATTTTGAAATCTATTATAATTTTCTATGAAAATATTGTATCTGTATATTTAGAATGATGGCAAATAAAGGGGTGATGAGCGTGTGAATAGGAACTACATATTGCTCGATACTTTTATTTTTATATATTTATGGTCGATACTTTGATTCAAGATATTAAGCCCGTATTCGTTAAGGTATCTTTTCGGCAAGGTATCTTCAGTAAGGAATCTTTTCGGTAATATATATTTTCGGTAAGGTATCTTTTCGGTAAGGTATCTCTTCGGCAAGGTATCTCTTCCGTAAGGTAACTATTCGGTAAGGTAAGACGCACTTCAAGAGCGTTGCTATGGCACAGACATTATACACGTATCGCGTAAGCACGGCTTGATATCAGAATACATTTAACTTTGTGACAAGTTCTTTCCTTCCAGCACCTTCTTGGCGATGCTCTTGCTTGCACCTCTTGTGAGTCATTAATTCCTTACGGTATTGTTTTGTAGCCAGTTTGAGGTACAGCACCAGTGACCCAAAGAAGTCGTGATCACTTTACAGAATAGCGGTCCTGTTTGTAATATATTGTAGGTGATTTTATACCAGTATAAAAATTTCATCCTATGCAATACGGGCAACCGGCGCCCAAGTTTCAATTTTTGTGCATTGTCAAACTGACAAATTGTAAGAGAGCATGCCATAAAGAGATTACATTAAAGTTTGATTCAGGAATACGGGCCCAGTTTTTGAATCGTAGGTCTAGACAAGAACGTTACTAGAGTCTGGCTTATGAAAGAAGATAATGGAATTATTTGAAAACTTTCGGATGGCAACACAGAATGTCATTGAATTTCTTAAGTTAGTATGATTTATTGTCTTGATATTTCATGCAATTACTCATTTTTATTTCTATTATTGAGATTTTGGATTCTGATTTTGATTTTTCCGAATAATGTTGTGTTTTATAATAAATATAGTTTTAGTTTTCCATGCAATGCTAGTCATTTTAAGTATCAATAGTAAAATACTAAATACGTTACTATCAATGTAAAAAATAATAAAATAAACTATAGTATCAAGTATGTTTAATCCACAAAATATATCAAAATTTTAGGAATTGCCGCGCTTTTTCGTTTTCTTCTTTCATTACCCAGACTCTATATAATTTTTTTAGCAACTCACGCTTCTGTCTCAATTCGACTCTAAAACAGAACAGGGCATATATGACAGAACTGATTGATACTCTTAAGTTGACTTTATTGCTGAGTATTAAAGTGCATATTACAATGCACAATCAGTCCTGCTTTGAAGCTGTAAGCTTTATGAATGGTCAGTCTCATACGACAAAGGATGTTCAAGTCAAATATAATAATAATATTGTCTATAATTAGTAAATAGACCGATTCCGATTATTCATCGTTTAAAATATATACAAATAAAATATAACTGGAGTGTAATAATATATTCCAACTTTGTTTGCCGCTTCCCTAATGCGTTGCTAGGCAACGATCGTCATTTATTTATTCTGAATTTTTTTAAGCACGGGTACGCAAATTCGCAGTCGAATAAATTCATCATAAAAATGTTATTACATGATTTTCAAGTATAAACATCTTTATTAAGACTTTACGCTGCAAATTAAAATGATTATATTGTATTTAAATAATATTCTGTTATCGGAAGGGGTCTATTTGCCATGGAGTCACGCGTACGTACAAGAACATATACTTATTTATAATTAGTGTCTTAAGTGCGGTCTGTGGAGGGGCGACGAGTGGGGCGAGGGGGAATGACGAACTCGTGGTGGGGGGGAGCTGCGAAGGGGTTGCTCTGAGCGAAGCCTGACGTTGACGCTTGACGCTGGGGGGCAGGTGCCCGGCGCTGTGGTGACGATCTGGAAATACTACACATGCTGAGAACCATATATATATTTGACTTACTCATACCATACTCCGAGCCGTCCATTAAGTATTGAAAAAATAAAATATATGATGCACGGCTGAGTGCGATTTAATAAATAATTTTATACCAAACATTCATTTATATATGTACAATCAAACATATTCTTTAAGTGCACCGTATTAACTAAAGTACTCATATATATTATATTAATGCCTTAGATACAAACAGAACATTCACACAAATATTTAGCGTAATGGGTAAAACATTCAATAACTATTTCAAAGGTGTCTAGTCTTTTATAAGACACTTTGAGATAAAAACAAGGAATTTAGGTCTATGTCTGCCGCAGTAAATTTTCGCTCTATTAAAAAATAATTAACTATAACAGACAAAAAGCTTGTTCTAGTAACAATGCAAACAAAAGCGGATAGCAACATAACATTGGACCCTAAATACACCATCTAATGTACAAATACTCAAAGCCGACTCAATAAAGCATGTATATAAGTGGCGTGAGTATTCGGTCATACTTGGGTGAGGTGTTGAATTCGACGGCGGACATTTGCCTGGGCGGTAACGCCGGCGGCACGCCGCGGCCCGCACTCGGTACCACACTGGCCCCAACACGTGGTGGTATCTGCGTATATACGCAATATTCACAAGAGAACGACTGCATTCTAAATTGTACTATTAGTTCAAAATTAGCTTTTTTGTGTACATTTTGGTTGACGCGCAATGTATTCTAATATCTTCTAACTTCTATTGATTCTCAATATCCTATAAAAATGTTTTGTTGGCAAATAGGCTAGTTGACAGTATGAAAAAAGCAGTGGCGGATTTACCAGCAGGCTAAGTATGCGGAAGGCTAAGTAGGAGACTAGGGCGGCCAATTTGGAAACCTATTTTTTTTTCTACATAGATATCAAAAAGATTTCTACATGACGACTTTTCCAGACAGTTTTACTCAACCAGTAAACGACCTCTACGCCCTCAGATCAGATTGAACCTATCTACCTATCAGTCAGTCCTACTACTGGTGGGAGGCTGTGAACTGGATGGTTTGTGTATAATTCTGTGTTCAAAAATCAAACCCAAAAATTATTTGACGTGCAACGAAATTGTTGTATTCATAAAATAATCTAGGATATGACATTATTAGAATTGTAGGGCAGCAAAAACTTCACAGCCTTGAAAATTAGTAAATCCGCCACTGGAAAAAAGTGTTATTGAAAGTAATATATATATATATCAGGGCTTTAAAAGGTGTTATGATAGATAGATAATGGTAGAGTACAGACAGGAATAGCGGGATTTTGAGGAGGCAAAAAAGGGCACATAGACATTTGAAAAGAATGAAGATAATTAATGTGTTTAAGTGTTATAGTATCTGAAATAAAATATGACTATTAGAAGTAAAATAACTAGTAAAAAATATCCAAAAATTTAAAAGAAAACGATTGTTTTACCTATATCACGTGACACCGTCAGGATTAGTGTAAAGGACGTTGGCCTACAATGCTTGTAAATGTCTCATCCTAATTCTCTTGTGAAGGATTTTCATACAATATACTGTATTTTGTCTAAAATTGGCGTATTAATTGTCAGGAGCCTCTTAATATGAAGAGGCTAAGAACGGCTTTAATTTACGCAATGGTCATATGTATAAGAAGTACTTTCTTATTAAGTACCAATTAACCTAACAAACCAATTGACCAAATGTGGTGTTAATAATAATTGGTTTCTCTTCGTCAGCAAGAGAATCATACACATAGGGTCTTTGTATATTGTTAGATATGTAGTGAGCAAAGTTTACTTTCTCTACTTTCGAAGAATTTTGATATCCTTTGGAATACATATCAATAGCTTTTCGGGGCTTTTTACAGATTAATTTGAAAATTTACTAGAGTCTAATGAAAGAAGATAATTGAATTATTTGAAAACTTTCGGATGGTAACACAGAATGTCATTGAATTTCTTAGTTTAGTATGATTTATTGTCTTGATACTTCATGCAATTACTTATTTTTATTTCTATTATATATTTTATATAATAGCCTAAACTTTTAATTGATTTTTTGGAATCTGATTTTGATTATTCCAAATAAAGTTGTGTTTTTTTATATTTTATAATAAATATAGTTTTACTTTTTCATGCAATGCTAGTCGTTTTAAGTATCAATAGTAAAAGACTAAATACGTATAGTTTTTAATTTCATAGAAATACAAGTACTATCAATGTAAAAAATAATAAAATAAAATGAAGTATCAAGTAAGTACATTTTTTTTAATTTGCCGCGCTTTTTCTCTACCACAGAAGTCACGAATTATGGCAAGGATATGCTGACGTTTAAAGGGAGCGCAATTGCCTGCCTGCGTCGATTACAAGTGCTATAGATTTGTGTGTTATTTGTTACTTCTTTTTATGAATCATTGTTGTTGGTTCTTTGTATTCTTTTATCACGTTTTCTTTTTTGTGTTGTATAACTGTTAGTCGATGCAAACAAATAAATAAACGTTTCTGTGTTAAAATTTCTGAAGTTGAAGTTAACACTACTCTCAAACAACTTGACGTTTGTGTGTTTACAAGTATGTTACGTCATAGAAACTGGTGCTACGCCATCTTGGATAGGGAAAGGTATAAGCGGGTTATTGAAATTATGAAAATTTAAAGCCAATACTTAACCGAAATAAACTGAAATGGTTTTTAAAACTTGTCAAATAGCCTATTACGAAGTTATTGACCAAATGTACAGAGACCTAGGGCATTTCTCCCATTCCTCAAGTTATCGAGAACTTCAATCCGATTTTGACTTTACTAACTACATATTTCTATCCCTTACAGATTGCATAATAATTATTTTTTCTCTCACCGACGGCGGATCATGATTTTTGGGTGGCGATGAATGCGACATTGTTCTCGCTAGTCGATGTTGGGGCGCCGGAGGTGGAGGGCGGCGAGGGGGAAGGCTCTCCGTGCGATGCACTCTATCTCGCTCACTCTCCTTGCGAATTCTGCTGCTCTCTCTTTCGGGACTTTCCCTAACCTCGCCTCGCCTTTCTATACTTTCAATCTGGCCCACACGGGATGCCACGTAATCCTGAAAAATGTGAAAAGTTGTCTTACAACGACGACGACCGACGGTTTCTTCGTTGTATTATTGCCTATATTAAAAAAATATGTATGTTACATAAGAATTTTAGAAAGATGGTAATTGACACAAAAAATGTTGGAAAACTCTGATCTGGCTCAGACTTACAGTTTTAGCGTCAGGCCTTTCCGGTAGAGTCCTTTGAGTTTGGTAAGACTTATCAGAGGCCTTTTCAGGGTAATTCCGGTCTGGAGGCCTATCAGTTCTTTCAGGCTTAAATTCGGCCTGATGAGGCCGTTCAGGCAGAGTCCGTGAGGTCTGCCTGTCGGGAGGCACACGTGGACGATCACGACTTGCTTCTGAATCCCTTGAAAATTTTTCTTCTCTGTCTCTGTCTGATTCAGACTTCTCCTGGAATTTTATAGATAAGAATTAGAACCAACTAGAACTAATACAGTGACACTATTCACTACTAGTCTCAGACTTCTATATCGGTTTCGTGATTATATGTTTATTTTTTGCTGCACATCTTCGTGACGCTAATATTATTATTATTGCGTTTCATCCATAATAATTTTATCCTCATGCGTCTAAAGTAGTGTCACTTCAAAAAATCGTGATTCAAATTCGCCAATCACAACAATAATGTTACCTGTTGCGAGGTAGCACCAGATAGATGCTGTGGTGAAGGCGGTATCTTCGCGGCTTGCTCCAGAATCGCCTTTTTCTGCTCCTGCCCCGCTGCGAAGTATGAGAAAACGCACAGAACCGCGTAACAAATTTGGTCCGCCTGAAAGTTTGATAGAAGATACATAATAAAAAGTTGAAGCAATTAAATTTTGAAGCGTGTGCGCAGGCAAAATGAGTTATGGGATTGACTAATTTAGATAGATTTCCACAGCAAAACACGGCAAGCTACGTGAATAGTGCATGCTACACGATTTATAATACTGAAATAAGTGTTCATAAGTTAATAATTAAGTGATTATCAAAAAATTACACTAATTAAAAACATTTTAAAAAGTTACACTATTTTAAAAAAAACAGTAATTTTTAAATGATATTTTCGAAAATGTTAACAGAATACTTAATTACCTTCGAAGAGTTATTCTATCTAAATTGTCAACACCCGTTAGCAACAAGCGTAAAAAAAATAAAAGCGAAAAACATATAAAAAATTACATACATCATGAAACATAGGGTGCGTATGTCGATTCGGTTTCGCGAACATACAGATAATACCGAGAAAGCCAAATGGAGAAGATACGATGAAGATCAAGCACTACTCTTTCTGCCTACAACAAGATATTGATAAGTGCTACAAGGAGTGTTCAATAAACAGTGATAATGCAAACACAAAATACTTAGGCAACGATAGATATTAAAATAATAAAGCAATCAATTCTCTTTTGTTTTTGAAGTTATACTTCTTTAGGCGCGTTATGAAAAATTGATGAGAGTGAAATTTTACGATGGGCGCGCACCGTGACACTAAATTAACAGAATGAAGTTGCCCACCGAAGGTGCTACGGCATTGGACATAATTTAAAAACAACATTCGAATAATAATAGAATTTATGTTACACTTAATGTAAGAGAATATTAATAAATATTTATTTAATTTTTCAAATGTAAACTTTATTGACTATAATGACTCCTTTTCCAGTCTTTGATTATTTAATTGTAATTAATTATTTGCATACAATCAAAAAACTTTTTTTAAATAATGCCAAAGAAGTATAACTTCTTACGCGTGTACATAAGTACACGCACCCTTTTTTTTTAAAAAGACATGCCAGTTGGAGCTGCATTGTTGTATTGACGAAAGTACCGTAAAATTCGTGGTAAAATACCAGGGTCAATAAATAGTGATAATGCGATACATTGTCCTTGGAAAGAAAAACAATAAATATTGTCAGCATAGCCCAAACATTAGATATAACTCAAACTCAAAATATCTTTATTCATGTAGGTAAACAAGAATAGAGATATTTTGAGTATGAATTGTCAGAAAGTAGTTAAATTAATTGTAAATTTCCATTTACTACCAGTTCGCAAGTCAAGGGCGTAGAGCGGTTAAGAAGAACTGGCAAGAAACTTTCCACCATATAATAATAAAAAGAAAAAATCAATTCTTTTTTTGTTCAGTAGAATCGTTCGGATAGTATCGGAATGTGTTCAAAAAATTATTTCATGTGGGCACGGTAATAAAATATCTCTGTTTGAAACATTTAACTATATAGCTGGATATTAGAGATTCATGCAAAGAAGAACTTCCATTGACGACCCCCGCACGGGACGGCCTAAATCAGTTGTCACTGTTAGTAATGATTCAAAAAGTTGAGATCATTGTATTGGCGGATCGTATTTAGTGTTAGTTTTATAGAAGAAATATAGATTTTTACAAGAGGGGTCATAATACACGTGCGTAGACACAAATAAACTGTCATACTACGATGAGGCGAGTCATGCCTCGTATTACAAGAGCCGGGAATGAAAGCTTTACGAATTACGAGTTCATTGGAGGAATGGTTGAATTAAAATACTTAGAGAGAAAGGTGAATGATACCAGTGTTTTAAAAAGTAAAAACAACTGCCAGATCATGCCAGTGAAAATACAAAATAGAATACAAATGTATTTAAATCAGTTCCTCCTTTAATGTAGGTATAAACTGAATACTGTATGTGAATGACAATAGTTTGAATTAGGTCTAAATTAAAATGTTTGACATTACGTGGGTTGAAAAGTTCGTAGGCTGACACATAGATGGCGCTGTATACATTTGATAACTGTCGTACTATTACTTTGTGACATAATTATATATATATAATATATTGAATGAACTTTTATTTCTTTAAATGAATAGATAAAGTTACAGTCTAAAGCAACGGACAGCCAAAATTAAATAAAAAGAGTCCACATAAAATTACAGAATTAATTTTACTGTGATCATAAATTAAATATTGCTTGCTTACCATTACTGATTTGTACTTTCTTTGAGTTATTTGCCTTGTCTTGGGATCTGTAAAGGTATTTCTAGTATAACGTTTATTTATTATTATTATTTATTAGATTTAGAATCTTGTATAAAACGTAAAGAATAATTTAATTTGGCTAGGCGAAGTAGATTTATTAGAAATATATTCATTAAAATAGATAATTAAAAGTTGTTTCTTTGTTTGTTTCGGTAATAAAAAAATAGTTGAAAATAATACTTGTGGTATTAATACTTACTGAATTCTTCTAAAACGAAGATACCTCCGTTCTGTGTGAAGCACTTTCGGATGTGATCCAGCCTCACAAAGAACTGAAAGATAATTTATAACATCAATAACTTTATCTACTTTTATCATCTAACACTACTTCAATATAGTTCTGACACAAAATTGTTCTTAGCGTACATAGTACATGCGTTAAGCCAAGAGGACTCTGTGCGAGCCAAAAACAATTTCCGTTTGAACTCTAAAGCTGGGAACAAAATATGCAAAAACACTACAAATCTACAATGCTAACATGCTGACAAACCATTAAATAGCTATAAATAAATATAAAATTAGCCATACAGATATTGTCAGAAAATAAATAGCTGCAACATCAGCAAGAACACGATTCGCCCATATCACGAGTGTGACATCGGTGAACCGGAAACTAAGATCCGTATTCCATAAACATCGAAATCATCGAGTCGGATGGTGGAATACGGGCCCAAGTGTCGAAGTGTGAGGTGCGGTGAGCGAGAGCGCGGTGCCAGGGCTGAAGGCAGAACTCAGAACTTGTGAGATGGCAATGCTCTACGACTGACCTCGTCACGGCTTTCGCTACGGCCTCCGGAGACTAACCTCGGGCGAATGACGGATCTGACGGACGCCGGACGTTCCGTGAATGCAAGCTATCGGGTGCGTATGAACAAAAAGGGCGAAAGTGCATGCACGACGGCGCGGGCGCCAGCCGCACTCGGGTAACTAAACAACGCTAACGGCTAAAACAATCGAAAGCCTCAAACTACAAGTAAAGCCCTACGAGCACGGACGGTCTATCGCTACCGACCGGCTTCTAAACCACTGTGTACCTCGAAATCCTTCAGGCGCCGGCAGCGGGTCCGCAGAGAGAACAAAAAATTTATATTAGTTGAGGGCCGAGCTACTCAAGGACCATCTCAAAAGTTCCTAGCGGAGCGCCGCAGCGGGATGATGCAGACAGATAGCACATGCACAAATCATATGTAAATCGGACAACGGTTAACCTTAAAATGTAAATAAAATAAACAAATGACTAGCTATTACATCGAAATAGTAATAGAAAATACAAAAATTATTTAGCAAAGCTGCGTTATATAAAAAAATTTGTAGTTTTGTTGGACATCAAAGTTTTGTAGGATCAATTAAGGAAAATGAGAATAGGAAAGTTTGAGTGGTCCTTGCATGGTCTCGATATACAATGGGTCTATCGTCTAATCTGGGTTCATCTAATTACTTAATTTCAGCAGATTTGCAATGATTAGTAGAATATAGTAACAGATAAGCTAGCGCGGGCCGACTCCATTGCATTTTGTCGACGATATTCTATAAAAATTTCAAAGATTCCCAAAAGCGAAAACATTGACGGATAGATCCTTACCTTACAATGTACTATATAGGTATTGATTTAAAAAGCAGACAACAGATTAAGATGTAAATGAAAAAGCGACATACCTTGCTATGATGAAACAGTAGCCCGACGCCTTCCATGCAAACCTTGAATGTGCCAACAATATTGCGTTAGATAGGAAAATGTATTTTCTATATACTAGAGCCTCTAACAAATGTTGTATATCTTGTTTTGACTCTTGTGGCCTGTATCGCAGTTTCATAATAAAGCCAAGAAAATGGCTGATAAATTTGAAGAATTTGTCTTTAGTAACGGTTATTTTTCATAAACGAATTTTTGCAATATAAAATTGGTATAAAGGAGAATGAAAGAAGACTGTGATAGACCTGTATGAGTCCCCCCTCTCCTGAAGCGCAGTCTTGGACCGGAAACTCTCCACCCAGTTCCGCTGCTTCCTGTTTCCGCCCACTCTTCTCCATTGCCTCCTTAATACTGTAGTACAGTGCTTTGCACTGCGAACAACCATGGAACAATTTTTCATACAAATTTAATAAACGAAATCTGCTAGGGCCGTGTAAACCTAAACTGGCTAGAGTATTCGACGTCATGTTAGGCCCCCAAAAAAAGACTTTTCTCTGCAGGAAATAGGACTGTACACTTCGTGGCATTTTTAGTTTCGAAAGTCGAACATTAAAAAGCTGCTTACTAAATGTGTAATGTCAAACGGGCAGCAGGTTCACCTGATTTTAAGTGATACTCATGGACACTCAAATCGCCAGGAGGCTCGCAAATGCGTTGCCGGCCTTTTAGGAATTGGTACGCTCTTGAAGGACCCTAAGTCGAATTGGTTAGGAAATACTTTAGTGGGCAGCTGGTTCCACATAGTGGTGCGCGGCAAAAACTGCCGTTCTACCCACCTTTTTCGTATAATATTTATGTAACTGTGTTTGGCCACCATTCTTCCTCCATAGACATAAGACTCGAATTTTTGGACTATATGTCATATTCACTAGTCGCTCGTACCACCATCTTTCTATTATTGTACCTGGGAATAATATTTTAATTTTTAACATCCCAGAGAGACGGGTTTTTTCATATAAAGAAAAGATATTGCTAGCTAATTGTCAAATATTTTTAAGTCAACTTCAAAAAGGCAGTTGATCAGACCGGATGTTGTGGAATTCGATATTTGAATTGCAAGTTTGTCTACAAATAAATCAAGATATGTTATTTTGTCTAAGTTTTATCTAAATCTTTTAAGTACTTATTAAGTTATAATAACATATGTAATATTAAAATGCTTTAAATAGAATATATTTTTCCTCTATTATATTAATTTAATGCTGAGAACCTTCGTATGGCTTACTCTCGGAGCGTAACTCCGACGATTTATGAAATCGCCACGCTTATAAGAGAAAACCTGAATGACCAAAATGTACTGCCATGGTTCGTACCGTGAATGTATAATGAAAGTACTGAGGTAGATAAGACATATACTAAGATTGACATTACCTTGCGTAGAGCGTAACACAAGGCCATCTGTGCGAACCTCCATAAAACGCAATGGACCACTGGCGTCGCGTTCGTGCACCGTGAACGACGCACGTCGGGCCTGACGCGAGCCCAACGCTTTCAACTCTATATCGTTACCGTGCTGAAATTTTGATATTTTATTTTAAATATTATACTTTTTGTTGTTCAATTATGCCAGGCGATCGCCTGCATGCAAGAACAGTGTTGGCCTAGTGGCTTCAGAGTGCTACTCTTATCCCTGATGTCGGAAATTCGAAGTCGTGCATCAATAGACTTTGTGTTTATGTGCGCTGTTAACACTTGCTCGTACGGTTAAGACACCGGAGATCGGCATATCGATATAGTATAAGATCCCGATATACAACAACCTTCACCGAGATGCTTATTTAATGAAACGTATTTTATATTTAATTTAATATGTCAATAAACTGAAAGTGACTGAAATTTGCTAGGCAACCCATATGGATTATATTTATTGGCATATTAAATTAAATATAAAATAAGTTTCACTAAATAAGCATCTCGGTGAAGGTCGTTGTATATCGGGATCTTAGACCAATAGCGTATGTCAGGAACAGAAGACTAATTTCATATTATAAAAAACAAATGATTACGTAAAAGATATCTGCGGCCAGACCCAGAGTTTGTAGAGCTACTTCTCTTGCATAATATATTGTATCTTGTTTATATAAAATAAAATAAATCAGTGGCGCTACAACCTCTTTAGGTCTTGGCCTCAGATTTCTAAATCTGTTTCATGATCATTTTTAAATCTAATAAGCAAGTAGGTGATCAGCCTCCAGCGCCTGACACATGCCGTTGACATTTTGGTTCTAAGACATGTCGGTTTCCTCACGATGTTTCCTTCACTGTTCGAACAAAATATGTTAAATGCGCACATAGAAAAAAAAATCCATTGGTGCACAGACGGGGATCGAACCTACGACCTCAGGTATGAGTCGCACGCTGAAGCCACTAGGCCAACACGGCTCTTGTTTATATATCATAGCATATTAAATAACTGAGTTGTTAATCCATTAAACAACTTACTTCACTATGCCAAAGCGAATAGACAACAAACAAAAACCCTTACCAAATTATGCACCACATCCAGGAGATGATTGACTTCCTGGCTATAAACCAGACCAATATGACTCTTAGCCAGCAGCCTCCGCACTTTGTTCCTCACAATATCTGCTTCAACGCCAAACAATACCATAGCAGCTGTCAAATTGTATAGAGCCGTTGATAGCAATCTATCCTCTTCATGTTCCAATCTCTTCCTTTCTGTTTCACTTAAACATTTGTAACGTTCCATCATTTCGTTCGCGCCTTGGTCCATTCCTATCATGTCGCGTTCTTGGCTCACGGCGTCCAGGAATGCGTCCTCCCAAAATTGCATTTGGTCCCATAGGTTTGATCTTTCTTTACCTGTACAACAATTGATTGTCTTATAACTAGTTACTATCTGATGATTATGAACGTTGATACAAAGATAAATACAGTCAAAATCTGTCCCTTTGATGTCATCAAACGACATCGAAGGGACTACTCATATTTGGTCGTAAAAACCGATATTCGTAACAGCCGATGACGTTGTTATTAAGTACTTCATACAATATAATTCAGTACACGTACGTAAACGTTGTCTTCGTAAACGGTTTTGACTTTATACGCTTTGATAGTCTGTGCGGAAAAAAAACCACGAATTTGAGGTTATTGCAGTGCTGCATTTTGTTTTGTTTTGTTGGCAACACTGGTTTGACTGTCTGGCATTGTATACGTGTAGTAAACAACGTGTAAAAAAACCAGCTGTCAAAAACGTATATCGTATTTTTGTACAATAAAACAAAAGAATGTATAAGTGAAATAATATTTGTAAAGAATAGGATGACGTACCTATTAGCCCCTGGTATAAATAAGTTCGAGCTGTATCAGGTGAGGTAAGAGGAGAAGTGGTTGGTACTCCAACAGGTGCCTTAAAGGTTGTACCAGACTTCGAAGAGAAAACGCTCGCTGCTCTTGGTTTGCCTCCACCGCGACCGGCCTGCGTAAACTGTTTTTTCTATAATTTTTGCCTTTAGTCAAAATGTTTATTAAAAAAATTATAACTTAAAAAAGTGCTGAGAGCACTATCTTGGACCCTTTAATATTCGTTTTGTAATAAAAAAGGTTTCTATACACGTTAATTCACCAAAAATTACTTAAGTACATTTTGGACAGTAAAAAGAATTTGTTCTATGTGACGATATTGCTAATGAATTAAGTTAGACTCCTCTTGTGATATATCATGACTAAATAGCTGTGCATAGACCATTTTTCGTTTGGAACCTTCGTCTTAAAATAAGATATTTAAAACACAACTTGTAATAATTAAAGAAAGACATGCTTAAAAAGATTTAAAATTTGTTGAAATTGCATGAAGACGTAATAGATGTGCTAATATTTAACGAACCTACGATGATATACTGATTTTAGGAAGTATTATTTTAATGAAAATGACTGTACATAGACAATAAGCAAGGCAGTGATAATGAAATGTCACGCATTTGAAAACAAGTGAGTGTACGCTTAAAGCAGAAGATTATGAAGATAACATCTCTCAACTTTGTAGTAATAGATTTTTAATTATACGTTCGCAAGAGAAAAGTATGCCAGTGTCCGATTCTGAAGTTGGTCACTTGGAGTCCGTAAATTATAAGCGAAATCTAAGATTTAATGTAAGTATGTCAAAGAATTTATCATTTTAATATACCCAAATAGTCTTTGAATGTTTTGTTATTATCACTGAGTGTGAAGGCTAGCATTATGACGATTTAGTAATCAATAAAGTGGCCACAATTTATTACTAAATCAATTTAATAAAACGTGTATATGTATAAATAATAACTAATAACTATTTAAAGCCAAACCGAATTGACAACCGACAACTGACAGCTGTCAGTGAACACTGACATCTTTCAGTGATGCCAACTCCGTCAAAAAGTTCCCCCGTAGTACCAACTTCAAATACCCCTAAAGTTTTTTTTGTACACTCGGTATGAGAGGTAATATTAAATATGCATTAATAATACATTCAATATAAAATAGCTATTATTTGGAACTTAGAGTGTTATAGCTTGGAATTTTACATTTGCTTTAATTTGTTGGTTCGAGGCTATATAAATTGCGTGCTTTTAAAAAAAAAACAAATTTGATTCCGCCTACATTCGGAGGGAAAACACCAAAGTTGGCACCACTGACATCTATCTTATACGATGTTTCCTACATAAATATTTTTCTAGTTGAGAGGTGTCTCACATTGAAAGCGAAGACAGCGTGACGACTTACATCAAGATACATGACGTCAGTATCAGAGAGATTTGATTTATATTGATGTTCGTGAAGAACTCTGTTGGTCGTGATATACCCTTCGCCCACCGAGCACTCTGATTGCACCTGTCGCCAATTAAACACCTTTATATACGCACTGGTATCCAGTGCATGGTCAACAATGACATGTCCATGCAAATGTACAACATTATAGCTATATAATCCTACATTTGTATTTTATACATGAGTCGGTTAGGTGAAACAGTTTTAGAAGATAAGTTTTAATACTTGATATTTACCGACTCAAATACTTAAATTTAGAAGCTTATTTTAAAATATTTAATATTCAAAAATTGTTTTTAAAAATTCATTTAAGCTTTTAAATTTAAGTTATATTAGACACATAATGGGTATTAGACACTAAGCCATGCTAACTTAACACACATATCATGCTATAATACAATTAATACTTACATCGGAATCATACGATGTTAATTTGCTGAAAAGTAGATTTCTCTTTGAATTCAACATGTCCTTGAACATTTCTGTTGTAGTCTGGGCGTCGTTTGGATCCATTTCTGGGTAGTTAAGCACTGGCATATCTGGGTAAAATATTTGGAATGTATACATTGAACATACAATGCAATATAGGTACACCACCTTCATATTATTTTTTAGTTGTTATAACACTTGGAATTGTGCGATACAAAAACACGGTAACGTTATTAAAACTTAAACCAGTGAAAAATTGTACATAACTAATAAAATATAAGAGTCTTTACTTCAACTTTGACCTTGTTCCCTTTGGAAAAGAGATTAATTTGTATTAAAAAAATTCAAAATAAAAAAATATATTCCATATATTTTTAACAACATTGGTTTGAGGTTTTTTTTGAACTTACCGTTTTCGAAAAAAAATAGGTAAGACAAAAATGTGCTCCTGCCCCATTGTACTTGAAAAACTACCAGATAATAGAAATGATTGATATATAATTATTACATATATCTACTAACATATTACATATACTATGGTCCTGTAGACTAATTTTTTTGCTATTTTTAATTGAATAAAAAAACTAATTACCAGATTGCGAGCTTTTTCTTGAAGACGGTGTCGAGGGTGTGTCCAGATCCTGTCGATAATCAGTAAGAGACGACCCTCCCATCCCGCCTTGCTCCAACCCAGCCACTTCCTTGCTCCAGTAGTGCGTATGAGCCATTTCTGTCAACTGGAACACTGAAGCCATCCCGCCCAATCCGAAATTGGAGTACGTGAACTCTAACCCATGAATCACCGCTTGAAGGACTTTTAACATCCCTTTCCAGACTGGCTTGCTTACAAACTGTTAACAAGAGGCGATTTTTGCAAAGTTATTTTTTTTTTAATTTCGATATTATCGTATTGGCTTAGTACTGTTAAGGGCCTGATCGACGGACGAGTAAGACCGCGGTTTTATGGCTCGTCGGTAAAGCTCGCCGGTGTATCATTGCAAAACCACGGTTTTGAAAACCGCCGAGCCTGGCTCGCGGCTCGTCGTCGTCCTATATTTTTTACGCGGCTCGCCATGCAAAACCGCGTGTCGGAAAGAGAACAAGACATGTTTGCGACTGTTTTGCTTGCTAATCGATCAGCACCAACGAGCCGCGAGCCAGGTTCGTCGGTATTTAAAACCGCGGTCTTACTCGTCCGTCGATCAGGCCCTTAAGGATAGTGTATGTATTTTTGTAAATAAATCCATTTTCTAAACGACGAATTACACCAAAAATGCTTGATATCGGAAATTTTATATGCAATAAATTAATTTTGATACATAATAATAACTGTATTAGTAACAATCAAGTATACAATAAGTATAGACTACAATTTCCTTTTTGCCCCGGCCGCAGAGCAGGCGAAAAATAATAAACGGCTCAAATATAAGAATATTTCAAACTTCAATTTTTTTCCCTCTAGAGTAGAGACTCTTGAGTCGTGGGGTTCAAAAGTGTATAGGCACTTATACACTTTTACTTTGTTGGCTATTTTAGCCAACATTTTTTGTGGACATAGTTAGCAAATATAATATTGAATTTGTTATATTATTTGATAATTGTTACCATATTAATGGTGGTATTTCTGTATACATAAAACAATTAATTTTAGTTCTGGTTTTAAATTAACCTTAAAATTCATTAATATAGAAAGTAGAAACACTGGCATATTAAATTATGTGATTTGGGCAGCTTAATTACTCAATAATAAGTTTCACTTCTGACTTTCTTCTTGTGACTTCTTTGTACGCACGCGCCTTTTCTTTTAAGTAACAGTAGGCAAACGGGCAGGAGTTACCTGATGTTAAGTGATACCGAACATGGACACTCACATTGCCAGAAGGTTTTCAAGTGTGTTGCCGGCCTTTTAAGAATTGGTACGCTCTTTTCTTAAATTCTGTTAAGTTTTAGTTGGTGCTGGTTCCAAAAAACATTAAACATCATAAATACACATGCTTAGAAGTTGATGATCTTACCACATCTTCCACTTTATCCGTGGGCGTGGTCTTCCTGTTAATATTGCGATTCAGTTTGCTAAGCACCATATTTCTATACGATTCGTCTTCCATCAGTTTCTTTAGACGGTTTAACTTCAGCCATCCAACACCTTCGCCTTCTAAGACGTGTTGGATCAACTGTAAATAAATCGTTATTTGAGAAGGGGTCTTTTTACTTTTATAAAACAATTTAAAACAAGTGATTTAGACAAATCAAATCGACTTCAAATGCCTGTCAACAATATTTATTTATCAATGATTTTTTACTATACCTGAAATACTACTGAACCACTTTGATGTAATTTGGACTGTTTCCTAAGTATTAAAGATAAAAGAATTATCTCGATTTGCCTTTTAGTTTTCGAGATTGTTCCAAACATAGATACTCAAATATTAACTCTATTATCACATCAATAATTAATATAACCTCCATTTTGAAGTCGTGTAAAAAACCTTTTTTAAAATTGTTAAATAGTTATGTGTAAACTACATATAAATAATCGTATTTACTATAAACCATAAAACAAGAATACGATTTAAGATTTTGATAAATATATAAATTTGTTATCTTACGTCATTAAGGAAAGCCTGGTTCTCAGTATTAGGTGACCTTGGGGGCTGCGCTTGCGCTGGTGAAGTTGGCGCAGAGTGACGAATTAAGGGCGAGCGTTGTACTAAGCCCCTAGCACCTTGCGAGAACGGACCAAAGTTTGCTGACAAATGCGAACCTGTCGGTTCGGGAGGCTTTGCTGGTTTTCCTGTAATAACAAAACATTTAGAAACCTTGGAGACTCATTTTTGACATACATTACGGTTTGAACGTTTAAATTATAGGAAAATTGTAAAAAATGTTCTTTCCTTTTCCGAAATCCGACTCGAAGGACCAAAATTAATATTTCTGAGTTTTACATTATTAAAAATCAAAAGTGCTATTTATTACTCTGTACAAAAAAAGGTTTAATATACAACTAAAATCCTATCCTATCCTATCTTTGACATCTGACTCTTTTAAAGATCATGGCTTTTATAAAACTAAGAAAAGATGCCACGAGCAAACACTTTACTCGCATACTTATAAAACTCTTAAAATTAAAATCTAATCAGACGGGAGAATTTTTTTTTTATAATCTAAATAAAAAAACAAATACCAAACTTTTTAAATTTGTTTTAAATTGTATTGCGATATTTATTCGTTAATTTTCTATTTGTTAATTTTTAATTAAAATTATTATTACTATGTAGGTTAAGGAAATTGTAAATACTGTATATTTTACTGTTATGTTTAGGTTTAAGATTTCATAATAAATGTTTTTGTGTCATTAATCTCTGTTATATCTTCCTAAATAGTTTCGAAATCCAATTACGAATGTAAGGTATTAAATGCCACATATAAAAATAATTTAAATACCTTTAGATCCAAAGAAATCACTAAACATGCTAGACGTGGAAGCGGCTAGTCCGTTTAAATCTGAACTTATGTTTGAGAAGAAATCTCTATGCGTTGTTTGTAGAAGAGTTGTTGTTTGAAGGGCACCGGACTCCCGCCGACCCATTGGCCCAGAACCGTCCTGGCTTTCGCCCTAAAAACAATATTTACACTATAGGCCTAGTGGCTTCAGCGCGTGACCCTGAGGTCGTAGGTTCGATCCCCGGCTGTGCAGCAATAATAATTAATAATTTAATTTAATTATTAATTTTTAATTGGGCGGCGGTATCACTTAACATCAGGTGAGCCTCCTGCCCGTTTGCCCCCTATTCTATAAAAAAAAAAAAAAAAAAATGGACTTTCTTTCTATGTGCGTTAAAATTCGCTCGAACGGTGTATGAAAATATCGTGAGGAAACCGGCTTGCGACACTTGAAACGGCGTGTGACAGGCACATGAGCCTGATCACCTGATTGCCTATTAGATTGATAAATGATCATGAAACAGATACAGAAATCTGAGGCCCAGACCCAAAATTTCTGTAACGCCATTGATTTTTTTATTTAATGCAAAAGTACGCTATATACATATATATATATATATATAGTATATTTGACATATGACAAAAAGATAATAACACTTTATTTAGATCTCAAACAATATACACACAAAGGATGTAAAGGGCGGTGTAAGTGCTTTATTTTAAAAGCAGTTTCTTCCAGACAATCCAACTTAATTTAAAAGATACTTCAAAAGTCGATCCTTCTAACTAAAAGGTTTATGGTCTGAAGTCTAAATATGCAATACTACGATACTCATATTTAAATTTAATAATATTTTTCAATATATACAATAGCAAATGTTCATAGCATTTGAAAATAAAGCTCCAATCGTTCCATAATATATTTTAAATTAATTTTAAAATAAGTATGCTGACCTGCTATAGTTAGAAGATATTTTGAAGGAACGAACAATCACATACCTTAAGCAAACCTTTCTTCGCCGCAACTTCCTTTGCACTCTTAGTTAAATCGCCCAAAGTCGACTTTCCAACATACGTAAGATCTTCAAAGGTATTTTTGCTAACCGCGGTTGCTGTTTTACTCGCTTCCAGCGCAGATTTCGAAGCTTCCTGAACACTTTTCGAAGCTTCTTCTGCCGCCTTTTTAGCGTGCGAAGTCAGCTAAGGATAAATATTATATATTATGATTTACTCATCCCAACTTGTAAAGAGTTGAAACTGCTAATAAATAAGTTTTCTATGAAAACGACAAATATCTTATGAATGTTCGGATTAGATTCAGAATCTAGAGTTAGTATAAGATCCCGATATACAACGACCTTCACCGAGATGCTTATTTAATGAAACGTATTTTATATTTAATTTAATATGTCAATAAATTTAACTCATATGGGTTGCCTAGCAAATTTCAGTCCAGAGTATGTTTAATTAATATTTAAAAAAATATATTTTATTCAATCCGGTTTTAAATAAGGGATTTAGGTCCAACTTTCGACCCTGAATCTTATCCAAAGTCTAAATGAAAATTCAATAAAGCCCAGAGTTAACATCTACTTGGGTTTAATTTATTTTTATTGTGAACTGTAGCTCTAGCAAAACTGTCAAATATAAACGCTTGATTTAAAATGTTTGGTTCAAATAATTATCTTGGTACGTGGCCGTTGTGGGTCAAACTCAAAATAACTTTATTCATAAGTAACCAAGAACACTTATGAACGTCAACAGAAAAAATCTTAAATTGATTCTAAATTTACATTACACAATGGCATAGAGCGGAAAAGAAGAACGCAATAACCTCTCCGCCACTCTTTACGAGCAAATAAATAGCCAAAAACAGCTTAAATGATGTATGACAATGACAATAGCCAATATTTATCTGCACAAAAGTGCATTAAAAAAAATAGTTAACAAACATAAAAATGTGGCCTTGATAATAGGTGCGAAGGGCGTGCACAGAATTATGTAAGTGAAATGTTTACATAGATACAAATTACCATAATATTGTTGCAAATGAATTTTATCAGCTTCGCGATATTTTAACGAGATCACTGAATCGTTACTAATATTTAATAAGGCAGCCTAATGCAACTTGCATGATTTGTTCATCCACTTATATTAAAAGACAACTATCTCTCTCAATCTCTTGTGGATGTAAAATTGAGATAGTCCACTCACGTCAATCGAATTAACTGTACCTATGGTATTTATCAGTGGTGGAGCAGTGTTGGCCTAGTGGCTTCAGCGTGCGACTCTCATACCTGAGGTCGTAGGTTCGATCCCCGGCTGCACCAATGGACTTTCTATCTATGTGCGCATTTAACATTTGCTCGAACGATGAAGGAAAACATCGTGAGGAAACCGACATGTCTTAGACCCAAAAAGTCGACGGCGTGTGTCAAGTACTGAAGACTGATCAGCGACTTGCCTTTTAGATTTAAAATGATCATGAAACCAAAATCTGAGGCCAAGACCCAAAGAGGTTGTAGCGCCACTGATTTATGATTTTTTGTATACAGCCAGTTATAACAAAGTGTTCTCGTGTTCACACACACATTGATTACCACTAAAATTTTGCAAAACTTCCTTAAAAATAATATTGTTGTTTAAAATTTAATTTATAAAGATTTTGAATGGCGCTATGTGTGACATTGACGCAATGGGACTTTGTCTAACTAAGTAACTAGTAGCTATTAATTCGTTCCCAAGCGCTAACATCATTCAAATATTGTAGCAATTTCTAAATGTAATGAATTTATTATATATAATACGAGTATACTACATTTTAAGTATATGTACACGTGCATAAAATGTTCGAGACGTGCTATTTCTTAGAATGCTTGTAATATATGAAACTGTCCCTATATGTAGGATTTTGTGTGTGATTTGTGAATATTTGATTCCTGGTTTCGATTTCAGAATAGAATTGGTAAATTTGTTATTGCCAAACAGTTTTTAAAGATACTAGAATCTAGGAGGTAATTAACTATTTATTTAACAGTAGATAATATAATATATTAGGTATTTTAAAAAGTGCGTGCGTACAAAGTACACATGTCAGAAGTGAAACTTCTTTGGCAAACAATTTTTTTAAGTCTTGTTCATATTTATACAAATCTAAAAATTTCCGAGCCTTGACCACCGAGAGGGAGGGAAAAAGGAAGAAATTTTAGGAATTTAATGAATTTTATTGTCATTAAAATATTAAGTGTCGAAAATTAATACAAATATTACATTAAATTGTTTTTGAACTTTCTTTGATAATAAAAACACGTGGCATTTTAATTTACAATTCGTCATTTGAGATTTCAATAAATTATTTTGCATAAAATATGTACTAATATTACATAAATACTCTTTACGAAATTTTAATTTTAAAAATAGAATTTCCATAAGGTAATTCGCACTTCTCTTCTTTCTTCGACAAAAACGCTGCACATCTTTGTGACGTTTCCGTAAAAATTTACCCTCATGCGGCTAAAGAAGTTTCACTTCAATAAATAAATGTTTTTACATAGTCCTGTTCGATGAAAAATTTTAAATATTCAGTGCTTTTAGTGAATTAAGTTTTCTTTGACCGAAACCAGGCATAGACAAATGCAGTGTTGTGACCAAACGTGTCGAACGACTAAATGCAAATGGGCAACTAGACCATTCCATTCGGATACCTTATCAAAAGGAGCGAATATTTTCTTATCCTCCCCGTGTTCCTGTCCTTTCTTTTCGATAAAGCAAAAAATTCAAATAAACAATTCATTATGTATTTATAGAATCGTTGACCTTGCTTAATCTTAATATATATAAAATAAATGTAACGTCTATTATGGACTCTTAAACTACCTAACCGATTTCAATTAAATTTTCACACCGTGTGCAATTTGATCTAACTTAAAAGATAGGATAGCTTACATAATATCTCTATATCTAATATAAAAAATTCTTGTGTCGCGGCGTTTGTGGTTAAACTCCTCCGAAACGGCTCGACCGATTCTTATGAAATTTTTTATGCATATAGACTTACTGAGTCTGAGAATCGGCTACTATTTATCTTTCAAACCCCTAAGTGAAGTCCACCCCTAAATGTTTTTTTTATTTATTAGACAATTTTTATGTTTTTTATTTTTTTAAGATACAACATACAAAAATACATAAAACCCCAAATTTCACCCTTCTACGATCAACCCCCCAATTTTATTGAACTAAAAAAATGTTTCCTAGAAATAAATTAATTGCCAAACAAACGCTTCCCGGGTCAGCTAGTATAGGTATATATAATTCTACTGTACGTGTGTATGTTACTGAATTCCTCTTAAACGGCTGAACCGATTTGAATGATTTATTTGTATGCGTTTGGGTGGAGCCCTGGATGGTTGAGATTCACAATTCAGCCCGACAGATGGCGCTGCAGTTCACACTTTGTTTAATATCCTAATCGCTTGATGAATATCAGACAGGACAACGTCTGTCGGGTCCGCTAGTCGACTATACAACTCAATATTTATTATAAAAATAATAGTTAAGTTTACGCAAAGTCTTTTACAGGAATTTGACGGGGTTTTAGTTAAAAAAAATACAATAAAATCAAAAATATATTTTGACTAACCTTATCCATGTGGGCCAATAAACCTTCTTGACTACTTTGTCGCGTTGTCTCTCTTACTAACTCTTTGGCCTGAGCTGCAAATTGTTCTAATAGTGAAGTTTGAGACGCCTGTCTTGATACACCACCTGAACTCTGAAATGAATGATAAGATTCAGAAGAGATTTTGCGTGGAAATTTTCATTGGTCATCGGGGTGCTTTAAATAATAGAGGATTTTAGTTTTACTCTACATACTGAAGTCTCTGACTATTACCCTCAAAATTAATAGTGGGGCAGATAAATGCTTTCAACCGTGAGGTCGTGCGTTCATATCCCAGTTGTGCACTAAAGGATTTGTATATTGCATTCAAAATACCAAATTTAGTTAGTATCTAAGTTTAACCTATAAAATAAACATGATTAAGAGCGTAACAATTCTCAAAAAAAAAACATTTGCAATTTCCAGCCAAAACCTATTAAGGTTGTAGAACTGGAACTTAAAATCTTACCTTAGTGCGGTTAGCAAACTGCGTACGCGCATGAGCCGTATTGTCGTGGGCGGGGCTTGGCTCGCGTCTCGCGCGCACCACAGTCGCTGGGGTTGTTGTTGAATTCGAGTCGGATTCACGACCAAAACTACCGCTGTCTGTGTCCTATATATATTTTTAATTTATGCAAATTAATGAATTAAATGATTACAGGGTTATATTAGGTTTACGCTACCTTTAAATACTACCTAACGGATATAAACGAGGATTGAATATGTGTTGTAAGTAATGTTACTTATATTTATTACTATTATTATGTATATAAACACACTTTAATGATGTTGTGGTTTATTACATTTTCCATTGAATAATTGTAATGTAGAGGGAGGGTAAAACTTGCTGAGTTTCTTGCCCGTTCTTCTCAGAACAAGGCCTCCTGGTAGTTTTGCGAACGGATGGCGTAGTCTTGCTCTTTCGCGAATTTTGTAAACGTTTTTGACATTCATAAGCATGCCCTAAGACGCATCTAAACTGAATAAAGGTATTTTGATTAATTGATTGACTAGCAGCTTATGAAGCTTATGCGCGTGTATTTGGGGAAATTTGCTAACATATTTTTAAAAGAGTCCAAAGAGGATGCATTAATTACACTTTCCGGAAGCCTATCACTACTAGCTTTGGGAGAAAGTTCTTTAGGGAATTTGTATTATATTAAATAGTCTTCAGTTCTAAAGAACAACCTCTCAAATGTGTATTTTCATTTAACATAAAGAGCTTTTCAATTCTTGGAACATTATAGTGGCCAGTGAGGATTTTATAGGTATCAATGAGGTTTCCTCTTAATCGCCTGCTTCCTAAATCAGTAAGAAAAAGTGCTTTTAAACGCTCATCAATATGTTCCTAAATGCTCAGACCATTTTCGTGGTGTTTCTTTGAATACTTTCAAGCATATTATACGTAATAAATATCCTTTATGAAGTAAGTAATAATTTGTATTTTGCAAGCGGTAACATGGCACGTCAAATTGACAGATAACAATTTGATATTATGAATTGAGATTAACGCCATTTATTGCCGCGGAGTTGATATTACAATATTTCGCTATATTTTTACATAATAAACATATGTATCTCTTTTTAAAATACAGCAGAATCTTAAAATGCTTTCGGTAGGGGTGAATGATATTTTTAAGGTAATTATTTTCACGTATGCCTAAATTAAAATACAGATTATAAAACTATTACTTACACTTTTCTTGACAGGCGTAGGTTGTCCTATGTCTGCATTGACTGGCACTTCATCATCAGAGAGATCACTGTGTTCTGAACTGGACGGTGATGGTGATGGAGACGTGGACTCTCGCGCTTGACCCCTTTGTTCTTCAGTTTCCTCACCGTACATTAGTGATGAGGGTGGACTGTACACCTATCAAACGAACGAACGAACTTTTATATGTATAATCTATCTTGCACACAAAACTGCTTTTAATATTAGGTAGTATAATGTAATTATAATGTGATTTATCTGCTTGATGTGGTTTTTAAAAATATTTTTTTTCATAGAACAGGGGGCAAACGGACACTCATCTGCTGTTAAGTTATACTGCTCTTCGACACTCAATGCCAGATGGCTCGCGAGTGCGTTGCCGGCCTTTTAAGAATGTGTACGCTCTTAAAGGACCCGAAGTCGAATTGGTTTGGAAATACTTCAGTGGGCAGCTGGTTCCACATAGGGCAAAAACTGCCTTAAGTAACGCTCATTTGTGGAAGGACGGACGTTGAGGTGATACGGGTGGAATTTCATATTTTGCCTCGACGTCCGATGATGAAACTAGTGAAGTATTTATCCCAACAACTCCTCTCACATTTATCATGGTAAATGCGGTTGAAGATGCAGAGTATTAATTAATAATTAATATTGTTTTTTTTATTAGACGGCCTCCTTAATATTAAACTTTTTGGTGCACAAACAAATGATATATATAAACTCACTGTTTTAGGATCCAAAGACGAAGAAAGCGTCATCGGAACTTGGACTACTGCGTTATATGTTTCGCCTATAACGTGCTGCATGCCTCCTCCTAAAAATTATTCAATACATTAAAGTTGATTAACGGTTAAAGACCGGACGCTAGCAACATTAACCTCGCCTGAGACTAATATTAAAAAATAAAAATATGTTTATTATGGAACATAAGATACAGGTATCACTTATTCCACGTCATTAAATTTAAATCTGTAGGCATCACTCATCGGCAAAGAAGACAGACGGTGTAGGCCGAGAGAAAATGCCAGTGTAACAAACTCTCGGTACTCTTTTAAAATAGCAAACCATCAAACAACACTTATTTTAAAACAAATTTCGCAAATTAATTAGAAGTAACCTGTCTAGCACTAGTCCCAGGCCCTTTTATCAACTACAACTAGATAATCGTTAACTTTATAGTAAGCCTTTTAACACAGCTTTTCTTTAAAATATATCTTAAATTCATTAACAGGCAGAGATAAAAGAGCCTTTGGGATTTTATTAAAGAGAGTATCCCTTTTCCCAAAAAAAGAATTACTAACTTTAGATAGTCTAGTACGGGGAAATTGCGTCTAACAATGTTTGAGCTTTATGTAAAACTAGTGCCGCTATAATCCTTTTTAGGTCTGGGCGTCTGGTTTCTGTATTTGTTTCGTGATAATTAGTCTTTCTAGTAGACTAGTATTTGATCGGCCTTCTGTGCCAGACACACGCCGTCGACCTTCTAGATGAGACATGACATTCCTCACGATATTTTCCTTCAGTGTGTTAAATGCCCACATACAGATCATTGGTGCACAGCCAGGATACCTACGACCTCAGGACGTACTCTGAAGCCACTGGGCTAACACAGTTTCACAAGAAAATATAAAAAAAAACAACCTGGGGATAGATCTGATGATGCCATTTCAGAAACGAAATCACTTAGAGACGAATACGACGAGCTGGTACTTTCAGCGCCATCAGAATCTGAACCACTTTCGTCTGGAAACAAAAAGGTTTTATTATTTATATTTATAGTCTATGTCTGTCTATGGTTGCTAAATAAACTTAACCGTTAGATATTAATTAAGGTTGTAAAAGTTAAAATAAGAATGTTTTTAACACTTACAACTTATCTAATTAAATAGATATAAAGTGCTAACAAGATCCGTGATATTACGGCACACAAATTCTTAGGGGACTTTTGGTATTGGGTCCGCTGGCGTCCGCGAAAATACAAAAAAACATTTTTATTTATTAATATAGAATATAATATTGAAGTGTTAGATGTAATTGTATCTTTTATTGTTAATTATTTATGCACTTCTTACACTGAACCATAGTAGGTATTGCTTTATTTATTTTTCCATACTATGGTTGTCTTGACGAAATCGCTACACGGACCGTCCGTTGGCTAATAACTTATGTAACCAGTTTTTTTATTTGTATGTAAACAAAGTGTAAATATGTATATAAATAATCTATAGATAACAACTTGGCGCCTTAAGAGCCACACTATAAATATTCAACATAAAACGAAAGAGCTAAGAAAATTAATAAAAAATACAAAAAAATAAAAACACTGATAAACTATATACACGATATATTATGGAGTTGTTACCAGTAGGCTGATTTTCCTGACGCTGCAACTGTCGTAAGGCGCCATTTAGTGAACTCCCATCATCCCAAACCGCAAATCGTACTGGTTGTAATGTGTCTGCGAACCACTTCGGTTTGTCTCCAACTTGACGTGGGTCAAACACGCCCGTTTGAACCCGTAGAAAGGCTACATTGTGTGGTGTTAGTGACCACTCTGCTAAGAATTCCACTGCCTGAAATAATAATATTGGCTATTGGAAGATTAATAAAATATACACACATATGGAATAAAATAAATGAAAAAGCGGGGAAAGATTGGAAAATAATAGTGAAGATGAAAGAGGAATGGACGAATTTGGATGAGGGCTTCACTCCTTCTGAGGTCGTGAACTAATATTAAATATGATAAACTGACGATTCCTTATTGTATTATATAAGATAGGGCTCAGATAAAGGCTATTTTTATTTATTTTATACAGAAAACACTCGAATGTGTTTTTTATTAACTGAGTTAAAAAAGCAAATCACGAATGCGCTAAAGCGGGTTAAATTTCGTTTAAGTTCAGCAAATTATAGCATACTAGCTGATCCGGCAAACGTCGTTTTGCCATGTATATTTAAAAAAAAATAGGGGTTGATCGTAGAGGGGTGAAAAAAGTAGGGGTTGTATGTATTTTTTAATGCTGTATCATAAAAAAAAAGAAATTAAACATTTTGTCTAAAAAATAAAAATAAAAATTTAGGGGTGGACTACCCCTAACATGACCCATAACATAGGGGGATGAAAAATAGATGTTGGCCGATTCTCATAGATACCGGATAAGCACAAAAAAATTCATCAAAATCGGTCAAGCCGTTTCGGAGGAGTATGGCAACGAAAACTGTGACACGAGAATTTTATATATTAGATGTATTTGTGGACGTATTTACTATTCATAGACATTATAAAGATTAAAAAAAAATACCTGTGTTCTAGCAAATTTATTAAGAAAAGCTGAAGTTCTTGGTCTAGAGCGTAGGAAGCTGTTGATTTGGAAGGCGACCACGGGTCGAGGGTAGAGTCGCAGTGTTCGTGTGTGTTCCATAAAGTTCGCCAACACATTCTGGGAGTTGAAAAACCGAACCTGGAAGCAAATTAAGCAATTCTTGAAGTTATACTTCTTTTGGCGCGAAAGGGAAAAATGTTGAGAATATTTTTAGTGTAGTTTTTTCTACAAACGTAGAATAAGGCGAAATATACAATTTTTGAAAAGGTTTTTATCTTGTTACGCCAAATAAGTATAACTTCTAACGCGTGTTTATAAGTACACACACGTTTTTATATAAATACTGGGTGGCGCAAAAGTACTGGCACTAAAGAAAATTTGTTTATTTTTTTTATATGACATTTCCTGTCATTCTGTTGTTGAAAATTGTGTAGTGAACAAATGTAAAATACACTGAAAATAAACATGGACCGTTTGCTCCCCAAGAACGTGTAATAATCGTGTCAATGTTCTGACGGAATAATTCATCAGTGATAAAAACACAACGTGAATTTCGTCGACGATTTCCCCACCGTCCGGCACCAAAATGTGATGAAAAGGGACGTAATTATTAATCGCCGAAAAACCACTTCTAACGTGGAGCAAAGAGCAAATTACATGAATGTATAGAGTCAGATGTTCAGACTCGTA
This sequence comes from Pieris melete, assembly GCA_963693345.1. NCBI lineage: Eukaryota > Metazoa > Arthropoda > Insecta > Lepidoptera > Pieridae > Pieris > Pieris melete. The sequence goes on from CAVNZK010000049.1 coordinate 498,882, forward strand.
TTGAAATTGAAAAATAAGCCCGGCCAAAAAGGTTTGTAATCTCTGATATTTGACATATCAAAATAATAGCTGTCAGAATTCTATGGAATTTGAAAATCTGAGTATAGAATGATGACAAAAATAAACATCGTGAGCATTTCAAATATTTCCATCGAAAAACACTCTCTACGTAGTTAGTTGACGTGACCTTCACCCTTATTGTGTCACGCCAGAGCCAGTCTCGCCCACGCAAACATCTTTGTGTCGCTTTTAGATACATTCTTAGTTTAAGGTCATGATTTTACTGGAAATAGTCGAGAATATTTCTATCAATATCCTCACACAGTATTGGGAAATGCACATGCAATTATCCAAAACAATAGAAATCAGTTGACTCAGCAAATTTTCTTTTGCTATATAAATATTATTACAGTACTCATAATAACACTTTATTTACATGACAAAACAGGAGATAAAATGAATAGATAAGACAAAGGCGGTCCTACTGATAAAAGCAATCTGTCAAGTTGTTTACAAGCATTGTGTTACCAGAATTTTATAAATATAGAACCTTAACGGTTTCAAACTCATTTCTTTTTTTAAACATGGAAAGTTGCCGCGACGCTTTATAGAGTTGAAATGATTGGCATGTCGCAAAACAAAAATCCTTGCCCGAGTAAGCTATATTTTCTAATTACGAATATTCAAAATATGATCGCTAAGTTAGAGCTCTATAAAGACCAAACAAAATCCAGTTTGGAAAACGTTTAAATATGGAATGTTTTCTTGTTCTGCTGAAACGCTGTTGTTTTTATATAGTTAAAATGAATGCCATGTCGGAAAAAAAATCGAGCCCGAGTCAATTGTCATCTATATTTTCAAATTAAGAATATAAAAAATATTATTAAGTTAAATAAACAAAATCCAGTTTAGACAACTTTTATTTTTAGTCGATATTCAATATTATTTTTTTAATCGTAATTGAACAGTAATTTATATACGAACCATAGCAACTCTGGTAGCTACATCAACCGAGTCCACATCATTTCCATATATGAGTGGGTTGAAAGGCTGCTGTGGAGAGTGTGGTTGCGATTGTGGGGTATGGGCGGATGCAAAAGAATGTCTCTGGGAATGCGTGGCACTCCCCACGGACACACGCCGGCTTTCCGGTGTGCTGTGAGAGCCGTGTGTGTTGTCTTTGAATGACGGTGTGTGGACTCTGAAAATAAAGAAATTATTCTTTTTATAAATCTCTTTGAATCTGTAAGACGTACATGCATGGTGAATATCATGAAAGTGGATGACGAGAGATGTATAGACGGTTTCAAGTGGAGATTCGTGGTGTATGCCTACCCCTTCGGGGAAAAGGCGTGATAATAAAAAAAACTATTTGACGGCTCCAGCATTCTGTCCTTTAATAAGAGCCTCATGAAATGTGTCTTTATGTTGGTGCAGGGATTTCAGATATTTCAGTATCTGTATCTCTTCTAATAAATTTTATATTTCAGTTTACAGTGTTTTAGTAAACCATAGACAATATTATGTGCTTGAACAAAAAGTGTTCTGTCTAATTTCTATTATATACACATATATTTATACATATACATATATATATATATCCGTTTCGAGGATGTTGCCAGACAAAGGCTCGATGGGCTGTAGCACCTGAAAGTTGATTTTTCTACCGTACACTTATAAGTTTATATAAAGTAATATGCAATCAAAAACATAGCCTGCAAAAAAACCAAGTCTCGTAACGCAGTTCTCCTACCGTAAAAAGTTGTGAGAACCATCTCATCTTCATCATCATCAATACCAGGTCGGTTAATATATTCAGTCCCAAATTGGGAGACCTTCTGCCATAAGTTAATACTTAATCAATTAACTTAACATCATCGGACGTTAAGGCAGAATACAAAATACCACCCTCGACGTCCGTCGTTCCACAACGGCATTTTTTGCCGCGCACCACCACTATGTGGAACCAGCTGCCCATTGAAGTATTACAGAACCAATTCGACTTAGGGTCCTTCAAGAAAAGAGCGTACCATTTCTTAAAAGGCCGACAACGCACTTGCGAGCCTCCTGGCAAGTGTCCATGGGTGGCGGTATCACTTAGCATCAAGTGAGCGTCCTGCCCGTTTGCCTCCTGTTACATTAAAAAACAACATATAATGACCATATTATCAATATTAAATATATTGACTTGGCCATTTAAAATACGTATTTAAACTTACTTGAGCGTTGCACCACCGACACTATCTCGTCTAGATGGCATTATTGGAGCAGTAGCCTGTTCTGCTGACGAACTCGTAAGACTGCTTAAAGCCTAGGAATTATAATAGTTATAAGTATAATAAACGTCGACTATCAGGGTTTTTATAAACAATTAACGCTTCGTTTTTTGTACTCGTGTCTGTAAACAATTCTGATTCGAAGTCGAGACTGAGCGATGTCTTCCATATGTCAAAAATGTATTGGATTTTGACACATGAGCTGAGTCCCGAGTTTGAGTCTTAACCATGGCCCCAGCGTCTGCTATTTCAGTCCTAAATGGCTAACTTCTAGGCTTATAAAATAGGTAGGTACTTGTTAAAAAGCTTAAATCATACAATAAGACAAATGCCAATATTTTTGTTTCTAACATCTGTGGGTTAGGATACTTGAATATTTTTGTCTATGTTTATTTATTATTTTCATATTTTGAACAAGTAAAAATACACGCAATTAAAAAAAGACAAAGTTATTTTTTTTTATGGCTCTAGCACGGTTTGTGCATTAGCCAGCGTCAAGTATAATATTTTTTATAATTCGTGCTTTTTGCCTTAGAAATTCGACCATGTCCTCTATGTACGGTTTAGGCACTCGCCCGGTATCGCACAACCCTCCCAAAGGCCGAGAACAAATTTAAATTAAATAAAAAGCTTGCCCTCGAACCGGGAATCGAACCCGGTACCCCTCACCTAAAAAGAAAAAGTTAATGTCATAGGAAAATTTGATTGCTCAATGTCACCCAGATCATAATTGATACGCAATAATTATCCTATGACAATTGACCTGCTCAATCTTACGCTTATTACACGAACAACAGGAAAATGCCTATTCATTAACTGTCTTTAATAACGAAACACAAATTTTATTGAATATTACTAGACTGTATTAGTAGACTTGGGGCCGTGTAATGATTGCGCACTCGTCCAGTTTACGAACACGAGGGATAACGTTATTGTATTCAAAATTCAGACTGAAAATAGCTCAAACAAGCTCATAAAGCCTACTTTAAAACTTCAGTCTTGCATACTAAGCGCAAACATTGTATGCTATATTAAAAATTATATAAGTATTTATACGTATGATATTAATAAACGAAATACAGTTTTCGGAAATAACATGACAAATCGAATATTGTTCAAATGGCATTCGTCTTCGAACTGTCAGATCGACATTATCGTTTTGACGTTGGCGAATAGGCGCTAATTTCGTAATTCATTTGTCAACGATATTAAATAATGGCGCGCTAAGTAGCATGTTAATTAAATCAGTATTTTGTAAATATTTTATGCTCACGTGTTGTGGCATTTTTGGTCTAAAAACTTTAGCCTGGCCACAAAGGGAATAACAAAAAAAAACTACAATTTACGCTGTAATCTGTCACGTAAACAATTTGTATAAAAACTGTATTTCGTTTAAAATAAAAATATACCTAAATTAGAATAACGCAGTATCATTATATGTAACCTAGCATTCTATAAAAAACATTAGGTGTTTAAATCCCTTGTCCCCAGTGGGGCATGGGACAAACTAAGCACAATCTTGTAGTTTATATAGCTATGTATGCTACTCTACTTACCTACGTTATACAAGTAGGACTACATATTAAACTTAATAAAATATACTTTAACGCGTTGAATTGTATTTATTTACATGCTTATGTATTATTTTATACTGAAATCGATGTCTTTTAGTCTTCAAACGAAATTTGCGCTTGGTCAAAGTTGGTTAGACAGAAGTTCGAAGATCAGGATCAGATTCATAGAACTGATGTCTCAAACTAGGATTTACGTGGTACAACATTTAATATGACGGTTTTACATAACAATAAAACCGATATTATGTGCCGAGAAGGAAAACATACAGCATTGTATAATGAAGAAGCAATGTATACTTAGCCATGAAGTGCGATACATACCGAGTGAAATAGTTCCGCTTAGATAGAATAGATGGCGCTGTAATCGCCTCAACTTCATACTTATCTTAACCAGCTAGGACGTTGTCATTTCCGCAGTCATAGTGTCTTCACCAGGAAGAGCTTCCTACAATGCTGTATGTTTTCCTTCTCGGCACATAATATCGGTTTTATTGTTATGTAAAACCGTCATATTGATGTGCCTCCGGAAAACATACAGCATTGTATAATGAAGACGTGTTTGTTATCTGCTGGTGGATGTATAAAGTACAGTATAAAACACAACGCTATGATGATTATGAAGAATTAAAGGCTTTAGCTAAAGCCGTTATTGTTTATATATAACTATTTTATTCACTTGCCAATATTCTTAATCAAAGCATAAGTATTTAGCAATAATTATTATTCTTAGTTACGGTATAAATATAACTATATTCATTGAGATGTACAATTAACATAATAACAAAAACTTCCTATCATCACAACAAGGTATTTATATAATTACGATGGTGCAAATGTATTAAAGAAAGAGTGATGAGTTTTCTCTACGAGAGTCTATCTCGCGGCAGTAATGATTTAAGAATGTATGTACTCGTATTTGAAGATTTCCAATTACCCCGTGTAATAAAAAATTTAATCTAGTGGTTGAATTTTGACCCAATTATTTTGCTGTTGATGGATATAAAAATATTGTTTAAATTTTTTACTCGAGATCTTCTTGTACCTATTACTCAAAGCTATTTTTTATTTTAAAGACAGTTGACACCAATTGACCTAGTCCCATGCTAAGCTGGTGAAGCTTGTGTTATGGGTACTAGGCAACAGATATACATACATATTATAGAAAGATAGACAAATAATTACATATTTAAACACCCAAGACCCAAGCACAACACCAAATGCTCATCACATCAATGTTCGTCCCAGCCGGGAATCGAACCTGGGACCCATGGATTCGCAGTCAGGGGTACTAACCACTAGACCAATGAGTCGTCAGGACTAACTGAAGTCTCACTAAAGTGATAGGGCACATGTTTTATCGTGGTGTTCAGAAAGTTTCCATTTTGACTGGCGTCTTGAGTGTCTGTCTTAGATTCGAATACCGGTGTTAAATAAATGTTACCACCATCATCCACGAATTGCTCGTCAGTAATTTCTAATAAAGTGAACTCTGCGGCCCAATACTAAATGCAATACTGTGGCTGTTCTGCGAGCCGTATCGAATAAAGTGTCCCTAGGAGGGTTGGAAGAAAGCCAGTATAGTACTATTCGCGGCTCCCACGTGACGGATGATTTCACGACTTTTGGTTTAGCTACTCCTAATACCCTGAGGGTGTGTTTAGTAATAAAATTTGAAAATGTTTGTTTTTCTACATGGGGACCGCAAAAAGTTAAAATTGCCGATTTGCGAACAAGGATGGTTGATACTGATAGGATAAATTTCTGTTTTGGCTTTCTGTACTGTCTAAGTGTTTGTTTTGTAATATTATGTATGTTAGCTGTAAGATTACTTATAAATAAAGAAATAAATAAATTTTCTTTTAGAAAAAGTGATATTATTTTTTTTGCAATATCGGCTGTTTGAGGGGATTTTGGGTTCACTTGAGAGTTGTCACACCATGACAGCCCTCTTTTGATTGCGGGTAAATAAGTGGACAGGTGGAATGACCAACTCTTCAAAAGTAGATCTTTTTCCAGTGTGGACCAGTCTTTTATTTGGGCACCCCACCCCCAATTTCCCAAACTTTTAGGGCCAATGCTTGTATCTGTGGAGGAGACAGTGCAATTGTCGTATTTAAGAGTGTCTGCGATAGGTGTTCGTGGCGATTTCGTGGGGGTGATCTAGAGACCTGGATTTCAGGTCCTGCAGCCAGAAACCTCGCGGCCAATCTGAAGCAACTATCAGATAGGTTCCCGTCGCCCGGTTTAGGTGTGCTAAAACTCAGGGATTTGGAAGGGGAAACACCCATGCTAGAGGAAGAAGGTGCCACTATGCAGCCTTTTTTCCCCTTTATAATCTGTCTGCTATGATCACCCTGGTAGGTAATGTACCGACAGAGTTATGTTGAATTTGTCCGTCAGGTGCAATAGTTTGAAGGTTAGCGTAAGTAACCCTATCGATTTCGTTCCACCTTCTGTTTGAATGTAAGCAATCAGAGTTTCATTTGTACGATTGTATTAACACGTGTGTGTTTTGTAATATTTTTACATTTATTTTTATTGCGGCTATATAAGTCCTTTTTGTTGCAGTGCCACGTTTTCTGTTGGTATGACCATTTTCCTGACAAGGTTCCCGTCAAGGAGATGTGGCCCCCCCCAACCCCAATCTGAGGCGTCCGTCGCTAGCAAGTGGGTTGCAGGTTTTTTGTGTATAGGCGTCGTCTGATGAGTAGCTCCGAGCCACCACATCAGTTCCTGCCCTACAATCTGAGGCAGCAGTTGACCTCGACGGGGTCGGATCTTGTTGAATTGTCGCAGAAAGATTTGTACCTGGCGACCGTGAAGCCTCCCACGGGCACGATAAAGTTTGCGAAGTTTACTTGCCCTAGCAAAGCTTTGTAACTCGCGAATACAACGCATAACTATGGTTTTTGCTCTGTATTTGTACCTTGGGTAGCGACATCACATTGACCATAGTATTCCAGCGAATTCCAAGGTATTCTAAATTTTGGGTTGGTACCAATACGGATTTTTTGGTAAGTAATTGATTTTCCATCCTAGGTGTTCCAAGTGTCTCACGGCCTCCGCGGCCTGAGAATCTAACTTGGAAGGTGTTCCAAGTGTCTCCCGGCCTCCGCGGCCTGATAATTTAACTTGGAGGGTGTTCCAAGTGTCTCACGGCCTCCGCGGCCTGAGATTTAACTTGGAGTGGTCTTGGTTGACCAGAAGGTAGTCGTCTAGGAATACTAGCACTCGACATCCCTTCGCACGTAAGGTCTCCGCGACCCAACATGATACTGCAGAGGAAAGGTGTGGTACTGACGCTTGCCCAAAAGGAAGGCAAGTCATATTTTCGTATAACTGCCCTTTTTAGCTGAGCCTTAAGAAAGGTCGGTGTAATCTCGCTGCCGGTACATGAAAATAGGCTTGTGATAAATTTATTTATCATCCAGTCCCCTGGTTAAAGAAAGTCTGGGACTAAGCCGTGGGAGATCAACCGAAAATGTTTTGTCTTCACGAATCGGTTTAGTTCTCGCAAATCTACAATAGGACGCATCGCGCCGTCGCTTTTCCTGCGAAGAACCATTATGGATATAAAACTGAGGGTTTTGTTGAGAACTGTTTGTAGGATATCTTGCCTGATTCAGGAGTTCTTTGATTATCTGCGATATCGCAGGTGATAGTTCGGTTGCGTATTCACTTACTATTCGATTTGTTGGCATTAACAAAGGCGGTTCCTTGTACAGAGGTATGCGGAATCCTTGAATTGTGTTAGATAGTAATTTTTTTCCGTCATTGTTAGACAACGGGTAGTTTGATTTTCGTGTTAAACGTTCGCATCGTTTCTTGTTTTATGTAGGTATTACAAAAATATTTTTTCCATTTTGTGCCTGGACTGGCTGACGATTCTTTGTATTTAGGTTTAAAAAGCTCTCTTACTCTTGAAGGTTGCGGCGGAGATAACCAGAATTGCGGCCCACCAAGGGATCGTATGAGGGACGCGAGCTTATTTTTGTCAAATAAAAATTCCTCGCTATAGGAGGTATATTACTAAGCGCAATTTGAATACTTTTGTCCGAAATCTCACTTATTAATTTTTTACGCGTAGTTTCTATAGATTCCGCTCGTTTTCCGCATACAATTTGCAGGGTTTGTTCAAGCAATTTGTGAGAAGGTGATTTATTACCAAAAATATAGGATATTTTTGTGAAAAGATTTGCGGGTTTTAATTTCGTTGGGTTATTACGAGTCCAGTTTACGATTTTTTGTAACCCAGATTGTAGTAATTCACTTTGACATAAGACAACGTATTTCGTCTTTAATTTTAGGGTTACAAAAGCCTGGAGACGTCAGTATGTCTATCAGGGCTTTTTTGGATCTAATGTGTTACCACGTGGGAGTATTTAAATGTTCGAGTTTTATAAGCTCAATATATTATATTTTTATAATTTTTATATATTTATTTTGTAATCGTTTTCCCGGTCGACGGATTAATAAAAAATCGCTATAGTAGTTGGTCGGGCGGTGGGTACCTTCGTCATTGGACGCACTGGCTTTGACATTTGGTACATATTGTTGATGCATTATAAAATTTGTGAGGAAACTCACCTGATTATATAACGCGTCGATCGTGGGATCGACCGTTACCTGTGCTACTCGTTTCCTTTTCTTTTGTGGCGGTCCCTCGCGCTCCGAGTCGCTATCAGACGCGCTGCTGGTGCACGTGGAGTCCTCTTTGTCTTGTTCGTGACCTTGCTCGACACTTTTTTAGACTACCTGCCTGATCGGCCCCGGCGCCGGCCTTATCGGCATCGTGAGTCTATTACGCACTTGTGATGTATAAATAATACGTTTTGCTAATAATTAACACTAAGAAAGACTATAAGGTTTTAAGTCGTTATTGAGTCTTTCGGTTTCGACCGCACGCGGCGAAAGTACACAACGCTATGCCTGCGGAAATGACAACGTCCTAGCTGGTTAAGATAAGTATGAAGTTGAGGCGATTACAGCGCCATCTATTCTATCTAAGCGGAACTATTTCACTCGGTATGTATCGCACTTCATGGCTAAGTATACATTGCTTCTTCATTATACAATGCTGTATGTTTTCCGGAGGCACATCAATATTGGGCTAATACGGAGTACGCTTGCTGTATTGTGTAATACGCTGGCAGTTTACGAAAAATTATAGTTCTTTTAAATTTATCTGTCGATTTTTAGCTTTAATAACGTAAACATATTTTTTAATTTTATTAATGTCCAGTTTGTACAAGACAGTCTCAAAAGACATCAATTTCAGTTTAGTTTTAGTTGATTTTTGTTATATTAACTGGCATACAATGCAAGTGTATACTAGGTAAAGTGAGTGTGCATGTAAAAATAGAGATATTTACTCCGGTTCCAGCTGTCCCCATGAGTTGCATACCCTAGTGCGATAGGAAAGTGTTTGGTTAGTGAGTCAAGAAAGAGAATGCCAGAAAAGATACCTCAAGTTACTTTTCTTACCGACACTATTAGTTCTGTGTTAATTTAGATTCAAAAATAGAATAATCTTTAATTTTTTATAACTATGACACATGTGTTTCGTATTTGAAAGTGACAGGTCTCTTTTAATTAGCGCCTTTGTCAATGATGTTTGGATATGTCAATGACGCCTCTGAGAAACTGATAAATCAATACCATTGATTCGAAAGATATTCCAAATTTAAATTAGGAAAATAGATTAACTGTCACTGTCAATTTAGATGATTTTTACATTTTAGTCTAATTCAAAAATAGAACGTTTACACTGAGAAGACCTGTTAACAATTTATAATCACGAACATTTTTATTAATTTAGCTTCTAATTAAAAGATTTACTTAGATTAATATGAGCACTGCATATAGAAAATTTTAAAGTTCTTTGACCTTATGCTAATATGTCTAATTTTAGACGGTAATTTATTAAATAATTGGACATCCTTATTCATAGACATCTACAAATAATTAGTGCGTGGCTTCGGCAAATAGGATGCCCAGTAAAATTTTATAATTATTGTATAAGAAAAATACTTGAGGAAAAGAGATTATAAATGCTTTATACATAAACACAGCATACCGAGGATACAGTGTTGAATTGTTGGAAATAGAGTGACAGAGACAATGATTACATACAAAAGAGTTCTATATAAAATAGTAGTATAAAGGTTTGATTGAAATAACTTTAGTTATAATGTTAAATGTGACCCAAAGACTTATTCTATATCTTAGTTTTAATGTCTGTCAAATCTTTCAAGATTGACAATTGACAATTGATCGGATTTTGACATTAGGGTGTCTGTATGTTTATTAATATGGGCTGTTTATGATGTCATACCTGTTTCAAATGGCTTTTTAGAACTGAGCTTTCTGGTTCCGGTAGAGGTGGCAATTCTTGATCAGCCCCCGTGGGACTGGTGAGTTTTGTCGCGTCCAAATCCACCAGCCAGATATCGTCAGGTAATCTTGTGAAAGGAAATTTATATTAGGATTATCATCAAATTAGATTTGAGATTGCTATCGTTCCGTGAAAGCTGCATTAATTTTTTTTTCTTTTCGCCCATGGCGCAGACTATAGTCTTTCGACTATACCGCCTAGTCTTTCGTAGAATTTTTCCTTTAATTATATATTAAGTTCATTTATGTCTTTCTTAGAAGCATTAAAATCAAGTAATTTTTTAGTCTGTTGTAAAAATACAGATATACAAAAATCTTTGGAATTTAGTTCGTCTTGTGGCTTTATCACCTCTCATCTTCGGTCGTAGGTTCGATCCCCGGCTGTGTATCAATGGACTTTCTCTCTATGTGCGCATTTAACATTCGCTCGAACGTTGAAGGAAAACATCGTGAGGAAACCAGCTTGCCTTGGACCCAAAAAGTCTACGGCTGATCATCTACTTGCCTATTAGATTGACAAATAATCATAAAACAGATACAGAAATCTTCGGCCCAGACCTATAAAGGTTGTAGCGCGTGTTTTATTTTATATTTTATCTTTTCTATGTAAGTATATCACTAAGTCTAATGACTAATTTAATACTACCGAACATAATTATCTTAATATATTTTAATACTTACTTAAAATTCTTTTTATAAGTGAGAAATGTCGCTGGTATTCCGATCAAAAAGGGCGTAGGCGCCAATAGCAACTGTTCCGCGAAGCTCATACAACTCGGTAACAATGGTATTGCAGGGAACATATATTCGAGTGGGTACAACATAGAGACTAACGCCATCACAGACATGGATAAAGCGTTGTAGTCACGCGACTGAACAACCACTTTGTTCTCCAGGATTATCAGCGTGAGGACCTTCAAGCACGTGTCCACACCTAGAGATAAACGTTTTAAAAGTTATTCGTTTATTTTTATAACTGACATATCTATACATTGGTTCAGATTAAAGGAAACATATTTAATATTTTCTCGTGTCACAATGTTGGTTCCCATACTCCTCCGAAACGGCTCGATCGATTCTTCTGAATTTTTTTTAATGTACATTCAGTAAGTCTGAGAATCGGCTAATATTTATCTTTCAACCCCCTAACTGATAAAGAGGTGTCCACACCAAATTTTTTTTTTTAGTTTTTGGATATTTTTTTTTTTATTATGTGGCATTAAATAATACATACAACCCTAAATTTTCACCCCACAACGATATTACCCCCTATATTTAAGTATAGTAGATAGTTATTTTTATTGAACTAAAAAAAAAATCCTACAAATGTATATTCCTACATGTATATTAATTACATGGCAAAACAACGTTTGCCGGGTCAGCTAGTATTACTATAAATTCCTCGGGAGCTTATGGTCCGCAATCTAATAATTACATTGCTTGCTACCTACGTAAACTTCTAGTACGTACCCAGTAATTCCAACGGCAAATGCAAAGGAAAGTCCACAAGGGTGAATCTGGTGTGATCGGGCAGGGCAAATACTAGCGGCGCATGCGCAGTCGGCGATAAAACCTCTAGCTCCACTCTTGTTTTTCCCGGAACTGGTACCGGTGCGGAGAGAAGACGCAAAATCCACGTCTCTATCTCTTTTACATCGTGTAATACTATTGTAGGTGTATTGTCGTACGCTTGGCCTGTTAATACTGACCATACTGTATCTCTGAAAGAATTAAATTCTTATTGTGATGTTTAATTCTTTAGGCTTTTACCGACCTCGGAAGCAAAAATGCTGGGGCGGCCGCCCAGTAGGCGGAAAATAATTAACGGTTCAAATTTAAGAGTCTTTCCTCTCCGTTTGGTTCAAGTGCAAAGGCGCTTAATAAAGATTTAAGTTGGCGCCTGGTAGATAGTACCGGCGACCAGAGCTGGTGCTCAACGAATAAGTATCACAATACAGCGACGAAATGCTGCCAGCGTTAAAGGTACACTGGCACCCCTGTGGTTGGTCCCTACCAAACTTTTTAAATTTGTTTTGATTTTCTTTTTATTAATTTTTATTATGTAGGTTAAGAAAATTTACTTTATTCTTTAGTTAGAGAAAATATTAGAGACTATGTATTAGGGTATGAGGAAACCACGCGACTTATAATATTTTCGACTTATAATACACGAGCTTTCTGAGCAGCCTTATGATATTGATTCGCTCCCAAGCATATTGTGTAACATAACAACAAAAACTCAGTTTTGTATCGCGCAGCCCGGACATACAATGACCAATATTTAAGCCTTGATTAGTTTAAGCAAACTAATATTCTAAGTAAATACCATACATACACTCACGTACATACCATCACGTTCACACCATCAGACAAAGCAGCCGAACAAGGTATTGATTTTTTTTATAACTTAGTTAAATGTATTGATTTTTTTTTCCTTTCGTTCAAACGCGTATGTGATACGAGTATAAGCCATGTTATATAAAATAAAAGACGGGCGTTATTAAAAGTTTTCCCAATTAGCGTTGGAGTCAAAGATCAAGTTTCTAAATGAAATTACTCATTCATTTGGGTGGTTCGTACTTTTAATAATACATATTATTAATATAAATATTTAGTATCGCCATAAATTTATTTGAATGGAGTACTAAAAACAGCGCTACGTGGGTATTGTTGAAAGCATAAAGATACATTGTAGGAATACAGTTCGTGTCTAAGTGCATTGTAAAATTCTACGTTTGAGCTGTTAAACTGGCACTATCGTATTGAGGAAAGTACCGTAAAATTCGTGTTTATGTTCCATACATGGCTGTTCTATAAACAGCGATAACGCGATACATTCTCCTTGAAAAGAAAAAGAATAAATACTGGCAGGCGTAGCTTAGACATTAGATAATAAATAATAGTTAAAAAAAACTAAAAAACACGCTTTTAAAGTACATCAAACTAAAAAGTGAAAAATAATTCCGTTTAAATAAGTGGGTCAAAATCGAGTCCGAAGGAGTCGGTTACATACATACATACACACAGGTGAAGCTAATATAAAGCGTGTAAAAAAAGAAGCAATCAATGCTCTTTTATTTTTTAAAAACAGAAATCATTTGTTTGAGTTGTGTCGGATCGTGTTCTTAAAAATGATGAAATTGAAGTTCGCACGGTAATATACGCTTGAAAATTTTTACTACGGTACCGTTTCCGTATCAAGACTTGAGAGCAATGATATTTTTGGGGTGCTGACTTCAAGAATTTCGATTAACAAAGACCGAGCGTCTTACACGGGGAAACGGGTCGCTCTACTACGGAAGTGACTCAACAAATGTTTAAAAATTGTTGAAAACATTGCTTTGGCGGATCGTCACTTTACTGTTTTATATCAAAGACGAAATGAAGAGTTATGAAAATATAGATATCTTTTAAAAGAATAGTAGCTTCCATAATTATAGTACTCCTAATAAAGACAAAATTGGCGCACCAACCACACGGCTGCATAAAACGAGTAATTATTTTCCAGGCAAGATAAAAATGTTGTAAGATACAAGGCAAAGTGAGATACTGTAAATGTTGTCAATAAATAAATTTAAATCCTACATTATTGCCAGTTCTTCTCTTCTGTTCTAGGCCCTTGATTTGAGAACTGGCAATAAATGTAAAATTACAAGCATTTCATTTTTTTTGACGTTCATAAGTGTACATTGTGTTATCTTTATGAATAAATGATTTTGACTTGACTTGACTATGTAGAAAATAAGCCAGCGCACAGAATGTACTAGACACAAGCTAGAATTTCACTAACATGTTTGGATTTGTTAGAACAACATCATGTCCGATTTTTGTCTCGATTCGTAACTATGGAAAAAACGTGACTTCATTATGATCCGGAATCGAAAAAACAATTTGATGTCTCGGACGGCTGTCTCCAACTCCGAGGAAATTTAAGGCAATCCCATCCGCCGAAAAGATCGTATCCGGCTGTTTATACTGGGACAGCCAAAGGTTAGTAATGATCTTAATAATGAAGCTACTATTACGTGGACTTTGTACGCAGGATGAATAACAGTTGCGTGAGGAAGCAAGATACGCGGCGTGTCAAACTCTATGACAGTCATCACAATGGCTACCATTTAAGAAGCTTGCTTTTGGATAGAACATCATCATTTTTCGCCGGACCTAGCATACGGGAATCCTAAAGGAACATTTCAACCATTGTTTTTTTTTTAATTACGAAGCGGTACAATTTTTAGGTATCAGGGACCCATTGACTTCCGCGAAAAATACAATAACGTTTAGGTAATAAAAGATAATTGCTTCATACTCATTATCACTTTTAATTGATGATCCCCAAATATACAACAGCCATTATCACCTTACCTAAATATTTGTCTGGACGCACCAACGCGCCGTGGACTGGAAGACTCGTTGCAGGCATCGATCAATTTCTTGAGGATGAAGAGGCACTCGCGGAACGTGGAAAAGAAGGGGTGATGGGACAGAAGGCAGAGGGAGGTTAAGGAATGGTTGCGTATACGCTGAAACAAAAGACGGTTTCTGTTTTATGTAAAAGTTGCCAATAATATATGCTATTCCGACCGCAGTTTATTTTGTGTTAACATTACATTTTACCAGGGTTGGCTTAGTGGCTATATCCCCGGCTGTGTAGCAATGGACTTTCTGTCTATGTGCGCGTTGAACATTCGCTCGAACGGCTCGAATGGCAAGCCGGTTTCCTCACGATGTGGAAAACATCGTGAGGAAACCGGCTCGCCTTAGACCCAAAAATTCGACGGTGTGTGTCAGACACAGGAGGCTGATCACCTACTTGTATATTAGATTTACAAATGATTATGAAACAGATACAGAAATCTGAGGCCCAAACCTAAAAAGGTTGTAGTGCCACTTTCTACGAACAACATTAAAATAAAATACCAGGTCGTCTTTTTAGCCTTTACCTTTATGATATTCAAAAAAAGAAATCCATTAGAAAGCAAGCTTTAATAGCGATTTCGATTTTATTATTATGTTTTCGAATCACGTAATTTTTGCGTCATGTCAAATCGCATGTCGTTTGCATATGGGACATCATTCAGGACTTTTAAAGGTTGACCTAGGTTACGTAAATGTTTAAAAAACAACGCTTTTGATTTTATGAGGTAATATATTATTGCTTTGAGAATAGATTTTATTACAAACTGTAACAAATATAGCCAGAGATGGAACACATAATATTTAACAAAAAAAAGATTCAAAAATTTACTTATGGGAACAAACAAAAATTATTCAATACCTTTAACTTAGTGATAGCTAATCTGGCTGGGTTGTGTTTTAGTGTAAAAGTGAGGGTCAGTACGTGAAGGTGTGTATGTGGGGTATGCTCATGATGCAGGTGATTTTCCGCTATGGATATTCTTAATACTCCTTTTAACCATATACCACGATACCAAAAAACGTTTGATAAATACCAATGGTTTAATTTGTGGTCTTGGCCTCAGATTCATGAGTCGTTTTCACTTCACCGTATTAGCGAATATTTTTTTATAGGATTAGGGGGCAAACGGGTCCACGGAACTCCCAAAAAAATGCACCCATTTAAGTGGGGGGCACATTCTCTTTTTTAAACAGTTGGAAGTCGTATCTCCCAGGGAAGACCCACCGGGAGACGATTCCAAGGTCGAGTTAAATGCGCATATTAACAGAACAGTCCATTGGAGCATGACTGCACAGGGTTCGAATTAGGCCCGAGAATTCTACGCTCAAGCCACTAAGTCACCACAGCTGTAATTAGATTTAATTTCTTTAAAGATTTCCATCAAATTCTCATCAAAACAGAATTAGAGTGAGTCCACAGCAGATCTTTGTAATCCATTAAAAACCTTCTATAACCACTGGTCTGAACCACAAAGAAGAAGTAAGAAAGAAAAACAAAACCAGATTAACATACCTGTCGTTTCCTAGTAGCTCTAGGGCTTGGGGTATGTTCCCCACCGCTTTCAGAATCTGGAGCTGGTGCGAAACGCGGTGCACTGCATTCTCTCTCCGAATCACTCGGCGCTAAATTGCTGCTCCTATAGTCACTGGAACAAGTTCTTGCCTTAGGTTTGATTATAGAGGCGAGACCACATCGGTCATATCACTGTCTTTGATTCGGTCAATTTGATTTAGAACTTCTCTTCTTTTTATAGAGCAATCTCCTTTGCCACGCTTCTAAACAATTATTTGGTGCTTTGACTAAACAATTGCCTTCTTAGAAAATATAAGTAAGAGAAATTTCGCTGCAAATTATTCTTTCTAAAAGTGTTAACTTTTTGTTAACAAAAATACTTCTTACAACAAAAATATTCGGTAAAATGCGATAAGAATGGAATTAGCAGGCCTATTTACTTTGGTATTCTGATGAATATTATATATTTATAATAGATTTGGACTATTCGAACGAATATATACTTTAAAGTTGCATTCGTCACCATCACAAAACAACTTACAACAAGGTTTTAGTGTTACAGGAAATACGCTATAAAATTATTTTTTTACTCTATTTTAATAATTCTTTTGGTTAAAGAGTACAAGTCAAATCAAGAAAGCAATCGTCACGAAATAATGTTGGTAATTATGCCCAATTAAGGAATGTGTTTATTGTAAATAATATGGTAGAAATAAATGATCACCTGGAAAAGGCAGAGTCTGAACTTTTCTCCATTGACTTCCGCCAGGACTCCCGTCTCAGAAGACCACGGTCTCGTGGTCCCGGGACGGGAGCCCGCTCCACAGCTCGGTAGAAATTCACACATATACCGTAACGCGTTCTGCCTAAAAGACAAGAACACATTTCATATGGTTGATATTCCATTGTAATGAGGACAACATCTGAGGAAGAGTTCAATGGCAACAGTGATAACGATCCCGATTAGCCTGATAGCGCTGATGACGCAACCTTGGGGAAATAAAAACCAGTGGCGCTATAACCTTCATAGTCAGGGCCTCAGATATCTGTATCCGTTCTCATTTATTTTTTCTTAATAAAAAAGTAAGTCAGTAAGTGCCCACTTTTTTTCAAAGCATGCCGGTTACCTCACGATGTTTTCCTTCACCGTACGAACGAGTGTTGAATGCGCAATTACCGAAAGATTATTGGTGCATAGCCGGGAATCGATACTACGAACTCAGAAATGAGAGTCACGCTGCGATCACCACAGCTCTGGAATCTTGCGATAGCGTGGTACAAACTTATTCTTGAAATCGGTGTCGCTATGGGAAGTAATAGAGTAACGGCTTTGGTAGTCATTCAACCCAACCTCTCAAAATCTCGTTGTTCACTCTAGCCAAACACAGAAGTAAGAAAAACTAAGTAAGTAATTATTTTAATCGAAACTATTGCGAATTTTTCCTTCTTTCCTAGTGAGTTTTCTATTGCAAGCCACTCGTTACCCTCCTTATCATTGAAGTTACAAGTTATTAATACTTTTTAACGTTACCTGAATCTTTATCAGTCAGCGTGAAGACGAAGGAAGTGGTATCTCTAGCAGACAAATGGGCTAACTGCCTTCGCTGAGCTACCGAAACACAACCTTCGGGTTGACAGAAGTACACCATGTCCAGCGGAAGTGGAAAATCGTCGTGGTTTGTTAATGGATAACGACGTAACAGCTCCGGGGCCTGTGAAATTGTACTTGTAAGAATTCATCTTTATTTGCCTAACACTGTTAAAAATATAGTTTTTATATAACGATAAAAATTCCAGAGACTTTCTTTGTCCAATGGTCCAATGTCCAATTTTTGTAATTGAATGTACCCACATCACGCTAAATCACATATATAAAATCAATACCTATATATATGCAAAATACAGTGAACGAAAAAGTGATACAAAAAAATAATAAACATATTAAATGTTACAGGAACTGTAAGACAAAAAAAAACTATTTTTTATCTAAATTAACTTGTACTAATTGTATAAATTTTTAATTTGTTTCTACGAATCGATAAAAATCAAACTACTTCGAATTGTTAAATTAAGTTAGTTATTTTATCCAGTAAGGTAACCGCTACCAGCAAAATAACGTAATTGAAGATTTAATTAAATTTTATAGAAATATATTTTAAGGAATGTATACTTTAGTTTGCTATGGAAGAGCTGGGAACCCTGACATAAGTATTTCTTACTTAAAAGAGTTCCCAAATCTTACACATTGTAATGCATAATGTACTTAAAATGAATAAACACATTTTATTTTTTATATTTTTAAACAGCGTTCTATTACGTAAATATTCCCTAGGCCGCTGAATAATTCAAAAGTATCCTATTTTTTTATGAGACTGCAATAAGGCTTTGAATAAGGTGCTAACCGCCCATGGACCTGCCACACCCGCAGGTAATTGGGTGTGTTGTCGACCTTGAAGGAATGGTACGCTATATTTTTGCAGGCTCCTAAGTCAGTATTATTATTAGTGTCGATAGTTCGTTGAAAGCAAAGAAATAGTTACGACTTAATACTTGAATGGAAATTATATAAAAGAAATTGCATAGCTTATGTTCAATAATGTCAAGATCAGACTTCGCAATTCTATTGTTAGGAATTCTTACGCTACTACATAAATTCTTCACAAGAGATTTCTTTAGAAAATAGTATTTACTAGAAAACTATAGTACGAGACTTAGGTTAAACAAATACATACAACGAACTTAGTATAAATCGAGCTTTATTTGTTAGAGAATTAAGGTTAAATTATTAACCGACTTCAAAAAGAGTCTAATTGAAAAAAGTTACTTATCTTAATTATAAATTACGCGTTACATTGTTTGTCCGCTATGGACTCCTAAACTACCTAACCGATTGCAATCAAATTTGACCGTGTACACTGTACAGTTTGATCTTAAAAGATAGGATAGCTTACATATATATATTATATATATATCATTGTACTGTACGAGTGTATGTCACTGAACTCCTCTTAAACGGCTGGACCGATTTGAATGATTTTTTTGTATGCGTTTGGGTAGAGCCCTGGATGGTTTAGATTCACAAATCAGCCCGGCAGATAGCGCTGCAGTCAGTACTTTCATACTTTGTTTAATATCCTAATTACTTGAAATATCTTGTAGAATAACGTCTGTTTGGTCCGCTAGTTGACGTATATTTTTAAGTTCCAGTATAGCGCCTCTGTGCGTAGAAGATTAAATGATTCGTGTTAACAGCGAATTGGTCTCGTTTCAGTGTCCAGTAAATAAGGTAATTGTATATATTTAATTTTCTTAGTAAATCAATACAAATAAGCAGTATTGTTATTCAATACTGTTTAGTCCATTTTTTAGTGAGCTATATAAAAAGTATTAGTAGAATTGATATATGAGAATAGATAACACTATTGTGGGTCGTCGTGTGGGCCGACGTGACCTCTATTACCTGAACTGGAGCCATGCCCTTCCCAGTGGTATATGGTCGTGCCCCGACGATAGTCAAGTAGTCCACAAGCCGAGGGCATAATTGTTGCTTCTGGACGTCCATCTTGATGTGTTTTCCGTCTAGCTACTGCACTCATAACTTAAATATTGCTTTTCATGATTGTCTTAGAATACCTGGAAGAAACATACTATTACTGGATTGGTCACTATAGGGGAAATAATAAAATATATAATTAACGTAACATAAAAAAGGTGATAATAATTAAATAAGGTGAGCGCAAGAAGTGCAAAACTAAGTATAACCAGCGGCACGTAAGTCTAGCGCTGGCCGATACGTGGAGGGGATTGCTGCGCATGTGTACTGTCGCGCGGGGGACAAAATGCGACTGGAGAGCCAATCGACGCTCTTCATTCCGCTAGCCCCCCTCAGGTACCTTATTTTTTACTTCTGCGCAATAACGGTCAGCGCTAGAGTTTCGTGCCGCTGGTTATAAGATATGAAATTACCTAGACATAAAGAATGGAACAAAACAAAGCAATTAAAACTTTTGTCGACGAATCACGATTTTAGTTGGTTCAACGAAAGTTAGGGATACGATGTGGACAATTTTAATATACGTGTATGAAATAATACTTCTTTATCTGATATAAACGAAATTTCAAATCTTTGGAATGCTTAGCACAGTCGAGTGTAAAATGTCGAGTAGAAAAATATTTATTAATTACTAGCTGGCCTGGCGAACATCGTACCGCCTAACAGTCGATTCTTTATTTTTTTTTAATACTTATTCTGGTATTCGGGACACCGGTCTAGCTAGTAAGATAAAAAAAGAAAGTTGATAAGACAACAAATACATTATGTCAAAAAATAAAAATTTACCTTCCCGGAACCCCTCCACTAACACTTGAACTTTATGATATGGTATTAAAGTTCAAATTGACTTTTAAGTATTATTACGAATATTTTGTATGGGAATATAGAAAAGTTGTTTTTAGACGTTTTCACTCATTTTTTTTAATTTTTCTCTCCGTAAGAACCATCCTCGTACTTCAAGGAATATTATAAAAAAAGAATCAGACAAATCGGTCAAGCCGTTTTCATGTTATGTCGTGACAACGGAAACGGGTTTCATTTTTATATATATAGATTTCGTAACCTACAGCTAACATGAACTATATACAACAACAACAAAATTATACAAACAAAATAATACCGAATTGGAGAAAATTGTGTGATGGTGTATATGTGGGGTGTGGATATATTTCCGTTTAAGCTGTTAAAAAAGTACTTTTTAATCTACCGGCATAAAAGTGACAATGATAAAATTTATATTAATTATTGTTAAAATTTTAAAAATCTATTTGGTATCTTTTTTCTCACTCATTTATAATAAGGAATGCATCTTATAATTTGGACGTCACGAACGTCGAAATATATTAGTATTTATAACAAAAAGTGTTTTTCTTTTGAATTATTGGTTTTGTTTTAAATTTGTATTCCTTTTTGGCTTTAATTTATTGTATAATGATGTAGATTGTAACTGTATGAATACTGGAAATCAAATAAAAATATATAATAATTAAGTTTATTGCCTGCAGACATTACTTGTTGAAGTCTAGTTTCTAGAATTAAACATAAATATGTAACGAACAAATGTATATTTGCCATTTCACTTATTTTATATAAAAACTCCCAATAAATTCAAAGTAAACTCGTTATAACATAAATTGGGTTTTTTCTCCTCTTAAGCCTTCTTGACATATTGAAAAGAAATTGTTTTTGGAATCCATTTTGAGGCAAAGACGTCTCGTCAAGAGTCTTTTGTAAGATTAAATAGATGTTTCGTAACTTTGTTAATAATAAATTTGTTCATGGAAGAACTGTTATTTGCTGTACAAATTGAGGTTTGTTATTAACTGTATTTTTCGCCAATTCTCTATAATTTGTGGTGTGTAGGGCAATTGTTAGCGTCAGCCTAGTATTTGGATACTTGGAAAAGCCTGGAAAACTATTTTTATATGCATTTGTCATGCTCCAAAACAAGACTGCTAGTAATACATTTATACAAACCATAGTGGTTTTCAAGTGTAAAATAGCTTTAGATAACATTATTCTATAAAATAAATAAATTAATTAAACAACAAAAAAGATCTTCCGGGTACAGACCACCCAGCTACTCTTATGAATACCAAATAGGTCACTTTTTATGTTACAGGAGGTAAACGGGCATAGGATATCGCCGCCCATGGACAATCACACTTCCAGAAGGCTTGCAAGCACTCTGCCGGCTTTTTATGAATTGGTACCCTCTTTTCTTGAACCCTAAGTCTAATTGGTTCGGGATACTTCAGTCGGCAGTTAGTTCCACATAGTGGTGGTAAAAATTGGAAAAAACGGCGTAACGCTTAAGAAACGCTCAGTTGTGAAAAGACGGATGTCGTGGTGATATGGACGGTTATAAACTAAACCTAGATTCTTTAACGCATTGAACAAAGTCTTAATCTATAAAACAAATTTTATAAACAGAGATTCATAGATTCTCTTTCAAATGTGGGCAATTAAATACAATATTCGACCAAATTACTTAAATCATAATTACGACACAAATTTTTCAATAAGTCGTCAATTTAAGTATCATTTAGTAAAAGTTATTAAGCTTTTTACTTGTTGTAATCTTTATTGTTATTTTTGTTTACTATTTATAATATTTAACAATTTTTTGGCAAAGTTTTAAACTAATAAATCTTCTCAGTATACAAACTGATTCTTCGAAATACGACCCTTATAACATTGAACGGCAACCTGCCCTTGGCCCAATTTCCCTGACCCAATTATGTCCCCTACCGGTGTGCGGGAGCTAAAATCGAATAATACTAGTAACATAGAAACGCATTACGCTTGGTTAAGTGCAGCAATACTTGCAATTATGCATTATTATTATACCCAATTAAAGTCTTATTTACGTGAATTATATTAATTCAGGCTTCAGCGTGCTACTCTCATCCCTGAGGTCCTAGGTTCGATTCTCGGCTGTGCACTAATGGACTTTATGTGCGCATTTAACATTCGCTCGAACGGTGAAGGAATCGTGAGGAAAGCGGCTTGTCTTAGACCTAAAAAATCGATGGCGTGTGACGCACAGGCTGACCACCTTTCAAATGATCATGAAACAGATGCAGATATCTGAGGCCCAGTCCTAAAAAGGTTGCAGCGCCACTGTTTTATTCATTTATTTTAATTTTGAAAAGCATGAAATGTTGAGTTACGTCTATATTATGATTTAATATATTCGTGTTTTTATAATATATGAATGATGTAATGTGTTAATATATAGCTAGAATACAAAGACGAACACGGAAGTCTTTTTCGTTTTCTCTTTATAGCGCAGGTTTTAATAGGATTTACGTTATACCAAAATAAATAAAATCGCTAGTAACGGGATACTACAGTTAAAAATCTATTTTATAAGTCTACACAGATTACAGCTTGGTAGGTATTTTGATAAAAAATTCATAGAACATTGGTCGTTCTTTATTTGAAAAAATCAATATCTAAATTTAGCCTCTTTATCTAACTTTTAACCTCCCTATGGAATATGTTTCGAATCCTTTTTTACGTACGCCTATATATATATATATACAGTATTAATTTTTTTATTTGATGAGCAGTGTTGGCCTAGTGGCTTCAGCTTGCGACTCTCATCCCTGAAATAGGATGTTCGATCCCCGGCTGTGCCCCAATGGACTTTCTATGTGCGCATTTAACATTCGCTCGAACGATGACGGAAAATATCGCGAAGAAACCGGCTTGTCTTAGACCCAAAAAATCGACGCCGTGTGTCAGACACAGGAGGCTGATCACCTACTTGCCTATGAGATTGACAAGTGATCATGTGACAGATACAGAAATCTGAGGCCCAGACCTAAATAGGTTGTAGCACAACTGATTTATTATATCGACGTAGGAAAGCATATTTGCTGTAAGTAGACATATTGCAATTGTTCACCAGAGCCAAAAAACTTAATTAATTTCAAAAAAAAATTAATAGTGTCGAACCTATCCATGATATTGCTACCATTTTTGAAACATATATTTATTTAACTGCTCGTCACCATTTACAATGTAAACTTTTTATCCAAAGTTACTACTATAAGTACGTGTTTGGCTAGTTACAGCATACAGTTTTTTAAATCAGAAACCTTTAAAACGCTGTAACTAAGGAAGAAAAATGTACGCGTGGAGACATTATCAATTTACAGGCGGTAAATATGCTGTATGCAGTAAGTTTATGTATTTGGGTACTTTCAATTGCAATTCAAGATGTAAGATTAGTTTATAATTGTGATTAGATCTAGAAATGCAGTGGGTCATTTGGTAATGTAATGTTTGGTTGAAATAAAATGTCGTAAATGGTTAAAAAAAACTAAAACTGTAGGTTCCCTAAGCTTGCTGTAAGTAAACGAATGTAAAAATCACACGCCGCAGAAATGCTGTAAGTAGCGTTAAGTTTTTAAATGGGAAGAAGTAAGTATTTGTAAAGAAAGAAATGCAGTTGTTCTTTTGCTGTAAGTACAAATTGTCTAAAATGACTGGATTTTGGTCTACATACAGCATTTAATCTTACTAAAAAAATATAAGTACGGGCGTTTTCAACCGCGTATGTAATTTTTTTTTCATCGTAGAGACACAGGACGCGGGACATTCGATGCGGTTTTTTTTTTTCTGATTCTAATGGCAGTAAAAAGTCACTTTAGGTATTTTGTCTACTTACAGCAAATATGCTTTCCTACGTCGATATATATACAGTATTTATGTAAACATATTAATTTATAATAAAAACATCAATACGCGAAATAAATTCGTAATAGTGATTGGGACGAAACGCTTTATGCTTTCGCCTGACAGAAGACTATATCAATAATTTAACATCGCAGGTCGATATCGAGTTTATTAGACACTTTACGATCACTCTCCAGCAGTGGCAGTAAACGTGCCATAAACCGTGTTATTAAAGTTAAGATATTTCAATAAAGGTTTTATGTCGCAGTCAACAAGATTATACCATTTTTAATGAAGACATCCTGTGAGTTATAAGCGCGTTCATTCAACTTGAACCCTTATTGTTACTGTAGGGGTTTTTTAGTGATAAATAAAATGCGTTCAGAACCGAAACTGAAGACTATTTTGAGGCTAAAGAAAAATCTAATATATAAAATTCTCGTGTCGCGGTGTTTGTAGTTAAACTCCTCCGAAACGGCTTGACCGATTCTCATGAAATTTTGTGTGCATATTGGGTATGTCTGAGAATCGGACATCTATTTTTCATCCCCCTAAATGCTAAGCAGAGTTTGTATAAACACGATATGGTTCAAATTTCATTAAATTTGAAATAGTCGTTTATTCCGGTAGAAGAACTGCGTTGCGAGACTTGGTTTTTTACAAGTTATGGTTTTGATGGCTCGTCCCCAAACATTGTACATATAACAGTATTAGGACAAAACAGAAAGAGTAAACATGCCTTGGGAACTAATACCATGATATGATAGCTGCACCAATTCTATCGCTGACAGTACAGTTCCATCATCTTCAGACGTTTAGAACTAAAGATACATATATTGTATATCATGTATATGTAGGGGCATCATAAAGCCTATATGCATCGATTGACGTCAATCCATAGTATTTATACGTCAATAGGAGAGATAAAGTGAAAACATTGTTTCCACACGATTAGGCACGCTGTGTCACTGTATAACTGTGACGTCTGGCAATGTGGGTGTAATAAGTTAATTCATCGATTCGGTCGAGCTAAATTTACAACGAAAGTTTTAATCAAAAGCATTTTTAAAAACACATTTGGTTCGAGCATTTTAAGGCCAAAAATCAACGTACTTTTAGTAATAATACGATTTAACAATGTTTTTATATATAACAGGCGCAAACAGGCAACCTGCTAACCTGATGTTAACCGCCCATGGACACTCATATTGCCAGAAGGCTCGATGCGGGTCTTTTAAGAATTTGTATGCTCTTTCTTGAACCCGAAGATGGTTCCACATAGTGGTGGTGCACGGCACCTATCACGACAATAGCTTTAAAAAACGCTCAGTTGTGGAACGACAGACGTCGAAGTGATGCGGGTGGAATTTCGTATCCTCCCTTGTCGTCTGATGATGAAATCCAGCTACAGGTATTCGAACAACTCCTCTGAACACTCTCCATTGTAAATAAGGTAGAAGAGAGAACTCACTCCACATCTCTACGCAACGCAATAATAAAGGGAACCCTTAGGTCCTAGCTTCTGATTGGATATGCTTTTTTGTCATTTAATTGATAAGTAGGTGATCAGACTACCGTGCGACTAATTGTGTGACTAAATTTGGGTCTAAGAATTAACGATTTCCTCACAATGGTTGCAGCAAGAGCAACATAGAGAGAACAATCCATTGCACACTTATTTATAAATAAAATATTAAAGAGGATTTCTTCTAAAAACTTTTTCGGTTTCTAGACTTTCTGGAGTATTAGATTTAAAATTAAAGCAATTTTAATTGCTGACTTATTCCATCTGAAATTGCAATAAACGTGAACGTTTGTTTCTTCAACTCCGCTGAGTTCTATATCGAACATATTCATAAGGTGTTGTCTTGTACAGAAACAGCAGAACAACGCAAGTGGGAATAGGCCATACACTCCGAAGAGATTCCAATTATATCCCCAAGCAAGAAAATGGAAGCGAGGCCGTCCCAAGCAAACATAGCGCCGTACAGTTGCAGATGAGGCTAAGCCGGAGAGACTTGGAGCGATGTGAAATACGAGGCTCAAGACCGAACGCGATGGACACTCACTGTGGACGCCCTCAGCCCCATCTATGGATTACGGGACCGCTTTACCGATTATTATGAAATTTTTTATGCATATTGAGTAAGTCCGAGAATCAGCTACTTGGACGATCTATCTTTCAAACCCCTATATGATAAGGGGTGTCTACCCAAAAAACTTTTAATTTATTTTTTGTTTTTATATTTTTATGATACAGCATAAAAAAATATATACATCCTTTAATTTTCATCCCTCTACGATCAACCCCTATATTTTATTATTGTAGATAGTTAACTAAACTAAAAAAATGTTTCCTAGAAATAATATACATGGTAAAACAAACGTTTGCCAGGTCAGCTAGTTTTAATATATAAATTGAACAACTCCCTCGAAGTAGACGTTATTAGGTATAAACATTTGTCAAACATACGGTGTAAGTTATACAAGAAACATTGCTTTTGGTTGTACCCCGTCGATTACATATCATAAATTTCAGATCAGCTAAAAATATACGTCATTCATAGTAGAAAAGTTTCCTAAACTAAAAATAAATGCTATGCAAATTTTGCCCTACTTGAGTAATCGCAATTGTGGTTTCAAAGCAGATAAGAGATATACTTGCTACCGGATGGTTTTATCTGTTGTTTAAAATTCGTCAACAAATAATGTTATTCGGTTTTAATTGATCAGGGCCCTTTTAAGTGGCTATTGATTGCCACTCAATTGATTGGACTATATAAACCAATTTCTATCTTTTAAAAGTTAAAGTTCCGTTACTGTAAGATATGCAGCTCAAAGTGTCGGTGACGTAAAAAAACGTCTGCGATTAATATTTGTAAAAGTATTATAAAATCAAAAAATCAATACATCTTTGATAGTCGCTTTACAAGAGAAGAATAATTAGAATTTTTTTCAGAATTAATTGTACTTACCTAAATAAGTTAGTGCTGTGGAATTTTGTTATATAGGTAATTATGATATTTATAATGGGCGGAAATTCATCAATGCTTTGTTTTGATTAAAAATAATTTTAATGTAGGTATATAAATTTGTGATTTGATGAACAGAAATGTTTGTTGAATTATTAATAATAAATAAAATAATCCGTTACCCAATTTTAGCCCCTTTCATACTAAGTATATATTTCAATTTCTTATTAAGTGGACGGAGAAAGCCAATTAATTTATCAATTAGGCGTTCATTCCTTGCGGAATAGATGAGAGCAATTTCGTTAGAAGCGTTATTGATTTACCCGAAATTTTTGGCAACTTTGTAGACAATATCATTTTTATACGTCTCTTGTGTTATTAGATAATATTTATAACCAAGTATATACGCTATATATAAATAAGTAACGAGCAGATTGATATATTCTTAAGCTATATTAAGTATACATCGAACTACAAACAATTTATGTAAATTTTCTCAAAATAGTTTAAATTCTTTGAAAAATTAAATGTTGCGACATGTACGACGTGACTGTATTTAACTCAATTTGACAAGCAAATAAAATGCTTAGAGAAGATCAAAGATGAGCCGCACGGCTAGCACACCAAGGTCATGGTTTTAGATATACATATTTTTGATTTACACTTCAATAAGTGTCTACGCACGAACTATATATCACAATAATTTTAGAATTATCTAAATGTTATATGCAATATCGACAATTACGGAAATAGAAAGTCAAATTTGTAGAAAAATGGCACTTATAAATAAACTTAATCGCTAAAGACTTACCTACAAGTTAACTAGCGGCATTACGCTCGCGTGCGGTTAGAATTTTAGATGCCGCGTAGTGCAAATGTAGTTTGTGAAATGACTTGCGCGCCGCCCACGCTCGATAAGCCCGCCCTTGCGCCCTGAGGGCCGAAACGTGGCGCCCTCTATGTGAAATACACCGTACTAAGTCGTACCAGAATTTATTTATTGAGGATCTAAAATGTACAGTCTACCATAACTTCAGGTTACAATTAGTTTAATAAACCCACTTATAGTTGTTTAATAATCTTCTGGCCTTACGCCCTTGATTTGCGAACTGGTAGTAAATGAGAGTAGAATTAATTTAACATATTTTCTGTTGACATTCATAAGTGTACTTGGTTTCCTATATGAATAAAGTTATTTTGTGTTTGAGTTTGAACATTGTTATAATACGCTGAAATTTTTAATAAAAGGTTGAAGTTATCGATTTTGTTAGAAGACACTTTAAGGCAAGTTATAAAGATTATTATTAGAAAATGAGTTGTATCCAGCGTTGCCAGATTTCTTTTTAATCAAGTCGGGATTTTGGCACTTTTAAAGTGAAAAAAGCGGGATTCATTTATCGAAAGCGGGACATAGTAAAAAAATTTAAATAATCAGAAGTTTTTAAATATTTATGTTTTTAAATGAGTTCAAATCACGTTTGCGTGACAATAGTCACAGAAAATGTATTTAAATCAGATTAAACCTATCGTTAAATAGTTCTTATACATCTTTTGATTAAAAAAGAAATAGAAAGTTTTATTTATTAGAAAAATATAGCGTTTCAAACAATACTCTAAAGAATTACTTATTCATAATATTTCTATGAAGATAAAACATCTTTAAATGTTTCATTTTTCTCTTTAAAGAAGACGAAGAACTCACGGGATAGCTGATTAAACTTGATGAGTAACTCTGATTTCATTAAATTTACGAAGCGTTTCAAAAAGAAGGCGTTTTGGAAAGCAGTTTGATGGTAGGATACTTAATATAAAGTTTGAAGATAATCCTGGTATTTTTTTTGGATACTGTTGAAAGAGTAGGTACCATTATTGTGCGGTGGTGGTAGTACACACTTCTTTATATTGCATCGAGTTATTCCCGAAAAGCGGGACTAAGCCTGTCCCGCGCGGGACATTTTATTTTAATTTAAAAATCGGGACGTCCCGCCAAAATCGGGACGTCTGGCAACGCTGGTTGTATCGCTCCTAGGCAACATACGATTTCTTCTTAATTCTCCCATCACCTGGTTGGTTGTTCCATAACTAAGCGACTTTAAGGCACTTTTTGCCGAGATATGGAACCCACTACTAGGTATTTACTAAAATATCTGTTGTAATTGCTACGAAGCGTTTCTGTCGCCTATTAAATTTGTTCTTTACATTTACGGAACGGTTCTTTACGGTAAACTATTTTATTTTCAGTTACTTGTGTATATAGCGTTTAAATTGGACGTTTGCCAATTAAATATATTATTAATCCAGAGACGAGACAATTGGTAAAATATTTTCCCCTCCTAATTTTAATAGAAACTAACCTATCCTCTCTATGACGTTCTTCGCCCTAAAGTCCCCTGTCATTTAAATGTTTGTTAATGCTAAAGTCCATATTGTAGATTTTTATGTAAATATATAGTAAGCAATAAAATTAGTGTAACATAAATATAAATTATTCGTAAATAGAAGGTATTTAATAATGTTATTACTCATATTGTTGTATATGCTGTCTTAAAACTAACAATCGAATTTTAACTTTATTTAATTATTATTTTCACCGATCAATCTCCTTCGTGCCTTCTCCATCTACACGACACTGGCGAAGTACCTTGTGCCTAGTTGGCACAAATAAAAGCCATTTAAGAAAAAAATAAAAAAAAATAGAAATTTATTAAGTTTAGAATTTGCTACATTTCTACGAGTGTAAAACTGAAGGCTCATTTAAAAATACACCTCGATTAAATGTCATTTAACATTTATTACGGGTATAAAAAAAACTATTATTTAATAAATAATTTATTTCGTATAAATATAATAAAACTTTATTGTACATCCATTAACATTATTACTTTCCACTATCCTCTTTCAGCGACACGGTTCTGTTGAAAACGATCTGAAAAAAAATATAATTTAAAAGCTAAACTTTCACTATGTAATTCTATAAAAATCTTTTTTGAATATAAACAAACATTCTTATTTATAAACTTTGTCATTAGGTACATGAGCCAAATTTTATTAAAGTATTTTTATCGACCACTATTACGACAATTATTAAATTCTATGTATTGATGTGAAACATCTATAGGCTCACTTGTAAACCGAATTGTTGGCGTGGCGACGCTTGCCGTGGCGACGGGACGCTATACTAAGGTATTAGGTTGGGGAAAAAGTCTTTTCGCGTTATACTATGTATGAACTTGTAATAAAATCTCTTTGGCTATACGTATTTGCCTGTTTTGATGTGAAACATCTATAGCCGTACGTAAATCCGATTCCTGGCGTGGCGACGCATGCCGTGGCGACGCCACGCTATATGATGGTATATATATATATAGTCTATATGCAGTAGTGTGTACGGTGTGTGTATTTAGAAGTCACTGATTAAACGAAATAAGTAGTCACGATTTGAAATAAATTCGTAAATTTTTGTATTCAATGAAAATAAATGTTTATTCAATAAATAGTCAAAAAATTAAATGCCTAAAGAAAACTTACATTTGAAGCATTAGTGTCCGAATCGACAGAGAAGAATCCAATTCTCTCAAACTGGAACTTGTCGTGGGGTTTAGCGCATTTTAAGTACGCGTCTGCGTACGCGCGTACGACACTCAACGTATCCGTGCGACAGTCGGACAAGAAACCTCCCGGTACTTCTACGGGATCTTCTGGATTTTTATGCTTGAATCTAAATATATTATTAATTTTTATTCATAATTAATTAATTTATAATTCATATGATTCTTTGTTTTCCTTTTTAAGAACCATAATATGATGTACATATAAAAAAATACATTTAAGGAGACCATTTTTATATAATTAATAGGAGTATCTGTATGTTTTTTATATAACAGGGGGCAAACAGGAGGCTCATCTGATGTTCACTCACATTGTCAGAACTCAGAAGCCTCGCAAATGCGTTGCCAGCCTTTAAAGAGTTCGTACGTTTTTTTCTTGAAGGAGTGAAGGAGAAATGTGTTTCTCTAAGTAAAAAAGTACAGCAAATATATAGCAGGACCGAAACAGCACAAGAATTCACATACAGAAACACTACATAAATTTTACACAGGAAAAAAATTATTATTTAGAAGAAGCAATAAGTATTTAAATTTAAAAAAAATACTTACAGAGGTTCATACAATCGGACTTCAACAGCTATCGGTTGTGAGACCCAATGAATAAAAGCTTTCGGTTTTTCTGCCGACTCAGTCGAATCCGCAGTACATTCCAATTCTATCACTTTTCCGTTGTCTTTAATCACTTTCGACACCTAAAGAAATTTGAAAGATTTTTTTCTAATAAAATGGTTTTGATCTGAGCTGTTACACATTAAAAATTCAATACTTTGGGTATTTATTTTGTGAAAGAAAAATTCACCAATGTTTCGGGTTTTATCTAACTACTAGCTGACCTGGCTAACTTCGTTTCGCCCTACAACCTTATAATATCGTTGTTACTTTAATTTAACTTACTTTAGGATTTCATTAATCGGAATTTCTTGAACTGACACGAATTCGACGTAAAATGATGCGTAGTTTTGTCAACAGATGGCACCATACGGTTTTTGCATTCGTAAAATTAATTAATTTATTTATTGTTATTCGATAACTTATCCGATATTTTATTGCTTATTCTGCTATTCGGGACGGAAACAAATCCAACAAATCAAAAACCATGGCAATCGGTCCAGCCGTTCTCGAGTTATAAGTGTTGTAACAAACACGACTTTCTTTTATATATATAGATGACACTAATTATGAGGATATTGATATTTTCCACCTCACCAAAGAACATGTGAGAAAATATTTGAAGGGGCGGGAAGACTCAAATTTTATTTAGGTTGTATTTAGTATTATTTATTGTTTTAAATATTAAATTTCCGTTTTCTGTATATATTTTTGTCTATTGATGCGCTTATTTGTTTCATTTTTCGTATATAATATTGTTTATCTATTTAATCTGTTTTGGCTTTTTGTACTGTCTAAGTGTTTGTTTTATAATATTATGTACGTTAGCTGTAAGATTACTTATAATTAAATAAATAAATAAAAAGTCGTAAATACTGGCCCAAAGGCCCCCGACGTATGTGATGAATACTTTTATATTATTTATTAAAAAATAAAGTAGAATACAAATAATTATGTGACGGTGCGACACAAATACAATTTATCCGTGAACCGAAGTGTCGATATTCATTACAAAAATTTATTATGATTGGTTTACAATGATAAGTTGGTAGAGCCTTACTTCGATTCATGGCTAGTATAATAATTTATCTAATTAAGATTTAACATTTAATGGTAAAAAACTGCAAGAAAAAACTATTGGATTTGGATCATACGGAAAGTATGATACGACTAGATAGTATCATGAAAATGAGAAAAATTTAAACTAACTTCAAATACCTGTCATTTCCCCAAATCCCATCCAGAACCTACTACACTAATTTTAATGAAACTTGAACTGTTCCCTAAGTTTCACCTAATTCAAACCAAAACTTCTGCTTTCGGAAAATTTCTTCTTTTATCTTTTAATAAAAAATTTACTTTTAAAAAACTGAACCAATTTGGCGTGCATTTTATTTAATTCAGATAAAATTAAAAAAAGAAAACTAGTGGCGCCTTTAAGGCAAAACCTTTTAGTCTTTCTCGTATCTGTTTCGTTTATTTTTGAAGTGAAAACTTCTTTAGCGGCGTTGTAATCTTTTTTTGGAAAAAAATTTAAACTCGCGTCAGGACAAATTCGTAAGACGGATGTTTTTTAAAGGCTTTTGAACCTTCGTACAATATAGTTACGATTTTAATTCATTTGTCTCTTTTCTCAGATATATTGATGCATGTGGAACTGGACCTTAAGTCAATACATCAAGGTTTAATTTTGCGAAACGTCTAAAGCTTTATTATTAACGATTTGGTCAGACTGACGCGAATAAAAATTAGCAACTTAAAAAATAGTGAATTTTCCTAATTGAATTATTTAATACTAATTTTATTTTGTGTAGGTTTCGTAAGACGGATGGAGAGTAGACAGCTGGCGCGGCGTATTTAATGTAATATAAATTGTCATGTTTGTGTACGATAGCGCAATAAATAAATATTGTATTCTACCACATAAATAATAGTACTTTTATACTGATAATTAAAGCAATTCCTGCAAAATTATTCCCTAACCATTCCAAAATATCAAAAATGCACAACGTTAATATTCAAGTTTTCACTTCTGCCGGCACTCCCGTAGTAACCCGTCGTTTTTTTTTGACGTTCTTAAGTGTACATTGTGTTACCTATATGAGTAAATGATTTTGACTTTGACTTCTAATAAGCAAGTGGGATCACCCTTCTGTGCCATCCACTTAAGGCCAAAGTCATTCCTCACGATGTTGTCCTTCACCGTGTTATTTACGTTTTACGTCCACAGGTGCACAGCCTCCGACAGGCCAAATTTGCTCTATACTAAAACTTTTAATTCGATTCCAGATTTGACAACTTCAGTGTTGCAACGTTATGGCAAGTACTAAATATGACGTTGCGTAATTATTCGATACGGAAATGGAATATTTTCGGATCGATTCCTCTGTTTTATAGTAGTATATCTAAACAACTACTACCTTAATAGAAACTAAGTATATCAGGAAATTAAATATTTCTGAACGGATAATTTAGTTATGACGATTAATTTTATTAAGAATCTGAGAGTTTTCTTTAATAATTGTGTGTGAAATGAATAAAAAAAAATGGTGCGTGTACTTATGTACGCGCGTAAGAAGTTATACTTCTTTGGCTTTCTTTATTTTTTTTAATATTAAATAATTAATAATCAATATTAAGCGTTAATAATAATTATTATTAAGTATATTATATTATTAATTCAATTTAATAACTAGCTATGTTTCATAACATAAAAGCATAAAGCATGCGTAAAGCATTGCTAAATTTCTTTGAAAAAATAATTAAAACTGCTTTATTTGTTTAAAAGGTACTACAAGTAGATTGTCTTATTCCCATTTCGCTCGCGCACGCTCGGCGCCCATACTGAATTTTGTGTCACGGTGCGCGCGCATCGTAAAATTTCACTTTCATAAATTTTTCATAACGCGCCTAAAGAAGTATAACTTCAAAAATTTGATCATGAAGGAAAATGAAAAATATTAGCTTTTTATAAAACAAAGCAGCGGTTACTAATTAATAAATACCTATGTATTTATTTAAATAAAAATCAATAATTTAGTCTTTAATTGGCACACCAATATTATGATTATATAAACATAAATCGCGATTGTTTATAAATTTTTGTGTTAATCACTACACTATTATATTGTGGTATCATTATTTTACAAAATGACAGTAGCTAATGTCAAATGTGGAATCGAAATATAAGTCGTGGTGTACACTTACCTTAATGATGAATCCAGCATGTCGCAAGCCAACTGTTTGATTTGGTGTCAATCTTCTATAACCCTTCTCTGGTTGTTCTTTGAAGTCGTTTGCTTCAATATATAATGTTTTATCTAAGACAACGTTATGGTAGCTCTTGTCTGTTTCGTTTGGGAAGTCGGGTACTTTCACCGTTATTGCTTCATTTGGGAAGTTTGTTATTGTGATCTTTAGTGGGTCTAGAACTACCATTGTTCTGGAAAAAAAAGTCTTAATACATGCCAAGAAATTATTCTTTGAATTTAAGTAGTAAGAGCTGTAATGTAATATCGTGAAAGAGCATTTTTGTTATATGACTTTGGATATATTTAAACAACTCAGATTACTTTCAAAATTATGAAGCTTGACAACCTAAGTTTAATTTGAAAAGCGTAAAGTTTGACATATTTGACAAGCAAGTTTTCTATTAAAAGCATAAGGTTTGACATATTTGACAACCAAGTTTTCTATTAAAACAAATAAGGTTTGACATATTTGACCACCTAAGCCTAAGTAATTATAATTTTTTGTATTATAAAATAAGTTTCGAACTCTTGCAACATACAATTATTCTGTTTTTCTGTTCGTATTAACCCTAATTGAGCACCAATTTCTAAATGTTTGTATATAAATAAAATAAATACCTAGGTGCAGAAGTATTAAGATGGTCCCTCACAGCGGCATCCAACAATGCCGGGTCAACGGCCCCCACAGCGCCAGTTACCCCCAAACCCGCACAGAACGCGTTAACCGCGGCTGATGGCACCCCGCGGCGACGTAACGCGGTTAATGTGAATAGACGAGGGTCGTCCCAGTCTGAAATTCAAAATTTCTGATTAATTTATAGCCACGTTTGTATTGGGTTCGATTTCGAGTGTGAAAAGGAGAAAAAAAATACTTGCATATTTTTTTAATTGGAAAATGTATCTAAATACCTTATAACACTCTTTACTTAAGTACCAATAAAATCATGTCTGAAGAAATGCGTGGACCCATATATCCATACTTTATTAAAATAAAAAAGTATGATATGATTTTTAGTATGCGAGAATTTTGTGAACATACATGCAAACATAACACTTACGAAATTTTACGTATGTAGATGTACATGTACAATAGATTACACAGGTCTGCGAATTTAAGTTTTACGAAAGTTCTTTTCAAAAATAATAAAAGTCGATATATGTAACACGTCAAATTTAGACAATTCAGATGA
This sequence comes from Pieris melete, assembly GCA_963693345.1. Classification (NCBI taxonomy): domain Eukaryota; kingdom Metazoa; phylum Arthropoda; class Insecta; order Lepidoptera; family Pieridae; genus Pieris; species Pieris melete. Next base: position 534,926 of record CAVNZK010000049.1, read on the forward strand.
TATAGCAATTAGATTTCTTATCAAAAATTTATGGGTTTGATTTCGTTCATTTTTTTATTATTTTCGATGGTCATAGTCACAGACTATAACAGTACACTATAGAATTATGAACCACAGAGTATAGAATGGTTGCACAAATAAAGATTGTAAAATCAGATAATGGCGTTTTACTAAAAAACTAGCGAATAATATATTTGTTCAACTTCAACCTTTTAACCTCAGAAGAACATTTCGCGACAATAAATGTTAACATTTTAGTAGATTATTTCAATATATTATGTCAACTTCATTACAGTACAGTTACCAGTTACCAGAAAGTAATCAATGGATACAACCTCGCTATATCTATGTTAACAATTTTTTGTTCTTCGTTGTGGTGTGTGTATGCACACACACACACTCACCACACCAGAATGATCAACACACACCTACTTTATATTAGTTTTGTGTCCGTATGTACATTTAACATGTATCAAATTCAAGCTAATGTAACCAAACTGTTCTTGGGTTTAAACATAAATTGTTTCTTTATAATATTATTTTATCCTATAACTGTTATATATTATTACTATTACTGATATTTTAACTAAAATAGTCATAGGTACAACATACCATTGACAAATCCTTCGTCAATCAGCTTTGCAATTTTCCTCTTGGACACAACTGTATAATTCACATTGAGCCGTCCATATTCCCATTGAACAGGACAATAGATATCCAACGCATTACATAACCAGTAGTAGGATGACCTGAAATATTGTAAGATAATTATTATTTTTAGATTAGCATTAATGCTTAAAGTTAAAATTTGCTTAAAGAGTACAATGGAGGAGGAGGTAACGACCTTATTGCTAACAAGGGGAGACTGCAAGAAGTACAAACAAAAGTTAAAGGTGATATGACAACAATACTATGTCAGGAATTGGAAAATGTAATTAAAACACAAGTACTGCTTAAAACAGTCCGATTGGCACTGGCGAGCTGTTTCAACTTCCTGGTGAGCAGACAAGTGACAAAAAAAAAAGAAGTGACAACAAAAAAAGAAGTGACAACAAAAAAAGAAGTTACAACAAAAAAAAGTAACGACAAAAAAAGAAGTGACAACAAAAAAAAGGAAGTCTAAGATAAGGGGTTATCGATATAAATTGAAAATTACTTCTTACCTTCTAGACTGGAACTCCTTGGTACACAGAGAATGTGTAATATGCTCAATACTATCACACAAACAATGTGTATAATCATATGTTGGATAAATACACCATTTGTTGCCCGTACGATGATGTGGCAAGAATTTTATTCTATAAGCCACGGGATCCTGTTTACCCTCTTCCAACGTTATTTTCATTCTTAAAGTCGCATCACCCTCATCTATTTTTCCATTTTTCATATCCTGTAACGAGAATGGAAAATGTTGACAATAATGTTAAAGTTATGTTTTCCCCGTCTCACGTCCCTCGAACCAGCAAAGGCTCAAAAATAAGAGTCTTTCCTCCAACTTCGATTTTGTTCCCTTTGGAGTAGAGACTCTAGGGCTGTGGGGTTCAAGTGCACAGACTGGTGTCGCCTGGTAGATAGTACCAGTGACCCCAGAGCTGGTACTTTCCTCGCTTAATGAATAAGTATCGCAGTACAGCAAGGAATTGCTGCCAAATTTAAAGGTACACTGCCACAGGGACCAAACTTTCTTTTTTTTTTTTTTTCTATTTATTATTATTACTATGTAGGGTAGGAATATTGTAAATTTTGTGAATATTACAAAGTTGTGCAAACGATCGTACAATGGCATTTTTAAAACGGATTTTATATTTACTTAGAAACACTTATCTAAAGCTTTGGAAATTTAAAGTAGACAGCTTTAAAAATAATAACCTCAAATAATTGGAGACTTTCTTCAATAGGTCGGTTGCGCCACGGCGACGGAGGTGGGTTGAAGCCTTTTATTTCCTCCGCATTTTGATGGCAGACATACGCCATATCCTTATTAATCAATTTCACTGCCCACTCATACAACTGGTCGAAATAATCTGACGAATGTGTTATTTTATATGGTTTGTATCCTGAAAATTTAATTAGCAATGTTAGTATAAATAATCCGTTATTTTTTTAATCTGAAATGAGGATATAAAATTCAATCTTTTGGAAAACTGTCTCGGGGTACATAACCAGAACCAACAATAATAAAATTACAAAGCAATATCTTAATATATATAAATTACATGTCACGTTGTTTGTCCGCTATGGACTCCTAAACTACTCAACTGATTTCAATCAAATTTGCATACCGCGAGCAGTTTGAACTAACTTAAAAGATAGGATAGCTTACATCTTCATTTATACCCGTAATATTATTTTATTGCAAATTATTTGTTTATTATTTGACAGTCACAATTGTAACAGATGGCTCTGTGTTGAAAGTACCAATGTTTTACATAAGCTACAATTTTATGGCATAACCACCAAAACCGCATGGTGGTCCCCATGACTGGGGTTCTCCTACCATTTCCCTTGAATAGTTTACTACTTTGTAAAAAAATTGCTACAGCAAAGCTTGGCCGAGTCTGCTAGTATAATATAAAATATTTGTGAGATTTTAAGTTCATATATATTATTTTAAGATAGAAAACATCTTCATGGTACCTATAAAAAAAAACAATATTTATAAATATCAGTGCTGCGGTTTCAACTGTATTATTCTGCAACTAACAGAATCTATTAGAACTATTGAGATTAGAACATCTAATGTTTATCACCTTAGTATAGAAAAGATATCTTACCTAGCCATTCAACCATATCTTTGATACCAACAAAGAATTTTTCTTCTTCCTTCTCAGGATTTGTATCATCGTATCTTAAGAAGCAGACACCGTCATGTGCTGCAGCATAACCAAAATTTATATTTATTGCCTTAGCATGGCCAATATGCAAAATACCATTTGGTTCAGGTGGAAATCTCGTACGTACTTTCCCTCCAGTTATTTTCAGATGTTCCTCTAATAGTTTCTTAGTGTTTGGAGTAACAACATAGCCGTCGGTTTTAAAGTTATCACCAGGAGTATGGAATGGTAATTTTTTCATTAATTCAGATATTGAGGCAGCTCCTCCAATATCAGTTGCATCTGTTGTCACTTTAGTACCTGTAATAATTCATAATAAATGAGATTTATTAATTATTTTTTTAATATCATATAATTTCTCTCTTTAATGTGCACTTACTAGGAATCAAATCCAGAACTGCCTGGTTTGTTTTACATTACCTACTATATAGCACAAGGTATGAAACACCATGAATAATAAAAAAATACACTTATAGACCTTGGTCTTCTATGTATGGAAGTTGGCTATGGTTTATGTTATACCAATTTATTTTAAATAAAATCATAGCTCATACCTTGAGATTCTTCCTTTTTTGGCTTCTTACTACTTTCATTACTAGGTTTTGCCTCTTTTTTCACTTTAGGTACGGGTGCAAGGTCAGCCTCTGTTTTAGGCCCCAAGAGATCCAATATCTGTAATTTTATTTTTATTCTATGATTTTTATTATTTTATGACTATAAAAATTTCTTTCTACTCAGCATCTTTTGCAACATCATAGGCAGATAACTATGATATACCATTCTATGCATGTCCTACATGTAATATTATCTATATAAAATATCAGATCCAATAGTAACAAACAGTAGAAATATTTAATTTGAGTTATCTTTTGTATAGCTTTTATTACCTGAACATCAACTTCATTCTTAATTGCTTTCCCGTCTGCCCACTTTAAGTCAGCTCTGACAGCTTGCATAACAATCCCAGAGTTGAATCTGTATCTTTTCTCAATCAATTCATTTTTGTATTTAGCCATATGTTTCTCAACAAATTGTTCAACTTGTTCTGGTGTCACTACAATACCTACACCACACGCCTCTTCAAACTCCTTGTTGTTCAAACTCTCTTCATTAACATGGCTCAAAGCGTATTCTAATGCAGCATCAATTCTTAATGTTGAATCTAATTTTCCGTCTGCTATGTATTTAGAAATAAAGGAAATTTTACTAGCAATTTGTGGTTTGATTTTAGTAGCCAGATGGTACAAAAGTAAACCCACTCCAGGTTGCAACTTATCTACGTCGACCTAGAATTAAACCAATATATGTGTTAAGAATTATATAACTTATAAAATTAAAAATACTTCTTTTTTATTTTCTGTTGTGGTGTTTTTCTAACCTCATTTATTACTTGTAGAAGAAATTTTGTTACATTGCCATTTTTAAGGGTTTCCTTTGCTTTTTGTTCGCTTAAACCAATCTTTTTAAAATTTTCTATAGTTTCTTCAGGACTCATTTTAGTATAAAGTACAGATAAATTCTAATATAACTTTAGACTTTTGCAAAAATAAAAATAGTTTCTACGGCACCGGTGACGGGGACGAGGACTGCGGAGTGCGGGGTCGGGGGTATCATGACATCTATCATCTATGACTTATTAATGATCAGTCAGCACTCTATCTGTCAGTCTATCTGACATTATTTAGTATGACAATTAACATTGGGCACACCGCATACAGATAATAGGTAAACCATAGTATATATATATATAGTTATAGCCTTATTATATATATTTCCTATAATATATATAGAATGACAAGAATCGCAGGCATTGCTTATAGGCACGAAGTCCTCTCGGGTAGTGGCTGTCTAGAGGGGGAAAAGCACCGTTGTTTTTAATATGTTTTCCATTTGTGGCATTTAAACGTCATTTTTTTTTAATTTGTGTTATAAAAATAATGTAGCTTACTACAGAGCAGTTCTAGTTTTCTATAATAGTTTTCTGTTTTCTGTAATAATTATTATTTACTTTCATCTTCTTTATTTCTGTCAATAATGACTCTATCTTACGAATGGCCTAAGCATTAGACAGTTTCTTAAATGTTGTCAAACGCTACGGCTGAACATCTTTTAGGCCGCTAGTTAAACGGCTAGGCTGTTAATTGAACGGCTAATTAAGCTAGTCAGCTGCGACATACACATTAATAAAAAACCCGTGCTTAAAATTTTATAGACTTCACACCTGGTTCATAATTTTACGAGATAAATACCATACAATGAATTCGATTGACGTGAGTGGACTATCTCAATTTACATAGACAAGAGATTGACAGAGATAATTATTGTCTTTTAAATCAAGTGGATGAACAAATTATGCAAATTGCATTAGGCTGTCTTATTAAATATTAGTAACGATTCAGTGATCTCGTTAAAATATCGCGAAGCTGATAAAATTCATTTGCAACAATATGGCGCAAACAAAATATTCATTTATCTAGTAAGCTAATAAACATTTTTCGATTGTCAAAGTATGGCACGCACAGCGAATCACGACTTTGAAACCATTTTAGTCCATTTCAGTTTTATTATCCCTCTTAACAATATTTTATGTTTAGCTCTTGAAGATTCGATTGGTTTAGTTATCATTTAATTGGTCAAATTATAATTATTTCAATAAAGGTCGTAGATATTTTGCGTATTTTCAATTTTTTATATCAATTAGGGCGGAAAATGCTTATCTGTTATTAAAATAACGACGCGGACATAAATAACGGAAGCCATAAATTTTAATGAAATATCGGCAATAGTGTCATGGCGACCATTTTGAATGGCCAAATATAATCTATAAGTTTATCCTTATATGAAATAGAATCCATATAGAAATACTGAATAAAAACAAAACGAATTTGAGAAAGATCTTATTGTAGCGTTACGTACTTAGTAGGTACCTATCTCCCTATTGACTATTGTCGCATATATTTTCATACAATTTCCAATTTAAATATACATTTGCAAATATTAAAGAACCTTTTATAATAATTATAAGTAATTGAAATGAGGTATAAATAAAAAAAGGGTGCGTGTACTTATGTACGCGCGTAAGAAGTTATACTTCTTTGGCATTATTAAAAATAGTTTTAAAGACTGGAAAAGGAGTCAATAAAGTTCAGTTTACATTTGAAAAATTAAATAAATAAATATTTATTATTATTCTCTTACATTAAGTGTAACATAAATTATTTATTTATTTATTTAATAACAGCACAATGGCCAAACTTAGACTAAAAACAATACAATAAAAATAATAAAATACAATTAAGATTTACAATACAGGGTAGCATTACCCTCTTACCCCCTCCAGGTACACTCTGAAAGCACAGTATACCACGCCCATAAGCTTCCCAAACAGGTCGCTCTCCGGTGAAGAGTCGAGAAACCCATTAAGCAGTGAGAGTAGCCGGGGAATGGGCGCTTGTTTTATTAATTAATTATATTATTATTCGAATGTTGTTTTTAAATTATGTCCAATGCCGTAGCATCTTCCGTTGGGAACTTCAGAAAGAAGTATAACTTCAAAAACTAAATTAGTTTCCTGTACCAAGTTTAATTGTTTGTAGACCGTACAATAGGTAAATTATTTTTTTATCATTATATTTAAAACAGGAGATAAGGCTAACTGTCTGGCCAGGCCGTATCGTAACAATAATAGTCATTGACGTAACAATAATTTAAATAGGCAACAAAAATTCATGTTAACACAGGTTTAAGAGACCTTAAATAATAAAGATTTACACAATACGGAATATATGTGTACTATTACAATTTAAGCATAGAGTTTTCAAGACACGTCCTTTAGTAATGAAGTTTAAGAAGAGTTTACGAAGTTTACGAAGAAGATAATTTAACTACTACTTAAATTTAAAGTAATAAAGGGTCAAACTTCTTACATGTCCAATGTTAGCTTCGCGGTAATGCAATACAAAAGATGCATGATTTTTTTCCCCCCTTTCTTGGCCTTCACGGTTTGTGCGTTAGCCATGCAAAAAAGTTAGGAGGTGCGTTATTAGATTTATTTTATTGGATTAGAAATTGGAGTGGAATTTGAAAAAGGATCAGCTAAATTTAGTATATAAGTACATAAATGGTTATAATTTTAATATTGTTATGAAAAATGAAACTGGCTAAAATTCTATGTACATTAATATATGATTAAAATCCCCAACGTCATTGCCACACTCACATAATATATCGTTAGGCAAAAGGTTAAGCCTTGCCAAATGCAAAGGCCTGCGTTCTATCGTGATTTGTCAAACTAAATTTTTCGCCACGAACTCTCATTTTCATACAAATTAAGGCAAACACATTTAGGCTGTTAAGGCATCTTGAAGCCCCCAAGTCGCATGGTCTAAAAAGGCTATTGCCCAATGACAAACAGAAGTTCATGGTATCGTCTATTTAAAAAGTTTTTAAGCAATTACCGTTTTTCAACAAGAAACTAGAAAAAAAATGTGCGTGTACTAGTACACACGTTAGAAGTGAAACTTCTTTATGACCTTATTTTTCGAAAAATTATCTATATGCAACTTTACAGAAATTGGTTAAATAAAGTTCAATTAGATAAAGTTTAACAAAAGGCTTTTAATATCACAGACTTGAATACAAATAATACAATTATTTCATTTTACCTTATTACCACTAAGATTATTACAGAATTTCATAAATTGTAATAGAATTTTTAGTATTATTGTTATCGTTATTATACGTATACATTTTTGTTATTAATGGTTTAGAATCTCTTTGAATCAACCGTGGTAGGGACAAGAAAAAGACGCGCGTAACGGTCAAATGTGACGCGTAACCGAAACATGTGACGCGTAACCGAAAAATGTGACGCGTAACGAAAAAATGTTACACTAAATTTTTATCCAACCCCGATAAAGAAGTTTCACTTCAAAAAGTGCGTGCGTACAAAGTGCATATGTCAAAAGTAAAACTTCTTTGGCAAACTAATTTTTAAGTATTGTTCATATTTATACAAATCTAAAATTTTAGATTTCAGAGACTTAGAGATAGGAAAAAAGGAAGATATTTTAGGAATTTAATTGTTATTAAAATATTGTGTCGAAAATTAACAAATAATAAATTTAACTTTTAAATTTATTTCTTCGATAATAAAACACATAACATTTTAAATTACAATTCCACATTTGAGATTTCAATAAATTGTTTTGCATAAAATATAAAATATTTCATAAATTCTCTATACGAAATTTTTATTTTAAAATTAGAATTTCTATAAGGTAATTCGCCCTTCTTACTCTCTCTCAATCGCTCTCTCCCTTTTCTTCGACACAAACGCTGCACATCTTCGTGATGTTCCGTAAAAATTATACCCAAAAAAAGGTAACATCAAATAGTCACGATAAAGTATATTTTTGTAGCGTGTTTATTTTTGCTTCTCGATAAGAAGTATTACCTATATTATGTCGTCGCGACTTACTATAAAATATGCAGTTCTAATTACAGCTGACCCTGATTCGATTTATTTAGTACGATGAAGTGCCACGCGAAAATGCTTTTTTATTATCACGAGTGGGACACGTGGGACAGTACACCTGATAAGATCATTTTATCCACAATTAGGTCATAAAGTTATAATCTAGCTTAGTTTTATTATAAAATTTACTAATACGAAAAAGTGCAGTAATATTTAAAAAGATGACAAAATAATTGTAGATTACTTGATGAAAATTAAATATTTAGGATCGCAAATAAGATTAGTTTCCGCCGTCTGAACTGAGTTCTTGCAGAACAATTGGATTACTAATAATTCCCCAAAAAACTTAACAAGCAAGCTGTACTTCCGTCTGGTTTCTAGCTTGTATCCTACCATCCTTCAAACAACCTTGGGTACCTGAAGGGACAGAAAGGATAAGTAAAGCCGTTTGTTTAAAAATGTGTAAATTTATTCTGAATACGCTCCATGAGGGTCTCATGCGGAGACCAGACTGACGAATTAAACTCAAGTATTCTTCCGATCAATGCATTATACAGGCTTGAAATAGCTTTGATGTTCTTGTACGTTGATCCCCTCCAGAGGACTAATTCTATTCACTTATATGCTTTTTACATATGTGTTATGTGTTTCGGAACGTTAGTGAACACTTGCAGTCCAGGTTTTTCGGTAGGGAAGTTCATAAATCAGAACCTCTTTGGTTTCTGAACGAAAACAAGTGTTTATTCAAAATATACGTTAGTTAAAATAATACAAAATTATAATAGTGTACTGTGCGTGGATCTGCAAACAAAAGAGACCTGTCAAAATGTTTGGAAGATTTTAAGATCTTAATGATAATTATGTATAAAACCGTTATGAGTATGACGGTTTATGTATATAGGATGTGATATTACTATAAATATTAAGATAAGTTTATGGTCTTATTAGGGACAGAAATATTCATATTACATATTCTATAATTTCAGAGTTGTAAATAATCTATGCGATGTCCGTGCCTTGTTAGTTGTGCATTCATTTGTTCTCCAAGATCTCTCATTGATATTTCCTTGGTGTTCCCCTGATACTTTATAGGCATTAAATATCTTGCGCGACTGAATCAGCCGCTGAATAAGCCAGCGGTTCAGCCAGTACAGATCAGCAATCACGCATGATATGTGCTGGTCGCATCTGGGCCCACCAAGCGCTTTGTTTTGCGCCGTACGAGAGCTCTTACTTGCGCAGGTGTCAACTCTGGTATATCCTGCCATATCCTGCAAATCCAGATGCATATTCAAACTTTAATAGTATTTTACCATTTTTCTTAATAATTGAATTTGAATAATCATTCTTTCTCATTTATAATGCCAGACTTATTTAAATTACTTCGTTCCTTTTCCTCGTAAGATTCCAATGACCGATATTTACTTTGATGCGCGCCCTACAATCAGAAAATGCGACATAGTCTGATCGCGTGTACAGTAACGATTTACTAATAAGTATGTAAAATTTTATGAAATCATTAGCTATACACGAAGGCACAGGATAATGAAACCTTTCATACCCATTTCTACGTTACTTGATTATTTTTGAAGTTATACTTCTTTATATGCAAAATTGATGAGAGTGAAATTTTACGATGCGCGCGCACCGTGACACAATATTAACAGAATGAAGTTGCCCACGGAAGATGCTACGGCATTGGACATAATTTAAAAACAACGACATTCGTATAATAATAGAATTTATGTTACTCTTAATGTAAGAGAATAATAATAACTATTTATTTATTGAATTTTTCAAATGTAAACTGAACTTTATTGACTATAATGACTCCTTTTCCAGTCTTTGATTATTTAATTGTAATTAATTATTTGCATGCAATCAAAAACTATTTTTAATTATGCCAAAGAAGTATAACTTCTTACGCGCATACATAAGTACACGCACCCTTTTTTTTATAAAACAAGTACACAATCAGCCTGGCACAGTATTTTTGCCGTGGAACTTGGACTTCTGGTCACACTGGTATCGGAGTTTTTACCTACTCCTTTTATACCTTTCCGTTTTTACTACTCGAAAGGTTAATAAAATCTACGTATTAGCTCTTTAAATCCACGGTTTAAGAGTTTAATATTACACATATCTTGAGGCAAACTAATAAAATGTCTCAATCTTGTAGAATCTTTCAGTAAGTGTTTCTGACGTCAATGGTTATTTAAACTTTAGGATTAAAGCCCTTAGCAAAGCACGACGGTAATTTCAGTAGCTTACGGTAGCTTTACGGGTACACACGCGTCGCCCGTAATATTTAGCGTAGCTGCAAATTCAATTACGTAAAATATTCTAAGTCGCCTATTCATTAAATGGTGAGTTATTATTATTTTCGTGTATTTTATTTACGTTTGTGTTTTATTTCCAAGTTTTAGAGTTATCGTGATGCGTTTATTGATGTTAATGAAAACTTCACTGTTTTTTGTTTTGTTTTAGCTTCGTCTGGCTGGACTTTTCTATAAAATATTTAAGTAATTAATGTAGTTACTCAGGGATATTGTGGCATTCTAATATTGACATCGGTTTGATTACAAACATACTAAAACACAAATATTTATTCTTTATAAAATTAGTTGTATTGTATTGCATGCAATTTAATATAGGTACCTAATAGTTTTATTAACGTGTTACGATTAGTGAAACATTAATAAATATATAATACATTATGGAATAAGACTTACTATTTCGTATATGTATGAAGTGTTCGACATGTAGCAGATTACTGCATCTGTTTCAACATTTGATTTTTTCGTCACGATGTTTTCTTTCTCGAAATTAATTGCGCAGTAGCAAAAAGAAACCCACAGGGTGCACGGGTTCGAACGTTCTACAATAGAATCCAGAGCCACACATCTCACCACTAACGCCCGAACCCAATAATTAATCCACAATCTCAGATTGAAAACAATCTGTGATCAGACCGTGACAGTCGATCGATCTCCTATCTGCATCCCAATAACCAAACCCTACGAAGACAATCCATTTTTTGCGACGGATAAAACGCTCTTTGTCATTCCATTTTACCGAGTTTTCACTCATATTTGATAGTCAATGTAAACCAAATCAAGTAAATAAAACCGTACAAATAACATTAAAATATACATGTGTATGTTTAAAACATAACAAACAGTTTTTTTTATTATTTAAAAAACTGGTGTAAGTTAATATCTCTTGAAATAATTAACTCTTGAAATCGAGCTTTCGTCAACTGTCATTTTCATACAAAGGTCTATCCACAGACACCGATCCGACCTCCCATGGATAGCTTGTATCGACAGATGGCTATTACAAGCCGTGGATTGGTTATTGGCGCAATTGTTACAACATAAAATTACTATCTCGTGGTCAAAAATGGATTGAGATAGGTTATTGGGCGCGGGCGTAAGATAATACGACTGTAATGTTTGTATTATGCAGCATTAAAGCCGTAAACAACTTCTTACAGTTCACGGTATAATCAAAATTTTCCAAGTGATTTAAACATTCTGATGTGTCATCACTTTGAACTTGATATTAAGATTATTTATTATAAGATGATTAATTGTAGTATTAACTAGAGTTATGCTGCCAGCTGATACCATGAAACTCTTACACCATGTGTAAAGACTGTGGATTTGCCGATTTTCTCACGAAGTTTTTGTTCACTGTATATATGAGTGATTGAAACCTCTAGGCCAATGGGCATAGCCAAGTCAAAATCATTTTTCATGTATGTACACTTATGAACGTCAAAAAAGAATATATTATGAAATGCTTCTTATTTTACATTTACTGCCAGTTCTCAAATCAAGGGCGTAGAACGGAAGAGAAGAAATGGCAATCTCCGCCACTCTATTTAATCGCCAAACTTTTAGTTTTACACAACGTTTGTAAGACACACATGTTTCACATGACATCTTAAGTAATAAATAATAACAAAATAAATTAAAAACAAAGATTTGTCCTCTATCTAGGAGGCATGGTGAAATAGGAGCACGCACTTACATTCTCGTGGTACACGCAAATACACACGCATATTCTGCAGCTGATTCACTGATCATCAGTGCTGTCATAAGGAAAGAGTGTCCACGGCAAGCCTAGTGAGTGAGGTTGACACTGCGTCAAACACTTTTTTTTTGTGAAACGCATAATATTGTTTACAGCAGTCGCATTGGATTTTTCGAATATATAAAAGACAATCGTATTGAACAACAGAGTCTCGTACGTAATAAACAGAATAATTTTAAATGCATTTACATTATTATTAAGCATAACATATTCAAATGAAATTCAGAACTGCGAAACAATATTAGTTCTGAGTTATGGCAATATGTAAAAACACATTCAAACAAAACAATAAAATTGTTGTTGGAGATGGATGGATTTTTTTCTTAAACGGACACAATTCAATTGAACACTTTTTTATGAGACAGAAGACTATCGCTCCTTGTTTTTCGGTTAAAATTGAGTGCTTACCGCAGCCCACCTGCAACACCAGCCTTGCGATTCTGTAACTCACTCTTCGAACTCCACAGCGGTTTTCGCATCGGCGGTCGCTTTCAAATCAATCGTGAAGCAGTCATTTTATGATTTGGCATTCTGATAAACAATAAACTACAAGCTCCCACCTTTTCAGCTGCTGTGTGAGTTCGAAAAGTGTGTGACAGAATCGCAGGGCAGGACGCTTGCATTGCCGTACTTTAAGGATGGTACGATGGATCTCTTGAAGGGCGTAGTCATAATTGTTCAGAAATACCTAGAATAGCAACTGGTGTCAGTAGTGGTTCGCAGCAAAAAGTGTGCAAGCGCACTGTTATGGAACGTTATTTACGTATCAGAACATGTACTAAATATGTAGATTTTTAGGACAAAAGGTTTATTTAGGGGGCCTCGTAGCCTAGCGGTCTTATTAAGTGGCAGCTAGGTGAGGGGTACCGGGTTCGATTCCCGGTTCGGCCTTTGGGAGGGTTGTGCGGTACCGGGCGAATGATTAAACCGTACATAGAGGACACAGTCGAATTTCTAAAGACAAGCACAAATTATAAAAAAATCCTATACTTGACGCTGGATAATGCACAAATCGTGCCAGAGCCATTAAAAAAAAAAGGTTTATTTATAATAACAATCAAGTATACAGTATTTACAATTTTCTTAACCTACAAAGTAATAATAAAAATTCATGCAAAGATAATTAAAACAAATTTAAAAAGTTTGGTCCCTGTGGCAGTATACCTTTACGCTGGCAGGATTTAGCTCTCTGTATTTCGATACTTATTCGTAACAAAATTATTTCTCATATCTTTAATATTTTAATCTCACAGTTAAATATATCTTCATAAATATATTCTACGCACGAGACGTTTTCATAGCAGAGTCAAAAATAGTTCTATTACTAATATTCGATGTAGTATCATGAATTGAGCAGATGTATAATGTTATCGTATCGAACGATAAAAATCATAGTAAATTGTATCACTTCAATCAAGATTGCTTTAATATTTTATTGCTATTATTCGCACGATATAAACATCGTTGGTTAATTTAGCTAAATTCCGATGGGTGTAGGGCAAAGTTTTTTTTAAAAGCATGACTCACAGATACACAATTTCATTTTCCTTTTCATGCTTAAAAGGCCGGCAACGCACTCGCGAGCCCTCTGGCATTGAGAGTGTCCATGGTCGGCGGTATCACTTAACATCAGGTGAGCCTCCTGCCCGTTTGCCCCCAGTTCTATAAAAAAAAACATGAAACATGAAAAATCAACATACACTCAACATAAATTGACTTAATGTGCTATATAACCTCTAAATAGGGTAGAGGGCGTCCACAGTCCGTCTCCATCGCGTTCGTTAGCCTCGTATTTTACCTCGCTCCAAGCCTTTCCGGATCTCTTTGCCTCATCTGCAACTGTAGGTTTGCTTGGGACGGTTCCGCTTTCCTTGCGGTTTCCAATCAAGAGTGTCTAGCCTATCACCGACGATATTTAAATTACAAAGTAATATGTAACGATCTTGCCTGGTCTTGTTACTATTGAAAAATTGGTAGTATCTAGGCTAGAGATTCTACCCTAGAGGCTAAGGGTCGAGCTGGTTATAGCTTATATTACTCTTGGCTTTTAGAGCAGCAAATATCCCTGCCTGGAGTGGGTGTTGAGTAAACTCTGTCACGGGGAAAACATGTCTGATATCAAAGGTTGTAACTCCTGTTTTGATAATAGAACAGGTCTATTGTATGAAATACCCAAGGTACAGATTTAAGGCATATGGCCGTGAAGCACATGTCCCGTCTTATCCCTATGAATTTCCTAGCCCATGCTATAACAGAAACTAGCATTCGTATTAAACTATTTATAATAATTTAGTATACCTATGCAATGCGGTATAACTTTTGCTACTCGAGTGGTGACTTTTGAGTCATCAGCTACGTTTTGTACTGTCGAATATGATGAGGAAGACGCAATTATCTTAAATGTTATTTTATTTCTCAACGTACAATTCAAGAGGACTTTATTTCTAAGGCTATTTTTTTTTAATAACCTGATCCCTTTAAAAATCGTTCACCGTGGCGACCAATGCGTTATCATAATTGGAGGAATAGGAGGAGAGGTAAAAATTTGCATTGCCAAGAGTAAATTATGTATTGTAATTTTATTATTAAAATTTAAATCATTGATAAATGTAAATATATCATATTGTTTTAATAATTGAGAATTTCTTCTTACATTGTAAGGGTCAACATAGTTTTAGCATGGCCTTTTACAGGAATTTAATTTTATTTAATCTTCAAACGGCCCGTGAAATGTTAGCGGAAATAGGTAGAAATAGGCTAGGAAATATGAAGAATGTTCCATCAATTTGAACCCAGCTTCTTCCATGGCGCTATTCTGCGTGCTAGTTTTTTTTTATGTCTCTGAAACGTTTTGTGCATTAGCCAGCGTCAAGTATAGGATTTTTTATAATTCATGCTTGTCTTTAGAAATTCGACCGTGTCCTCCATGTACAGTTTAAGCAGTACCACACAACCCTTCCAAAGGCCGACAACAAATTTAAATTAAATTAAAACTTCCCGAACCGGGAATCGAACCCGGTACCCCTCACCTAGCTGCCACTTAATAAGACCGCTAGGCTATGAGACCCCTACCCGCGTGCTAGTGTTATTGATTACTTTTAATATTATTTTTTTATGCCTGCCAGTATCTTTTTCTCTTCAAGGAGTTTATTCATATCCAAATTAGCATATTATAGCGAAAGTATGCCGTAAATAAAGCTTTATCAAAATTTCACGAGTAAAATTATGACAATTTGAATATGAAATTTCCAAAATTACTTTGAAGTTTTGACTTACAGTCTGTTGATGTATGTAACGACTTGCAAAATACGATTATTGTATAAAGTCTAATTTTATATAAACACTAGCAGACCGGCCAAGCGTTGCTGTGGCTAAGGTTTTTGTTATATATTACATAGTAGCAAACTATTCAAGGGAAACGGTAGGAGAACACCAGTTATGTGGACCACCATGCATTTTGTTGGTTATTACCATTTAGTTACCATTAAATTGTAGCTTATGTGAAACTTTGGTACTTTCAACACAGCGCCATCCGTTAGAATTGTAACTATCAAATAATAATCAAACTACACACGGTGTGCAAATTTTATTGATATCGGTTCGGTAGTTTAGGAGTCCATAGCGGACAAACAACGTGACACGTAATTTATATATACTAAGATTTAAAACTTTTTTCAGGTTCGTCATGATTTCGATGACCTCTCCAAGGTCTTCGTTGGCTAAACTTGTGTTATGTCCAAAGGTCAAGCCGTTTAAAGTTATGATCCTAGGACAGTCAGGAGTCGGCAAGTCCGGTAAATATGAATTTTAATAAGTATTATTAGGTCTGGGCCTCAGATTTTTGTATCTGCTCCATAATTATTGGTCAATAGGTAGGTGATCAGCCTTCTGTGCCTGACACACGCCGTCGACTTTTTGGGTCTAAGGCCAGCCGGTTTCCTCACGATGTATTCCTTCACCGTGAGCGAATGTTAAATGCGCACAAAGACAGAAAGTCTATTGGTGTAAAGCCGGGGACCAAACCTACGACGAGACCCGCACGCTGAAGCCACTAGGCCAACACTGCTTTTTAAGATGTTCAGTTGTTTTAATATTATAAATAGTAAAGAAACTACTGATGATTCCGACTTAGGGATAATGAAGGCATGAAGGCAAAATTTTAGAAGACTCAAGAAATTTTAATAGTATATAGAATAGCCACTCACGGCATACTACCATGTACCAACTTATTAACATGCTTTTTTAATGTGTATGTTTTTGTATAAGGCAACGAAGTGTAAATAAATAAAACAACTCAATGTAAATAGTTGTGTAATGTAAATACTAGATCCAAAATTATGTCCAATTCAGTTTCTTGACTTGTATTTTCATACCACTGGTTAGCGATTACGACGAATTCACTAGTAAGTACGGTACAATAACTTCATTGAAATAGCATACAAAACCGCTCGGGATTGGAACTCCATTGGAAGAATGGCAAGCTCTCATTAACTATAGTGCTGTAATGCACTTGGGGTCGCGGTACATAAACTAGAGTCGAAGTAACAAGTGCAGTCTGCATTTTAAACTAACATCCCCAATCATGTTTCATGTATGTATTTTTACCCCTAGATTATGAAATCTTGAAATAACTATATTTATGATTCCAAAATATATTTTTTTACACGAGTAATTTTTCGCACTGTCCAGCGTCAACAAGCTCCCATTCATAAATAAGAGGATAGCATTTACTGTCAATTTTATAAATAATTTAATTGTATTTTATTGTGGTTTTATGTTGTTTTTAGTCTGAGTTTGGCCATGCATGGACTGTAAATAAATAAATATAACAAAGAGTGAAATTCCTTGCTCCCTTCCATCTTCCCTAGACAGTATAATATGGGTACATTTAAGTGGCAGCCCAAACCTGGACAGGCATGCCCTCCAATAGGCCACATCTCACTAAACATCAGGTGGGATTGTTGCCAAACGTCTGACAAGTTATACTTTTTTGGCATTATTAAAAATAGTTTTTGATTGCATGCAAATAATTAATTACAATTAAATAATCAAAGGCTGGAAAAGGAGTCATTATAGTCAATAAAGTTCAGTTTACATTTGAAAAATTAAATAAATAAATATTATTATTATTCTCTTACATTAAGTGTAACATAAATTCTATTATTAATCGAATGTTGTTTTTAAATTATGTCCGTAGCATCTTCCGTGGGCAAGTTCATTCTGTTAATTTTGTGTCACGGTGCGCGCGCATCGTAAAATTTCTCTCTCATCAATTTTTCAAACGCGCCTAAAGAAGTATAACTTCAAAAATATCACCGTGGGCACAATTTAACACGTTTTCAAAACCCTGAAAGTTAATTCAAAAATATATTCATAGGTGTTTTGCATTACAGCGTTGGTGGTACGATTTATTACTCGACGATTCATCGGCGAATATGATCCCAATTTGGAGAAAATCTACACTTTTCAAACGGTAATTGATAATGAAATGGTTTACTTTGAGATACTCGACTCTGCCGGCGACCCTCAAGTGAGTACTCGGTTTATATTTTCTTATTGAAGTTATATAGGGCGACAGTGATTTGATATTTAAAACTCCTGCATCATTAAAACGAAGTTTTTGCAAACAGAAAAGTGTCTTCGTGCTGCTGAGGTGTTTTGTTTCACCGGGAATTTTCCTGACAATAATAAAACAGAATCCATTGGTGCAACAACAAATACACACAGGTGATCAGCCTCCTGATAAAATAAATGAATTATCAATGGCGCTACCTTTTTAGTTCTGGGCCTCAGATTTATGTATCTGTTTCATGACAATTTGGTAATCTAATAGGCAAGTAGGATAAGGCAAGCCGGTTTCCTCACGATGTTTTCCTTCACCGTTCGAGCGCATGTTAAATGCGCAGATAGAAAGAATAAGCCTATTGGTGCGCGGCCGTGATCGAACCTGCTCACAGCCTCCATGACATTAATTTACGAGTCCAAAGCATGAGTATTGTCAACTATTGCCTTTACCGAGTCAGTACGTAACAATAAAATTCAATTGTCATGATACGAACGTAAACGCTAACATTGCCCGTTCATCGTGTTAATTAAACTATTCTATCAGAGTTTAATGATTATTTCACTAATAATAATTAGTTAACATTAAAATACATTTTTATTGACGACTTCTACCGTCGAAGCTGGCCCTGTGAACAGATGATGTGTATTGCCACCTAAATCAACAGATTTTTTTTTCTAGAAATGCGAAAGCTTGGAAAACCATATAAAATGGGCAGAGGCGTTTGTCTTGGTATACTCTGTGACAGATAAATGCTCTTTCGACGAGTGTCATAGACTAAAATTTTTAATAAATTATAATAAGAGGCGGCGTAGGCTCGCTTCGTCGCTAAAGGTTAGTTTATCTAATACGATTATTAACTCATTTTTAATAGGTTATCCTATCTCTTTTTAAAATATATAAAAATATCTGTGGGTAAAGGAAGAAACAGCCCCATATAATTGACATTTACAGAACCCATATATCACCTATGAACGTAGCGTAGGCATTGGACGATGCGTTCTCGCATATTATATGTATTTTAATATAAGAGTATTTCCTCCAACTTCAATTTTGTTCCCTTTGGAGTAGAGACTCTTGGGCCGTGAGGTTCCACTTGAACCTTCAGGCGCTAATTAAAGATTTAAATTGGTTTCTGGTAGTTAGTACTGGTGACCCCAGAGCTCTCCTCGCTCAACGAATAAGTATCGCAATACAGCGAGAAAATGCTTCCAGCGTTAAAGGTACACTGCCACAGAGACCAAACTTTTTAAAATTTCTTTAATTTTCTTTTTATTATTACTATAGATGAAGAAAATTGTAAATACTGTATATTTGATTGTTATGATAACGAATAAAATAATATCGTTTAAATAAAGTTCCACTAGAATTATTTCAATATCCAAAGAGTTTACATTGGGATCTCGGATTATAAATCTAGATATCGAAGTATGTATAGATAACAAAGCCGAAATCCGTTCATTAACAGAATATGTGGGAATCAGAAGTTGTTTCCTTTATTAGTAAGTTAATTAATGCAAAGGTTTGGTATGTAAATTATTTCAGAATATTGCCCCTTATCTCCATGGCATTAGGCGAGTAGCCTTTGACGATTATTGTTTTTTTTTTTTAAAAGACAATTCACACCAAACGACCTAGTCCCATTCTAAGCTGGTGAAGCTTGCGTTATGGGTACTAGGCAACGGATATACATACATATTATAGATAGACATATAAATACATATTTAAACATCCAAGACCTAAGCACAACACCAAATGCTCATCACATATAGTAGTGAGACGAAAAGTCTCAGCCGGGGATCGAACCCGGGACCCATGGATTCGCAGTCAGGGGTACTAACCACTAGACCAATGAGTCGTCGTTTAAGATGTTGGATTCCTCAAGATATTTACGGTTTAAGAGTAAATCACGTGTATAAAAATAAAAGTTATGTATATAGTTTGTTAAGGCAATTTTTGCCGCGCATCACAATGTGGAACGAGCTGCCCACTGAAGTATTTCCGAACTAATTCGACTAAGGGTCAGTTCTTAAAAGTTCGGCAGCGCGCTTGCGAGCCTGGCAGTGTGAGTTTCCATGAGCAGCGGTATCACTTAATATCAGATAAGCCTCCTGCCCGTTTTCCTGCTATAACATAAAAACAATGTATAGAATAGAATATTAAACCAATAGGATTCCTCCAATGGCGTTGAAAAAAAGGTTTTTATTCTGTGAACGTAATTTACAAACGAAGAAAAGTAAAATTATTGAAAAACTAACATATTCTTTATGAACCAGTTGTATGGTCATATAAACACTTTTGCAAAAAAGGGTTTTTAAGGAAAATTACGTACTGAGGTCGATTTTAGGTTATTAAATGAAATTTAATTGTCTGACGTAATCTGTATACAATCGTGTAAATTAATACGCGTGAAGGGTATTCTGGCAATTGTTTTATCAATTTTCACGAATTATTTAAAACACACGGTCTAACCATAATTGGTCGGTAATAAACACAAGATATTTTTACTTTTTTAAATTAAATTCAAATTCAAAATCATTTATTCATTTAGCTAACACAATGTACTATTATCAATATATATAAATATAATAATAAAGAAATACATATTAAATGCTAAATGCTTCTAATTTTAAATTTATTGCCAGTTCTCAAATCAAGGGCGTAGAACGGAAGAGAAGAACTGGCAATAAACTCTCCGACACTCTTTTTAATCGCCAAGTTTTTTTTTTACCAAATGTTTGTAAGCCGCTGCAACCATTACACCATCTTCCACATGACATATTTAAGTAATTTATAATTAAAAAAAAACAAAGATTTGTCCTCTATCAGCAGTAGGCATGGTGAAAGAGGAGCACGCACTTATATTCTCGTGGGAACAACACGCAATTAAAGTTACAAATGTAACTTAATAACGAGTCTGACCTCCTCTTGCCAAAATCATAGCTTAAATCCTTCTCCCTAATGTTTTGGGCACCATTTAATTCAACGGAGCGTACGCAATACCGTCTTTACCATAAGGGCACACGGGGCCCGTGCCCAGGGCCCCCATTCTCAGGTGGCCCCGAAGGACCGACCATTTCTCTCCCACATTTATTCTCAAAACATTTTTGTCGGGCACATTACACTTTTCACAAATCAGTCATCAAAAAAGTTATCAGAAGATCTCGAAAGAAACCGTTACCGTAATCGTAACCAAAAAACCAGCAGCATTCTAATATCATTAATGACATAATATATCATACTGTATTTGATGACCAAATTTATATTAAATTATTTTTTTTTATTTTTTATTTTATTTTATAATAAATGGTCATACTTAGTAATTTTTTTATTATAATTAGCTTTTTTTTCCTTTCCAAAAGGGCCCCAAATTCTTGTGTGCCCAATGGCCCCAGCCTAGTTTAAGACGGCCCTGAGCGTACGCGCTTAATTTTCGTAGTACGTAGGAAAATATATTGTATACGATAAAGCGATATGATCACTATATATAACTCGTGTATGCCATATGGTACTTATTTCATATGGAAATAATATAGAAGGGCGCCTTCTAATAATAAAACAATCTATTTTTATCTTTTATCTAAGTATTCACCGCATTTAATATGTTATGAGGGCACGATATTACAGATATCTAAATATATATGAAGATATTTGTTCTATATAGAACTATTATTGAGAGACAGTATTATTTTTACTTAGCTACATTCCAACATATGGAACATTTTTTCGCCGGAATAAAAACCTAAGTTAATACTTAGGTTGTTAGAGAAAAAATTGTTTTATTATTTAATAATAAAACAATTTTTTCTCTCGATGAAAACCTTACTCAGAGTTCAAGGAATAAATATTTAAAAAAATACTCTTTCTAATTGATCCAGTCGTCTTCGAGTTGTGCGCTTAGCAACATATTTTGCGATTCATTTATTTATATAGATTATTGATGTCCAAGATTGATTTGTTTTATTTATTTAAATGATAATAGTTAAACATGGATAATTATGAAACTAAAATGGTAAATTCATTTTCAGTTTATTCAAACCTAAACATAACAATCAAGAATTGATAATGTTCCTAACCGGCATAGTAATAATAAAGAAAAATAAATAAAACAAATTTAAAAAGTTTGGTCCCTGTGGCCGTGTACCTTTAATGCTGTCGCTGTATTGCGATACTTATTCTTTAATTAGCGCCCGTGCACTTGAATCCCACGTCTCAAGAGTCTCTATTCCAAAGAGAACGAATCAAAATTGGAGTGAAGACTTTTATTTTTGGTTTCCAATATTACTTATAAAAGTCATTTTAGTAACAAAATACACCTAGGCAAGTACTTTTCACTTTTTAAAGCTATTAAGCACAGGATAAAAAACTCCTTTCTAAACAGAAGTATTGAATTAAAATTAAAAATCAGTGGCGCTACAACCTTTTTAGGTTTTTAGGTCATGATCATTTTTAAATCTAATAGGCAAGTAGGTGATCAGCCTCCAGTGCCTGATAACGCCGTCGACTTTTTGGGTCTAAGACATGTCGGTTTCCTCACGATGTTTTCCTTCACCATTCGAGCAAATATTAAATGAGCACATAAAAAAAGTACATTAGCACAGCCGGGGATCGAACCTACGACCTCAGGGATTAGAGCCGCACGCTGAAGTCACCTGGCCAACACTGCGCATTAAAATTACCCCGACATTTAGCCTACACCCTTTAATATGAATGTCAACAAGATCGAAATAACCTATTTAATTAAATGTATATTGGAAAATTTTTCCTTTAGCTCAATTTACACAACAGAGCTCGAATCTCCATTATTTTCCAACTTTGAGGAAAACTTTCGCGAGCTTTTAATTTCAAAATATTATACGACTTCCAATAGGTATTTTTGGGAGCATATTTATTTAATTGTTAGTATAGAAGTAGTATTTTGTTCTGGCTTAGAACTGCAAACTGAACTAATTTATCTAGAATCTAGAAGCTATTTAGAATCGAAATATCCTATTATAATATTCAAATTGTGAAATTATATAATATAACATACTATATATGCTTACATACATACGGGGGCAATCTAAAAACTTAATGATAACAATTTTGGGGGAAACAGTTCGGCGTAGTTTCAAATCTATCCTCTACAAAATTAAATAATACCACTGGAAAGCTACAGGATCAAAAAATTCATGCGATAAAAGATAAGCGAGATAAGCGGTGGAGAGAAAGCGCCGCCATTTTGAGGATATTTTGCTGTGTATCGAGATTTGTTATGAGGAAAATTTATGCTTCGGAGAAACTTCGATGTTCGCTTAAGTTTTAATCACCAGCTGTCGTCAACATCTATCGATTATAACATAATTCACGTACAACACGACATGTCCATGACACAGTCACAGCCCATTTTTTATATTCAATATTCATGTAACCTAGTTCTGATTTCGATTTCCAACAATACCAAAATACATGAATGTATCTGTTCCTACGTTTCTGTTTCACGTTTCTGAGTACGCATCTGAAGTTTCAGTAAGTCTCACAGCAATAGACAATAGAGCTCATAGAGAAAATTAATAATTATCTACTGCCGCGAAGTTGGTACTGACCATGTTTATCTAATATATAAAATTCTCGTGTCACAGTTTACGTTGCCTTACTCCTCCGAAACGGCTTCACCGATTTTGATGAAATTTTTTGTGCTTATCCGGTATCTATGAGAATCGGCCAACACTATTTTTCATCCCCCGAAATGTCAGAGGACTACCCGTCCACCCCTAAATTTTTTTTTTTTTTTAGACAAAATTTTTAATTTCTATTTTTTTATGATACAACATACAAAAATACATACAATCCTCAATTTTCACCCCTCTACGATAAACCCCTATTTTTTATTGTAAATTTGTTGTTGTGATATACATGGCAAAACGACGTTTGCCGGTTCAGCTAGTTATTTATCGGCCAAAACCAATATGCAATATCAATCCAATTTTAGCTGTCATAGACTGACAATTCAATCCATTTCTAAAGAAAAGCATGCCAATATTCAATACATGGACTGAGATACCAATCTAATTATTCAACCAATCGTTCAGAGGGCGGATAAGAGATTGAAGATTGCCCTCTGTATGAAAATGAATGTTTACTCATGCCAACAACCTATCTGTCCATTTTTCAGTTGCTTCGATTGGCCAAATCAATCTCGGATTGCTATCGGTGAAACTCGTATGATTTGGGTTTGGGATTGCGACCTAACTTAATATTCATTGGGAAAATTTATTCGTCTTCGTCATCTTCCAGTTCTAGTGATAGTGATTTGGAAGTTTAAATGCAATTATCCGATTGGGATAGTAATTCTGATGCTGGAAGAAGACAACGTACTTCTGTGCGAAGACATAAGAAGACAAGAATTTATTATATCCAGAGCCTGAATGACGCCGAATTCACATTTAGATTTAGGTTAACAAAAGAAGCTTTGGAGACACTTTTACACAAAGTGATGTCTATATATGACTTCTTGCAGGTTTCATCTTTTCATCAACTTTTGTAAAAAAAATTTAAATATTAGCTACAACCAAAAATATTTGTTACTATAGATACTACCTACTAATTCCACTTCAAAACCTCAAGACTCCAGCAGAACATCTTTATAACGAATCTCAAATACGAAGCAGAAATGTGGTGGAAAGGACATAATATGGTGTTTGGAAAAAATCGGTTCCTCAAAAGCGGTTTGTCAAAAAAGGTTTTTCTTCAAGTATCTCGTGTACAAGCCGTGATAGTGGCATGTGCAGTGTTGCACAATATTGCTATTGATATGCGAGATGAACATTTTGAACTACTGCAACAAGTAGATGAACAAGCTGATGATATTGATCAAAGCGCAATTGACAACGTGGGAAATGCAAGTGTGCGAAGTAATCTTATAAGTGATTATTTTGCTTTATTACTATAATATATTATAAATTACAACATAAATTAAATAAAAATTCAATGCTTTTATTTAAATAAAAATACAAATTTTTAATACAATACATCCTCGCTCCAGGCACAAAATCTATTATTTTTCTAATTTATTTAACAATTAATTTTTTTCTATGGCCCATAATTCTCTTCTAAGCTCTCTTTCTTCCTCTTCAAATGCCCATTGCTTTCTCTTATTTAGAAGCTCTTCTTTTCAATTGACTTTCATTTCCTTCGACAGACAACAATATCATGTCTTTGACTTTTTCCTCGATAAGGTATAAGGTAAGAGGAGTAGCAGCACTAGGGCCACCTCCTGTACGATATGTTTCAGCATGTATCAAGGCAGACTTTTTTCTTGTAGCCCTCTTTAAGCTTTAGCACTGCGAAAGTTTACCCCACTTGTGCTATTAAACAGCGCCTCCAGCGTCTTCCAGCACCGCTCTTTCTCCTGCCAGGTGACTGAGTCACTCTTTTTATTTTCTAATATATTTTTATGGTCAGCAACAAGCGAAGTTAGAAGGTCAACTTCTTCCCGGCTGAAATTGACGCTTCTTTCACGTTTTTGCGTAGACATTTTTTTAAGTTAAAGAACCAACCTCGAATCACAAAAACAACATACACAAACTACTCAGAGAAAATTTATATTTGTAATAATATGTACTAAAATACTCAATAACCTAATAAACAAAAATACCATATGACAATGACAGCCCGTTTCATTACAAGTAATATTAAATGACCAACAAAAAGGTTAAGGTTCTATGTTTTTCTATAGAATTTTGTAACTTTATTTGTTCGTAACAAAAAAACAAACAAAACGTTGCATAGCTATTTGCTACTTTATCTATACATTGTGAAACAGACCTACTTATTTTATTTCGTTCCAAAAACAGCAAACTTTTGGTATGCTTGAACACAACATATTGCATTGAACGAAACGCGGTCGAGAGGCAAGGATCACGCAAAAGATTGCTGTCAATCTTTTGTCAAATAAACAATCGGATAGCAGAAATGTTTATTGGCATGCAGATTGGAGATCGGTCTTAAGATATGAATCAGTCCAAGATTGGTTATAATCATAGATTAATGATACATTATTAATTTTGGCCGTATATACACTCGGCGTCAAAAAAATCGCACCTTTCTTAAAATTCGTGTCAAGCGATTATAATTTCTAAGATCCTTCCTGTACCCTATCATTATTAGTATCATTTAAAAGCTCAATTAATAAGCTTTCAAAAAAATAATCATTTGTTTACGGACAATCAAAAACCACAAATCGCCAGCACTTTGATTAAAAAGTGGCGATCTACGCGTTTGGAGGCTCACTAATTGTACCACCCTGGACGAGTATAAACCGAGGGGGTAAAAGTCAATTATGGGTTATTCGCTATCCAGACGTTACAGAGGTCACACCTGAAGAGCTTCGACACGAAAAAAACCCAGTGAAAATGGATACCATGGCAAAGAAGCAGCTCAAGTGGTGGCCCTACAGCAAATCGGCCTACGGCAGGTTGAAGTTGCTCGGCAACTGAAAATCAGCCGATTTCGAGTGCAACGGGTATACCAACGGTTCCAAGAGACTGGAGGTTACATCAGGAGACATGGATCCGGGAGACGTCGCTGCACTACCGTCAGAGGTGATCGCTCCATTGTGTCGACGTGTTTGCGGAACCGCTTCTCCAACGCTATGGAGCTACAGCAGCGGCTTTGAGCTACTCGAAGGACAGCTGACAGCGTCTCCACTATCAGAAGAAGGCTGTGAGAGAAGAATTTGCTGCCCCGGAGAGCTGCTACAGGCCCCCAATTGACTGGCATCCACCGGACGAAAAGGAAGCGATTTTACGAAACGCACGTGCCGAGGACATTCGACCAGTAGAGGAATGTCCTGTTCTCCGACGAAACCCGAGTGTGCCTGTATACCAACATCATGCTTAAGAGAGTCTATAGGCGACCAGGGGAGCGTTTCACACCAGCCTGCATCGTGGAAACCGTCGGGTTGGAGGAGGATCCTGCATGTTCTAGGGCGGCATTTCTACTGACGGCAAGACAGACCTCGTGTGCGTCTCCAGAGCTGGAGATGGTCGCGGCCAGGGGTCTCTGACTGCCCACTGGTATATCACTGAGGTTTTGGAGGAGCATGTGGTCCCATGTGCAGGTTTTGTCAGCGCCAACTTCGAGTTCATGCACGACTACGCCCGGTGCAACACAGCCTTGATTGTCAAGGACTACCTACGTCGAGTTGGCATCAAGGTTATGGACTGGCCAGCAAGAAGCTCCGACCTCAATCCTATCGAGCACCTCTGGGACGAGCTGAAACGGCAAGTTCGGGCCCGTTATCCAGCTCCTGCCACTCTCAATGAGCTTCGAGATGCCGTCTTCGAGGAGTGGGACACCATTCCCCAGGAACACGTCGTGATGCTCATAAGGTCCATGACTGACAGCTAGGAAGCTGGTCGGAGGGCTAGTGGAGGCAACACTAGGTTTTTTAGACAAGTTTTTAAGGATTTCATTGTTTATTTTTAATATTTGTATTGTTCCTTTTATTTGTAATTTTGATCAGAATACACATTGTTTCACATTTTCCCAGAATTTTCTTTTTTTATGGGGGTGGTGGCCAATTTCCTACAGTTTTCAAATAAGGGATTTCATAAGCTTTCAAATGATACTAATAATGATAGGGTACAGGAAGGATCTTCGGAGTTATAATCGCTTGACATGAATTTTAGGAAAGGTGCGATTTTTTTGACGCCAAGTGTATTTAGTGCTTACATATTAAATTATACATATTAATTATATTTTTAGGATAATATTCACGAGACACCCGTGGTGCTAGTTGGTAATAAAGTGGATCAGGTTGGTGATCGTATGGTGACGACTGAGGAAGGCCAGCGACGCAGTAAAGAAATCGGTTGCGTTTGTTTTCATGAAATATCCGTGAGAGAGAGCATTGATCAGGTAATTTACACTTATATTTAAAGATTTTTGGTAGGAATCTATGACTACTATTTGAATCTGAAACTTATTTTATAGTAAAGTTATACACAGATAGTTTTATAGACAGATATAATATTATTGTTGATACTATTAAATGTTGGATTATTAACGCCATCTATTGTCGCATTTTTGAAGTTATACTTCTTTAGGCGCGTTATGAAAAATTTATGAGAGTGAAATTTTACGATGCGCGCGCACCGTGACACAAAATTCAGTATGGGCGCCGAGCGTGCGCGAGCGAAATGGGAATTAGAAAATCTACTTGTAGTACCTTTTAAACAAATAAAGCAGTTTTAATTATTTTTTCAAAGAAATTTATCAATGCTTTTTCACAAAGACCTATTTATACTTAGTTAAAAGGTTATGAAACATACCTAGTTATTAAATTGAATTAATAATTTAATATAATAATAATTATTATTAATTAATAATTGAATAATATACTAAATATTCAATATTGTTAAATTATTAATGCTTAATATTGATTATTAATTATTTAATATTTAAAAAAAATAAAGAAAGCCAAAGAAGTATAACTTCTTACGCGCGTACATAAGTACACGCACCATTTTTTTTTTTTTAAATCTTAATATCGTAAAAGATTTTTTACGATAATGACATAAAAAAACAGGGTTGTTTTCTAGTGTTAATTCTGGACACCATCTATATACATAACTTGCTGTTCGTATGTCTCGCTAAAACTCGAGAATGGCTGGACCGATTTTCGCACATAATAAGTAAATAATACTAAAATCGACTGTTGAATGTTCCACTATAATAAACTGTTCCTAGCTGGGAAATATTTGATGTCTTTTGTCGAAAAATAAAAAATTGTGACTCGGTTGTTGTATATATGTTTAATGATGATGAATGATGTCTTCAGAAATTTGTTCTTCAACATTTTGTATCAAGCTTTGACACAAATATATGTAGGTGATACTTTAACCGGGTCATGTATTTTTAAAATTAAACTTGCCTTTATCCATTAATAATATTGTGTAGTACTCGCAAAAACTAAAAACATATTGTTTATATATATATAGCAACATTATTCTTGACAGATTTATATTTGTGTTTTTTACGTGACTGTCAATATTTGTGTTTTTCCGTTTCCGTACGAAGTTGGCAACCGCCAGTTTATTTATATTATTAACAGGTTTTTTTTATTTGAAACAGATGAATAAACATTTTTTACACTCAATGTCAGAATTAAAGGTCTGCGGGTCTCGGTATCTGTCTAACAAAGGAGTAGAGACGCTGGCCCCAAATTATTTTCCAAATAAAATGAATAAAAAAATCATTCAGTCGGGTTTTGAAATAAAAAAAATTATTGTTAAACCAAGTATATACGTAGATTATTTTATTACTCCTTTTATTATTAAAGACTCTTTTGTGGGCCTCCCCTAAATTCGGGACTGAATAATTTAATTTATTTTAAGTATAAAGCTAAATTGTAAAAGTTTAAGATTCAAAATTCATTTTAAGCCTAAACTTTGAGAGAAAGTCATTCATATCACAGTTTAAATCTCTGAAACATAAATAACAGAATTTTAAAATTCTTTTTGCGTAAAATATTTTTGTAAACAATTTTTCTATGTTCAAGATTTTATAACGATTCACAATCTTCTATTCATTACGACGACGTAATCGTCAAAATACGTCCCAAATACCAAGTGTACATGTGGACAGATGACCTTGGGTTATGGACAAGTTGTTGGATTCAGATGGGTGTACATCCACTACCAGTCCAGTCCATTTATAAGAAAGACAATGTTCAGCAGGGAACAGGCTGAAACAAATGAACCTCCAGTCTACTTCCAATACATAATTGAAGTCACTTTTTTAATCAAACATTATCATTATTTTATTAATACCAGCGTAAAAATTTTACTACAAAATTATTTCACCTTAAACTCTTAAAATAATTAACTCGAAGTACCTATAAATTGATTTACAAGTTATTAAACTTCGATTGAAGCAACCGCTAGTAAAATGCAACAAGGTTTTGTGTAAATTAATTGGCAATTTACTGCGGAATTGTACAACGGAAAATATTTTACGTTATAGGTTAGATTTGTTTTTATAACTTGATGGCGGGTCTACGCGCCATTACGATTTATGAGTTTATTTTAAGGCCTCTAAAACAAAAAGTTACTGCGGATCTTAGGTTTTTTTACAAAGGACCTCTAATAGCCTATCAGGCACGCGATCAGGCAGATCTGTGTTTGAGAAGCTAGGCTGTAGTGTTAAATCTTCTCTTTCCTAAAAAGGGACTTTATTTCCTTAAACTATATCTGGTGCGTTTGGCGTGTCCCGCCGACCCTGTAACTCACTTTTCGTACTCACACAGCGGTTTTCACAACGGCGGTCACGCTTAAATCAGTCGTAAAGCAGTCATTTTACGATTTGGCATTTTGATAAACAATACACTACAAGCTCCCTCCTTATCAGAATGCCAAATCATAAAATGACTGTTGAAAATGAATGAAGCCACTAGGCCAACACTCCCAATACCGATTCTGACTTTAATGAAGATTTTGTAGTTTGGGCATTCCTGATAAGTCACGTAACGTTATCGATTTTTTTACAATTTCAGGTATACGGAGTATTCAGGGATGCGCGTAGGTTTTGGCGGGTGGGCAGCAAGTGGTCCAGAGGCAGGAGCGAGTCAGACATCACCAAAGCACTGACGAGGCCTCTCTCCCGAGCAGCTTCCGATACAACAGACCCGGGCACTGTCATAGCTACATCATTGTGTTAGTATTATTACCTACTAATAATAATAAATCATGTGCAAGAAAGTGGTACCTTTAGATCGATCAGTTATAAATCCGCACAATCAGACTGACGGTCGTGGGTCGATCCCCGGCACCAATGGACTTTCTGTCTTCCTGTCTAACACACGCTCTGGCGGTGATGGTACACATCGTGAAGAAAGCGGCATGACTAAGATCAAAAAAATCACTGACTGATCACTTATTTGTATATTAAACTAGCGGACCCGACAGACGTTGTCCTGTCTTAACTATGAATATTGATTTCAAATTGGTATAATTAATTAGAAAATATTTCAGAAACAAAGTGTTTATTATTCTAATGCTTTATGTTATACAACATTGTTTGTTTGTTTTTCTGGCTCGCATATTATTATACTATCAATATAATAACTCCGATCGAAGCATTTAATTTAAACGATATTCATTTTTCTTACATCCTCTTTGACGATATTTGCAGCACGCATTCTGTCAATATTATGTAAAACGCCATAAGGTTACATAAAAAAGTTCGAATTGTATGGTGGTTAAGTATTATTAAATTTTCTAATTTTCCGCGCATTTTTTTTATTTTTTTCTTTAATAAGAACCTTCTCCTGACAATTACAAACACAACAAAAAAAAATCAGACAAATCAGTCCAGCCGTTTTCATGTTATGTCGTGACAACGGAAAACGGGTTTCATTTTTATATAGATAAAAACAAGCAATCTAGCTTGTAGCGCCACTGGGTTATTGTTTATTATTTTACCAAATTGTAGGATACACAGATTTTATAAGCATTTGTGATATTTGTTTTAAAATAAGTGTTGTTTGATGATTTGCTATTAAAAGAGTACCGAGAGTTTTTTACGCCGGCTTTTTCTTTCGGCCTACACCCTCTGCCATGTTTGCCGATGAGAAGGGATGTCTATTCAAATTTAATGACGTGGAATTAGTAATACCTGTTTCATATATTCCATAATAAACATATTTTATTTTTATATTTTTTAAGACACTTCAAATAACATGTCTGAAAATATGAATAAAATAGGTAAACGAACGTTGTATTCTTGATATATATTTTCCTTAAGTAAAAGCTCTAAAGTCATAATTATACTGTAAGGACAGTACAGTATTTTACATCACTAACCCAATTAAGGTAACTTTCTACTACTTTTAAATAGTAAAGATAAACTAATGATTATAATTGAATTCCACCCGTATTATCTATGTGGAACCAGCTGCCCACTGAAGTATTTCCGAACCAATTCGACTTAGGGTCCTCCATGAAAAGAGCGTACCAATTCTTAAAAGGCCGGCAACGCACTCGCGAGTCCTCAGCATTGTGAGTGTCCATGGGCGGTGGTATCACTTAACATTTGGTGAGCCTCCTGCCCGTTCTATTAAAAAACTTACAAAGTATAGTTCATTGGGCACTGTCGACATATATTTAAAATCAATGTAACATTTAAATAATACTTTTTCTGACGTGTTTTAATCTGAATGTCAAAAATATTCCAGGTCGCCGCTGGACCGAATTTGACTTTGAAGAAGAAAGAGAAGAGATCGAGGGTGTTAAGCGAAGCGACTCCAATTCTTCGTGTGAAAACGTGGATCAGTTTAGGGCTAGAGCAAGTACTGATTCTAGACTTCCACCTCGGCCTACCAGGTCTAGACATCCGCCGACCTCGGGGTCAAATACCCCCATTAGAAGAATGAGTGTTGCCATGAGAGGAAACAGTTCCAGTGCATATTAAATTGTATATACTATGTTCTATTGTCTTTTATTTAAAAGACGAACTGTAATAACAATAAAACTTTGGCGTTGTTTTGTATGCTTACTGTTAATGATAAAACTTACATACTTACTCTTTTAATTTATAATTTTTTGTCTATTGAGACGTCTGAGCAAAAGGTTAATTTTTGGTTATAGAATCTATTCTTTTCTTTTTATTTCTGCTACTACGTTTAATTTCTACACAGAGAGATTGATATATAATTAATTTGAAAAATAAAAGTTAAAATAATTAAAAGAAACATTGAAATAATGATAAATAGAAGTACCTAACTACAGTTATTTAAGTTTATCTTCCAGAAACTTCTTGAAAAGATTTCAATAACCATTTCAAATTATGTATTAGTGACTGTGGAACCTCTATAAATTTAGTTTTAGTTATATTATTGTCTTTAAAAATTTAAAATAATATTGTAAGAACCCATTAAAACGCTTCTCTATGCAAGATGGTAAACCAGTCTATGACGTAGGTACCATGTCAACATGTAAATAAATATATTTTTACATGATTATGATTCTTAATTCACACATAAACAATCATCTCTAAGTTTTAATGTTTTTCAAAGGCTTATGCAGATTACTCTCAATAACAAAACAATCATGACAAAACAATTGAAAAGTTTGTCTAAATGCATAGGCGGGTCGTGAATTTGTGGGGCTCTGGGATAATAATGGAAGTCCCCCGTAATAGACGCACACGCGAAAAAGTACACCGACCAACAAGCGACGGGGAATTCCCGATACACGCGCATCGCACATGAGTAGATTGATATCAGGGATTAGATTTTTTTAAATTCAATATTTTGTTTTTTTCAAAATATTGCCTATTGTTTTCAGTGGGCATTGGGGCCCCCCTTTGTATCCACGGGACCCTGGGCTGCAGCCCAAAAAGCCCTGAAATAGATCCGCCCCTGCTAAAGGGACCAGCGCCCGTACTATGTAAATTCCAAGATCGATCGATCGACACCGACGTTTTTGTATACAATTTCTGTGTTGTTCTCTAAATTTCCATAGCTGATGTTGCAGCCTGGCATCGCGGGGAACAAGAACTCAATATTGAGATCAGGAACACTGACGGTTTTGCTATTGAAAGTTCCAGAACAGCGAGTGATTTATTGTTTTATTAAAAAAAAATACTGAATTTCGTCAGATATTTTTTACCTTTCAAATGTATTATTATAAGATGTTAAATCAATTAACACTTAATACATTTAATTATCTTAGTAATACTTTTAGTGTTCTGTTATAAATATATTTATTGCGAAAAATGTACATGATTTTACACAATTTCCATCGAGCTATTTTCAGCATTTTCCCAAATATTTAACTTGAAGATTTCCTTTATCTTACCTCTTATTTCTATTTCAGTACACACGCATTCTTCGTAATAAGGATAAAATTTTCATGGATGGTTAAATTTACTTAAACAGACTCAGGGAAATTTCGTTGTTGAAAGAAAGATAAATCTTTTATAAACCTGTTTTATTGAGCCACAACATTCCAATTCACATTCAATTTAATGACTCTAGAGGAGTAGACTCTTGGGACGCGGTGATCATGTGCACAGGCGCTAATAAAGGAGCCGAAGGATCACCAACTGAGAAGATGCAATGACCAGAGCCAAAAGGCTTAAATGGAGATGGACAGGACACCTGCTCAGAGGCCAGAGAGCAAAATGGTCGAAAAAAGTCATTCAATGTACACCTCGCTACAACACCAAGCGAAAGAAAGGAAGACCATGTGCGCGGTATGCTAATGACTTTAAAAAAGCTACTGGTCCTCTGTGGCAAAGACAAAGGGATAGGAAGCACTGGAAACAACTGGAGGAGGCCTTTGTGCCACAAAGGCAAGCTGTACAAGAGGACAACTGTGCAACAAAACCTTCTTAAAGAACTTTTTATATACATTTATTTATATTTTGTTAACTTCTCTTGTATTAGTTAAAATAAAGGCTTTGAATTTGAATAAGACCCGTGACCAGAGCTGGTGCTTTCCTCGCACAACGAATAAATATCGCAATACGGCGAGGATATGCTGCCAGCATTAAAAGTATAGAGGGACTAAACTTTTTAAATGCGTTTTGATTTAGAAATTTTTAATTATTATTATTGTTACTGTGTAGGTAAAGAGCAGTGTTGGCCTAGTGGCTTCAGCGTGCGACTCTCATCCCTGAGGTCGTAGGTTCGATCCCCGGCTGTGCACTTGGGCTGCTCTTAGGATCTTGTTCGGCTAATTTGACTTTGATGTTGTTAAATTATAATGAACTAGCTATACCCTGCCACCCTTCGCTGTGGCACATTGTGATTGAATGGTTGAGAAATGAGAAACAAAACAAAGAATACATTTCATATAAGTTTAATTTTGCAATACTTGTGGGAAAAAACAAGAAAAAATTATAAAAACAATCCTTAATGCGGATTATACGTATATATCATGCTAAAATTTCAGCTCGATCGGTGCAGAGCTTTTTGAGTTTTTGAAGCGTACACAAACCAACATAACATTTATATATATATATATATATATACTAGCTGACCTGGCAAACGTTAGTTTGCCATGTATATAATAAAAAATAGGGGTTGATCCTAGAGGGGTGAAAATTAGGGGTTGTATGTATTTTTAATGCATACAGCATGGACTACCCTTAACATTTAGGCGAATGAAAAATAGATGTCCGATTCTCAGACATACCCAATATGCACATAAAATTTCATGAGAATCGGTGAAGCCGTTTCGGAGGAGTTTAACCACAAACTCCGCGACACGAGAATTTTATATATTAGATATATAGAAATGGTGCCGATACCAGCGCCATTGCTCCGACATATATTACGAAGAAGGTTCCTTTATTTATATATGACTATTAACGATAATGCAAATCGCACAGCTATCATAGATGTATAAGTGAAATTAAAAGCTAGGTAGGCAACACATCATAGTAACTAAAACGGAAAACTACTCATTTACGAGGGTCAAAGATCACGCCACGTGTATAGATTAATTTATATCGTTTAGTAATATATGTTTACGTAAGAGAAAGCAATACCTATTGCAGAAAAGTTAGAAAACGGACGTCGAGCTGATACGGGTGAAATTTCGTATTCTGCCTTTACGTCCGATGATGAAACTCAGCAGGAATAACTTTACATTAGTTATATATTATATAGTAATTAATTATTTATAGACTCTCGGGAAGTGGGTAGTGTAGTGATAGTTATGGCTTTGTATAAACAGTCAGTGGCGCTACAACCTCTTTAGGTCTAGGCCTCTGATTTCTGAATCTGTTTCATTATTATTTTTCAATCTAATAGGCAAGTAGGTGATCAGCCTCCAGTGCCTGACACACGCCGTCGACTTCTTGGGTCTAAGACATGTCGGTCCTCACGATGTTTTTCTTCACCGTACGAGCGAATGTTAAATGCGTGCATAGAAAGATAGTCCATTAGTGATCAGCCGGGGATCGAACCTACGACCTCAGGGATAAGAGTGGACGCTGAAGCCACTAGGCCAACACTGCTCAAACGACTTTGTATATTAAATTTATTTATAAGCTCTAAAACAATATGCTTAAAAAGTACAGTACAGCTTAGAAATTGCATAAAAAATGCTATAGTCAGGTGGGGTAAATGCATGAACGGGGTAAATGTAATACCATAACTTTAACTGATTACACACAAAATAAACTAGTGCTGGCATCTCTTATACACGTAAAGTACTTCTTGCACTACACTCTGACAACTTATTGAATCTGATGGATTGACAGATTTTCTCCAATCTCGTTGCAATAAAAACCAAAGTATATTTAAATTTGCGTATTTTATTGCAATTACCCCAGATTAGTAACTATCTACACTATTAGAATTTTAACATATTTTTTACATTTACCCCTTTACACCGGGAAAATGCAACAGAGAGTTAATCTGTAATCATCCATAATTAAATATAAATAATCACATCAAACAAAAGCCTAAAACATGTTTAATATTCACAGTAAAAATTATTTTTATATTGTAAAAGACCACAAAATAACAAGTCAATTTAGTTATGGTACTCGCATTTACCCCACCTGACCCTATATTGATTGAAACATACTATATTTATTTTTGTATTTTAACTTAAAATTAATTTCATATACGTATATAAACTACAAAAAGCCACCAGAATTATTTTTCATAAATTTTGATGTTAATACAACCGCATCCTATATTTAGATATAGATTATTATTTAACAAAAATAATTAATAACTCACTAGAAGATCACTAACTAAGCTATTATAGATAATAAATAAAACTATATACTGTTTAAGTTTAGTCTCTGTCACAGTAGAGGTCGCTTTTAAACGAGTAATTAATAATTATAAAAATAAGAGTCAAATATAAGAGTCTTTCCTCCAACTTCGATTTTGTTCCCTTTGGAGTATAGACTCTTGGGCCGTGGGATTTAAGGCGCTAATTAAAGCTTAAAGTTGGCGCCTGGTAGATAGTACCGGTGACCCCCGAGCTAATGCTTTCCTGGCTCAACGAATAAGTATACAGCGCAACGCAATACAGCGAGGAAATGCTGCCAGAGTTAAAGGTACACTGCCACAGGGACCAAACTTTTTACATTTGTTTTAATTATCTATTTATTTATTTTTATCATTATATATACTGTTCAAACATAAATAAATTGTCTAATAATGATTACAAAAATTAATCTGTAATAAACTTAATAAAAACATGTTTCCTATCAAATATAAACTAAAATTTCCTGTGTCTACCTCGTAAATGCTTGACTGGTACAAATGAGTTTTCGGAAAAGAGCATGGAATCTATTTCAACAGAACCAGCCAGCAATAAAAGGACAAATTGTTGCAACGTCGGTGCCCTGCAGCACGTCTGCATTTATACCTCGGCATAACGCCCTTCTCATAAATAATAATCACTCAATCTTGTAACATTGTGATACAAAGTCCAATCTTTAGAGTCACCGTACATATATCAGCAAGGGAATGATCTTCAACTGTTCGACAAAATTCTGACATACAAATAAGGAAATTGCGCGTAAAATTAGAAAATTTAAGAATACTTAACCACCATATGAAGTAATCCTGACTTTTGTTACATTGATAAAATACATATAAAATAATCTATCACATGGCTATGTTATATGTCGCCTGTTTCCGTGTCGGAATACCAACAGAACTATTTATAAAAACAAACAAAGAATGTTGTATATCATAAAATAATAAACACTTTGTTTCGGAAATATTTTTTTAGTTAATTATACCGATTCGAAATCAATTACATAAAACATACGTATGTTGTAAGATAACGTTACAAACACGTTCGTTATATTATATTTTATGCAAAACATTTTATTTAAATCTCAAATGACGAATAAAATATTTTAAAAAATAGAATTTCGGATAATTTCAATTTGTAAATCAATATTCACAAATATTGATTTACAAATTGATTAAAGATAACAAAACACACCGATACAAGGAGTGGGGCCTTTTTTTTAAACTTAGTAATAATTAATTTACAAAGAAGTTTCACTTCTGACATGTGTACTTTGTACGCACGCACTCCTTTTTTATAACACCATGCACCTATTTTTTATTTTAGTATAGTAGTTTTTTTTATTCTAGGTACATGGTCTTCACATATAATTATTAAATTAATGTGTACAAAATATTGTAAAAACTGTTTTAAAAGTGTTAGTAAGGAGTTTCTTGCCAATTCTTCTCCATATGAAACTACCTTTTGGAAGAGGCAACTAGTCATTTTTTTTATATTTTCAACTTGTAATTTTGACTTTCAAAGGTGCCTTATTAATAGGCCTAATTAAAATAAATGATTTGACTTTCGTATGACGTTCTTGTTCCTTACTATTCCGTTGTTCGCGTATATCTGCGGCCAGCCTTATGATCAACATTGTAGATACTTGTACTTGTACCGGTACTTGCAAAGTATTTAAAAACCCATCAAAGTATGATTAGCGTACTGGTTTGAGAAATTGAAGCGCTAACACTTAAAGGCCACTTAATATAACAGCGACTTAGAAATCGACTTCATTTAGCTTACCGCATTTACCTACCGCTGAGTAGTATTTTTAGCCTATCTACTTTATTACTTGCGAAATACTTTACGGAGGAAAGTAGACTACAGTACGCCATAAATGAATCGTGCGATATTATTAAACAAAGCTACAACCTTTTACGTCTGGGCCTCAGATTTGTGTATCTGTTTCGTGGTTATTTATTTTTTTAATAGGCAAGGTTATCAGCCCAGTACCAGACACGTCGTCGTTTTTGGGTCTAAGTCAGTCCGAATGAATTTTAATTGGCGCTCTGTATACTCAATCCACATCCAATTTTTACTACTAGAGCATGATATTTAAATACATTTCTCATAAAATACTATAACCGATAGATGGATCGTTTTTGTAAAATATCTTTGATTGAGATCCAATTTTGACATTTATCAATCTAAATTTTCGAAAATCTGGATTGGGAATAATTTTAGATTATAGATCGAAAGTCCAGTGGTCCAGCTGGGGTTTGACCTCTGGGATTAGAGTCGCACGGTGTAGCCAGTAGACCAACACTACTCTGCTGAGCTATGAGTTACGCATCACACTTCTTGCTCTTGCATATGGGTTAATGTTCTTTTAACATTATTTTCAGCACAATAACGAAACTTTTGACGATTGTCTGATATTTATTGCTTCACTGGTTCCTCTAGGTTCGCATTGCCAATAAGCTTCTTGAAATTCATTAAGCACTTTATATATATTCTCACAGGATTACAAAACAAATATAAGCGTAAATAAATTATGAGAGCTTTCTTGTCTTGTTTGCTAAAATTAGATTTATTTGTTTATCGAATTTTCTGTCTCTACTCATTTGTAGCCGTAGTATGGGATTCAAGCTGTTCATCATGATCAGTTTTCTTTATTTGTAATTCTATGTTGGTACGGTGAAAGACAACATTATGTTATCAGCATGCATCGTGTGCCAAATACGAAAGACAGACAGAAGTACAGAAAAATTATGAATACGACACACTCAAAAGTGTCCCACAATCTCAGTAGAGTTGGGGTAAATAGTTTTCTTGTACAACTTAATTAATTCTGCTGCTGTAGCTTTTAAGAATAGCGCTTGGCGAAGAATAAGAAGAGGTATCACGAGCTGACCGCCAGACGCCAGTAGTGGAAAGGCACTACAAGAAGCTTTTAAGATATTAGTCTACGTTTTCATTAATGATTGGACTGTATTGCCTGACAAATTATATTATTTTTCTAGAGATGATGCAGGGCTTGATTAAGTGATAGAAAGAAAAAAACTTTATTATTCACAAGAACAGGATATTTAGGTATAATAAAGTGCTCTAGCCCCCACACTAGGATTCCCTGTGTTGTGGGCAGCCAGTCTCTTTTATTGACATGTTAACTGTACTTGGCAGTTCTACATAACACAATTTATAATTAAACTATTTTTGCACACTAAGAATATTTTCTGTATCAGCATAGGACAGGTTTACAAGATATTGTTTGAGATTTTAGTGAATGTATGTAATGTGAGTTTTGAAATGTTACGGAGATTAGAATGGCACGTTGGGTACGCTCAACTTTCAGAATTGAAGACGATGCCTGTGGTAGACGATAGTGCTTTGATCAAATTTAAGAGTTTTGTTGATTAGTTGAAGGAGATAAAAATATGTAAAACAATGGTAAAGATAAGGACATCTAACACTCGCTGTTACGGCGAAGGAAAAAATCGTAAGGAAACTGGAATCTCTGAAAATCCAAAAATCTAGTCATAATTCTGTTCACCTACTAGGATTAAAATGATCATGGCGAAACAACCTATGGCCGATAGGGTTGTAGCGCCACTGGATTATTATTTACAGAACCTCTTGTATACCGGACTGTAGACCCCGTATCACCTCAACATCCATCGTTCCACAACTGAGCGTTTTTAGGGCATTTTATTAGATACCATCACTATTCGGAACCAGCTGCCTCCTGAAGTATTTCCGAACCAATTGGACTTAGGGTCCTTCGAGAAAAGAGCGTTCCAATTCTTAAAATGACAGCAACGCACTCGCGAGGCCTCTGGCATTGAATTGTCCATGGGTGGTATCCCTGAACATTAGATGAGCCTTCCGTTTGAACCCCGTTTTATAAAGAAAATTTAAGAACAGCCCTGCGATTCTGTAGCTCACAGAGCGGTTTTCGCATGTGCGGTCGCTCTCAAATCAGTCGTGAAGCAGTCATTTTATGATTTGGCATTCTGATAAACAATAAACTACAAGCTCCCACCTTTTCACCTTCTTTACCTGCGCAAAAAGCGCTGTGTGAGTTCGAAAAGTCAATTACAGAATCGCAGGGCTGTTGTTTGTTTACAACCTGACCACGTGACTTGCACGTGACTAGGATTGAAGGATTAACCGGGTCGCGACGTCTAACCCACATTAACTCGTGGTCTATTTATATCTTCGGTTACTGTGTAGTTCTAACTGCAATTGCATTTGAGTGTCGACAACAATACGCAATTGTGAATGTACTTGTACTGAATAAGGATGTTACACACGAAATGGTTCTCACGGTTCTTATTAATTATAAATTTGAATGTTATGGCACTAGAATAAGATTAATTTTATATAATAATTAACAAATCTATTATAATATGTGTGTGTCATATGTGTTTAAAAACAAATTGACGCTCCAGAATCCTAGGTATACGTTGTTTAATTAAAAATAAATAGTTACAAAACAATATGTATAAAGAGATTCCGCGATAGCTTAAACAAGTCAAGACTTAAATAGTGATAGTTGTATGTCCGGACTGAGCGATACATAACTGAGTTTTTTGCATATATAATATATTTGTATATATTTATACAGTTTTAAGAGTTTTATTATATTCCCAATGGCTTTTTAGTTTTAAATCAAAATTAAACCGTCCCGACGTGACGCATTATGTCAGTCAACCCGAGGCCATTATTGCTGTAAAGTGCTCGAAAGATCAGAAAAACAATTGTAAATTTGTGTCAAAAGTTGTGTATCACATAAATATTGCCTATAAACTTATAGTGAGCAGATGGCCTAGTGGTTTCAACGTGCGACTCTCGTCTCTGGAGTGGTAGGTTCGATCCCCAGCTGTGCACCAATGGACTTTCTGTCTATATACGCATTTGACACTTGCGCGAACGGTGAAAGAAAACATCGTGAAATCAGCATGCCTTAACTCACAATGTCGACTTTGTGTGTATAACAAAAAACCATACCAACAACAACTTTTAAGTTCTGGATCTCAGGTTTCTGTATCTGTTTCGTTATGATTTGTCAATATAAAATGCAAGTAGGTGATCCTTCTGCGCTTGACACTCGCGTCGACTTTTTGGATTACGGCATGCCATCCTCACGAGGTTTTCCCTTCACGAGCGCGTGTTAAGTAGAAAGCCCATTAGAGCACAGCTGGGGTTCGTACCAACGACCTCAGGGGTGAGGGTCACACGCTGAAGCCACTCAGCTGACGCTGCTCTACAAGTATCTGCACAAAAATCTCTGATACTCCACGTGTAAGAGGACATACACTTTGAGAAAATATATCTATTTATTTATTAATCAATAATAATAATTTATAATCACCTGCATCATGAACATACCCCACATACACACCTTCACGTACATACCCTTACTTTTACACCCTCATTCAACAGCCAAATTAGGTAGGTACCACTTAGTTAAACGTATTGAATAGTTTTTTTCCTTCCTTTTGTAAATTTTGGAACCTTTTTGTAGTTAAATGTATTATGTATTCCATACATGGCTATTGTTTGTTATTATATATAATTTATGTTAGCTGTAGGATTACGAAATAAATAAATAAATAGGTAACATTAACAATTATAAGGTAAAAGGTTAAAAAATTCCATTAATAAATATAAAAGAGTCCTTAAATTGTTTCACAGTAATAATAAAAGTATGAGTACGTAAACTAACACCGAGACATCACAAAACAGCAGAAGAGATAATATTAAAAAACTAGCGACCCGCCCCGGCTTCGCACGGATGCAATGCTGATACTAAATTCAAAGTGCTATAAAGTATAGGGAGAACCGCGGCCTACGACGCTGCGTCCCGCAATTTTTAAATTTGTAATATCTTCGAAATATTCATTTAAATCATATGCTGTAAAGGGCCATATAGATCTATATTAAATGAACAATGTATTCAAGGTATTTAATTGGTTAAGGATTAATGCTGTATTGGTTAAAATCGCTTCGAAAATTAGCCATTATTTGTCGTAAAAAGTAAATGACAAAAAAAAGTTATTGTAGGTTATCCATAAGAGATAGACATATACCATCACGGACTTTAATGTAGACCTTTTCAATGTGTACAATACTTAGTTCATTATTTTGATAAAACTCGTAGGGTTCAGCCTGCGTTTGCAATGTAAGCGGAAAAAATGTAATTATTTACGACATCACATTAGAAACCTCAAAAATAACAGTACTTCTCCACTATTTAATGGATGTTATTATACATATAAACCTTCCTCTTGAATCACTCTATCTATTAAACATATTAGACATAGGGACAGAGAAAGCGACTTTGTTTTATACTATGTAGTGATATATAGATAATACCAAAATAGAGGACATTATAAAGAAAATTAGGCAATTGAAATGTCAGTGGGCATAGAGATAGAGATAGCAGGTTGAAATGGACTAAAATTATTACAGAATGACAACCACGAGATAGAAAAAGGAAAAGAAGAACATAGAGCAAGAGATGGGCAGACGATATAATTAGAATATGAGCCTCAACTTGAACAAGAAGTGCTAACAATAGATAATAATAGAAGAGGACTATGTGTCACAGGAGACGCTGATTACCAAAACCGGCACATCTGATGTAATTAGTTTAAATTAGGTATGTAAAAGCAAATGTTTATAAAGGTGTCGGCAGTAAAGGCTTGATAAAAATGAGTTAGCTAAAAATAAACTGATAACGATAATAGGCACGAAAATATAAACAGAAAGGTATAGTCTATATATAGTCCAGACAAAAAAGACAAAACTGGAAATAAACTCTCCGCCACTCTTTTAATCGCCAAGTTTTTTTTTTACACTATGTTTGTAAGGAGCTGCAACCATTTCACCATGTTCCACATGACATCTTAAGTAATAAATAA
Source organism: Pieris melete (assembly GCA_963693345.1). NCBI lineage: Eukaryota > Metazoa > Arthropoda > Insecta > Lepidoptera > Pieridae > Pieris > Pieris melete. The sequence goes on from CAVNZK010000049.1 coordinate 578,578, forward strand.
TAATAATAAAATAAATTAAAATCAAAGATTTGTCCTCTATCAGCATGGTGATTAGATATTTGTATGAAAATGAAAGGTTGTGAACTTCAAGTACAAACATCGACTAAACCCTTCTCATCTATATTAGTATTTCGTGGTAGAATGTGCGGACTACTGTCTTCATAAATAAATTCTATAAAATTTTAATAAACGCAATACAGTACTATGAAAAAGTACGCAAATACAGTAGAACCTCGATAACGTAAACCTCGGTAACATAAAAACCTCTGTTACTTCAAAAAATACTATGTTCCCTTCCCATCAGAGCCCAAAACCTCTATAACTTAAAATACGCAACCTCTATAACTTAAATAAATAATCTCTGTATAGGCCCTCAGTAACTAAAAGAAATGTTCCACAACCTCTATAACATAAAATTGTTTGTGAATGAGTCATTTTATAAGAGTGTCAAAACAAATGGTTTCGGTATTTATTGCTTGCACGTGTTTACTAATGTATTGTTAACGTAAACAATACATTACCTATTGTTTGCTTTATCTAAATTCTTCAAAGCTTTGCGGCGGTTAGCTTTGTGACAACGACTTACTTGCATCATAAGTTAATGTGTTAATGTATTCTCCTCTCTATTTGTCATTGAAAATCAAATCGATTTAGAAACAGTGAATTTTTAAAACAAAAGAAAATCACAGATTTTTTTAAGTAGACTAAACCTTTAGTTGTTGTTTTATTTTTATGTAATGTAAGTAATGTGAATAAATATGATTACATATTTAATTTTCCATCCTTCTGATGCATTCAAGTAAAAATGGGAGGAAGGGTACATAGAAACATGTACATACCTCTATATTAACCTTTACCTGACACAGAACCTTGATAACTTAAAACCTCTATAACATAAAATATTTTGTGTTTCCCTTGGACTTTATCTTATCGAGGTTCTACTGTATTATATTTATCCTTGGCGCGTACAATGTATAGAAGTCATGTAACAATGGAGTACAAAAACAATGCTTTTGTCGTTTATAACTACGTTCCCACTATAGGATGCCGCTTTGACACATGAGTAATGAATATTTTATTGACGCTCGCTGCCCACGAGTTTGCTGCACTCGTACAAACAACTCAGGCGCATGTGCTGAGACTGTTAATACAGTAGATTTACTGTAATAAAAGTTATTTATCTGATCTTTGAAATTATTTAATAAAACATATCATGGGCAGTGCATCTCAGTGCATCTCAGGCAAGCGTCATATTCAAATAATAGTAATACGCCTTTATTCGTCCACATCTTATTTACATTAAAAGGCCGGCAACGTACTCGCGAGCCCTCTGGCATTGATAGTATTCATGGGCAACTTATCTTAACTTCAGGTGAGCCTCCTGCCCGTTTGCCCCTGTTCTATATAAAAAAAAACATAAAATATACAAATATATGTATATACTATTTTATTAAGCTAAGATGCGGCCCCCGTCCGGGAGCAGACCTCCTCCAACTTTTTCAATTCTATTTTATTTTTTGACGTCATCATCAAATTTTTGCCAGATATCCTTTCGTAACCTCGTTGGCCTATGGCTCTTTTGGTCTGCCCTTGTATCTTTTTGAGCCAGTCCATTCGGATTCTGTTTTTGACCATCTGCTGACAAGAGTCACACTTAATGCTAAGTCTCGGAGTGACCCCAAAACAGTTCCCTCACGATGTCTTCTATCACCGTACGAGTACATCTTTATCGTCTAATACATCTAAACCAAATCAGTAGTACGAAAAAAAAGCTATTGATACAGGCCGAATACTACACTGTTTTGTATTTAACAATTTATAATTTAATTTAAAACTAGCTAGACTGTTTCTAGAACTAGGAGAAACACAAAACAACTAACTGTGTTGGCCTAGTGGCTTCAGAATGCGACTCTCATCCCTGAGGTCGTAGGTTCGATCCCCAGATGTGCACCAATGGACTTTCCTTCTATGTGTGCATTTAACATTCGCTCGAACGGTGAAGGAAAACATCGTGAGGAAACCGACAAATCTTAGACCCAAATAGTCGACGGCGTATGTCAAGTACTGGATTATTACCTATTTGCCTATTAGATTTAAAAATGATCATTAAAAAGATTTAGAAATCTGAGGCCCAGATCTAACGAGGTTGTAGCGCCACTGATTTATTTTTAGAAACAGATTAAATTTAAGAGAAATACCTAGCAATTTTACTTGAAATGGTGAGGAAACCGGCAGTCCGACACTAAAATCATCGTGTATCTACAAAATGACATTGAAAATCTAAAAGTCGAAGCAATTGTGTTCCAGGATTATAGCGCCACTGAACTAATATTTATTATTTAAATAGGAAATCACGTTATTACCCTCAAAATCCAGAGAAAATATTATAATAGTAATAGTAATAAAAAATATCATAATAGTATATATTAATAGTAAATCATAAACTAAAAGATATTAAAGATGTATAGAAATCTACCGTAATTGGCAACACTGGAATATGACAGTTCGCAGCTAGACAGCTATTTTAGAAACGGTGAAATCTTGGTAATAAATCACAGACAGAGACCATTCCTGGCCGGGTAAGAGGTTATCTTTAATTAAAACAAAAGTGGGTCAAATCTATGACAAGTATTTTTACTGACACATGCCTATTTTAGGTAGTTTAACGAATAATATCTTTAATCAAACAATTTCTTAGCTTAGATACTAATAATGATATTAATAAATAATAAAAAAAACGTGTGGCACTCGGGGACTGCCGCGGTAAAGCTATTGCATTTTTTTTTCAACTTATGCAATTATAATTATTTATTTATGCAATTTTTTTTTCTTTGATATTAATTCAAGTTTTTTCTTTGATAAATTAATTCAATCTACCACTCTACCAGACTCAGACTTACTCGACTATATAATCTGTCTCACTCTAACGCGGCTGCACCGATCTCGCCAGAGAGATGTGAATACGCAGTATGCGTTCTGTCCCGCTTTAACGCGTAAGGTTTTTTCGTTACGGATTTTCTGGATACGGTCTCCAAGGTCGAGGCCCGCGATAGAAGCTATGCAATAGCTTTATTTATTTTATTTATTTATTTATTTATTTATTATCACTTCGTTGCATATACATTAATATAGTACAATTGACATAATTAAATAAAAAGGAGAGCAACTGGCGGCCTTATCGCTTTCAAGCGATCTCTTCCAGGCAACCACTGTGAGAAAACAAAAAGTATTAATTTCATAAGATAGGCAAGAAGTGCAAAAATACAAGTATTACATTTAGTTGGAAACAAGGAACAAAGAACAAACTAAACTAATAAAGAATACATGAAAAAATAATAATACTAATAATAAAGTGCACATGAATCATTTCTAATTTCTTAAATTAAGATCAGTCTCAGTAGGTACCTATTATTAAACTTAGGGATAAGATGTGGACAGGTAATGTTTGTAAAGAAGAAATTTAAAGGAAGATAGAGAAGGAGCTAAGCGAATAGGGACTGGAAGTGAATTCCATAGCCTAACTGCAGAGACCTTAAAGGAATCGCCAAGAAAGGAGGAGTTATGACATGGAATTTCAAGGATATAGTTTTCGGAAGACCGTAGGCTATAGTTATGGGATCCCAAAAATTTGAAATCATTTTTAAGATAGGAAGGAGTTTTAGGGTTGAACAGGATGGAATATAAGAGATGGAGAACATGAGCATCACGTCGCTGACGAATGGGTAACCAGCCCAGCCGCTTACGGAACTCAGAGATATGATCGTACTTTCTTAGACCGAATATAAATCGGATACAGAAATTTTGGAGACGATCCAGTTTATTTAGCAACTCCTCATTTAGATCGGAAGAGCAAGAATCGGCGTAGTCCAGTAATGGCAGGAGGAGAGATTTAGCCAGTGAGGTTTTAGTACTAAAGGGAAGAAAATTACTAAGACGCCGAAGGATACTGGAGGCACCGTACAATTTGCGGCTAACTTCTTTAACATGCTGCTCCCAGGATAAATTTTGATCAATTAAAACCCCCAAATTTTTTACTGTACGGCTAATATTCAAAATATAAACAAATTTAAAAAGTTTGGTCCCTTTTACGCCGACAACATTTCCTCGCTGTACCTACTGCGATACTTATTTGTTGAAATTTGTGTGAAAAAAAAATCGTTAATTTTATAAGCACATTGATATGTATCCGCATATATAATGCGTAAAATAATTTATCCAAAAATCTACCAAACTTATAAAACTATGTATTAAAAATACAATTTCCACAAACACAAACACAATTTCCACATTCACGGGTTGCTAATCTTCAAAATTATTTCGTCAAATTACAATTTGAACTAAAAGTTTAATCTTTATTTATTAGTTATAAGTAGGTACCATAAAATTAAAGATAATTAATTTAATTAAATTAATTAACGAATATTAGTCAATATTAATAGTACTAGGTTATTAATAGACTGGCGCGTATATTCTCTGTCTACCAAAGATAATGAAAGACAGAGAGAACGGTCGCCAGACATTAATTCTAAACAATTACTTTCTCTATTTTAATATAAAATTATGTGTAAAACATATAGTATGTTAACTAATTTGCTAATTTGGGATCTCGTTTTAAGTAGTGTTTATATTTCTCATGGAGCAGTGTTAGCCTAGTAGCTTCAGCTTGCTCTTGCTTCTCATCCCTGAGGTCGTAGGTTCGATCCCCGGCTGTGCGCCAATGGACTTTCTTTCTATGTGCGCATTTAACATTCGCTCGAACGTTGAAGGAAAACATCGTGAGGAAACCGGCTTGTCATAGACCCAAAAAGTCGACGGCTTGTGTCAGGCACAGGAGGCTGATCACCTACTTGCCTATTAAATTGACAAATGATTATGAAATAGATTTATAACTCTGTCGCCCAGACTTAAAAAGGTTGTAGTGCCACTGATGTATATACTATATATGTCACCGTAAAATTGTAAACACCGTTAGATTGTAATCTATCTCGCGAGATTGTAAACTGTCGAAAGATTGTGAACCTCAACGAACTGCTTACAATTTAACGTATTTTGATTCGGTCGATTGTAATCTATCGAAGTGAAACCTTCAAATTGTGAAACGGCCATTTTCTAATTTTCTATTGGTTATAAGAGATGTGACATTCTCGTTTTCTATTGGTCATAAGTGATGTGACTCTTGTGATTGTGATTATTTCCTCATTTGTTCATTTTAAAGTTAAACCTAATTTAACCATTACTTGTCAAATGTACATACATTACATTAACTTCATGTTTTAATTAGTGTAGGGTTCCGAAAATTTTGAAATTAAGCCCGCCACATCTATTTCTGCTTATACGAGATTGCCGAATAAATGTACGGTTCCGCTATTCATCAATCGACAGTGTGATTTATTAGGATTAGAATAATTCATTATGCAACTAAATTTATTTAATTTTGTCACATTAAATATTGTATTTTATTTCTCTTGTACTAATGAACCAGTGTGCCAAGCGTTGGCAAGCTTTTATAAATAAATAAATGAAATCTATCTACCTATCAGATCATATATTATATAAATGACCAGAATAAACTTTTATCCTGGGTCCAGGAATCTTTTAAAATGCCAACGTAACTAATAAACCAATCAAGAAATCTTCAGACCTATTTTTTCAATTGCTCTATAAACCTAATCTGTTATTACACTACCTTGCAAGTGGTCCATAAATAAACTAAGGGAAAACATCTCCTCGATATAAATGACTGAAATTACTACTCGTTCCTTGTAAAGTATAGGAAAAAATACTTGGAATTATATTGAAACTAAAATGATTCGACTTCAAGAAAAAAGCGTAGCAAATCTCAAAATGCAGGCAAAACACTCACGAGCCTAGAATGTGTTTCCATGTGCGATGGTAGCATCATGTCTAGTATTAAGAATATAATAATTCTTAAATACAAAATTTCAAACTTAAAAAAAAAATTCGAATCCACTTAAACACTCATGAAAATAGGTCCACCAATTTATTGCATTACGGCTTAGTCGGGAAGAATTTGATCTACTTGGTTGTGGCATTGTTAATGATAATATCGGCACGATAAGCTAATATAAACTCTAAGGGTAGGTATGTTCCGATATACACTGCGGGTACTGTATAGTGCTCCCACTGTTCAAAAATTCGTTCCGCTATGGACTGCCAATATACAGCCGCAGCGTCCTAGGGAAATATATGACGTCACAAATCCCCGCTATACTTCTACTGCGAGCACTGGCGTTTTCGAGGTAAGGTACTCGCAGTGCTTTGATCACGTGATCAATCAAAACCACTTGAATGCCTAACGGCTGATATAACTTACAGTTAAATAACAAACATTTACAATTCTAACTTACTTTCTTTGTAGTATTAATTCAATTGACAGTTAATATTAATATAGATTTATTTAATGCGATAATACTCCAATAATAGTTTTTCTTGTTGAATTGAAAAACTTTGATGCACTCATTTGAAAACTGTGTCGAAAAACGAAGCTGACTAGTATACTGGACTGCGTTCCGTTTTAAATTGTAACCAGTATAGCTGGCTATAGAGAAACGGTTTCACAGTATACTAAATTGACGGTACTCTGTACAGTGGTCGCAGTGTATATCGGAACATACCCTAAATAAACACATCTACCCATCAACTTCAAAACTTCTATTTGTCAAACTTAACCATAGACAACATTACGTTTAGCTGTCAGTTGCGTTTTGTTATACCATTTTTTAACAAATGAACGGCCGGACTTTTATTTTTTTTTGTTTTTCTGTTTGTTTCGTTTTACAGCAAGCATTTAGCATGGCTAGTCATTATTTTTTTTTATATTCAGGAAATATAAAAAGCCTAGTTTACTGAGGGAAAAATGTAGCCACATTTTTTTGTAATCGTCCCATTAGTTGTTGGATTAATTTATTACAAACATTCATCTATTCTATAAAATGCTATCACTTATATAACGTTAATACGATAATATTTAAGCAAACATGTATTTCTCCATTTATTTATTTATTAAAGTTTACCACATCATCAATACAACTAATTCTACGGTATATGTCACAAACTCTTTTATCTAAAATGTATGACTATTTAGGTAAACAGAAAAAAATACAATTAAAATATATACAAGATAAAATATAATATATTTTTTTTTTCAAATTGGATAATTAACGACCAGAATATTTTTTTTCTGGTTCAACCTTGTCTAAAGAAAGAATTTAAAGCGCTCGACATAAGGAAAACCTATTCTATAAGCAAAATCAGAGTCAAGAGGGCGGTTGCTAAGCAATTTCCATCTTTGTTGCAATTAATGCGTCCTTGTTAGATATTAATTGATGCACGAAACAAATGTGATGGCTGGCCTTGTCATATTCTAGAAATTACGCGATGTATTGCTTATAATTAAGTGAATTAATTAAATTCTTTCTTAACCGATATAGACGATTTTATTTATATCTCCGGCTAACGACGTATTCTTTATAAATGCTTATTTCAGAACACCTGGATACCGTTTTCGTAAAAAATATTTTTACGTTTGCTAAAGAAAGTACCAGTAAGTAGAGCAGTGTTGGCCTAGAGACTTCAGCGTGCGACTCTCATCCCTGAGGTCGTAGGTTTGATCCCCGGCTGTGCACCAATGGACTTTCTATGTGCGCATTTAACATTCGCTCGAAGGGTGAAGGAAAACATCGTGAGGAAACCGACATGTCTTACGCTTACGCTGATCACTTCCTTGCCTATTAGATTGTAAAATGATCATGAAACAGATTCGGAAATCTGAGGCCCAGACCTAAAGTGGTTGTAGCGCCGCTGATTTTTTTAAAGAAAATACCTGCTTTGTAAATTGTTGATTTTGTTTTAAAATAACAGTAAGCCGTAACGACTTTTGTACTGTACACTATCTATCTATTCGAATTGTGAAATAGTGTTTTCAAACTCGCTGAAGTCGGTGTCTATTAATTATAGAAAATTACTTATCTGTGGCAATAAAGAAGTAATAATGTCAATCGCAAGAACATATTAATCCTGTATCTGCAAAATCAGAGTGAAGTCAAATATAATCTATCTCTAGTTTTACCCTAAGAACAAAAATGTATGTTACATAGAGATATACCACATTATTGATATCAGCGTAACTATTGAAGCAGTAAATTTGCTGGTGATATCCCAAATAATTGTAAATACTTTTATATTATTTATGTACGAATAATCGGTCCGTACGTTATTTATAGTCTATGATAAAGTAATTATTCTAATACATTGAATAATTTATATCTCAAATGAACTTCTAACAATGATATGAAATGTATGACAGCTTAATAAATCATATTTTGGTAAAGTGGAGCAATGGTAAATGTCTTATTAAGATAACGCAAATTGATAAGTCTAGTTTGCGTCTAGCGTCTATAGAATTTTAAATATTTCTCTACATATTCTATGCATGATTCACTTGAAGGCCATGGGTTCGACTTCCACCGTAATCATTGTTTTCGGGTAGTAACCATACTTTTGAAATTCAAATCAAACAATGGTACATGGTTAACATTTAAGATTTAAAACGTACACACTTACACACCCTCATACATTACACATTCCCACACACAAGTAATAAACTATTAGTAAATTGTCTTGGTTAGTAGGTACATAATGTTATATGTATTTATAATTTAAAAAAAATTAAATATCATCTTTAAAAAAGTTGTGGATTATCAATAAATAAAAGTCTGGGCATGTTTCATCTATGTTTTAAAAATAATGTATCACCGGAAAATCTCATGCCATTGAGTTACTTGTGTTAGTTATTTAGCTACGAAGTACATGATCAGGGAGGTGAGACTGTTAAACAAAAACCATCACCAAACTTAATCAATCACAACGAAGTGAAATTCAGCAGTCATCTTTTGTGTTATATCTCAATCAAAATACGTTAATGGTAAGTAGCATCGCGTGTGGTAATCATTTAGCAACGAAGTACGGGATCATGGAGGTGAGACTGTTGAACAAAAACTGTCAGGAACCTTGACTAATCTTAACGAAGTGAAATTCATCGGTCGTCTTTTGTTTTATATTTCACTCACACTACGTAAATGGTAAATAGCATCGCATGTGTTAATCATTTAGCTAGGAAGTTCGGGATCAGGGAGGTGAGACTGTTAAACAAAAACTGTCAGGGACCTTGACTAATCTTAACGAAGTGAAATTCATCGGTCGTCTTTTGTTTTATATTTCACTCACACTACGTAAATGGTAAATAGCATCGCATGTGTTAATCATTTAGCTAGGAAGTTCGGGATCAGGGAGATGAGACTGTTAAACAAAAACTGTCACAGACCTTGACCAATCTTAACGAAGTGAAATTCATCGGTCGTCTTTTGTTTTATATCACACTCACTCTGTTACGTAGTATATCTATATAGTATAGCATACCGTAGTAGTATAATAGCATCGCGATTTATCCTGAAATAAATCAATAACCTAAATAATCAAGCGATCCCCAAATACGTCGAGTGGCGCCAGATGTCAATTACGAGTTTATCATTGAAGTTGTCTAAACAGACAAGATAGTAAAGCTGGCACAATTTACACGTGTTTATAAATTATATTCAATAGCGTATTTTTATTTAATTACTATAAATAACTGCTTTAATATGTGAGGAACATAATCAGATGTTTGAAGAAATATAAAAAATCTTGGCTATTTAAGAAAGACGTTATCACCACTTATTCTCGCTAGTTCTACGCCCTTTTGGAACTGGGAATAATGTAAAATTAGGAGCATTTTTTTTGAAGTTATACTTCTTTAGGCGCGTTATGAAAAATTGATGAGAGTGAAATTATACGATGCGCGCGCACCGTGACACAAAATTAACAGAATCAAGTTGCCCACGGAAGATGCTACGGCATTGGACATAATTTAAAAACAACATTCGAATAACAATAGAATTTATGTTACATTTAATGTAAGAGAATAATAATAAATATTTATTTATTTAATTTTTCCAATGTAAACTGAACTTTATTGACTATAATGACTCCTTGTCCAGTCTTTGATTATTTAATTGTAATTAATTATTTGCATGCAATCAAAAACTATTTTTAATAATGCCAAAGAAGTATAACTTCTTACGCGCGTACATAAGTACACGCACCCTTTTTTTTATTTAATTACAATACGTTATTGCTTTAATTTGGGAAGAGGAGAATAATCAGGTGCTTAGAAAGATGTTGGAAACCTTGGCAATTTAAGAGTGACGTTTTCACCAGTTCTTCTCGACCGTTCTACGCCCTTTTAAATAAATGTAAATTTATATTAAGTATTTTTACCGACATTCATAATCATCCAGTTGCCTACATTAATGATATTTTAAATTGGTTAAATAATAAAGGCATAAGTCCCAAGTATCAAATTGGTACTCAATTTTTTCGTAATCCCACACAAGTTATATATAAAAAAAACAACTATACTAAAGATATAGCCAAATATGGAATACATAATATAATATATGAAAAGGTTCAAATATTTTCAAAAGGTAAAAAATATTAAAAACATTTAACTAAGTAATAGCTAATACGGGTGTGTTGTATGATGGTGTGAAAGCGAGGGTAAGTACGTGAGTGTGTGTGTGTGGGGTGTGCTCATGATGCAGATTATTTAGGGTTATGATATTCTCAATTCTCTTTTTATGCATGTTCCGATAGCTTAAACAAGTTGAGGCTTAAATAGTAGTATTTGAGTTGGGTTTTTAGAATATTTGGTGTTGCTTTGAGGAAAGTCAAACATTCTTCCTAATTTTAAATTAACTGAATTTTTGAACAGTTGATCAAGACGCAATAAATTTATCTATTCATTTTTGACACCAATTAAGCGCGGAAAATATTAATAATTTGAATTATGACTAAAGCGGTCCATGTATACAACACGCTGTAATTTTTTGACCCAATCAGACCTAATGTCAATTAAACAAAACACGTTTTCGCGCCAATATAACAATAACATAGACGCTAACACAGTTCTTGAAACACTTAAAGGCAATTACAGATAACTCCAAATTTTATGAGGTCATAACATACACGCTTCTAAGATTAAAAATTTGATACAATTTCATTCAAGACCGAATATTAAAACTATATGGCACAAAATAAAAATAAACTCTATGCCTCGAATTCTACCTGATACTATACCTATACATTTATTAGGAAGAAAATTTTCAATATACTAGTAAACTATATTAAATAATTAATAAAATAAACAAATTCATTGTTTTAGAGTAATAGTAAAAAAAGTAGATTATAATATTTTATATTCATGATTTTTGCTTTTATTTCAAAAATCTATACATACATAGTTTATACTGAAAGTAGGATAATATAATGCAGAGAAACCATTGTTTAATGGATGCCAAAGGCTCAATTCCGGTCGAATAGCAGAATGAAGAAGGCCTATCGTGAAAAAGTATATAATACAAAGTCTAAATGGTTAATAGTTGAGATCAAATCGAGTCAAAATCATTTATTCATATAGGTAACACAATGTACACTTAGGAACATCAAAAAAGAAAAACATATCAAATACTTCTAATTTTACATTTACTGCCAGTTCAATCAAGGGCGTAGAACGGATGAGAAGAACTGGCAATAAACTCTCCGCCACTCTTTTTAATAGCCAAGTTTTTTGTTTTACAAAATGTTTGTAAGGAGCTGCAACCATAACACCATGTTCCACGTGACTTCTTATACGTGAATAGTAATAAAATAAATTGGAAACAAAGATTTGTCCTCTATCAGCAGGAGGCATGTTGAAATAGGAGCACGCACTCATATTCTCAAGGGAACAACACGCAAATCATAGTTGAAATAATTAACATCACCGAAATCAACTCCGACCAGTCACCACAAGTAGCACCCGTTAAGTAGATAGTAAATGTGGTATCACAACTAACAACACGTATGAATATTGACATCAAACAAATCCAAATTTTAGTTACAAAAATAAATATCTAACGTATAACCTAACCATACTGGCACATAGGGTACCAGACCATTAGGGAGATCGATCGCTGGACTGACAAAGTAAAGGCGCAGAGGCTTTTCGAAGACAGGCGAGAGTGGAGGAAGTTGTTCGGCGCCACTAACACGACCTTCAGAAATGAAGAATGCAACTGAAGAAGAAGAATCTAACTATAATCCGAAACCTAAAAACAATTTTTTTTTTATAGAACGGGGGGCAAACGGGCAGGAAGCTCACCTGATGTTAAGTGATACCGCCGCCCATGGACATTCTTAATGCCAGAGGGCTCGCGAGTGCGTTGCCGGCCATTTAAGAATTGGTACGCTCTTTTCTTAAAGACCCTAAGTCTAATTCGTTCGGAAATACTTCAGTGGGCAGCTGGTTCCACATAGTGGTGGTGCGCGGCAAAAACTGCCTTGAAAAACGCTCAGTTGTGGAACGGCGGACGTCGAGGTGATACGGGTGGAATTTCGTATTCTGCCTCGACGTCCGATGATGTAACTTAGCTGCAGCCTGCAGGTATTAATCCGAACAACTCCTCTGAACTGATTGGATGGAAAATACAGAATAGAATTACATTAAGCTCAAAGAATGAAATTAAATAAATGGTCGCTATTATCGTTATCTAACCTTAAAAAATTTGACTGAAGACTTCATTCCAAAGAATTCTGTAATTCCAAAGACAAATCAAATCTTGTAGTCTAGAAAATTGCGCCTTTAACATTCTTGAATTTTTTGTCTCAATATAGATAGAACTGCAACTGCAATGCAAAGTAGGATAATCTTATCAAAGAAATACCAGCTTCATTATTGAAATAATCCTTTCTATTTCCACCTCGTACTCTTTCGTATGCCATAAATACATAATTAATAAACATTTGTACCCAACTAATTATTCAAGACATATTTAGCGCCAGGCGACACACAATTAATTATTAACATGCTAAGGATCTGTCAATAAAGTGTCATAATTGTAAATAGAACAATATAAGCTCCTCAAATGATTGCAAAGAATATGGTATTTATAGATGGAGTCACTGACTTGAGACTGGCTAGTGAACTTTTTCGCTGCGGGATTTATGATTGCTAAACGAAATATCAGTGTCATGTTCAATCATGATAAGTTATAATTAAACTGCTAAAAGAGTGGTTATCGTCCGAGTTCTTTATACTAGTCGTATATTTGACAATAGTAAAGCGAACGACTCGTTTATTTTACTTGCCGACGTCTGTTCGTATATAAGCCTTTTTTTAAATTTATAAACTTGATGTATCACTACTATAGTATAAAAAGTCGCTGGCGACCTTGTACGCTTAGATCTCTAAATCAGGATATTTTTGTGTATTATGTATTGCGTATATTATATATGATCATAGATACTGTTAGGAAGAAGACCGGCTTTAAACTTGTACCTTGTGGAGCTGTACACAATATACCCAAAAACCCAGCTTTGGATGCTAATTTTTCAGCGTTTTCTTCCACATTACTACTGAAAAGACTACTTTCTATATGCCAACTCCAAGCTGAGGCTGTGTGAAGTACTAACTGCCTTGAAATTTAGGAGGATTATTTAGCTGAAAGAAGACTTTATTTAAGTATTACTTAGAAAATCATTGAATGCAGTAATACTTTTCAAAAAAAATAAAGTCTTTCAGCAAAATGTCTTATCTATGATATTTAAAGTACTTTCCCTTGATGTCCGATAATCTTGGGACGCCCTGTATATACGGAATTACAATTTAAAAAAAATTTAAACATTGAATTATTAATATCACCCAAAGTAAACCTAGAATAAAGCTTTTAAAATATATTCACATCTAAAGTTATCATTGTTTACTGTTATATCTCCTTCGTCCCATAATACGTGCTAATCGAGATGTAATCAGTAGTGTTAATGCCTTGCTTGCAAGCGTAAACACTGTAGTGAAAAAAAGTTATCAGTGTAGTAAGGATTTTAGTAAAGGCAGGCGGAGCGCGGGGCGTGGCGGGCCGCCCATCGTCTTTTAAAAGCGAGTGCTGCGCGTGCGCCGGCTACAGCGTGACCACTGACCGGCGCCGGAGCACGAGCGCGTACGGTGCGACACGACTGCGAACACAACAGTGCGATCAGCAGCACGGAGACGGAAAAAATACCAGGTATGTTCCTGTATCATTTATATTACGAAACCGTGTTCTTTTTTCGAATGTTTTTTTTTTTAATTTTGACACGTTCAATTGTTTTTATAAAGCAGAAAAATTGATTCTTAAAAATACTGCAAAATTTTAGTCAACGATGTGTTAATTTTTGAAATTCGAATAATGAAAGTGCGATACAGTGCATTTAATTTTTTCTAACTTATCAGAAAATAAAATATTAAACATTAAAAATAAACATTCAGCTAAAAATCCGCTTCTTGTAATTATACGATCTAGGTCAATTATTTGATTGGCTTCAAACGATTTGCACATATTTTCTAGAACCGCTTTTCTAGAGAAAACTCCAATTAAATTAATCAATACATAAGTGCATGCAACTGTTTACTAAGAATATTTCTGATAAGAAGTTCGAAACTTTGTAATATAAAATAATAATTGTTGTGTTCAACAAATTAAAAACTAAAACGGCGCGTACACAGAAACAGATGCACAGTATATGTATTTTACATCCAACGAACCGATTGGTCCAATTTCCAAACACATCATCATCAATAAACAGAAGTGTATGTAGAAAGTCGAAAACTAAATTCGTTTAAAAATTTGTCGACACGAACTGTCATTTTCATACAAAAGTACTGTTAAGGCATCCTGACTAAAGGTTAGACAGATCAACTTTGACCGACAAATTTATCTCTGATGTATTATTTCGATTTTTATACTCTTCGTTATAATAAATATCTTGGGTCACAAACAAAACTTTTATAAAATAATGTTAATTGGTATTTTGTTTATATGTACAGCTGTGATATGTGGATACAGCACACAACATGCGCGCGTGGTTGATTATTTTATTAGTAATAAATTATTACCGAGTTTTTTTTAAGTTATCTTCTAAGATATTTATTAAAATTAAGTGTAAATATAAAACAAACCATTCGAACCAGTAACTTCAACTAAACAAAGAAACGAGCTCTTAATAAAAAAGTAACAAATGAATTAAAATCATGTTTTTACAATTTTGATGGAACACCATAACATTACAAAAATGATTCTCTTTTATTAACTGACGCTAATAACAATAGACTTTGGTGTCTGGGGGGAACTGGGGGTCACCCCCAAACGTTATTTTGATATATATATTCTGAGGATCATACAAATATCGGAGTTGGCCTAGTGGCTTCAGCGTGCGACTCTCATCCCAGGGTGATAGGTTCGATCGTCGACTGTGCTCCAATGAACTTTCTATGTGCGCATTTAACATTTGCTCGAACGGTGAAGGAACATCGTGAGGAAACCGGCTTGCCTTAGACCGAAAATTGGGACACTAGACAGCGTGTATCGGGCACTGGAGGCTGATTACCTACTTGCCTATTAGATTGACAAATGATCATAGAACAGATATGAGGCCCTGACCTAAAAAGGTTGTAGAACCACTGATTTTTTTAACACAAAAATAAAGAAATAATACATTTTGAAGTCGACCACCGTTTTTATATCACGACCTATTCTTAGACCTTGCAAATATACAAAAACATAAAAATCTTCAAGCCGTTCCTCAAAATAAAGGACAGCTTTACAGTGTTACAATATAATATTAGAGTAAATTGAAAGTCGTATACCAAAGGGACGCACACGTCTTTATTACCCATTCAAGTCGATCATAAAAGGTAGCAATAAGAACGGCATGCTGGAATACACACATAAAACATTCTCAGAAATTCTGTTCACAAATACAGCAACATAGCAGAGGTTTTACTATACACGATTCGTAATATCGAATAGTTATCGTAATAGAAACTTCACGATTTTGTTTAGTATTAGCTAAGCGAAAGCATATTCATATTCGAACAGATTCTAAATTCTCTCTTCTGAGCGTCGTGGTTAGCAAGGAAACATCTGGAGCACACAATTTGTTTCCACCGGTTTCTGTTCAGTACCTTTCTTATAAACAATAGACTACAAGGTCCCTCCTTATCAGAATGCCAAAACGTAAAATGACTGCTTTACGACTGATTTGAGCGCGAAAACCGCTGCGAGAGTTCGAAAAGTGAGTTACAGAATCGTAAGGTAGTGCACAGTTTTAAGGACAATGAGTATTTCACATCGGTCCATCTAGTTGGTAAACAGCCACGTTATCTTTTGCCTTCTGTGTTACAAACCACGATCAGTTATCAGTTAGCCGATTATATTTAGATTCTTAATTACTCTAATTAAAAATTGCCCTGCCATATAGCGTTGCGAGTCCAAGAGTCAATCCGTATTAGAAAATGGGGAACACTAGTGTCTAGACTAATCGATCTTAGAAGATGTACTTGCAACCAACCTCCAAAAATATATTTGAATGTCCATACCGAAATTAATATATTGAATACTTAAGGAATGTATAGTTTTGTTTTACCGTAATTAAATATAAACAGTGTCATAAAAAAATAATTAATGATAATGCAAATATAAGTAAACAAGTAATCTGCGAGAGCAAAAATAATTTGAACTTTGCGAGGTCAACTTTTAAATTGGGGTCACAGCGTTCGTACCTATAAATACGACGGCCGTATTTTCTAACTATGAATGTCACGTGACGTCAAATTCGTGTTTAGAACACCGTGCCAATGGTTAAGCATGTGATTCGTATATTTGAGGTCGGGCACTCAAACTTCGGCTATACCAAAGAAGTTATCTTTATTTGTTCAACCAGTCTGTAGCACAGATTGACGAAGATGTTGCGCTTACTGATAGATGTAACACTATCGACATCTTTATATGTTCGAAGAGTGAGTACACAGTAGCGATATCTAATGCATTTAATATTATATTCCATTTTTTTTGTGACATTATCGTACTGGCTTGGTACTGTAAGGATAGTTTATTTTAGTGCATAAATAAAGCTATGGAAACCAGCTCGTTCTAGACGGTAAAATCAATGAGTCAGATACAAAAGCTTCTAGAAGTGACGGGACAAACATACGTTCTTATATCAAATCTCATTTAACTTTTTTGCACTTTTACTCACAAAAAATCATAATCACATGACGCGACCTTGCTCATGTTGCAACTCATGCTCTGGTAATTAGAGTATACGGAACTGATTATCCAATCATACAAAACGCATCAATACATATTACGTGAAGACAACGAGTCAAACAACTTTTAATTTAATATGAAAAAGTACTGTTCTTTGCAATTTGCTTGGATTTGATTTTTTATTACATCAGTACAATTTCTTTGGATGATTGCTAGCCTAGTGCGTTGGTTCGATTCCCGGCTATGCAATAAACTGTCTAATGAGTGAGTTTAACACGTACGGTGAAGGAAAACATCGTGAATATACCGGCATGCTCCCAAAAAATCGACGGCGTGTCACAGATACAGCTTGCTGCACACGTAAAAAAACAAATGATCAAGATACAGATACAGAAATCTGAGGCCCAGACAGTTTCGTCGTAACAACCACAGTCCCAAGTATTTATAATCTATTAAAGGTAAATGTTTTATCCTTGTTTACGGTCATAGACTGTACCTGACATAAGCCAGTGACCGCCGAACGCCAATTGGGATAGCCGACGATATGACCCTCACAAATGATCCTTGTCGTTACGATTTGCCACTGGTTGCTATGGAAATAATATTCATATAAACAAATGACAGTAATGTATTTGGCGCACACAGTAAAATTAATGTAAATTTAAAAGTATAGCTAAAAATTAATGTAATAATTGTATGGTGTATAAAACACCAAAACTACGAGCTCCTTCAAGCAATCATTCAAGGCAAACTGGTAGAAGGAGACCTGTCTGCAGACACACGTCTTGAATATTCTTAGGGAATGGTTTGGTCATTGTTCAGAAACGCGGCATCCAAAATTAAATTAGCCATAAAGATAGCCAAACTTCGAAAGAAGATGGCACTGTAAGGTGTAGACAATTAATAAATCACCAACGCAAACTTTACTGATAAACGCGAAGCCTTTTACATACTGGTATCGGTACACTCATGGTTTATGTACACTTATAAAAGTCATTAAAAAATTACTCCAAGTTGTCAAAGGGCGTAGAACGGACGAGAAGAACTGGCAATAAATAACAATAATTGGCAATAAAATAAACTATTACTCTTTTAAATCATCATGCTTTGTAAGCACCTGCAACTATCAGGCTACAAACAACTATCATCTCATGTTAAAGCAGTTATTTATTGATATTAACTATACCTACCCTAATCCTTCCATCAAGACCAGTGTTGGCCTGGTGCATTCAGCGTCCTAATTTATGATAATAGCTTTGGTGGTTTATTGAATACAGGCTTTCATATTGTAACACACTTTTTTAATTGGACGACCGTTATTACAATTTGTAATTTTGGTTATTGTATTGTAATAAGAAATAAACTAAATATACAAAAAACAATAAGGTTCTAAAAAATTGCCGGCCTTTTAAGAATAAATTTTTCTGTAATTTGATGTTATTATATTCTTAAAACTCGGCAACGCACTTACGAGCCCTCTGGCAATGTGAGAGCACTTAGCATCAGTTGGCTCACCTCTTGTCCGTTTGCCCCGTTACATAAAAAAAATATCACAGTTTTGTCTCATAAATTTCAAAGCATCATCAAAGATCAATGGGGGGCCGTATCACTTAACATCTCAGCCTCCTCCCCGTTTGCTCCCAGTTATAAAAAAAAAAACAAAAAAACAGATAGTCTCATAAAACACCTAATCATTGTTCAAAGGGGGGCGATATCACTTCACATCAGATGAATTTCTAGCCCGTTTTCCCCCATTTTATATAAAAAAAACAACATTGTAGTCTAATAAAACTCCAAAGCATTGTTTCATCAAAGATGTATCGTGAACGTCTATAAATGTCTCAGGCTAATGCTGGCAATGGAGATAATCGCTTAAACAGTCGGGCATAATCCCCGTTGATTGCTATTTACCGACTCCAATGACCTACAACTGTAACAGACCACCCAAAGTATGCGTTTCTTCAAACTCATTGGCTTATGAAGCGGAGTTTAAGATAAAAGTTATATATGATCCAACTCTTTATTCATGTAAAGGGTGCGTGTACTTATGTACGCGCGTAAGAAGTTATACTTCTTTGGCATTATTAAAAATAGTTTTTGATTGCATGCTAATAATTAATTACAATTAAATAATCAAAGACTGGAAAAGGAGTCATTATAGTCAATAAAGTTCAGTTTACATTTGAAATATTTAATGAATAAATATTTAGTATTATTCGATTGTTGTTTTTAAATTATGTCCAATGCCGTATCATCTTCCGTGGGCAACTTCATTCTGTTAATTTTGTGTCACGGTGCGCGCGCATCGTATAATTTCACACTCATCAATTTTTTATAACGCGCCTAAAGAAAAAAATACATATTAATAATAAACATATTAAAGACGCTTTATTTTGCGAACTAGCGAACACTAAAATGGGTGGGTGATGACTGCCCCTTTTGGGCATAGGCTCGTTTGCTCCTCTATACTATAAAAAAACTAGAACAAACAAATTCCTATACAGCTTAATGGCGTTTAACCTCATTTACTCGGAACGTTGTTGCATTTTATTAAAAAGGTAATAATTTAATATTTGCGTTAGATTATATCAGAAGGTATTATTCATATATTGAGGAACCAAATATTGTTTTTCGCCGTAAAGATAGTCGGCTATTCTATATATTTATGTTAAAATACGCTTGACCAATTTTATTGATTTTGTGTATTTTCGGTAGGTCTGTAAGGTCGTTTTTACTTCTAAATTATAAGTAGCCCACACGTTATATACTTTTTAGATAATTTATTTAACTTTTTTATTGGTATTACAATCACATGTAAATTTTAATATTCTATTATAAACTCTCGTGTTTAGTATCCCCACCACATAAGTTATTTAATTTTAATGACACTCCAATATTTTCATTAGAAATACCTAAACCTAATCAAGTGCCCTTTCATAACTTTTTAGTTTAGCTCGGTTTAAGTTAATATTCTAAGGGTCTGTTTCACAATGTATGGATAAAGTACCAAATAGCTATGCAACACATAAATTATTTGGAAGATAAATTGTACCACATATTTGACATTCATCGGACTCATAACTTATCATGGACTTTATGTGACGAATAGCGCTATCTGACAGTCGTGAAACGCAACAATAGTGTTAATCCTACCAATAACTAATAAATAGCTAATTTGGAACTTATCCGTACATTGTGAAACAGACCCTAAATGCCACATATTATTTGCAAGCGGTACCTGAGACATATTCTAATCTTTACTTTGACATACCTAATATCCTATGACCCCTAGTTAGGGTAGAGGACATCACAGTGATACCTGAACTATGAACCGTATAGAATTACTTAATTATAATTAAATTAAGTTCCATGTGTAAGTTTTCATTTAATTCATTATTTTTCTAACTGACTTTTCAGTTCTATACTTGTGTGAGCTTCATATATGTATTCGGTAGTGGGCTGATTAAATAAAAAAAACGTTGTTAAGTGCCTATAATTCTCAATGTTAACCAAATTTTTTTGTAGGTACTGGTAAAAACTAACATCTGTTGGATGTGTAATATTATTGTATTTTTTGTAAAGTTTATGTTCACCGTAAAATGTATGATATATGATGAAGTACTTTAATATAAATAAATACAATAATATTATGAAGAGAAAATATTGATGCTACCTAGTATACCAGCCGTATAAAAGTATTAAAAAGCCGGACTCGATTATCAAGAACGACCAACGGACGCCTATTCAAAATAAATACGCGCCAAAAATACCTGCTCCGAAGTTAAAAATAGCGTAATAAGAATCTTGTAAATGCAACAAAATCACTATGATATAAAACCTGCTTTGTATAAAAACAATGTTTCAACATGTATTTGAGTTACAACGTCTAGTCTACGAAAGAAGCCGCGATTCATGTTATTATCTAATCAAGTACAGCCGCACTGAGGCACGGAGCAATGATGTGATAGGTGTTATGTATCCTAGGGTTCACAGCGAATTGCGCTATATTTTACTGGTCATTTTATAATCCTGATGAGGGCTAATGTTAAAAATGTTTACTTGACACACGGGTCATGTTGTAAATCTCGTCTCTGTATACCCTTTGGCATAAGTACTATGAGTAATCCGTACATAATTGGACGGGTCACATTGGCTCACGTGATTAAGATATCAATATGATTATTATAGTTGACTCTCGGTTTAACTCACTGCAAACTTATAATTTTTTTTTGTTATGCTGCGTTAAAATTACTGTGCTTATACGTGTTTAATTACAGTTTTAAATTCATTGAATTGTTGTGTGTACTTCGAATATTCGAAATATAGAGCCACTATATTTTCTGTCATCAACGCAATATGTTAAGAAACAAGACATTATAGTAGTTGATGGATACTTTGAGAATATTTGAATATTACCGAAAACATTTATGTTAGTATGGGTATACGTCAAACTTGAAAGCATTACCAAGCGATGCTGTCATGTAGCTGGTAACATATTTATTATAATAACGGAATGTTATGAATACATTAACATACAAACAAACAAATTATGGATAACAAAGTCCATATAAAATATTGTCTTAAATCGATACAAGGGCGAATAAACTAAAAAAGAATGATAGCCCTAAATTCAAGATAATCGCCGGTTGTATGCGCATGCGTCTTGCAATTCACATGTAAACGATTGTCCGGAACGTACTTACTACTCAATCTTCACATGATCGGTTGTATTTACAACTGTGCCAATAAACTGGGTACAGTTAATATAAGCGTGGTAATGCAATGAACATTATTTGTATAGAATTTGTGTTAGATTTCTTACTTTATAAGCGTGGCGATTATATAATTCGTCGTACGTCAGGTCGTATAGCCAGACGCAGGTAATCTCTTTAGCGTTTTAATTAGAATAGCATTTATTATTTTATTGTTTGTGAATGATAAATAAAAAGTAAAAATAATATCTCAATTTATTGATTCATTGAAGTTTACCACATCATACAATACTAGTTACAAGCTCTTTTATATAAAATACTAGCAGACCGGCCAAGTGTTGCTGTGGCTAAGGTTTTAGTTACATAGTTGATAGTAGTATTACCTATTCATGCTTTTTTGGTGGTAATGCCATTAAATTGTAGCTTATTTGAAACGTTGGAACTTTCAACACAACGCCATCTGTTAGTATTTTGACTATCAAATAATAAACAAATATTTTGCAATAAAATAATATTGCGGGTATAAATTGAGATGTAAGCTATCCTATCTTTTAAGTTGGATCAAACTGCACACGGTGTGCAAATTTGATTGAAATCGGTTCGGTAGTTTAGGAGTCCATAGCGGACAAACAACGTGACACGTAATTTATATATATTAAGATATGACAATTTTGGTAAACATTAATGCAACAAAAAAATATTATTATTATTATTTAATGCACGCAGTTGAAGGAACCATACTAACACTAATATAAAACACTTGAGAAATACATGCGTCAACAAGCCTTTGATACAACTATTGTTACTTTTCTCATGCTATTGAAGGGGCATTGGCAATAGGACGATTGAACAACTCTTTGAAAAATGCTCCTACTTGAATTAAAAGTTAAAATTATACGAGTTTTATTAAGTATTTACATTACTATTTGTCTTAGTAACATCAATCTTCACTTCACGTATCACGATGATTCAACCCTGAAGAAATACACACGAGTTAGGTGCTACTTAGTTAAACGTATTTAACAATATTCATTTCATAATTGTTTCAACCTTATATATTCCATCTTTGGCTATATCTTACATATAATTGTTTTTTGTTATACATATATAATTTATGTTAGCTGTAGGTTAACGAAAAAAAAATGGTGCGTGTACCTACTTATGTACGCGCGTAAGAAGTTATACTTCTTTGGCTTTCTTTATTTTTTTTAAATATTAAATAATTAATAATAGATATTTAGCGTTAAATATTTAACAATATTTAATATTTAGTATATTATTGAATGATTAATTAATATTAATAACAATTATTATTTATTATTTTATTAATTTAATTTAATAACTAGGTATGTTTCATAACCTTTTAACTAAGTAACAATAGGTCTTTGTGAAAAAGCTTTGCTAAATTTCTTTGAAAAAATAATTTAAACTGCTTTATTTGTTTAAAAGGTACTACAAATGTCATTATGGTCATACGTCACGCATATTCTATTTCTTTTTACTTGTAGATTGTCTTATTCCCATCTCGCTCGCGCACGCTCGGCGCCCATACTGAATTTTGTGTCACGTTGCGCGCGCATCGTAAAATTTCACTCTCATAAATTTTTCATAACGCGCCTAAAGAAGTATAACTTCAACAATTAAAACCTTGCCGCTTTTACCGCTTAGCTAAGTTTTGCGATTCATTTTTATTTATGCATAGATTTTATGACTCAGCCGTAGTTAGCTTTATGAGGTTATAAAGTTATTAATAAACAACTTTAATGTCTAATGAATGTTGGAGGCTCGGTTTGTTATGACTGCTTGCTGTTTGAAACGACAGGAAAAGTTCTTGTATAAACGTAGTAAACAGAAAAGTAAACGACCTATGTACCATATTTTATCATCAGCTGCCCTGCGATTCTGTAACTCACTTTTCGAACTCACACAGCGGTTTTCGCATCGGCAGTCGCTCTCAAATCAGTCGTGAAGCAGTCATTTTATGATTTGGCATTCTGAAAAGGTGGGAGCTTGTAGTTTATTGTTAATCTAGCTGTGTGAGTTCGAAAAGTGAGTTACAGAATCGCAAGGCTGTATACCTATATGTATTTTTGGTATGGTTACGGTACGGGTTTTTTTATGTTTTCTAGATAATTCCCCGACTATGTAGTCATCTGAGGTATTAAATAACTTACGTTAATGGTATTGGTAACCCGGATGATTAAACACTACTACCTATTTCTTTTAACAACTCTTTATTTTAATTCGGATCGGTTAGAGGAATAATGAAGTATATGTCGAGTCAATTATTGAAAAATCGGAATCGGTTTAAATCATCATGAGCATTTCAAGAAAATTAATATTTCAAAAAGTTGGGTCTATAAAACGGTTTGGCTAGGAATTGAATCCAGAGCCTGTACGTTATTTTTGTTTAAACAACTAAGACACGGAGGTTGGTATGGTCTTAAAACCGTCGATATGTCAAATTAAGGTCGTTTTTATGTTATTGCAACGAAATGTTCAATGATTACTATAATATGAAATAATATCGCTCTCCACAAGCCATAGTACACGTACCACAACTATAAAGCGTGCCATAACAATCATACTTGATTATGCATATTATGTGAAATGAAATGGCGGACGGCACAGTAAAATCTGACTCGCTAATCTGTGGCAAGCAATGTTGTTTAAAATTCAAAATTGGAACAAAATTATAACGTGATAAATAATGGCGGCCGAAATGTCAATTGAGTTATGGAAGTCTCTAGAGAAAAAATATACGTATGACAAGGTTAAATACGCCTGAGGGCGATTAATAAAAAAAGTGCGAGTGTACAAAGTACACATGTAAGAAGTGAAAATTCTTTATAAATTAATTAAAGCACCAATAGATGATCATGTACCAGTATATAATCACTCCATATATTTGTATATCTATATTCACACTGTTTACACACTGTATACGTGCTAATGATAAAAATAATAAAAAATAAAAATCTGCGTTTACTGCACAAGACGTTATGCGACGGAATTTCCATCTAAAGTTCTAATATGTAACTAGTAAATCAATATATCAACCAATAGCGTGTATTTTTTCTCGACCTCCCTAACTCTCTCTCTCAATCTTTCTTATTATAGCTCTCTCACACCTCTCGCTCCATGGCACGGTGCGTGATGCGACGTTCGCTCTATCTCACACTATCTCTCGATCTTTCTCAATTGCTTGCTCCTACTCTCGCTCCATGGCTATTTGCTTCATGCTACGCCCTTTCTCACTCTCTCTCTCAATCTTTCTTATTATAGCTCTCTCACACCTCTCGCTCCATGGCACGGTGCGTGATGCGACGTTCGCTCTATCTCACACTATCTCTCGATCTTTCTCAATTGCTTGCTCCTACTCTCGTTCCATGGCTATTTGCTTCATACTACGCCCTTTCTCACTCTCTCTCAATCAGTCTCAATCGCTCTCTCCCTTTTCTGCGACAAAAACGCTGCACATCTTCGTGACGCTTATATTATTATTATTGGGTTTCATCCGTAAAAATTTCGAGCGCCTAAAGAAGTTTCACTTCAAAAATATGAGCATTTTTCACCTTATAAACCCAGTTCATCCTTCGCGCATCGAAACGGCGGTCCTCTTAATACATAAGGCCATTTTAGTTTAAGTGAATTATAAAACAAGGCTTCGTCATTCATAAAAATGCAAATCAGCGTCTTCCTTTCCATAAGTGCCATTCTAAGAATAGGGTGCAGTGGGTGGGTGCAGTATGTGTGGTCATTGTATCATAAAACTAAACGTGGGACTAATCACTTGGTTAATTCAATTGTTTCCAACCGTAACCAAATTCGGCCGAGCGTCTTTTAGAACTTTACTTTAAAATTATTGAAATTAAACCGCCCAGTTAATATCGACTTACAATAATTTATGTTATTTGTGATTAAATATTACAAAAGATTGTAAGTCAAGATACATAAGATTATTATGCGACCACACAACTATCAAATTTAAATAACAGTATCTAATAAAATTGTCACATTTGCTCGTAGTGAAGGAAAATCGTGATGAAACCGCTTTAGACCCAAAAAGCCGACAGCGTATGTCCGGCACAGAATCACCTACTAGCCTATTAGAAAAAAAATATCACCAAACAGATAAGAAATCTGAGGCCAATCCCAAGGGTTGTAGCGTCACTAGTTTTCTAAATAAATAAACAGAAAGCAATATATGGTCATGTACATTCCGCAGTTTAGAAATATTCTACGGCTTCTATATGAATGAATCTTATATTAACAAACTCAATTTCAAAATAACTTTACTCATATAGGTAACCAAGTACACTTATGAACGTCAGCATAAAAGTTGTTCAATTGATTCTAAATTTACATTTACTACCAACGATGAACTGGCAAGAAACTCTCCGCCTTTTTGATCGCCAAGTTTTGAGTCATACAAATTGTATGTAAGGCAGAACAACCATAAATATTTGAACTGGAGCAAATCAATCCCAAGGATTAGGATCATTTAAATAATCGTCATATTTATAGAAAGCTTTATTGATTTATTACGTGTAACAAACGAAACTGTTTACGTAAAATGTAATGGTTTTATTTATCCAAATCTTATTGACATATTTTATACAGAAATAAATATTTAAGTATACTATATATATATATATATATATATATATATGTATATACAATTTTATTTCTCTAAGATGCAGCCAGTCCGGCCATCTCCTCTTACTTGTTCCAGGATGTTTCTATGGGATTTTACGTGAAATATATCTTAATATTAATTATAAACTAACACTAAATGATTCTCTGTATTTTATCATTTATGTTTGTTAACAAAGTCGAATTAAGGTCAGATGACCAGACCAAACGTAATTCGATCATCGATCGGTCTGAAGTATTGTTATAGATTAACTTAAGAAACAATATCTTGCGCGTGTTTCAATATACATCTCAGGTCGCAAACTAGTCTTTAGGAACTTACTACCAAATCAAATAATATAATAATATACTTTATATATTAAATTTTTTAAGGTTTTTAAGTATTACTTTAGGGGCCTCAAAGCCTTGCGGTCTTATTAAGTGGCAGCTAGGTGAGGGGTACGGGGTTCGATTCCCGGTTCGAGGGCAAGTTGTAATTTAATTTTAATTTATTCTCGGCCTTTGGGAGGGTTGTGCGGTACTGCTTAAACTGTACATGGAGGACACGGTCGAATTTCTAAAGACAAGCACGAATTATAAAAAATCCTATACTTGACGCTGACTAATGCACAAATCGTGTCAGAGCCATAAAAAAAAGTATTACTTTTATATTTTATAATTTGTATATGAAAATGATGTTATAATATTCGATCAAATCAAACCACTTCTCTACTCAAAACGAGGTAAGAGATGGAGTTTGGAGAGTTTAATGAAAAATATTAGAAAGAAAATTGATATGGATACTTAGTTACTGATATATTTATATTTATTTATTTATTATCACTTTCTCTCTCTCTCTCTCTCTCTCTCTCTTTATCTCCCAGATGTCTTTGAGAATAACATTAATCTTTCGTTTTAACTTTTAAATAAAGGATTGCTAAAAGTTTCCTAAAACAATAGAGCAGTGTTGGTTTCAGCGTGTGACTCTCATTACTGAGGTCGTGGGTTCGAACCCTGAAGGAAACTGGCATTTCTTTGACCCAAAAAGCCGACGTGGTACAGAAGGCTGATCACTGTTCTATTTGCCTTTTAGAAAAATCGAATGATCACGAAACAAATACAGAAATCTGAGGCCCAAACCCAAAAGGTTTTTTTTTTAAATGTAATAGGAGGCAAACGGGCAGGAGGCTCACCTGTTAAGTGATACCGCCGCCCATGGACACTTACAATGCCATAAGGCTCGCAAATGCGTTGCCGGCCTTTCAAGAATTGGTACGCCCTTTTCTTGAAGGACCCTAAGTTGTAGCACCACTGATTTTTAATAGTTCAAAACATTTATGGCCATTTACGTTGAGTGGTCAAGTTGGTGTCAAGTTTCATTTTAATGTAAAAATTTCAACTCGTCATTGCATAACATCAAGGAAATGAAAAATGCGTAAAACATCCCTTGTTTAATACTGGGTGGCGCCGGTGTCATGTTACACTTACCCTTTGTATAAAAGCGTTTGCTACTTCTAATATGAACATTCGTAAGCTCAGATTACAGTCACGAAGACAGCAATATCACATTAAAAAAAAACCTATTTAAAAAATTGTAAGTAAAAATATTTCAACATTATAAAAACTACTTATATAAAGTTATTTTCTAGATTTGTAGATAGAGAAAACATTGCGTTTGTGTCTGTTTAAGTGCCACGTCGGGAAACGTTTACGAATAAAATCTAATATATAAAATTCTCGTGTCGCGGTGTTTGTAGTTAAACTCCTCCGAAACGGCTCGACCGATTCTCATGAAATTTTGTGTGCATTTTGGGTATGTATGAGAATCGGACAACATCTATTTTTCATCCCCTTAAATGTTATATAATATTTTTTGTTTATTTTTAGATTTTCTTTTCTGTTTTTATGATACAGCATTAAAAAATACATACAACCCCTAACTTTCACCTCTCTACGATCAACCCCTATTCTTCCTTTCTTATTATAAATGATATAAAAGGCAAAACGACGTTTGCCCGGTCAGCTAGTTTTAATATAAATGTAAAAATAGTACAAGTAGTTTCCTCATATGGTTCGATTACGACAGAAACAAATTTTGCTGTAACATTGTTGTCTTGCTCGGTCGCTCACAAGAAGCCCTTTAAAACCTAATTAGTTTCCACTTCACAAAATCTATCCGTTTTCAGTTATCCAAGATGTCCGTGGTAAAGTCGGCACATTTGGCCGTGATCACAGTATTCTTGCTGGTGGATACATGTTATTCAGCGCCACCCGCTTTCAAATTGTGCGGCAGACAACTTGTGGAGACCATGGAAGGTCTATGCAAAGAGTACAATAGCCCTCCTTGGGACGTACCTACAGGTAAGAAATTTTGTCAATATATATGTAGAAGTGCTAATTTTTATAACGAGAGGTAACAGAAAAAGAGTAATGAGAATTACGTTATATAATGTGTTATAAGGTGATCTTATGAATAAGAGAATGAGCTTCAGTCGAAAATACCACAAAATTATACTATAATAATATATATTGGTTCACAATAAAATTATCTTTTTCAACTACAGAGTTTTTCCTACATAAACATTACATATAATTTTATATATAAAAAAGGGTTGCCGGGGATTAACAATAACTAAATCTAGAAACAAACACAATATGCTTTGTACTTCATAACTATAAATAACAAAATACTATTATCAAAAAACAATATTGTAAAATTTCAACAGTGAAAACTCTATTTGAAATTTACGTGATGTATCTCGCAGCAGGCTCTTTGGGTAAACTAAAACTTAGCTAAGTATGACTTCAATATGTCAAAAACTATCAGAGTTTGTCATACGGGAGTTATAGTTTGCAGCTTGCAAGACTCTGAAGGGTCAATCCTTTGAGCCAATCCAATAACAGCGGTTCAATTTTTTTAAGAGGGGAAATTTTTGGATTTTGGTTGGAAAGATTGGCGTTGGTAGTGTGGGACTGAGCCGGAAGACGGATACCTGAACTAAAATTCCTTTACCCCATCTATTTATTTATTTACTACAGAAATGCATACATTATCCTTACAGACTACGCACGATAATCAAGATAAATTTAATAAAATATAATAAACTACATATATATTATTAAACACATAATATACACAATATCGCTACTGTGAATTCACTCTGCTAACATATAAATGTCGATAGTGTAGGAGACAGCATTCAGTAGGCGCAACGTCTTGGATAACGGGGATCATGCAACCGACTGGTTCTTGCCCTTGGTAAATCGCATACATCCAGTATAGTAGCCACAAGCAAAGCCTTATGCCCTTTGATCGAGGTCGAAGCCCCTGAGGGTGCACCTCTCTCTAACCGCAAACCGGTAGTCGGTAAACTATTGCAAATCGCTTAAAAAATGACGGTATATCAAGCAGAACAAATTGAACACTATTATTTCAAATGAACAAGTACTTAAATGTTTTCGACAAATGCTTTTAGTATTTTTACAAATACTGGTGATATTCAAAATCTAGAAACAGTGCTAAGTTAACTTTCATATGTCGGAAACGTATTGAATTTTGACAGACAGGGGTCTTAGTCAAGATTAGTAGTAGGTTTATGTATATGTAGAAAGTCGAAAACTAAATTTGTATGAAAATTTGTCGACACAAACTGTCATTTACGCTTGTCTGTCATGTTCTGTCAGTAAGTTCGCGCTAAGTCGCGTTACTTAATGTCACCCTAAAATTTACCCTTTTTGATTAATTATTCGTCCTATTCGGGAGAACTCGTACTCTTTATAGAGAGCAAAATTACGAAGAGAATGTTGGTAAGAGGCATTTATCCGCTTGGTAACAGTATCTCTTATCATTACGCAAAAGATAAGGTTATGAGTTCAATAAGGGCAGGGCTTTCTAGACATGAGAATAGATGTAAACATTAATACATTGCATTGTCTGTGACTTTGACGTGAGACTGATTGGTACAAAAATAAACGATATCAATAAAGTATTTTAATTACCTAATAATCTGTCTTATATATAGTCTGTACTGCAGTTATAAATAGCATTGATAACTGTTATTATTTGTTTATTGACACTATTTTTGATTAAGGAAATAAAAAAAAAACATGGCATGACATTTAAAGTTCCAGAGTCAACCGAACTTCTTTTGTTTATTACCAATTTTTTTTTGCTTGTTGATCTGTGAACTGGACCATAAATATTTATATTTAGATCCGTATTGGTAAAGAATTAATTACTTAACATCAAGGCAACGTGTGTGTAATAAAAATTATGTAATTATTTATATTAGTTTTTATCTCTTAATCGCGACCTCTTGATTGTTTACAACTTAATATAGGAAAAACAAGCTTAACGCCTCCCTATTAATATTATTATCAATCACGAAACAGTTTCGTGCAATGTTATATAAACCAAGGACATATTGGGAGCGTAACATCGTGGGAATTTCCATTCAGCATAAAACAATAAAAAACACTTGTTTCTACTGTATTCGCACGCAATGGCCATTCGAAATTCAAAATTGACCATAGCTATTAGAATGGGAAAAGTCATACTTCAAATATGCAATTATGGCAGGAGTGATAGGCCCTGATTTAATGTGGAACATGGATGAACATGAACATGGATTCAATGGGTGTTGAAGTCAACAGTTCTAATATAAATAATAATGTAATGTGTATAATAAATAATGAATAAAACAGTTGATACCCTAATTTTATATAAAAAGGGACTTCCTTTAAGTAAGATAATAGTCTGATATAAGACCATCCGATTAAAATTAATTCCTCATATATCCAAAGTTAGCCGTTACTAGGCGAGGCGATGACTCGAAGCCAACAAAAACGATAATAAAATAATCGGTTTACATATCACTTTTCAAGCGTCATCTTACCACAGGCTCAAAACGTATTGTACCGAGAAGAAACGTCAAAATCAAGTGTTAAATCCAGACATAACAAAGACGTTAACTTATTAAAAAAAATATTTTCAGTAATTGAACAACCTACAGGCGCAGTCAGACGGAAAAGGCAAATGGGTATAGCGGATCGATGTTGCGTCTCGTCTTGTCGGGCAGCTGAGCTTCTACAATACTGCTCGGTAATAAAGTAAGTTTGGCGATTTGAAAAATTTATCTCTTTTTGTTATAAGACCAAAGATCTGGATAGAATTAAGCACGCAAATCGTAAAATCAGTACATATATTTAATACAAAATAAATGAAGTTATCGTATAGTTAGCCGATATACTTTTTTATGTTTATTAATGACAAACAAAATGACTTAAAAGGATGCGTAATAAATAATCTGTTATCGTCCTCTGTACAGATATGTTTATTAATTAATATAATTATTTTAGTAGATATACTTCTACTTCTCGTCACCCTAAATAACATAGTAATTAGAAATTTCTAACTTATTCTAAGTTAATTCCTGATATCCACAGATTAGAGTCACCACTGGAGCTGACGGATGAGCACTTGATCGAGGATCGCTCCGCTGAGGCTTCGAGTGGCGTGCCAGCTGCCGTGGTAGCGAAGGAGTCATCAGAGCGGCGCTCGGTACGAGGTCGCAGTCGCGGGTACGCAAAGCGAGGCCGCTGTTCGTGTCGGCGCAAACGCGCGGGCCGACGACGTTCCTTGCTCATGGGTAACATGGTGTGTCTCATCTTTGCCGTACACTTGTTCTCTTTAGAAACTGCTGGCACTGATATACAGTTTTAATAATACTTATTGGCTTTTAAATACGTATACAGAATTATGATACTTGACTTCAATGGTTTAGAACTCGACGCGTATGGTACCTTTGCACGTATAGCTCTGCCGTACGTGGGTCGATTTAATTGAAACAAATGATTCGCCTTTACCCAAGATAGTTTTCAGGATATTAACTGAAGTATTTAAAGAAATTCGCGACGTCATGTGGCAATTATTAACTTTCTTACATATTAGTGATTGCAGTTGTGGTATATCGTATTAATTTATTGTTTTAAAGATTTTTTTACTTGACAGTCTTATTCATAGACAAATATTAAAATAATTATATTTTTAAAAGTTGCCAATGTGAATTGGAGGCATACAATTAATGAATAAGGCGGTAAGACTTACATAATGGTTTTTTGACATTTGACATAATAAACAATGTAAGCCAAAGAGAACAAGTATTCGGCTACTAACACTCATACTAATGCTTGGGTAATGTTAACTAACAGTTTCATGTAACCACCTGCATTTATCTTTCTGCTCTTGAAAAAATATTGCATAAAAGTGCGAACTTATTCTATAGTCCAGAGAATTAAGTGCGATAATTCTCCCAAAATCGAATAATCATTTAATACAATCAACTTAAGCTTGTCTGTGGAATACCTTAGTCTATCTGTCAGGCGGTCTTAAGATTTTGACAGAGGGTTTAAAACAAACTTTTTAACAGACATAACCGCAAATTTATGTACACTTAAAAACTACGTTTCGAATGCTTTAAGCAGTCAAGGCCAACGAGGCTTCTTATACTTCTTTAGTCCGTTGTACTGGCGTAGACCAAGGCATATAGAGTACGTTCGCGTAGACTTATTCCTAAACCATAAAATGTCAAAATGGGAATACTCCTTGCACGCACTGATAAAATTCCTTTAAAATATAAAACGGGAGGTCATTAAGCTTTCATTACAAATCATAAACCATTATTTATCTAGGAAATGCTCAGCTTCAATTATTTTAATTTATGTTATCACTAGGATTGTTGACATGGCACAAAAAGTTTATTTTTACTCGTTATCCATTTGGCGGGTCATTGATAAATTTTACCTCGACCTCTCGAACTCTATATTCAAACATTTTTAGCATTGATATGTTATCGTTTGTTTATTTCAGAAACTCGAAAGGAATGCCGCGCGCGCTGCTCCCGTGGTAGGCACCGTCTCGCCCCTACTGACTTGGGGAAGAACTTTAAACACTGATTTACCGTCAGCAGAAAGAGACCGCTATGCATATATTGCGGTGTATTCGTAAAACATTCGAACAATAATTAACTTTTTGATGACTACAGCCCCTAGTCTGGTACGACCAATCAGTATAAATAGCCTAAAAATTTGTAGATAAATACAACGTAAAATAGCCAATGAATTAGGAATATAGTTCCCGTGTTGTCGAGATTACATTAATAACTGAACAAGGGTGATTTTAAAAAACTGTTGCGCTCCATTCTACGTATTTACAATTTTTATCCTTAATACACGTAATGACGTCATTAGTTGCGTTGTTCTCTATGGTTTCATTCATGATATTTTGAATTTTCACCACGCAATAAATTAATCTTAACAATAATCGTGAAATGAAATTTGACCAGGCAAAGAAGTGTCAAATTTCATTAAAGATTTTTTTGGTTCTTTGCTTTGGTCAGCATCCACTACACCAGTCGCCACCCTTCAATAATCAATTGTATTTCAATGTAGTTAGAGCAAAGTGCAGGTTGTATGAGAAAAAAAGGTTATACCTTTACAATAGCAGACTTGGGGCCGTCTATACTTGTATTATCGATGCCATAATAAATCTATTTCTGAAACTTTCAGCAAACTAGGTTATTAGATAATAACGTGTGCATGTAGTACGTAGAAAAATCTAGGATTTATAAGTTATTGTAGCTTGAAAACAAGTTCCTTCCTAGAAATGTGTTCAAGTATTAATTAATCTAAAATTTAAGATAATCAAATTATGATAATCCTGATATTTAACTACGAACTAGACTTACACCATTATTTGAAGTAAGTACAACATAGCCATATGCATAATCCGGAGATCCTACACTCGATTCCCGGGCTTGTTTCGGATTCGGTATAGTGGCTAGCACTAACTTAGCTGGGAAAAAGGAGACGTAGAAAGACTACAGTAATAACAGCAAATATTACTTTTATTTAATTTTTGTTCAATCCGGCAAACTCAACAACGTTTAGTCTAGTTCAGTCAAATCAGATAGATTATATTGTACTTTTGAAATGTTCATTAGATAGGCGATTTACGTACATAAAAACATGCCACACGCTCATAATATAAGAATAATAATGTAAATATTCATAAATGCATTGTAATAACTCTAAAACTATGTAACACCTACCACATAAGTTTCAAAGATCTCTTAAGCATCTGTGATAATCCAATTGATAAAGTAATTCATTAACTTATGAACTTTTAGTAATATCATGTTTTTAGATTAACAATGTCTCTGTGTTTGCGTCGCATGTCCGGGTATAATGATATGTATATTTGAGGTGACTGATTAAACAAATTCTGTTTTTACATAAATTCTTTTTCTTCCCAGTTCAAATCAAATAAAATTTTAAATTTTTTTGCTTATTTTATTTAAATTAAACCTAATAAAATAAATAATCTTACAATATTTACATCAATTCTTCACTATCACATGGTTTTCTAGATTTCTTTAATTCATTATCTGTATCCTTGGGTTTACTAAACATATATTTACCCAAAATTAAATATTTTGCCAGTAAAATACCAACAACAACCACAGCTAGTCATGCGGCAGTACCATCACTGTCATTTTTATTGGAACTAGAGTCAATATTTGGTGATTTCTGATTTGATAATTTTCTTAAAGGTAGCACTTGAAACCTGAGAGAACTGCCTTTTTGTCTCTTTTGAACTAGATTACCATTTGATTGAAGGTTTTTTTCAATTGTTGAGTATATTTTGTCCTGGAAGTTATTCAAAAAGTTATAGCTTATAAATAATAAAAATCTAATATATAAAATTCTTGTGTCACAGTTTTCGTTGCCATACTCCTCCGAAACGGCTTGACCGATTTTGATGAAATTTTTTGTGCTTATCCGGTATCTATGAGAATCGGCCAACATCGATTTTTCATCCCCCTAAATGTTAGGGGTAGTCAACCCCTAAATTTTTTTTTTTTAATTTTTAGACAAAATTTTTAATTTCTATTTTTTTATGATACATCATTAAAAATTACATACAACCCCTAATTTTCACCCCTCTACGATCAACCCCTATTTTTTATTATAAATGATATACATGGCAAAACAACATTTGCCGCATCAGCTAGTATATTATATATAACAATTTAAGAGGTTAATTTATCAGACTTTAGTTGCTCTCACACCAAATAAAATAGCTGTTTGGATCTAAAACTTGTGACAGAAAACTTAATTCTCAACAAGATGCCAAGTAAGTAATTATTAAATTCTATTTATAGCGCCTTAAAAAAGTAAACACTGTTTAATAAGTATGATTAGTTATCTTATGAATTGTGAAATCTTAAAAAGTAAACTAAAGAGCAACGCTTATAAAGGTATTTATTGTGGGATTAGAAAACAATAAAGCAACCTGGTACAGTAAAATGATCAAAAAATATTATTATATTTTAATAATACTTACATAGTTTAAGCTTGTTTCGTTTTCCTCTCCAGATATCACAACTCTTACTTCAAATTGTTTTTCTAGCAATTTCCCAATTTTCTTAATTCTAGTCATCAAGTCATGTTCTGCTATTCGTGATGAGAGTGTTAAAAGTTTATTTCCTTTAATAAAATTATTCTCTTTGGCTTGTTGTTTCTGTTTCCTTTTAGATATTTCTTCCTCATGATACTCAGCATTTGTCATCAATCTGAAAATAAAGGGACATTGTGTTATTTCAACTTTATATTTTAGGCTTAAGGTAAAATATACAATTATTATACCTGTATGCGATAAGGTATATAATTATTCTGTGCAGAATAACATTTAAAAAAACATCCATATTATAATATATACAGGGCTCCTGTATAATGGGTGTCATTCCAAATGAAAACTTTTATTTCTAATTTTCAATTTACCAAAGTATTGTCTATTATAACACCTAATAAACATATATCAGTGTGTGACACTGAATAAAAATATATGACTAAAAAAAGGCACCAAGCCTCAATATTATCTATTTAATTGAAAAATTTTACTAAGTAATTTAAGGACTTACTTATACACAGGTCTCCGTGTTTTAGCATCTTCATCCTGAATTTTGACTAATTTTAATTCTCTTCTAGTGGAAATATTTTGAGCACTTTTGAGGTCGGTTATGCTTACCGAATCATCAGTTCCAATAAGAGTAATTCTAGCCTCAAATACCTTTTTCTTCGGAATATCTTTACCACCAGCAGATATTTTCATAGTAATAGGTCGACAATCGAGGAACTTTGTTATTCGTGTTAGCGTTAAAAAAGATATCATTTCGATATTTTTTTATTAAAATTACAATTTAGTCAAATTAAATTTAAAATCCAAAACACAGTTTATAAATTACATGACAATTGACAACGTCTCTAATCTCTATCTTCATTATATTGACGTTTCAACTTTTAACGTAGATTTAAATGTCAACAAATTAGTTAAAATATCAAACAATGTTTAACATGCCGCGGAATTAATTCAATGCTTCATATAATTTATTAAAAGTTAGCTTATTGGAATTGCTAGGAATAAAAAAAGTAGTATTAATTTCACTTCAAAACTTGACAGTGAACGGCATAGACTTTATGAATACGTTATTAAAACATCAATACAGTCTGACGTATGACATGGGTTTTGACATTAAATTTTAACTTTAGTCAACATTGGCGACTACTAGTTCTTCTTGTTTTGACAGCCGAGAAGGCAAAATGGTTGGTGAATTAAATATAAATCTAAATTTATTTAAGTAATCGTTGGTGTTTTTGATATTGTAACTAAATATAAACTTGTTTCTACTTTTCAGTCGGCGCACAAGACATTTATTATTAAGCGAAAACTCGCTAAAAAGCTAAAACAAAATCGACCCATTCCACAATGGGTTAGAATGCGTACAGGAAATACCATTCGGTGAGTACAAACAAATTTTTTTATCATTTACATCTCTAACGATTTAAGTATTTCATATTTTAATGTATTTTGCTAACATTAGAATTTGTTGTCGGTTGAAAGCACCTAGCTGGGATGTTCAATTTTGTATTTACTTATTGACTTAATTGAATTATTTTAAATTTAGGTAACAATTTTTATTTACTATATATTGTGTAGAACAAATACTTAAAGCTCTGTCGAGGCAGATTTTTTGTTGTGTTTTTGCTCAAAATAATACTGATAAACTGTGTAAGTTGAAGCTGTTTAAATATCATTTCACCAGATCAACATTATTAAGTTAAATAGCGACCCAATGTAATGCATTATGAACTTTAGTAGTAGACTATTAATTGAAACTTACTTTTTAGGGTTATACAAGTCTTGTGTTTTTATTCAAATAGTAATAATGTTTAATTTAAATTTTCATATCTACTAAGCAATTGCTTTGTAACTAACATATTATTTTATACCTAAAAAGTATTTCAGATAAATTTATTTGACAAGTAATATTTGATTATTATTTTATAATTGCAATGCTTTTTTGGCATTACTTTAACATATCTATAACATTGAGAAATACTTATATAATAGATTCTTTTTCATAGGCCTGTAAAGGCCATTGTGTGATAATTCCTAGTGCTGATTAGTGTCCTCTGTGCCAATCATAAAACAATTATTTTGTGGAAACTTTTTCCCAGGACCAGATCAGATTGTAAGTAGGTGCAATTGACACAATTGCTAATCCATTGAAGTGAATGGAATACTTAGCAGGATATATACTTAAACTTTACTTCATATTTACAGGTACAACGCTAAGAGGCGTCACTGGAGAAGGACAAAGTTGAAGCTGTAAGCCTTCTCAATAGCTGTTAAGATAATAAAACTGGCATAAACTGTATAGTATTTTTACTTAAGTCCAACCAAAGATTTTTCATATTTTAAATAATCGGCATATAGGGATTAGAATTGCTTTATAAGGATGTTAATATATGAGTCTTGTTTATTGCACATTAGATTGAATTTCACTTAAGAGGTGTTATAATACACACACATTCAGTTATTGCAACATTTTAGATTGACATATTCTAGAATATTGTTGATAGGTTTCTTGGCATGTTTGAACCACTAAGGCACTTCTCCAGAAGTATTCACACTTCATAAATACTAAAAACAGCAGATTTAAAAAAGCTTAATATATTAATACCTACATAAGCTATATATATATATATAAGAGTACTGTTGTAGCTTTCCATAGTTAATTAACCAAAAAAGAGAATTATTTACACATTGTAGTTCCAAATTGTGCATTGCTCTGTTTGGATTGATAAAAAAGAAATGTTAAAGTACTCAATTCATTTATTTCTTATTCAAATAAATACAAAACAGTAGCATGATTTCCAAGGCTGTACTTAAATAGTGTAAATTATCACAATTGTTAATACTGGAATGTACTCAGGAGACCTAATCCCATGAGAAAAGAAGTCTGGGTCAAGTTGCATTTTTATCATCAGGCTTGTTTTCTTTGATATATTCCTCTTGAGTCAACTTAGCTTGCATTTTCATTAATTCTTCTAGCAACAAGTCTGTATCCAGCACCTCACCACTTCCAGTTTGCTGCAATATTTTAAAGAGATTATTAATTCTATGTACATAGATATTATTATTTTTCTTTTTTCTCTCCCTCGCTATAAGTAATATTTAGTTGTCTTTCTTAATTCTAAGTTACATGGATATTTAAGGTTGCTTGGAAAAGATTTCTTAGAGATATGGAATTCTGTTGCACTAAAATTTTATTTTTGTTTAATCTAAGTAAAAAATAAAAAAAGATAATACAAAAGAGTACTTGAATTTTGATCTGGACTTTAAAACTGTAATTCTTACAGAAATATATCGATTTTTGACGTTCTCACGTCAAAAATATACTTCTTTTTAGATATTACCTGTTGTGCGCTGACTGATCTAGCCATAAGCCTCTGTAGGTATTTGTCTTTGCGATGTTGTTCCCTTACACTGCGAAGCCTGTTAAAGTCTTCATCGACATCACCAGCGTCAACTTCATCCACTAAAACCATTAAATTACATTTTCGTTATTATATTTCTAAATTCATTTGGGTGAAAAATGGTTGCAGTCTCGTAATACATAAGAAGGTAGCGGTAAGATTCAGAATCGAGACTTAGCACGAACTATGTGAAAATAACCCCCGTATGTCAAAATTCGATTTATTTTTGACGTACGACTCACACTGTCAAAATTTCATAGACTCATACGGCGGGCTATCTATGAAAGATGTGCCCTATTTCATTACCTTTAAATTAAACTTTAGGGGAATTGTTAAAATCCACCTCAGTTCATTGAGGTGTGAAAAAAAGCGAAAATGTTTAAAAATGATAAGTAACTGGAGCAACTACCTAAGCTTTTTCATATCGATCGTCGATTTATAAAAATACAAATATAATACACTAAATATCTTAAATAAAGTACCTTAGAGTGTTCTTGTAATACACCTCGGATGAGAAACATACTATTGAAAATAAACTCACACAATGTTTGACTGCCAGCCGCACTGAGCGATGGCCCAACATCGCTATCAAGTCTAGGCCGTTCCATATCTGGGAAGGAAGTCGCAGACAGACTCTTGGCTGGACTTTTGGTCCCTTCATTTGATTCCTCTCTCGCCCATTGAGATGGCGCTGATGTTGATAAACGACTGTCGGCTGAAAAGGTATTTTTAATTAGAAGAATAACACAGGTAAAACTGCAAACTATTGCCAATCAAGTAGTCACGTGAGAAGTGTACAATGTTTTCAACAACGCAATGAAGAACCAAATCTTTCCGCGTGACATTGGCGTAACAATAGGGTGGCAGCGCTGGCAAAATGCCACGGGTCCCCGACCCAAGAGGGCCGCTACCCAAGATATATTATGTTCTATAGATGAATGTGAAGTCTCCAATACGCATTGGGCTAGCGTAGGGACTACAGACCATTCCCTCTCGCCTAAAATAGGAGGCCTATAGCCATTAGTGGGATAAACAACGTGTAATTGCGTACTCTAAAAATCTCAAAGTTTATTAAAATTATACTGAGTACAACGTGACGATTTTTACTGATAGGGCCCCATCAAAAGAATTTGCCACGGGCCCCAGATGGTATAGTTATGCCACTGATACCCACACTATTTAAAATAAAGCAAACGTGTGACGGCGGAGCGACGTCTTTCATCAAATCAATATCTTCCAAATTCCTTCTGCCAAAACCAACCTAGGAATTCAGGCACCTCTCGTTCGAATTCTTCGCGATTTTAACGGATTGAACACAGCTTATCCGGAGCTGGATATATTCGGTAGTGGGCTGATCGGTTTTAGAGAAAGCATTGTGGAGTGCCTTTCTCGAACCTAATTTCGCTGTTTTGCTGATGATTTTTCTTTTTTTTCTGCTCTAAGTGCCAACAAATTTCTATTAATTTGTAAATTGTATGCTAGGCAGTGTATCAAAATTATATATCAATATTACTGTGTTTAAAGAATAGTTTCGGACCTCTAAACTTAAAACAAACCAATTATGGCTCTACGTACAACAAAGGTTTTATATAAGTTTCACTTCTTACGTGTGTACACCTAGTACACGCACACATTTTTTTATTGTGTGTTTGTATTATCGTATATGTTTTAATTGTATTTTTGTGTAAAACTTATGTTTACATTAATTGTCAATTGTCATACATTTTAGATGTAAGATTTTGTAAAATAATTAGTAATTAGTAGTGTGTGATGTCCTAAGCTTAATAACTAAATAAATAAAAGTGTCGCACTTTATGTATTTAGTATCATCATCATTAAATGAACAAAATTACATTTTAAAACGAAGTGTTATCCTCATAACTGCTGTGTCATTAAGGAAAAGCAATTTTCGCTTCAGTAATGTGTCACGGAAACGATTTCCCTACTGATATCTACTGCAATAATAAATGACTACTATGTATAACAGAGCAGTAAAATGTTTGTAGTTTTATTAGCGTATACTTAAAATCTTGTTAAGTATTATGAGTAGGGATGCCTACAAATTCAAAGTTAATAACGTGGAATAAGTGATACCTGTATCTTATGTTCCATAATAAACATATTTTATTTTATTTTATTATTAGGCGAAACAAAACTTAGAGGTGAGTCCTATTCCCGAGGTAAGATTATACGTGGTAGAACTAATGCTACTAAAAATAGGCCAAATTTAGTATTGAAAAAAAGTTATGATCATACAAAAACACATTTTTATATATTATTACATGGTATGGAGACGATTGTGGCTGACTTTCTGTTTGATAAATTTTCTAGCCAAACCGCCGCTATTGTTAATTTCTTTACGCCATTTTAGTGCTCATATTATTAAATATTTACTAGCTGACCGGGCAAACTAGACCAGTGCCGATAATTTTTGAAACCTAAAAAAATAATAGTAGGATGAAACCTATTGGAAAAGAAGGAGAATATTATAAAAATTAAAGGAAAAATAATTTACGGGCGATCTGAGGTCGGGAAGGGGTGGGGAGGGGGGAGTTTTAAGGGTAAAAAACGTTTTATCTCGATTTCCGGCAAAACTAAAAGTCCTATCGAAGAAATTTAAATGGCAAAGTTGTAGGTAATAAAAATATCTAAAACTTTTGTATTCACACATTTTTCACATAACCTCAAAATTTATGTGAAAAATTAAAAAAACCAAGTTTTTGGTTTTTAATTTTTATCTTTTACAAATTTCTTTTTTTGTAACGAAATTTGGTGAAAACTTAGGAAGGGTATGACGGGTCTGGGCGTTACTGCATACGATGTTTTGCATTTTCTGAGAAGATTTACTATGGTAATATATATATATATATTTACCATAGGAAAGTAGAGATTTCAACGAACTGAAAGCACACCAACTTTTTGAAAAAAGCTGATATTTTGACGGGTGAATTTTCGATTAAAAAATTAGGGTGTTTTTTCGATATTCATTCAAAATAAGGTGAAAAAATAAATATTTTTAATCAAATAAATTACAGCATACATATTTGGTATATAGAAAGGTAAGTTTTCACTAAATTTCGTTAAAAAAAAAATATTTGTAAAAGATAAAAATTAAAAACCAAAAACTGTTTTTTTTTTAATTTTTCACATAAATTTTGAGGTTATGTGAAAAATGTGTGAATACAAAAGTTTTAGATCTTTTTATTACCTCCAACTTTGCCATTTAACTATCTTCGATAGGACTTTTAGTTTTGCCGGAAATCGAGATAAACCGTTTTTTACCCTTAAAACTCCCCCCTTTCCCCTTCCCGACCTCAGATCGCCCGTAAATTATTTTTCCTTTAATTTTTATAATATTCTCCTCCTTTTCCAATAGGTTTCATCCTACTATTATTGTTTCACTTTTTATTTATTTTGAAGGCTATCTGCACTGGTCTAAACGTCGTTTTGTTACCTTTTGCCATGTATATCATTTATAATAAAAAATAGGGGTTGATCGTAGAGGGGTGAAAATTAGGGGTTGTATGTATTTTTTAATGCTGTATCATAAAAAAATAAAAACAAAAAAAATATCTAAGAATTAATACAAAATAATGAGTTAGAAAACGCATCAAAAAGTGTAAACTAAAAGTCAAAGTATTTTTTTTATTTACATTAATGTCAACTTAAGGAAAAGTCCAAGACAAGAGCGTATATACGTCTCCATAGCTTGGCAAAAACTTTTTGAAAAAGGTTTACAATATTACTTTTATCTCTTTTTATAAGTCCTTCATATATTTTGCTCTATGTTGCTCCTTGTCTATTTCCCGCCTACTTTGTTTTAAGAACGCACATCACACCTAGAACCTGCTCAGCACAGAGCACGTATCACCAAGATAACATTTCCAACCGTTATACAAAGGCTGCCGACTTCGCCAAATGTGAAAATAACGCGTGAAAAGGGTCGATGGTCTTGGTCAAATGACTTGATAAACAGTATACGTGAATCGTAAAAATATTATTTATCGTTGCCAATTGTCATTTTGGCTATCTTATTTAGTAACTGATGCCATTAACTGATTTAATTAACGTAAAATGCCGGACAAAGATTGGCTTGAAGGAAAAAGGGAAACTTGAGGCGCATGAGGATAATTTTTTTACGGATACGTCACGAAGATGTGCAGCGTTTTTGTCGAAGAAAAGGGAGAGAGCGATTGAGACCGATTGAGAGAGTGTGAAAAGGGCGAATTGCCTCATAGATATTCTCTTTTTAAAATAAAATTTCGTACAGAGAATTTGTAAAATATTAGTATTTTATATTTTATGCATAATAATTTATTGAAATCTTAAAATGCCACGTGTTTTTATTATCAAAGAAATAAATTTAAAAAAATAAATTTATTATTTGTATGAATTTTCGATACTTTTAATATTTTAATGACAATTAAATTCATTTAATACCTAACATATATTCCTTTTTCCCTCCCTCTAAGACTCGGAAACCTAAAGTTTTAGATTTTTATAAATATGAACAAGACCTAAAAATTAATTTGCCAAAGACGTTTCAAGTCTAATATGTATTCATTTTTCCTTCATTATCGAAGTCTTATTATTTTAAGAGAAATATCTAATGTAGAGTACATTTGACATTTATTTCTAAACACCAAAGTTGCACAAAGTTCTCTCCTGTTCGAGCGTTGACCCATTTGTCTTTTTCCATTTATCTTTCAACCCGAAACATTCGTGTTTTCAGAATCGATCCTTTCCTTCAGATTAATTCGAAACCTTCAGATTATACGTAGCATTGACTATATTATTAGTAATGTATTGAGCAACATCCTTATAAAGAAATATTAACTCGTAATTTTCCTATTTTATAAACAACACACTAGGTCAGTGTAAAGGTCATCCACGTTTAGAAATTATTAGATATAAAATATAACAGGT
Source organism: Pieris melete (assembly GCA_963693345.1). Taxonomy (NCBI): domain Eukaryota; kingdom Metazoa; phylum Arthropoda; class Insecta; order Lepidoptera; family Pieridae; genus Pieris; species Pieris melete. The sequence goes on from CAVNZK010000049.1 coordinate 622,907, forward strand.
TACTTACTTGGACCATTGCTAGTGTTCCTTGAAGGCACGGTGACGGGATTACTTGGTGTCGGTGGCCCTTGGGCGAAAAGGCTCATCGCCGTCGGCCTGAAAAAGAAATATAATAAAGAAAAATATGTCGCTTTCCATAAAGAGCGCACACCCTTTAGGCGATTGCACACCCCGCGACGGCCCAAGCCGGCGTTCTCGCAGGAGACGCTTATGGGCTAGTCGAGGGAAAAGGCCCAGTTCGACCGAGCTACGCTTGCCAACAGCTACCAAGGCCCTTAAGGCCAATGGCGAGTACAATATTAAAAAGAGGGAGAGCGCATTTGACAGCCTTTCAACTAGGACCTGGAATAAGATTCCTAGTTGAGAGAGACCTAGTTGATAAAAGGGCCTGGGACTAGTGCTAGACAGGCTACTTCTAATTAATTTGCGATATTTGTTTTAAAATAAGTGTTGTTTGATGATTTGATATTTTAAAAGAGTACCGAGAGTTTTTTACGCCGGCTTTTTCTCTCGGCCTACACCCTCTGTCTTCTTTGCCAATGAGTAGGGATGCTTACAAATTCAAATTTAATGACGTGGAATAAGTGATACATGTATCTTATGTTCCTTAATAAACATATTTTATTTTATATTTTTAAGTGATACCTGCATCTTATGTTCCATAATACACATATTTTTTGTATCATCTTTTTGTTGGTACAGGGGCAAACGCGAAGGCTCACCTGGTAAGTATTAAGTGATACATGGACACTCTAAATACCAGATGGTTTGCGAGACATTGCCGGCCTTTTAAGAATTGGTCATCTTCCTGTACGATTTATCTGTGATGTTTATTTCATAGTACATTTTTTTAACACAAAGAAATACTATATTCGTATATATATTCGGTCAATGTCACGGATCGTGTGTTTGCACGAAAATTAGTTTAATTATTGAGACGTGTATGTGTAATATAAAATCACGAATAGTTTTTTATATGAAGGCCAGGCCATTTGCTTTAATAACCGCGGGTGTAAGGAATTGGTTCCATAAGTGATATTGTTATCTGATTACTTGCTTATAAAACAGTTGGTTAATGGTTAATGTAGGTATGGTTGGACAGTCCCATGACATATCATGACACTATCTGGTCAATATATTCTTGAAGATTTGTTGTATGTACAAATATATAAACGATTTCCTATCCTTGGGATTTATTTGCTCCAGTTCAAGCAGTTTGTATGACTCAAAACTTAGCTATTAAAAAGAGTGGCGGAAAGTTTCTTGCCAGTTCTTCTTGCCCGCCCTTGACTTGCGAACTGGTAGTAAATGTAAATTTACAAATCATTTATCTTTTTTTTGACGTTCAATGTAGTGTGAAGAAGTAGAAGTGTATTTGATACCTATATGAATAAAGATATTTTGAGTTTTGAAACATCATTTCTATTCAATTATCGGTTGTTTAAGTAAGAAACAAACAAACATACCGAACAAATAACAGCTACAAATAAGTTGTTCTGTTATGTGATGTACAAACAAATAAAAAAAAAATTCGTGTAATAACTTTATTAATTAAATTCATTGATAAATCGTTTGCGTTTAAGATATTTAGGAATCAGGTTGATTGCCCCAACCTTGTAACTAAGTTTAAATTTCGAGTACCCTCTGGATACCCTAGGCAACCCATCATCACATTTGCCCTCCTTGTTTTGGCCAAAACTCACCGATATCAAGCATGGGCATTATGATTAGTGAGCTAGGTCTAAATATCCATAGTTGCTCACACTTTGAAATCAAATTTTCGTTAGTTTTATAATTTATGAATCGATATATTTCCTTTCCTTCGTGTTTATGTTTGCCTATAAGTTCTTGTCACATTAAATCTTGCATTTTTCTTATTTATCTACTATCTACCAATGTTCCAGTGAGCCGGGCGTTGGCAAGCTGGCGACAAATGAAGCAAAAGACAACTATTGTAGGTAAAAATTAAATTTAAAAAATCGAATATTTTTAAAACATGGTAATTGTACAAGTACTATTTATTGTAGATTGCCATAGGCATGAAGGCAAACAACATTAAACGCAACCTCTATAAATAGACAAGTAGAGACAATCACTATAATTGTTAATTGTATCACGCAAAAGTGCGAAACAAAAACGTTTCAAATACTTTGTGGAATTTTTTACATGAACCACTTAAAGAACTTGTCTTGGTGTTGAATTAGTTTATATCCCTATACTAATTTGTTGTTTGGTAGCCAGTGATGGCAACTCCTACAAAATGATCCCTCTAGGACCAACTTCAAGTTTTGATATTTAGGTATATCGGTTAAAAACCCGTCAAATTTGTGGTACACTCGATTTGAGAGGTAAATTCAAATATGCATACATACAAGTATGTAGTATAACATTTCGATCGTCGAGTAATAAATTTTTTTGATATTTACGTTATAGCTACGCTTGGAGTTTATATTAGGTTTAGTTTGGCTTGGTTCTAGGAATCATATAAATGGTATAGAGCCGAGCGTGTTTTTAAGATTAGCGGGGACCCATAAAATCTAAAAAAATTAACCTCCTACAAACCAAGAATCTTCATTCCCCTTAATTTGGGTGTAACACCCAAATCGATTTAGGGTCCTTCAAGAAAAGGCCGGCAACTCACTTGCTAGCTTTCTGGCAAGCAATCACTTAACATTAGGTGAGCCTCCTGGCCGTTTGCATCACTTGTTGAGGTAGCTCTAATAATTACTTAATTAATTACTACCGTTAGAATCTTAACCATTAGTTTCTGGTATGAATAAGTAATTAGGTGTGCAAAAAAGGGTCTAATAGTTTTGAAAATGTTTCACTATATTGAAATTGCGATACAACACAGATAATCGGTCCAAAGCAGTCGTCCTTAACTGAACAAGTTTTTACTTCTATCCAAGCCTCGCCCACTGCCTTGCACTTCCCGTATCCGTTCTACAAATTCATACTTCTAAATATACTAAAGCAAAAAACGTTTTTTATATGTGTTTCATATCAAATATTACGACCGATGATTTTGTCCCATTTGGAAGTAGGCTCTAGGTGACAAGTGCGTAAAGGGAGCGTTCAAGTATTACGTAACGCAATTTTTGGAGATTATTGACACACAACACCCCCCGCCCCCCCCCCCCATAACTCGCCGTAACTTTTTTCAGTACCCAAGTATAGTAAAACGTTTCGTGACCACCTAGTGACCCTTTAGTTACTATAATGTGGTGTAAGTCGAAAAAAATATTAACAATAACGCGTAATTTAATCCCCGACCCGCATCGTAACGTTTTACAAAAGGACCCCCCCCACCCAAAATTCGTTACGTAATACTTGAACGCTCCGAAACGCTAAGAAATGATTTTATTACGGTAAACAGTACGGTTGAATCCAGAGAAAACAAATCAATAGAAGATAATCACACATCCGTCCCGTTCAAGGACCCGAATGGAAAAAAAGCAGGTGAGGTAGTCAGCACGCAATATTCCGTCGCGTCAGAGACATCAGGCGATGTATTCTGCACGCCAATGTGCCATCAAAATGACATCATGTAATGCAAACTTCCTCTCACAATGGTATATTAGTATAGTATTGTTAGGGGGCTGTTCAAGTAGGGGGGAGGGTCTTTGATTTTCTGTTTTGGTGACTACGTCAACAGTAATTATTTACTTTTTTACAGATATTACCTACTCATTATCTATGCTTGAAAACGAAATGCATTCTGGAGGATTCCTACAAAAAATTAATACGTGTACGTATTTTTTTTTTACGTATACTTACTTTTGCTGACAAGAGGATGGGGGGGGGGGGGATAAATAGCAGTAGGTAAATCTGCTTACGTAATACTTAAACGCCCCGTAGGTACAGGTAAGTGTTCTCTGTCCCTTACTTTTACAAATTGTCATATTATTAATATGAAATGCTGCCTAAATCATGCATAATTTGGCATCAAATGTGTGTGGCAAAAATCGTGAGGTAATAAGCATGAAGAATACCAGTTTTGGATAAAGACCCAAACGGACCACGTCTGTCTACAGAAGTATGATCCCACTTGCCGATGGTTGCTGGACTCAGTTTCCGCACTTGACTCATAATTGGTCCGTTGTACGTACATCCCACTTGCCTATTAGAACAAATTATCACGAAACATAGTGTGATACCCAGACCTCAATGATTACTCAATAGACTTACCGGGTCTCCGGTCGCTTGCCCATACTAGTGATTGTGGCCTGTTCATCCACTTCTTCAATAACATCATTCGCTATTTTCATACTTCCGCTCATGGCGGCTGCAGGTTTGTTCAACGTTGGATTGCTCGCTGATACCATGAACCTGCCAACTGAAACCAGAACACAGCTTAGGGAGCGTTCAAGTATTACATAAAGAATTTTGGGGGGTCTTAGTATAAAAATAGTGTGTCTATACTCTGATTTTTAATTTCGTTGAATTCTGCCAGCTATCGTGTTTTGACATGTCAGTGATGGCACACCTTTTTGGCCGGGCACATTTTTCAATTTCAATACGAGACTGCACATTTGAGTCTTTACATACATTTTTTTTTTGTTAGTGTACCCATTTTATTTAGTGCGGTGCTCCACATTAAAACGGCGAGTGGTAATTACGTTCTTTTTCATCACAAACAGTAAAAACGCACAAGTAAAGATAACATTTTATTTTTTTAAAAAGGTTTACTAAACCTGGAATTAGTAGGCAGTGATCGCAGCTAAATAATAAAATAAAGTAATTGAAGTTAATTCGATATATTGTTCGTAATATTGAAATATTTGTTATTTTTGTATTAGGTCACTTGAGTAAGTAAATATTTAGATTTACCTTTTTGTAGATAAAACATAAAAAATACGTAGCATTTTTATTATTGCCCTGAAATAAGTCAAATTTGTCCCTTTTTCGGTGGAGAACTTTTTTAATAGCAACACTCATGAAATGTCAGAACTCAGAATTCTACGGAATTAAAAATCAGAGTATAGCGTACTCCTCCGAGTACATAGATTAAAAACGCGATTAGAGAAGTTAATTTTTTAAATTTCGAACATAGCAGAAACTAAAAATCCGCAAGTTTAGTATAAAAATAATGTTTCAAGCGTACTCGGAGACCATAGATTACAAACGCGATTAGAAAACGTTATTTTTGAATTTCGAACAAAACAGAATCTTGAAAATCCTCGCTCGATTTTATCTAATTTACACGCCATAAATATGTAACAACTGTTATCTATATCTCACGACTCATTATTCAAGTGTCGTCTTACAATCGTAATTGTTGCACACGATTTCATCCTGATCACCTTGAAGCTATTTTGTGTTAAACGAAGTCATTGCTTTTTACAATAGTTACTTCTATATGTTTATTTAGTTACTAGCTGACCCGGCAAACGTCGTTTTACCATGTATTTTATTTCTAGGAAACATTTTTTTAGTTTAATAAAAATAACTATCTACTGTAATAAAAAATAGGGGATGATCGTAGAGTAAAAAATAAAAACAAAAAGTTTTGTCTAAAAATAAAAATTTAGGGGTTTAACATTTAAGGGGATGAAAAATAGATATTGTCCGATTCTTAGATTACTGAATATGCATAAAAAATTTCATAAGAATCGGTCGAGCTGTTTCGAACGAGTATGGGAACGAACATTGTGACACGAGAATTTTATATATTAGAAGATATTTAATTAGAGCCTCATTGGTCTTGTGGTTGGGAAGTGGCATAAGGTCTCAGAATCATGGGTTCAAATCCAGGGTAGCGCCGAGGGAACATTTATCCTAAATTACAGTTACATGTTTAGAGAGCTAATTAGAACAGATCTCATAATAAAGAATAAAATAAATAAATTCCCAATATTTTATTCACAATTATTAAAGATACTTATAAATACATACGCGATCATTTTAAATTTTTCATTTTAATTGACTTTGACAATCACCTGACATTTCACACTGCACAGATTATCCGTCCACCTTTATAAATCAAAATCATACAAATAGTTTAACTTACCACCATCAGTCTGTGACGGTACCACCGTTCTTTGATCTTCTTTCGAGAACAGCCGTTTAAGCATAGACGTAACTGAATTTGTTCTTGTCATTGGCTGCTGAAGGGACACCATGGAATTACTGGATCCCATGGAGTTCCTCTCATCTCTCTTGCCCCGTTTACTTCCTCTTGTGACCATAAAGTGAATGCCGGATTGAGCGTCATCACTCATTTGTAATTGCTGTATAGATATAAATTGAATATAAATTTTTTCAAAGCATTTTTTAAACTTTGACTACTACACATTTATTAATTACTCTAATTAGGTAGACGTAGACTGCTTTCAACAAGCAGTGTTGGCCTAGTGGCTTCAGCGTGCCAATGTCATACCTGAGGTCGTAGGTTCGATCCCCGGCTGTACACCAATGGACTTTCTATGTGCGCATTTAACATTCACTCGAACGGTGAAGGAAAACATCGTGAGGATACCGGCTTGCCTTAGATCCAAAAAGTCGACGGCGTATGACAGGAGGCTGATCACCTACTTGCGTGTTCAATTGACAAATGATCATGAAACAGATACAGAGAAATCTGAGTCGCAGACCTAAAACGGTTGTAACGTCACTGATTTCGTTTTAATTACTGCCTGTTATAGAAACATCAACTGGAAAGTATCCCGATTTAGTTATTTTAACAATTCTAATCCAATTATAATTAAATCGCTTATAAGATTATTGTCTTAACCCATTTCATATATATCTGTGTAGCACAGTCTCTCTACATCAACTTATTTGAAATAAACGGTTCAGTAATATTTGTTTATCATAACAAATGACAATCACAAATCGTTAAAGGACTTTGTATAAGACGATAATCTGTGTAATTATAACATCAATTGAGAAAATAATACAACTCACAATCTTAATTTAAACACAGCATCAGCAAAATAGATTAATACAAATTCACCCACGTCTGTTAAGAGTGGATTGAACACAAATTTGATTCTATTTATTTTAATTCACCAGACTGAACACATTTCAGCTGTATCGTCATAATTTTATTTGCGTTATCGAGATTCCGGGATCTAGATTGGGCAACCAACAAAATCGGCAGTGGAATTTAAAATAATAACTTATAAGCTAATTCCATCATTCAAGGATCCTTTGCGTGTACCTTTGAGTCCAAAATTATTAAATCTACTAAAGAACTTTTTTGTGTAAAGCTAATATTTTAAAACATTCAAATGTGTGCTCAATCATAAAGACAAATAAAAACTGAAGGTTAACAAACATGTTATCACAATACAAAGAAGATAAACATGTCTAAAACTAGTCCACAACCTGCCATTTTATTTTCAAATCACTGAACCCAATGTTATCGCTATCTATATACCTATGTTAGTCAGAGCTGCCAAATAACCTTATCTTGATTAATCATAATAAAGTATTAGCGGAACTGATACAATGTATTGTATTGATAACATTCATTACTTATGAACAATATCTTCCTGATGTAGTTTTAATAGGCTATTTGACAGTATGAAAATTATTACTGAGAGTAATCTTTATAAAACACAATAAAAAGCGTTATGGAAAGTCTGTTTTTGAACGAAATAAAAAAGTAAAACATAAAAAAATTGACACTTGTCATAGAGACCGATGCGACGCCATCTTGTCTAAAGCGTTTTGGCGGGAATTCTGAATAATAGGTTCTGCATTAATAAATCTGAGATGCTTTTATCAAATAGCCTCTTGCATGTCATCGAAGTTATAAAGCCAATGTTCACATGCAAGTTAATAGAAATAAAATTTTTAGTTATATTCACACAATTTCTTCAAAATCATCCATCAATTTATTAAATATTCTATGAAATTAACGTAGCCATTTTTTTAAACTGCAGTCATAGGTTATGATTTCGACGTTATATTTTTGAAATTGGTAATTTTTTTCAGGGCACACAGGCATCAAGCACAAGTGTGTTATGCCCAGAATTTTCGTTCTGTAAGCCAAGTTGGTTCGGAAATACTTTCGCCATATTTTCCACCATAGCGGCGGTTTCGTATTCCATACATTATGTGTTATGCTTTCTTTCACTTACTCAGATCCCCGGCTATAAATTAATTTTGTATCTTTAAAATCGTATGATCTACCGATTCGAAACCTTCCTTCGAAGCGAAAGGATCCTAACATTAACGCAGACCAAAACCTGTATGAACCCTTTCCATGAGAACCTGGCAGCCCCTAGAACACTGCTAAGCCACTGCTCCATGCAGCATGCTTATAGAAATTTCTAACCTCGGGTGGTGCGAACTTGTAACTCACGGTGTTAGATGGCATCATCTCGTCAATTTTCACACTCGAGGGGTTTACTGTGACCATACTCCGTTGGCGTAGTGGGACAGCCACGCGGGCCGTCGAAGGTTCTGGATGCTCTTCACGCTGGTTTTCTGTTGCTATCGTGTATGGCAGTTCCGATGGGAACACCTCGTCCCAGTACTGATCTTTAACTAATTCTGGATGCTCATGGTGCATTTCGTCGACGATCATATATGATACCTACAATTAAAATTAATCAAGACTATGGTATATACCAGAGACATAATGTTCGCTTCTATAGCATTTAGTTTTGTTAATCTAAAACAAACTAAATTGTTGTTATATGATTAATAATCAGTTATCTGTGTTCATTTCATTTATAATTAATGTTTACTGAGAAACAATGATTACTATATCTTTATTCACAAGAAATTAATCTTTCATATATATGTATGTATTTATAACTTTCGTTTCTTTGTTAAGTGTTTCAAATTTGGAGCTGTGTTGGCCTGGTGGCTTTAGCGTGCGACTCTCATAGCTGAGGTCGTAGGTTCGATCCCCGGCTGTGCTCCAATTTATTATTAACAAATTATCATGAAACAGATACAGAAATCTGAGGCCCATACCTTAAAATATTGTATCGACAAAGATTAATTTTTATTTTAGTGTGAATTTAATTTGACTAAAAATGGTTACTTTTCAAGTAATATTTGGAATAGAACATATTTTACAATAGATTATAAATCTTTATTCAGTAGGTCCATAATCCACTTCAAAATCCTCACACGTCTTTTCCATACCCTCAACATAACAACTATCCTTTGAGACTCCTTCATATCAAATATTTACCTGCAAATTTCTGTCAATCAGCCAGTTAACTTCAAAGTCATCATCATCTTCTCCAAAGGGATTTATCAGTGACTCGGCGACTTTAAGCCATCCCATGTAGAAGAAGAATTCTAACGTCGTAAATATGGGAAAGTACAGGTCTATGTTACTTATATAGACTGATTCACTATGGGACTGCAATTTGTGGTCTACCCATTGGCTACCCAACGCTGAAGTTATGAAATATGAGTATACAGCTATAGTTACTACCTGAAACGAATTTTTATGAATAAATACAGGAGGCTTGGTATCGAATCTTGATGAGAAAATGAATGTAATGCAATATAAATAAACACTTGTCGGTGAATAACAGATAATAAACTACCTTGTATCAAAAAACAACTGAGTACTCGACACAGATTCCTAACGCCCGAACCCAATAATTAATCCACAATCTCAGATTGTTTTCAATCCATCAGACCGTGATAGTCGATCGATCTCCTATCTGCATCCCAATAACCAAACCCTAGGAAGACGATTTTTGGCGACGGATAAAATGCTCTTTGTCGTTCCATTTTACCGAGTTTACACTCATATTTGATAATCAATGTAAACCAGATAAAGAATACAAATAACATCAAAATATACATGCCTATATTTAAAACATAACAGCTTTTTTAATTATTTAAAAAAACTGGTGTAAGTTAAAATCTGTAAAAATAATTAAAACTGTTGGAATCGAGCTTTCGTCAACTGTCATTTCATACAAAGGTCTATCCACAGACACCAATCGGACCTCCCATGGATAGCTTGTATCGATAGATGGCTATTTCAATCCGTGGATTGTTTATTGACATACTTGTTACAAACAAAGGAAAACTCAAACACATTTGGGAATCTCTTTCATATAGGTAAATGAGAGTCGAGACATACGCTATTATTACTCCCATATTGGATTGTGAATCTTATTCTAAGATTCATGAAGCGATGAAAACTGATTATAGAAATGATTTTAATTATAAACAAGCTGATGATGTGCCATCGTAGTGATCAGTGAGCTCACGATGTCAGCGTATTTTGACATAAGTAGAGTTCAATATCATATATAGAATATGTTATAGGTAGTGTAATATAGCCGTTATATTATGTATTAAAAAGTTACTACTTGCTTCCTATTTTTTTTATTTGGTTTTAACATAGATTGTTATTTTCTTTTAAACTATAGATATGTATATATATAAAGAAAAAACTTTTTAACCGGATTAAAGTTATGTATTACTATAAATTTACAATTATTTAACATAATTTTATATTTAACCGACGTTTATATATGAACGCCATACTGTTAAGTAGTAACAAAATTCAATTAAAAAACTCACTATAAATTACAACTTGTCACGTGAACTTCCCTCAGTTCGTTGCCTTGAGGTATAAAAGTTCATTTCCATTTAATTGGATTAATTCTTGACACGAATCCACTTTTAGCAATCGAAAGTTTCATTATTAATGATTCAGCAGTATACGAGCGTAATGTGTACGTGTACAATTTGGGAATCCCCATATTTAATCGTGATTTTTATAAAATAATTATCATTATTAAAAGTATTTTAATATCTTATCTACCACATTCAAAAAGCTACTTTTTACACAAAATCATTTTATCTTTATCTTCACAATCTAATTATGTTCACGCTATCAAAAATTTATTGAAAAAGAAAACAACAGACACATCACAAAGAAATACAATTTATAATTACAGTCCGAAAATAGTTGTTTGAAGCATAATGTTATAAAAGAGAAGACACTTAGGTAAACAGAAAGAAGACAAAAACAGAAGAATTAGAAGAGACCAAACATGAACTTACTTAAGTTAAACTAATACTGTTCTCAATATGTTAGCTGTGTTAGCTAAGTTCGTTAAACTTACGACCGTGAGTACATAAATAGATATTTGCATGAGTCGTTGAACACAAAAATGGATGTTTGTATCGCAGCCAACTAGCTTATTAAGCCGTTCAATTAACAGCTTAGCCTCTTAACTAAACAGCGCCGTTTAACAAGCAGCCTCAAACATACACAGCCAGTTGATCAAACAGCTAGGCAAATGAGTTGGATCGATGACGTTTCATTACTTGCCTAGCCTGTTGACTGTTCATTTAAATTTAGTTCCACTTTCTGCCACTCTCAAACTGTCAATATGGCGTCGGCAAACCACAACTTTGATGCTACTTTCCAAAGTTTAATGAAAAACAACAAGTACAATGGAAGAGTGTAGTGACAATAATGTGAATAGCTGCGACCGACTCAAGCAATTTAATTTTTAAAGAAATATTTTCTTACATCTTTTTCTACTCGACTGGTCACTCTATCGTACGAATGGCCTAAGCATTAGCCAGATTATTAAATGATGTTACAAACGCTAAGGCTGAATATCTTTCAGGCCGCTAGTTAAACGGCGCTGTTTAGTTAATAGGCTAGACTGTTAATTGAACGGCTTATTAAGCTAGTTAGCTGCGTTATTTGTATTTATAAAGGAAATATGAAATAGATACAGTTTTCACTCGACTCCATATGGGGTTTCACTCATTCCAAAACTCAAACCAAAGGATAATCTATACAAAGACAATACAAATCTAAGACAATCTTACCTGCGTATAAACAAGGGGTACACTGATTGTATCATAACTGAGTAGCAACCCAGCTTGCCCTCTAAATTTATTCAGTTCATCTATAATCGTTTTAACGGCGAAATCATCCCTTATACGTCCTTCCTTCCGCGCCCTTGTCACAATACTCGTAGCCCATACGATCGGCAACCTACAAACTGTGAAATTATCAAACCTAGAAATGTCATCGCTACACATTTAAAGCAATAAGCTGGTGCGTACTTTTGTTAATCCTTGGTGCGTTGCCACACATCGTTAGAGACGACACTTACGCAATAATCAGCATTAACTTACGGTACTAGAAATATGTCATACCAATGCTTGGAGGGTTTAGGAAACTTTTGATTTAAATTGTCTAATATACTCTTTTCGTTGTCTATTAGGAGGCCCGCCTCAACTAGGTTGTCGAGGGTCGGGAAGCGCTTTTTAACCCTTGGTGATATCATTGTGAGCACCATGGTAAGACAAAGGCACACATATCGAAGTATTGTTCGTCGCATTAGACGGCCTCTTTCATCCTGAAACAGTGAAACAAGTTAGAACTGTAGTTCGAACGAGTATTTGTTTAAAATACAATTTCGAAGTACAAATAAAATAACAGATGAACCAACACACCTAAGAACATTTTACATAGACATGCCATATATTACTAACGAAACACACAAAATAATAATAATCAAAGAAAAATAATAAAGATTATTTTTGAAGGAACAAGGTATAGTTTAAGTGTGTGTGTGTGGTGTGGTTGAACTGGCCCTTGCTCAGCATTATGCTGTGGAGCAGACGTTCCACAGCGCTGGTCATTTCTGCCAGAGACCACAACAAAAAAAGTAATAATAAAATAGTAAAAATTAACAGTGTAAGAAGTCTTGGAAGATTTGTGTGTGACAGTACATACATATATAATAAGTAAAAATAAAAATAAGAATAATTGTTAAGAAATAGATAAATATATATTTTTGTGCGGATTAAAAAACTAGATTTCGTGGGTAACTGAAATTTTGATTTTATTTGAGGATTTTTTGACGTAAATATGTATAACTTAAAAAAGCTATAACTACAGTATATAAATTAGTATATATACTACTGTATATAAATTCACGCAAAGAAATACAAGTACCTAATTCATTATTTTTTAAGTATTTAAACACATTTTGTCGTAAAATTGTGAATATTTTTTGATGATAAGTAAGCCCATGTACACTTACATTGCCAGGCTCGCATTATCATTACATATATCTTTACATATTATCTAAGCGTTAATTTTTATGAAACCAATTTTTTTTATACATGGTAGCGGTAGCGGTTGAGATTTACATAAAATAGTAATACTTATAGAAAGGTCAAGGTCAAAGTGAACCATAAAATATGTCGGATTATAATCTTGAACGTTTCACACCATTTGGAATTTAAGAATTTTTGAAGTTATACTTCTTTAGGCGCGTTATGAAAAATTTATGAGAGTAAAATTTTACGATGCGCGCGCACCGTGACATAATTTTAAAACAGCATTCGAATAATAGTAGAATTTATGTTACACTAAAGGTGGAAACATACTAAAAAAACGCCACGCGACGCAACGTGTCGACACCCGATGTCCATCGTGCACATTACCAACACGCGACACCACGACATAAATCCAATTCGTAGAAATTCCACACAGTATGCATTTTCAGTAAGAAACAAATTTAAGGAATATTTTGGTGGTGAAGGCGCCGTTCCCTGTCAGCTTGATATTGTGAGGAAAGGTAGACAAAATTAAAAACTTGCAACTCATACAAAATCTTTTATATCATATTTTAATAAAACTTTCCGCTTGTATTCATTGGTTCGTCTATTTCTTCCCATGCATTATTTCTCACAGTATGGTCGCTGTATCGAGCTAATCTTATATCATATAGAACAGAATATTGTTTCACCAACTCAGTTAATTGTTGGTCGTTCATTTCGCCAAATAAATAAATCCAATAATATGTATGTATATAAATTGACATTTGTGCCAAAAACTCGAACGTTTGACGCTTGGCGTCAACAACACGACAACACGCTGATCCAAATCGATTGGATGTTACCGCGTGTGATCACTTGGCGTGTTGTATATGTGCACCTGACCATATTAAATATATGGGATTGATAAGTACTGACAAGCGTCGGATGGCGTGGTGTAGCGTCGCGTTTTAGTAGTATGTTTCCGCCTTAAATGTAAGAGAATAATAATAAATATTTATTTATTTAATTTTTTAAATGGAAAATGAACTTTATTGACTATAATGACCCCTTTTCCAGTCTGTGATTATTTCATTGTAATTAATTATTTGCATGCAATCAAAAACTATTTTTAATAATGCCAAAGAAGTATAACTTCTTACGCGCGTACATAAGTACACGCACCCTTTTTTTAATAAAATAAGCTAACATTAACGATCACTGCAAAGCGGTATTCATTTACAATTACATCACATACAAAAGAACAACACAACAATCACAGCAATAAATTAAAATACATGTAAACTCTGTATAACGTCATTCTTTATAACGAAAATATGAGTTATATTTATTTGGTTTAAACCAATCCATACATGATTTCTTGCCTCCCTATAATAAAACCTCTCTATAACGAATAAAAATGCTCGGTCCCTTGAAATTCGTTATAAAGAGTTCAGAAACAATGTCTTACAATATAGGAACTGACATTAAAAACGTCTATAAATCTATGCAGTTCAATAAATTATTCCATACAGTGTGTTGTGTGGCCTTTTTAATTAGGTTCGTAAAGGTTAGTTCGAGGGTACTATTATATAAGTGAACTAGCTGACCCGGCAAACGTTGTTTTGCCATGTATATTATTTCTAGGAAACATTGTTTTAGTTCAATAAAAATAACTATCTACTATAAAAAATAGGGGTTAAAATAATTAAGGGTTAACAAAAAAAAAATCTAAAAAATAAAAATTTGGGGTGGACACCCCGAAACTAAAGATTAGTAGCCGATTCTCAGACTTACTGAACATGCATAAAAATGTCATAAGAATAGGTCGAGCCGTTTCGGAGGAGTTTGGGAACGAACATTGGGACACGAGAATTTTATATATTAAATATTTCGAATATCGAATGTATAGTCGTCTTCAGGCAATAATTAGTAGTGCTGGCCTAGTGGCTTCAGCGTGCGACTCTCATACCTGAGGTCGTAGGTTCGATCCCCGGCTGTGCACCAATGGCCTTTCTAAGTGCGCATTTAACATTTGCTCGAAAGGTGAAGGAAAATATCGTGAGGAAACCGACATGTCTTAGACCCAAAAAGTCGACGGCGTGTGTCAGGCAGGCTGATCACCTACTTGCCTATTAGATTTAAAAATGATTATGAAACAGATTAAGAAATCTGAGGGTAGAACCTAAAGAGGTTGTAGCGCCACTGATTTATTTTTTCTTTGGGCAATAATTATTGTCACTAACACTATGTGCACGCAATGCAACCCGTTATTACTTAGCTACCTGATTCCTGACTCCTGATTGGTCGTTACGAAGTAAGGGTTGCTGTTTTTCTATAAATAAAAGATTTTTTAATGAAACTCATTACTTACGCTTCATTACGCAATACGCACAATGGAGAATTTATTTTCTAACGTGGTTTTAATCTTACAAAATAACTTTCTTAAAAACTATTCGCGAATACTTAACATCGATCGTACCTATCCCATTATCGATATGCACCTCTACAATTCTTACGTACATCACTACACCTCTCCATAAGACCGTGTAAGTGCGAGCGAGACAGACAGATAAATATGATTTATGTCATGTCAGTTCATAATGCGTCGACTAGTACTGAATGGTATTACAAATTGTTTACTCCTGCCGACGTCATTTTAAATGATTATATAATAGGTTTATGAGACATCGCCCATGTGACATTGATGTAATATGTAATAATACTTTTGCTCCCTATAAACTGGGTGAATGAGTATTTTTTAATTGGTAATTACTATGCAATAGCGTGCGACTGTCATCCAGGAGGTAGGTTCGATACCCGGTAGGGGACCAATTGAGTTTATTTCTATGTGCATTTAACATTCGCTCGAACGATGAAGGAAAACATCGTGAAGACAACGGCTTACATTAGACCCAAAAAGTCGGCGTGTTGCACAGGCTGATCGCCTAATTGCCTATTAGATTGACAAATGATCATGAAACAGAAATCTGAGGCCCAGACCTAAAAAAGGTTGTAGCGTCACTGATTTTTTATCGGTTTTTATTTTTATCTGAGTAAAAACTTTTGTAGTTATATTTTATTTTTCTTCTACGTGTGACCGTGATTGTCATATATTTTATAATACATAGATTGTTAAATAATATTGTTATGCCAATCATTCATCTAGAATTGTATAGGAAAAACACTTCTTGTATCATGTATGGCGATCAAAGTTTATAACAAAAATATTCAAACCTACTAAAGTTTTAAAAATCTTCTTAATATCCTACTTTTGAAAACTGTATACCTATAGATAATCTTATATTTTTATATCACTACATCACCAAATAATCTAAGAAATAAAATAAAAATTGATTATGATGATTTATAATGTAACATAAAATTCTACGTTTATTATGTAAAAGACATTTGCACGTCATTATGTGTGGCAGAATATGCGAAATTTTGATTGTATCACCAAAATATTTTTGTAGCATATTCTTGCAAATAAATTATTATTATAAAAAATAAATTATACTTTGTTGGCTGGTCTAATATGGCTTTCCTAGTCGAAGGACAAACATCCGGATAAAGATAATTTCCAAACTTGGAGCCTGTCATGGTATGCTAAAGCAATCTTATCTTATAAACGGTAAAATTTGTGAAGGCTGATGGAGATAATTATTGTTGAACACAACTTTGAGTGTTTAATTACGTACTAATGTTAAACAACGTTATTTATTATTGAAGTTATACTTCTTTAGGCGCGTTATGAAAAATTGATGAGAGTGAAATTTAACGATTGCGCGCGCACTGTGACACAAAGTTGTCAGTGTGATTATAGCGTGCTCGAGCGAGATGGGAATAAGACAATCCACAAGTAAAAAGAAATAGAATATGCGTGAAGTTAGCAAAGAATTTTGAATGACCATAATGACATTTTTCAAAGAAATTTAGCAATGTTTTTTCATAAAGACCATTTGTTACTTAGTTAAAAGGTTATGAAACATACCAAGTTATTAAATTTAATAAATAATATAATAAAATAATAAATAATAATAATAATTGTTATTAATATTAATTAATAATTGAATAATATACTAAATATTAAATATTATTAAATGGTTTACGTTAAATATTAATTATTGATTAATTATATTTAAAAAAAATAAAGAAAGCCAAAGAAGTATAACTTCTTACGCGCGTACATAAGTAAACGCACCCTTTTTTTTTGTTATACAATCTGTAGTGTGGTTTATCCCGTTGCCATAGTAATTTTAGAGACTCAACGGTCTTAAGGCCCTATCCCAGTACGAATTGGCAATTGCTGTGTCAGTGTCTCGGGGTGGACTGCGGGGCGTAGTGTAGAGCTGGAGCACTAAGGCGCGCCGGCCCGTAATAACTTTCGTAAAGAGTTTAAGAAAAATGTATATTTTATGCAAAATAATTTATTGAAATCTCAAATGACGAATTGTAAATAAAAATGCCACGTGTTTTTATTATCGTAGCAAAAAAATCTAAAATATTAAATTTATTAATTTGTATTAATATTCGACACTTAAAATTTTAATGACAAATCATAAGTTTTAGATTTTTGTAAATATGAACAAGAGTTAAAAATTAGTTTGCCAAAGAAGTTTCACTTCTGACATGTGTACTTTGTACGCACGCACTTTATTTTTTTTAATAAAGATGTCCTAGTATAATATTGTGGTGCAATTATTCATACTTGAACACCGATGGTGTTTTTAATATGTACATATCATTATTATTTTATTAAGTAACTAAATTACCTTAAATATTTTTTTGTTAGTTTTGTATTTTATAAGGGCACAGAACAAAGATCATTTTTTCTAAGACCCAGTTGGCTATTTTAGAAAATGTGGACAAAAGTTAGCAATTATGATATTGAATTTGTTATATTATTTGGTAATTGTTGCCATATTTATGGTAATATTTCTATATACAACTAGTAATTTTAGTTCTGGTTTTTAATTAGTCTTAGTATCATTCATTAATATAGAAAGACTGGCAATATTAAATTATGGGATTTGGGCAGCTTAATTACTCAATAATTAATTTACAAAGAAGTTTTCACATCTAACACGTGTACTTTGTACGCACGTACTTTTTTTGTTTGTTATACCTATTTTCAAACAGTTCTCTTACCTGGCCATGAATAGACGCAGAAACAAACACCGCTATTGAATCAGGCCAAGGAATCGTCGTGTATTGATTCCACCATCGGTTCATCACAACTGTTACATAGAAACCCAGCACGAATGATAACGGTATGACATTACCATGAAAACTGCAGTAGTTCACGACACCTTCAAACATTCTGAAACAACATTAATCTCATTTACTTGCTACTCTAGTAGGGTTGCCACTACTTTATAATTTCAGGTACTCTATTAAAATTCAAAATCATTTAATTATTTAAGTAACACAATGTACACTTATGTACGTCAATAAAGAAATACATATTAAATGCTTCCAATTTTACATTTACTACCAGTTCTCAAATCGTAGAACGGACGAGAACTGACAAAAAACTCTCCGCCACTCTTTTTAATCGCCAAGATTGTTTTGTACAATGTTTGTAAGGAGCTGCAACCATTACACCATGTCCCACATGACATCTTAAGTAATAAATAGTTAATTAATCATAAAAAACAAATTAAAAACAAAGATCTGTCCTCTATCAGCAGTAGGTATGGTGAAATAGAAGCACTTACATTCTCGTGGCAACAACACGCAAAGATATAATCGAAATAGCTATACTTTATTAGAAAAATAAAGTACCTACTTTATTTCGCACGATGCGATAGTTGGAGGTATTTTCTTGTAAAACAGAATTTATCGATTGGCGGTGAATCGATGTTGCCACTAACCACTACTCTCCAGCGCCACTCTTGCTTCAGAAAACTAAATTATACTTTACCTTCATACTATCCACTTTTTCTTCTTATTGTTTATAACCAATGTTCTTTGATTGAAAAAAAAGGTGGCAACCTCTACCCTAGTGAAGAAAAAGATACTAACTTCTGTGACACTCACATGTCGATATTAAAACTACAACAAAAATCTATAACAGAAGACCTGATTTTGATTGTCTGACTGTCGTTTGATTTGAGTTAATACACTGTATCCTATACAGTGTATACTATATCCTATCTCATTTTCTCCCCCGTTAAATCTTGTGGACATTGGAGGAATTGTGATTTACACAGAAGTCGCCATTATAAGTGAAGTGAAGTGACTTTCAAATCACAAAGATGCGAAAGAAGTTTTCACTTCAAAATCACGTAACAGTGTGAGATATATTTGATAGTATAACGATGACAGCTTTCAAATATTCACCTTTTCGATTCTTCATCCAGTAGCAGCCGATATATTAAATTTAAAAAATAATATAGAAGTAAAAATACAAGAAGATCGAGCCATATCAATTTGTATATACTGCCTCGCCATCTGTAACAATAAAAACAATTTGGCTATTATTTTATTTACCTATTACTGTACCATATCAATGGTAAATAACGATATACAGTGGAATCTCTATAACTCGAACCTCGTTAAGTCGAAAAAAAACTCTACCCTGCCGCTGAGCCGCTGATACGCGGTATCTCGAATTATTTAGACTTTGTAACTCGAACAAAATATTATTTCCCTACGAAGTATTGATACTACATATAACTCGAATTTCAAAACGGAGACTGCTTAAGTCGTAGTTAGTAAAATATAATGACGTCTTACTTGAAATTCCTCGAGATAATAGCAATAAAATCCTAAATTAATGTTCGGGTTCGGGGTTTCTATTCTATTGTTTTTGTCTTGTAACGTGCAATGAATGAATACATTCATAAAACTAAGTAACGTAATGTACTTATTCGGTTCATTGTTTGAGCTTGAAAAAATTAGTGATAAAAAATCTGCAAATAGTTTACTTCATCAATATGTAATTTGTTTTTATGTGTAAAAAATATATACTACGAAACTTAAAGGTGTCTGCCCACTATCCCGTAGCATACCATGACCGTGCTAGGAACGTATCAGGCACGGAAAGCAATCCGGTACGCTCTATTTCGCCCACTGAAGCGGGCCGACAGCGTTCTAAACCCGTTTACAACCCGTATGTAACCCGTATTTAATCCGTATGATGCCCGTATGTGACACGGCAGAAATCTTTTCAATACACTCGTAAGGCATCGGTTCATTCTCGTACAAATATCAGTGTTAATATTGGACATTATTCAGGCACTTAGTTGATGACGGAGAAAAGTTTTTTTAATACTTCCGAATGTGTACATTCAAATTTAACGCATTTAAAACGGGTTTGTAACGGTTATACTCCCCGTTCAGTCACCGGTCTGGCAACGTCGCGTGCCATGCACGTAGCGTGTCCGCACCGGCAAAATATTCCCTCCGACGAATAGTTGACGGCCCGTGCATGGCACGCTACGGTGTCGGCCGGTGACGGAACGGTCTAGTGGGCATGGTCTCATACTTCTCCATACAAAGAATAGTTTTTTGTCTGAAACGATCCTAGTACGGTCATGGTATGCTACGGTATAGTGGGCAAAGAGCTTAAGTTGAACTTTTATTCAAATTCGACTATACAAATCGAAAAACACACAGAAATCGCTCCTCTGTAAGTTAAAACATGTATCTTGAAGTTCTTGTTAAGTCGAGAACTCGTTAACTCGTTTTTTTTGCAATTCCCTTAACATTTGAGTTATAGAGATTCCACTGTATATTCATTTTGTTATATATATATATATATATATATATATATATGAAGCCAGTTCTTTAATTTTAAAGCCAGTACTTTAAAATTGGTAGTTCCAGATTTGAGAACATTAGCGGTTCCTGCTCGTTCATATTCTATGAGCAATCACGCCACGCGCAAGGAAGAACTTCCTTTAAAAACGACCTCCGCACTGCCCTATGATGGAGTGACTGAACGAATGATTAAAAAGAATAAAATACGGTGACCCTAACACTTTCGTTACTCTGGTGATTAATTGATTTGTCAAATAAGGAAATTAACTAAATTAATATATGTACACATAATTAAATATCATCACAATAAGGATAACTGCGAAAATCCCTTTTATAGGGAATCCATAGTACATCAATATAAGTGTATATTCTCAAGGTTATGTTAATGTATTTATTTTTAAGTATTCATTCAAATTAGTGCGAAAAGAATGACTTAAACTATTCGGAAATGCCACTTCCTGACGATTGAAACGCCAGCTTTACACTAGATTAATCTGTTATCATTTTCGTTTGTTTGTTCGCTTCTCATTGTTTATCGTCTTCTTTCTTACAAACCAGCCAAGCACTTTTAGTGTTTTACTTAAAAATAAGAAAGAGGTTTCACATTTCGACTTTATGGCACCGACTTCCAAACATTACCCTAATAGGATTTTCTTACCTCGAATAAAGTACTTATCGTTCAATACAAATAAGAAAGATTTATAAGTGCGGTTTTATTATATATTTTTTTAATAAATATCAGGTA